>CM038682.1:744341273-744941273 GCA_021605205.1 Aegilops longissima
ATTGATAAACAGGGGATGGACATGCATCTGCTGAAAAAAGGCAGAGATAAATTGCAATACCTTCGATTCATCTTTAGAAAAGATCCCGAGTTTCAAGTCAAACATAAATTCATATTGCTAATGTAACTACTACTGCTGTACTTGTCTTAGAAGCATGTCTCAATCGATCAAACCTGATTATAAATATTTATTAGGATAAAGTTTGCAATATACAATGTCAAAGTTACATTTCCTTCCGGATCTAAATCATCAACTCATAATATGCCAAGTAAATCAGATCATCACATAACAGCTAAAGTAGATGGCCATAGATCCATGGTGACGGGAAGTTCAGAATTTTCCCTGAAGGAAATAACTATCTATGTATACAAAAGCAAAAAAACATTAGTAGCACCTAAGCAAGTCAGTTGCTGCAAGGTATCAGCTAACCCACAAACGGATATCGATAGCAATGGTGTAAGAGTTTAGTTTAATATGCGAAGAACAATCTATTGAGCAATGGTGCAAGAGTTCATTTAACATGCAAAGAAAAATCTGTCGAACGATGGCACAAGGCCAGCTTGCTACCTCTTGTTAAGGTCCTCTCACAAAGACATGGTTCGCTACACAGAGCTCTAACCCTTGTCTTTTTGGCACGTTGGCGTTTATAGCGGTGGCTACCTGAATATTTGAGACAATCAGTGTTGAATACAACATCATTAACAGGAATCAGAGACAACGACGTTGGTACTCTATATACACATATACACCCATACCTTCATCATCATTCATGTAAATAGGGTCGCTGATTATCGCCCATTTCATAATATGGTTATTACTTGAGTAGTAAGCGTGAAAGTAAAAACTGTAAGAGAGTGGGATCAATGCAGACCTAGAAAGAACAGTCCCGACAAAAATAAGATACTGGTTACTCTCATAAGTGTTAATGCGCATTTGATTTTAAACATGATCAAATTCAGTGGAAGAGTCTACTAATAGTACATCATAAGTGAACCTATAAGTGATCTAAGCTCATGTGTTTCTGTGTGTCTGCATAAGTTGATCCCAGTTCACCATACGGTAAGATATCATATAAGAACAAATTCAAATGCCCATTCCAAATACTTTCTATCCAAGTCTCAAATGGTTACCACAATAAAAAGAAATTTGAGAAAAGAAGACAAACATATGAGGAAGAATTCGTACAACAGAACATTGATTTGCGGTCGCATACAACACAATTTTGGCATCTGGTCCAAGATTGCATATACTTTTAAAGAACATGAATTAGAGCAATTTATTTATATAGCATGGATCCATTCTTTTGAAGTAGAGAAATCACATGAAATTCTGCTACTGCAAGTGAGGATAAGCGCTGGGCTTGGGAACGTGAGGTAAAGATCCGAATACCTCGGGGTAGTGTGGAAACGATGGGGTCGCCCTCATCAATTTCGTGCCCTGGCCAAGGACTTCCGTATCAGAGATCTAATTTGCTAATTATGAATCAATGCACTTCTAAAATCTTCTAGCCCTTAACACCAGCTTCAGTGGTTGTGCTTTATTTTTTGAAACATATACATTACTACATATGCTTTTTAACAACATAAACAATCGGAGACATGCAAAAATGGTACGCACAAATGATAAAGTAAAAGCCTAGGAAAAGAAAAGAAAAATGTGAGGCTCACCTTGCTGATGTAGATTGACACTGCTTGGGAAGGCAGTAGCTGCAGGCTTGGAGGAGGATGTTGGGGATATAATCCTCCTACCACAAAAGCCTATGGAAGATGCGGTGCACTGGCCGAGATCTCCTCTTCCTCATTCATCTATGTATCTCCTTCCTCCTCTTCCTGCTGATTGTCAACTGCGGTGGCACATGATAGTCAGCACCACAAAGGAAGTATGCAAAATAAATATTGAAACTACTGAAACTGCGGCGTCACATGACAGTCAACACCACAAAGGTTGTACTTATCATAAAAACACTTCATTATTAATTTGATGCTTCAATTTTCTCTTGACTCTCTCACATTACCAAAATGATGACTTGCAGGAGCTGAAACTACTGAAACTCTTATACCTATGGAAATAGCGCCGCACGAAGGCGAGACGGCAGCAGGATGGAAATACACACACAACGCACGCACGCACGCAACGCACGCATGCACGCACGCACGGACCCACACACACACACGCACACACACGCCCACACACGCACACACACACACCCACATGCACATGCACACACACGCACACGCACACCACACGCACACCGCATGCACACCACACACACACACTGACTGGATGGAGAGAGAGAGAGAGAGAGAGAGAGAGAGAGAGAGAGAGAGATGGTTGCCAAAGAGATATTTTTGTGGAGTGTGGAGCAGTTGCTTAAACCATCTCCACTACTTGGCTACACTACTACTAGCATACTACCAGCAGCTGCAAGCACACAGGAAAGGCAACAGTCATATGCATCCGCATGCTTTTTACACAAGCAAGCAATCAAACCACATACCCCGAACAATTTTTTTCTGTTCTTTTAGCTGTAGTAGGCTAATCAAGCATATGTTTGGGGGAATAATTCTATGGATTATTGACTCACTTTTCTAGCATTGCTCGTCAGATTCAGAGGCTTTTAAATTACAACAATGGAAATTTGAACTTAATAGTTGACAAAAGGATTGAGAGAGAAGGGAGCATCTTACAAGTTGAAAGAGATGCAAGAGTATGGCTTTGCCCATGCCGTATTCTTCCACAACACCACCTCCTCCCGTGGTTGTGTGCAGCTACCTGCCAGAGAACGTGTCTAGAAATCTGCCCGTCATGTGATTCTTCTGTCAGTACAAACAACCGTTACAAAATCCAAGTAAAAGAAGTCTCAAATCGGGTGAAAATAGAGGGGGGCACTAACCGTGAAAGGATCGGTGATGAACCTGGGATACACAAGCACGTTGCCATTGACGTCCTCGAGGTACTTAAGCCCGACATCAAACACAGTGCCGCCCTCATCCCCCTCCGCCCCGTCCATCGTCAAACCCGGCGCTGCCCTCGTCGCACTCGCCCTGCATCATACAAAGGAACCACTTGTTAAAACAATGCTACTATTATTTCCTATTGAACCTGCCTACTAAAGTGGTGAGACATATTCTGCACAGATCATGTAGGTTAATTGCTTCTAGTGAGGAAAAGGTAAACAATCATGCCAGCCAAAGAAGACATCTTTAAATCTCTGAGTTGCATGTAAATCCATGGTAGACTCCAGAATAAATATTGACCAATTAATAGAAATCAAAGGATGACTGCAAGTGATGCATATAAAGAAAACATGAGCAAACAACAAGGATTGAAAAAACAACTGCAGTTGGACTACTGCTTGCTGAGCCCTGCCTTTAAAATCAGAATTCATGTCAAATTCTTTCTTGGCGTTTCTATAGAAACCATGTAGTTTATATGCATAACATAACGAGATGTTGCTGGATCAGGAAAATAATAGCAGAACATTTGAAAGGAGCTTTCATTCAATGAGAGTTTTGTCGGAATTCGTAAATGTAGCAAGGCAAGAAAATAAAGTGAAAGAAATAGTTACAAATATTTTGATAAATATCAGTAGCATGCTCTATATACATATGCAGAACAGACCATAATCATGATTTTCTATTGATCAAAGAAAGATTTGTATGCACCGATTCAGTCTTTCGGGGTTATACAGAAAATGACATATATCAGCCAGTGCTACCTCTAATAGTGCAATTGTAGATTTGGAGAAAGGAAGCAGGTTAACTGATACGTCCATTTTGCATCATGCTTTTATATCAATATTTATTGCATTATGGGCTGTTATTACGCATTATATCTCAATACTTATGGCTATTCTCTCTTATTTTACAAGGTTTACCATGAAGAGGGGGAATGCCGGCAGCTGGAATTCTAGCTGGAAAGGGAGCAAACATTGGAAACCTATTCTGCACTGCTCAAAAAATCCTGAAACTCCACGAAACCTGTTTTTCTAATTTATAAGAATTATTGAGCGGAAGAAATACATCAGGGGGCCCACACCCTGGCCCGGAGGGGGCCATCATTACCGAGGCCATGGAGGAGGATCTCGGAGGGGCCATCATCGCCATGAAGGCCAAGGAACAGAGGATGGAAAGCCATGGAGGAGAAGCACAAGTGGGAGAACCTCTCCTCCTCTCTTCCGATGGCGCCGGAGTGCCATCGGGAGGGGAATCATCGCCGCGGTGATCGTCTTCATCAACATCACCATCATCATCACCATCCTCATCTCTTTTACGCGGTCCACTCTCCCGCAACCCGCTGTAATCCCTACTTGAACATGGTGCTTTAGGCCACATATTATGATCCAATGATGTGTTACCATCCTATGATGTTTTGAGTAGATATCTTTTGTCTTTGGGTTGATTGATGATCTAAATTGGTATGAGTTGTATGTTTTACTTTGGTGCTGTCCTATGGTGCCCTTCGTGTCGCGCAAGCGTAAGGGATTCCCGCTGTACGATGTTGTAATACGTTCATGATTCGCTTATATTGGGTTGGTGAGTGACTGAAACACAAACCCGAGTAAGAGGGATTGTTGCGTATGGGAATAAAGAGGACTTGATGCTTTAATGCTATGGTTGGGTTTTACCTTAATGATCTTTAGTAGTTGCAGATGCTTGCTAGAGTTCCAATCATAAGTGCATATGATTCAAGTAGAGAAAGTATGTTAGCTTATGCCTCTCCCTCATATGAAACTGCAATAGTGATTACGGTCTTGCTAACAATTGCCTAGGACAATTCCGCACACCGATCCACCATTATTCCACACTCGCTATTTATATTATTTAGTAATATATTCTAACTTTATGATAACAACAACTACTTTTATATTTTAGCTTTCTGATATCATACAAAGTTATCCTCTCCATACCCACAACGTAGTTTTGTTTCTTGTTGCTAGTTGGAAGCAAACGTTCGGTGTTCATAGAGTCGTACCAGTGGCAGATAGGGCTTGAGAGAATATTGATCTTACCTTTAGCTCCTTGTGGGTTCGACACTACATACTTATCACTTCCACCTTTGGAAATTTCTACAATGATTCCCTGCACTTGGGGATTATCAAGATTTTTTCTGGCGCCGTTGCCGGGGAGTGTAGCGCTTTTGGTGAGTGGAACTTGGTAAGGAAACATTTATATAGTGTGCTGAAATTTTCTGTTACTTGTCACTATGGAAACTAATCCTTTGAGGGGCTTGTTCAGGGTATCTTCACCCCGACCAGAAGAGCAAAGAGTTGCTCCTCAACCTACTGAACTTTTTGAAAATATTTACTTTGAGATTCCTTTGGGCATGATAGAGAAACTGCTAGCTAATCCATTTGCAGGAGATGGAATATTGCATCCCGATTTACACCTTATCTTTGTGGATGAAGTTTGTGGATTATTTAAGCTTGCAGGTATTCCCGATGATGTTGTCAAATGGAAGGTCTTCCCTTTATCTTTGAAGGGAGATGCATTGACATGGTATAGGATATGTGATGATACGAGATCTTGGAATTATAAGCGATTGAAGTTGGAATTTCACCAGAAGTTCTATCCTATGCATCTTGTTCATCGTGATCGTAATTACATATATAATTTCTGGCCTCGCGAAGGAGAAAGCATCGCTCAAGCTTGGGGGAGTCCTAAATCAATGTTATATTCATGCCCCAATCATGAGCTCTGTCGGGAAATGATTATTCAAAATTTTTATGCTCGGCTTTCTCTTAATGATCGCAACCTGCTCAATACTTCCTGTGCTGGTTCTTATATGCTGAAGACTATTGATTTCAAATGGGACTTATTGGAAAGAATTAAACGCAACTCTGAAGATTGTGGTTCCAACGATGGTAAGGAGTCAGGTATGACACCTAAGTTCGATTGTGTTAAATCTTTTATGGATACCGATGCTTTTCGTGGATTTAGCGCTAAGTATGGACTTGACTCTGAGATAGTAGCTTCTTTCTGTGAATCTTTTGCTACTCATGTTGATCTCCCTAAAGGGAAGTGGTTTCAATATAATCCTCCTGTTGAAGTGAAAGTAGTTGCACCTATTACAGTTGAAGAAAAGACTATCGCCTATAGTGATCCTATTGTTCCTACTACTTATGTTGAGAAACCTCCTTTTCCTGTTAGGATAAAGGATCATGCTAAAACTTCGACTGTTGTTCGTAAGAGTAATACTAGGACTTATACACCTCCTGAGCAAATCATTGTTGAACCTAGTATTGCTATGGTTAAAGATCTCTTGGATGATGATTTAGATGGGCATGTTATTTATTTCGTTGATGAAACTGCTAATATTGCTAGACCAGATACTAAGATACATAGACCTGTCGTAGGCATGCCTGTTATTTCTGTTAAAATAGGAGATCATTGTTATTATGGCTTATGTGATATGGGTGCTAGTGCAAGTGTAATACCGTATGACTTATATAAAGAGATTATGCATGACATTGCACCCATTGAATCAGAAGACATTGACGTTACTATTAAGCTTGCTAATAGGGATACCATTAAACCAGTTGGGATTGTTAGAGATGTCGAAGTCTTGTGTGGGAAGGTTAAATAACCTGCTGATTTTCTTGTTCTTGGCTCCCCACAAGATGATTTTTGTCCCATTATTTTTGGTAGACCCTTCCTGAATGCAGCTAGTGCTAAGATTGATTGTGAAAAAGATACGGTCACCATTGGCTTAGATGGTATGTCTCATGATTTTAATTTTGCTATGTTTCGTAGACAACCTCGTGATAGGGAACCACCTAGTAAGGATGAGATTATTGGTCTTGCTTCTATTGCCGTGCCTCCTACCAATCCGTTAGAACAATATTTGCTAGACCATGAAAATGATATGTTTATGAAGGAAAGAAGGAAAATAGATGAAGTGTTCCTTAAACAGGAACCTGTGCTGAAACATAACCTTCCCGTTGAAATTCTTGGGGATCCCCCTTCACCCAAGGGTGATCCCGTGTTTGAACTCAAACCACTACCTAATAATCTTAAGTATGCTTATCTTTATGAAAAGAAAATATATCCTGTTATTATTAGTGCTAACCTTTCAGAGCAAGAAGAAGAAAGATTATTGAAAACTCTGAAGAAGCACCGAGCTACTATTGGATATACTCTGGATGATCTTAAGGGCATTAGTCCCACGTTATGCCAACACAAAATTTCAGTGGAGAAAGATGCCAAACCAGTTAGAGATCCTCAACGACGATTGAATCCCAAAATGAAAGAAGTGGTAAGAAAGGAGATATTAAAGCTCCTTGAGGCAGGTATAATTTATCCCGTTGCTGATAGTGATTGGGTAAGCCCTCTCCATTGTGTTCCTAAAAAGGGAGGCATTACCGTTGTTCCTAATGATAAAGATGAATTGATCCCGCAAAGAATTATTACAGGTTATAGGATGGTAATTGATTTCCATAAATTAAATAAAGGTACTAAGAAAGATCATTACCCTTTACCTTTTATTGATCAAATGCTAGAAAGACTATCCAAACACACACATTTTTGCTTCCGAGATGGTTATTCTGGTTTCTCTCAGATACCTATGTCAGCGGGGGATCAATCAAAAACTAATTTTACTTGCCCTTTCGGTACTTTTGCTTATAGACGTATGCCTTTTGGTTTATGAAATGCACCTGCTACCTTTCAAAGATGCATGATGGCTATATTCTCTGATTTTTGTGAAAAGATTTGTGAGGTATTCATGGATGACTTCTCCGTTTATGGATCCTCTTTTGATGATTGTTTGAGCAACCTTGATCGAGTTTTGCAGAGATGCGAAGACACTAATCTCGTCCTGAATTGGGAAAAGTGTCACTTTATGGTTAATGAAGGCATTGTCTTGGGGCATAAGATTTCCGAGAGAGGTATTGAAGTTTATAAAGCTAAAGTTGATGCTATTGAGAAGATGCCATGTCCTAAGGACATAAAAGGTATAAGAAGTTTCCTTGGTCATGCCGGTTTTTATAGGAGGTTCATTAAGGACTTTTCTAAAATCTCTAGGCCTCTGACTAATTTAATGCAAAAAGATATTCCTTTTGTCTTTGATCATGATTGTGTAGAAGCATATGAAATACTTAAGAAAGCTTTGATCACTGCACCTATTGTTCGGCCACCTGATTGGAATTTACCTTTTGAAATTATGTGTGATGCTAGTGATTATGCTGTCGGTGCTGTTCTAGGGCAAAGAGTTGATAAGAAATTGAGTGTTACCAAGTATGTTAGTAAGACTCTTGATACTGCCCAGAGAAATTATGCTACTACTGAAAAAGAATTCTTAGCAGTTGTATTTGCATGTGATAAGTTTAGACCTTATATTGTTGATTCCAAAGTTACTATTCACACCGACCATGCTGCTATTAAATATCTTATGGAAAAGAAATATGCTAAGCCTAGGCTCATTAGATGGGTTCTCCTGCTCCAAGAATTTGATTTACATATTATTGATAGATAGGGAGCTGAGAACCCCGTTGCAGACAACTTGTCTAGGTTAGAGAATGTTCTTGATGGCCCACTGCCTATTGATGATAGCTTTCCTGTTGAACAATTAGCGGTCATTAATGCTTCTCGTACTGCTCCTTGGTATGCTGATTACGCTTATTACATTGTTGCTAAATTTATACCGCCTAGTTTCACATACCCGCAAAAGAAAAAGTTCTTTTATGATTTAAGACATTACTTTTGGGATGATCCACACCTTTATAAAGAAGGAGTAGATGGTGTTATTAGACATTGTGTGCCTGAGCATGAACATGAAAAGATCCTACGCAAGTGTCACTCTGAATCCTATGGAGGACACCACGCTGGAGATAGAACTGCACACAAGGTACTGCAATCTGGCTTTTATTGGCCTACTCTCTTCAAAGATGCTCGTAAGTTTGTATTATCTTGTGATGAATGTCAAAGAGTAGGTAACATTAGTAGACGTCAAGAAATGCATATGAATTATTCTCTTGTTATTGAACTGTTTGATGTTTGGGGCTTTGATTATATGGGACCTTTTCCTGCCTCTAATGGTTATACACATATATTAGTTGCTGTTGATTACATTACTAAGTGGGTAGAAACTATTCCAACTAGTAGTCCTGATCATAACACTTCTATTAAAATGCTTAAAGAAGTTATTTTTCCGAGGTTTGGAGTCCCTAGATATCTTATGACTGATGGTGGTTCACATTTTATTCATGGTGCTTTCCATAAGATGCTTGCTAAGTATGATGTCAATCATACAATTGCATCTCCTTATCATCCGCAGTCTAGTGGTCAAGTAGAGTTGAGCAATAGAGAACTCAAATTAATTTTGCAAAAGACTGTCAATAGATCTAGAAAGAATTGGTCCAAAAAACTTGATGATGCATTATGGGCTTATAGAACTACATACAAAAATCCTATGGGTATGCCTCCATATAAGATGGTCTATGGAAAAGCTTGTCATTTACCTCTTGAACTTGAACATAAAGCATATTGGGCTATTAAAGAGCGCAATTATGACTTCAAACTTGCCGGTGATAAGAGGTTGTGTGATATTAGCTCACTTGATTAATGGAGAACCCAAGCCTATGAGAATGCCAAGCTATTCAAAGAAAAAGTCAAAAGCTGGCATGACAAAAGGATACAAAAGCGTGAGTTTAACTTAGGAGATTATGTGTTATTATTCAACTCTCGTTTAAGATTTTTTGCAGGAAAACTTCTCTCTAAATGGGAAGTCCTTACGTTATCGAGGAGGTCTATCATTCTGGTGCCATAAAAATCAACAACTTCGAAGGCACAAGTCCGAGGGTGGTAAACGGTCAAAGAATTAAACATTATATTTCAGGTAATCCTATCAATGTTGAAACCAATATTATTGAAACCGTAACCCCGGAGGAATACATAAGGGACACTTTCCAGAACATTCCAGACTCCGAAAAGGAATAGGTATATGGTACGGTAAGTAAACCGACTCCAAAACAACTCCAATGGCAATTTTTATCAGTTTTGGAATATTTAAGAATTTTAGGAAGAAAGAAGCAGTACATAAGGGACACGAGGGCTCCACGAGAGTGGAGGGCGCGCCCTCCCTTACTGGGCGCGCCCCCTGTCTCGTGGGCACCTCTGTGCCTCCCGAACTTTTTTTTCTTGCACGTTACACATTTTGGTCGGTAAAAATTCATTATATATACTCCACAAGTTTTGACCACCGTATCACGCAAATATCCTTTGTTTTTGTTTCGAACTGTTCTGTTTCAGATTTAGAGCAATATGTCGTCTCAGGATTCGGCGGGGGAAAGTTATGTGGCTGATTACCTCACAGACCCTAAGGTCTATGTGGACTTGGAGCATGATGGCTGGACCTCTGAAGAAGAGGAAGACTATGAGCCTAAAGTAAAGGAGGAGACGAGCTCAGACGAAGACGAAGCCCCATTACCTCAGCCTAGGGACATGCATGTGGAGTTTAAAAAGTCAAGCCTCCCTGATAGAGCAAAGAAGCCAAAGATCGAGTTTATTCCTTTTCGTCTCTCGCAGGAAAATAAACAGGAATTATGCAAAAGAGTATTAAGCCTTCAGCAGGAGATCGAGGACCTAAAGGAGCAAAATATTATACTCAAGCGTAAATTGAGGAGCAAACCCACATTTGCAACAACTCCTACTTCATCACCTCCGAGGACATAATCACAGGGGTATGGGCACTCCCCTTGGCAACTGCCAAGCTTAGGGTAGGTGCCCCGGTATCGTATCACCATCACACTCCTATCTTTACCGTTTTATTTAGTTCGATCCTTTTAGTAGTATCTTGATCTAGTAGATTGAAGTTTTGATACCAAGTAGTTTTGAGTTTTGCTTTGTGATCTCTTTTTGTAATCGAGTTCGTGAGCTATCTATAATAAAGATTAGTGTTGAGTCAAGGGATTTGCTATGTTGATATGATCTTGAGGAAGTAGAAAGAATAAAAGAGTTCATATTGATCTTATGGTTAGTGATGACTTCACACATACAAATTATGAGGCACAAAAGTTGTTGAGAGTTGATAAACGTAGTTTTGGTCATCGTTGGAATTAATAGGAAGTGATAAGGAAAGAGAAGTTCACATATAAATATATTATCTTGGACATCTTTTATGATTGGGAGCACTCATTAAGTATGACATGATAAAAGGGTTGACGTTGGACAAGGAAGACAACGTAATGGTTTATGTTTTCTCACATCTCAGTTAAAGTATATTGTCATTGACCTTCCAAACATGTTGAGCTTGCCTTTCCTCCTCATGCTAGCCAAATTCTTTGCACCAAGTAGAGATACTACTTGTGCTTCCAATTATCCTTAAACCCAGTTTTGCCATGAGAGTCCACCATACCTACCTATGGGTTGAGTAAGATCCTTCAAGTAAGTTGTCATGTTGCAGGCAATAAAAATTGCTACCTAAATATGTATAACTTATTAGTGCAGAGAAAATAAGCTTTGTACGATCTTGTTGTGGAAGTAATAAAAGCGACGGACTGCATAATAAAGGTCCACATACAAGGGGCAATATAAAGTGACGTTCTTTTGCACTAAGATTTTGTGCATCCAACCCTAAACGCACATGGCAACCTTTGTTTCCCTCTGCGAAGGGCCTATCTTTTACTTTATGTTTTTACTTTATGCTTGAGTCAAGGTGATCCTCACCTTTCCCTTTTTCATTTTATCCTTTGGCAAGCTCCTCGTGTTTGAAAGATCATGATATATATATATATCCAATTGGATGTAAGTTAGCATGGGCTATTATTGTTGACATCACCTAAAGGTGAATACGTTGGGAGGCAGCACAATAAGCCCCTATCTTTCTCAGTGTCCGGCTGAAACTCCATAACCACAAGTATTGCATGAGTGTTAGCAATTGTAGAAGACTACAAGATAGTTGAGTATGTGAACTTGCTGAAAAGCTCTATTGATGACTCTTTCTGATGTTATGATAAATTGCAATTGCTTCAGTGACTGAGATTATAGTTTGTTAGTTCTCAATGAAGTTTTTGAACCATACTTGACATTGTGAATTGATTGTTACTTGAGCATAAGAAATCATATGATAAAATCTATATATGTTGTTGTTATAAGAATGATCATGATGCCCTCATGTCCGTATTTTATTTTTATCGACACCTCTATATCTAAACATGTGGACATATTTTTCGATATCGGCTTCCGCTTGAGGACAAGCAAGGTCTAAGCTTGGGGGAGTTGATACGTCCATTTTGCATCATACTTTTATATCAATATTTATTGCATTATGGGCTGTTATTACGCATTATATCTCAATACTTATGGCTATTCTCTCTTATTTTACAAGGTTTACCATGAAGAGGGGGAATGCCGGCAGCTGGAATTCTAGCTGGAAAGGGAGCAAACATTGGAAACCTATTCTGCACTGCTCCAAAAATCCTGAAACTCCACAAAACCTGTTTTTGTAATTTATAAGAATTATTGAGAAGAAGAAATACATCAGGGGGCCCACACCCTGGCCGGGAGGGGGCCATCATTACCGGAGGCCATGGAGGAGGATCTTGGAGGGGCCATCATCGCCATGAAGGCCAAGGACCAGAGGGGGAAAGCCATGGAGGAGGAAGCACAAGTGGAAGAACCTCTCCTCCTCTCTTCTGGTGGCGCCGGAGTGCCATCGGGAGGGGAATCATCGCTGCGGTGATCGTCTTCATCAACATCACCATCATCATCACCATCCTCATCTCTTTTACGCGGTCCACTCTCCCGCAACCCGCTGTAATCCCTACTTGAACATGGTGCTTTATGCCACATATTATGATCCAATGATGTGTTGCCATCCTATGATGTTTTGAGTAGATATCTTTTGTCTTTGGGTTGATTGATGATCTAAATTGGTATGAGTTGTATGTTTTAATTTGGTGTTGTCCTATGGTGCCCTTCGTGTCGCCCAAGCATAAGGGATTCCTGCTGTAGGGTGTTGCAATACGTTCATGATTCGCTTATAGTGGGTTGGTGAGTGACTGAAACACAAACCCGAGTAAGAGGGATTGTTGCGTATGGGAATAAAGAGGATTTGATGCTTTAATGCTATGGTTGGGTTTTACCTTAATGATCTTTAGTAGTTGCGGATGCTTGCTAGAGTTCCAATCATAAGTGCATATGATCCAAGTAGAGAAAGTATGTTAGCTTATGCCTCTCCCTCATATGAAACTGCAATATTGATTACCGGTCTTGCTAACAATTGCCTAGGACAATTCCGCACACCGATCCACCATTATTCCACACTCGCTATTTATATTATTTAGTAATATATTCTAACTTTATGATAACAGCAACTACTTTTATATTTTAGCTTTTCGATATCATACAAAGTTATCCTCTCCATACCCACAACATAGTTTTATTTCTTGTTGCTAGTTGGAAGCAAATGTTCGATGTACGTAGAGTCGTATCAGTGGCAGATAGGGCTTGAGAGAATATTGATCTTACCTTTAGCTCCTTGTGGGTTCGACACTCCATACTTATCACTTCCACCTTTGGAAAATTGCTACGATGATTCCCTGCACTTGGGGATTATCATTAACCACTCCGTATTAGAGTAAGATGCTAGAGGTAAATCATCATCTTAGGTAAGATACATTACCACCAAAGGCGCAGGGGGGCATCCAAACTTGTCCGTTCCAGCAAAGGTCAACTCCATCAGAGGAAAGGAGTGGCAGGCAGGGGAAGCCAACACCGACGAGGAGCCTACCCAGCCTACCCAGACTGCCTACATGAGGATGAAACCAAGCTCATGGCCATCTGTGAGAGGGGGAAGAGCAGTGAGAAGGGGAAGAGCAAATTGAACCAAAGATGGGTCCCCACCTTGACCTTGAGGAGGAGCAGCGCTGGCGCTATGGTCAGATCAAAGTAGCAGCATCCGTAGCAAGCAGAAGCAAGTGTCCCTCGATCTGGACGTGGTCGAGCAGGAGCAGATGTGGATTCCTCACCTTCTTCTAGTACGGGAACAGCTGCTCGCCGGGGAGCTCCTGGTCGTCGGGCTGCGCGGCGGCCACCGCGGCCCCCTCCTGCCGGCGGCGGAGGCGGCACACGACCCAGGGTCGGGGCGGGGCGTTCGGGTTTGGGCGGCGCCAGATCGGAGGGGCGGAAAGAGGACACCGGGCGAAGGAGGGGGAGGAGGAGGCGGCGCGAGCGGGAGAGGAGCCGGCCGGAGGGGTGGAAGGAGGAGGCTGGGCGGCGGCAGGGAAGGACGAGAGGAGGCGCACGGGAGGGGAGCCGGCTAGGGTTGTCTCCACAGGAGCCGGCCCTTTTATACCCCCTGTGAGTGAAATGACGAAAATGCCCCCGGCGGGGCAGACTATTTACGCACGGTGGCACGAAACGGGAGTAACTATTCATTCCTATAGTGCTCATCCTAGATCCGACGGCCGAGGTTATCCAGCGGCTCGATCCGACGGCTGGAATTCCATCAAGCGAACCGATCCGACGGCCGAGAGTGCCTGAGATCTGAGAGAGCTTGTAGGAACATTCATCTCTTATTATTGGATGGTATGTCGACTACAGATGGTCGTGCGTCTTGCTCTTGCCGTGTCGTTTTTCTTGGCTTGGTCATTTTTAATTTTTCCGCCTGGTTTCCAAAGGGTAGTTTTCTGTGGACTATAGACAACCAATCAGTTCACATACATGGGAATATTGCTCCCTCTGTGCGTGCGCTGCACATGAAAAGTGAAATTCCTAAAATCAATGCATGTGTTCGAAAGGTTGCCGCCGAACTCGGATTTCTTCCTGTCGCAAGTGCATCCTTCATTCCCGGCGTCGTTCGTTGCCTCCTCGCCCATGAACCGTGTGCGCGGCCACCTACGCAGCTTTGGCAGCCTCTACGACAGCTGCCGCACAGATGTTTATCGAAATTCCATGTTTAAAACGTCTCAAATAGACCACTAAATTTCTCCATGTTTAGATGAATCGGTTGTGGGAGAAGTTCTTTGACGATTCTTCGTTGGATGGGTTGGATGCGGAAGCAGACGATGATTTTGATTTTGCGAGTGTCGTGGTTGCAATGGACGAGGATTTCAGGAGACCACTCAGTTAGGTCGACGGCTGTTTCTTCGGGACTGAGTCATGGGCCATGATGGTTTTGTCAAGATTACATTGCATAGAATGCAGTTTTATCCCTATACTATTTCCGGCGTCGATTCAGGATGCATGGGTCTTGATTCAACACCATTGCAAAGGCTATGGAGAGACATAATCCTTGGTTTGCACTGAAAAGGAATGCACCAGGAGTAGCAAGTACAAGTTCATTGTTGAAGATTACAACCGTCATGTGAGTTCTTGCTTATGGATGCCCGGACAATGCCATCATGACTATGTTCGTATTGGTGAAGATATCATCCTCGAGTGTGTGAGACGATTATGCATAATTGTTATCGAAATCTATTGTAACGCCCCTACCAAATCCACCAGTTCCTAGCCGTTGCACCTCGGATCTAGAGTGGCCCCACAGATCAACTTTCCAGTTGGTCACCCATCCTCAAATTGCTCCAAACCAAACATGCTTAACTTTAAGGTTTCTTTAGGACGGGCTTTTGAAAAAAGTGCAACTTGGAAGAAGATACTTGAGTGTTTTCGTATATCATTTCTATTTAGCCGGGATGTCACCTCTGTGGACTAGAGTACTTGAGGGCTCTAAAGAAAAAATAAGATACCCAAAGGCTCATCGCGGAAAATGAAGAGAGAGATTGGCCGGGTATGCTTCGATCCATTGAGTGAATGCATTTGACTTGAAAGAGTTGTCCTATTGCATGGCAAGGTCAATATCGTGGGCATTGCATTGATCAAACCATCATTCTTTGAGGTTGTTACATCACATGATCATGATAACATGTATTATCTTGCACAACATGATCATGGGGAAGAGGGAGAGGACCAGGAGGACTTTCGGTATCTGTTCAATGGCTACCTAGTGGAGCTAGAGCATAACCCAAACAAGATCAAAGCCTTCCTCCAAGCACACCAAAGGATCGAGAACCGTCAAGCTCACAACCGACTTTAAGAAAATCTTATTGAGCATCAGTGGCGCCTCCATATGACTTGGTTCTTCTGCTGTAATCATGTTTATTTGAATTCTTAGTTCATTTGGACCGTATGTCGCGTTTGCATTTGAATGGTTTAGTTTGAGGACATTAACTTTTATGTATTTGAATTGTGTGCACTTCATCATTCAAGTTTTTATTGTTTATGTTCTCTAAGTTTGAAAATTTGGGAAAACAAAATAAAATAAAATAAGGGATCTGCTAACTGCAAAATAGTGTTTTCCCTAAAATAAAGTAGGAAAGTGGGGCAGGGAGCATTTTTTTTCTTCATGTTTTAGTATTAGGAAATCTGCTATTGATGCCCTAAGCATGGGACCCGATTAGCACACCCAATGAAAACTCCTACTCTGCTTCTACAATGTCTACTAACATACAACTACCTAGTCTGGATTGTGTTGGTTTTTCTTGCATGGGATAAAACCTTCGCTCGAGTTGTACTAGCAGAACTACTACAACTAATAAGCTTGCATAATAGATATGAATATGTCAAACATAAAGATAAGATTAATCCAAACAAATTTAAAATAGGAAACACTACACCAAGAAATAATATTACAACTAAGATGTGCTTTCCCATAGTATAGTTGCTAGGATCGTGATGAGTGACTTTGATGGTGGTGCTACTCGAGCACCTGGTCTCAAGCTCCGAGGTGAAAAGCTAGGTCTGACCTGAGCTGGTTACACTTGGCAATGATGATGTTTTTGCGTTGTTATCTTGTTGAAGGCATTGCTAAGATATGTTCGGACTTGCTCTTGAAAGTGAAAACCTAGAATCTGGCCTTTTTTAAGAACCAACCGCAAAACAATAGTTCTATGGTAATTTTCTATTAATAGAGCAAAAGTTACAATATTTAGTATTTACAAAAGGAAAGAAAGAAATGACAACACTAGCCTCTAACCAATGCCAGATTTTTCTAAGATAAAAGCAATAAAGAAACTAAAATTCTTTGAAAGGAGTCATTCCAGATGATCCTTAATCCACTTCTAAAGGGTGCTGAGATGCTTCGCTTTTATTCTATGGGCCAATAAGCCCAAATTCTTCTTTAGCCTTTGGTAGTTGGATCTTCAAATGGCGGTGTTTGAGTGTCGCTTCCTTCATGAAGATATTGCTATGAAAGAACCGCGTTATCTTTGAGGTGTCGTGAGACGGTTGGTGCTGATAAGGTCACTATCGTAGTTTGTCGGTCGTGGATTTGACCCCTTGGGTTTTTTTCCTTTTTCCTCGCCTACACATAGTTTCTTCTTATATGCCTTTGATATTTGCCGGTGTGGTCCTTTTGTGTGTGCGTTGGTTGGTGTTGACTTTTTGCATCCTAGCTGTGCAAAAACCGGTTGTGTACTCGTTGTGTTTATGTCTTTTTGGTATTTTATTTTGATTCAATAAAATTCTATCCTATGGTGAAAGGATCCTCGGAGCCTGAAACTAAGAAAAATAGTATTAGTACATAATATATTTTTAGAGAAAAGGCCATAGCCCGACTTTATAAATAAAGCCGCATGGCAGAGTCACAAACCCAAACACCAACATGGGGACGAAGCCACCAATAGTTCACGCTAACAGAACCAGGAACCAGGAGCACGAAAGTATGAGGATACATGGCAACCTGCCAGACACGGCACACAACCGGATAAAAGATAAGACGAAGCCAGCATCGAAGACGAAGAACCACCGACAGGCTAGATCAGACTTCAGGACTCTGCCCAGAGAGAGATGACGCCGAGGCCCGAATTTTAGAGATGAGCATGTCCAGCGCTCCCCGGTCGTCCTCCTTAGTCAGTGATCTCCACTGCTGCAAGAAGATACATGATTTGAAAAGAGAGTCAGCAGCCTTAGTAGGAAAAACATGTTCGATCGTAAATTTGTTCCTAACCGTCCACATCGACCAACAAATCGCACCCAGGACAACCCAGACAACCCTCTCTTAGTCACCCCAACCAACGACTTGGCAAGGTTTCTCAGCTCAGGAAAGGAGGAGGGGTTCCAAGTAACCTGGAGCCAGGATCGGACACAGCTCCAGACCAGCTTAGCAAGCACGCAATGAAAAAAGATATGACTCGTGTCCTCCAAGGTATCACAGAGAGCACAAAACTCCGAGCCCGGCCCGTTTCGCTTACGAATTTGGCCAGCCGCGGGGAGACGGCCTCTGAAGGCCTACCAGAGGAAGATTTTAATTTTCGGAGGAACTCTGGACCGCCAAATGCAAGAGAACCTATTCGAAGGGACACCTCCGATGATCCTAGAGTACAAGGATTTAACTGAAAACCGTCCAGAGGAAGAATGAGGCCAGACCACCGTATCCGGCGCCTTCGAGAGCAAAGGGAATAAGGCAGAGAGTCTTTGCCAGTCTTCCAACTCTTCAGGAGACAAGGATCGATGAAAAGCCAGGTTCCAATTATTAGCCGACACCTCCGTGATGGAGATATCCGGATTAGGGCAGTACGAAAAAAGAACCGGGAAGCTAACAGCCAGAGGAGTGTCACCACACCACCAGTCACGCCAAAACCGAACCGAGGAGCCGTTACCAACAATAAACTTAACATGTTCCAGGAACAGAGGTCTAACTTTAATAAGTCCTTCCAGAATTGAGATCCACGCCGGGCCACAGCAAACATCGGGCTACATAATATAAGATCAGAAAAAAAAACGTGGGATGATACATTCGATGCAGAGCGGCACGGGGGCGTTTCCTGAAGCGTGAAACGTCTCGGAGGAAAGTAACATGATATGTGCCTGCATCCATCAATAACTAGCGGAGAAAGGAATTCTCTGAGCACACGGTAAGGGTAGTGTAGTGAAGTAACGACTAGTGGTTGACTGGTCTACGTCTCCGCTTTGAAAGGTCCGCCTGTTCTCCGGAATGAAGAGCGTGTGTGCCTGAATTGGTTGTTGATAAGTTTGGTTAGCAATAAATTGACCGCCGATGGGCAGCGCACCAGGCCCATTTCCAGAAACGTGAAACAAATCCACCCCATCCTCACCATCAAAAAGAAAAAGGAAACCTGGCTGCTTTCCCCCGTCCAGCCGTCCTGCTCCTGCAACCCCACTCCCTAGACACTAGACAGATTCTACGTCTAGCAATTAACCCAGCAAGCTATGATTACATAGAATGGAAGGAAGGCCTTCATCGCAGCGTACTAAGTCACTTCATTACATGCATTGAAAAAAGCTTAATCACTGACAGTTCTTAGGCTGTGCAAAGGTAAATAACCAGGGGCGGGGCCAGGGGGACGAGCAGGGGCCTGGCCCCCCCTAACGATCAACAATTTTAATAGGAGCAACAAGTAATTACCAACAAGATTCGATTAATACATGTACTCGGCCCCCCCTATACTCGAATCCTGGCTCCGCCACTGTAAATAACCTTGTTTGATAGGCCCGGTTCAGTTAGAGTAACCAAACTACGTAGTACGTACCATACTGACTGCTTAAGCTCTGACCTACCATGGCATGAAAAAGTTTACTAAGTTAGACTACCCACTGTGGGAATAACATAAGTAGTAAATCACACATATCTAGATAAAATAGATGATGTGACAAGTAATAAATGAAGAAAGAGAGGTACGTGATAACATAGCTAGTTACTATTAGTATGAGTAACATCACACATATCAAGATAAGATGAGTCTATAGCTTAATAAATAAAGTGTTGCATGTTACCACACATATGTTACTCCTCACTATATAGGTAGTAACATGTTACTACTTTATGTTATTACCCATTGTGGCTAATCTTATACTGCTTCTACCAGATAGATTACTGCGGTACAGCACACGGCATGCCCATCTCTTTATCCACAGCAGCATCCGCGATGGCTACAAAGCAGAAGCACTCCCTGCACTGGTGCTGATCTCCATCACCTCGCTGCAGCCAGCTCGAAATCCTGCCAATAAATGAGGATATTGTATCAAGGTGGTGTCTGTGAGTCCAACACAGCAACTTGTGATAACAACCAAAATGGTAGAAATAAATCACACATCATGCTTGAAACGGCAGTTCCAAAATGCAAATTAAGCGTACAATGTATAATGTTTCATATATCTCAATTTATTTATTTATTTATTTTTTTTAGAAATGGAGGAGGACCCCGGCCTCGCATCTGAACGATGCATGCAGCCAAATTATTCACACAAGACCTTACGAAGTCATACGACAGTAAGACTAAAGCCACAGTCTAGACAACATCGGTCGCTACTCTTATCCATTTGATGTAGGGATGCTGTGAGTCTGAGCCTAATACCAAACAGACATCGCAGCCAAACCTAACATCTAAGACCCGAGGTCCCAACCAGGACGCCTGCCGGGTATGGGGCACCCATCAGTCTGACGCATTCCTCAACCAGGACGCCTGCCGGGTATAAGGCTGCCGCCGCCACCTGCCACCAATCCATCTTCAGTGTTGTACTGCTACATATATCTTGCCCGGTCTAGCTGCCGTCGACACCACCACGACGCCAGACAACACCACCATATTGTGCTCGTCCATCATCACACGCCCACCGGCGAGACCTCGTCGCTCCATGCCGCCGAGACCCGTCGTTGTCGACGTGCCAGATGCCACGCCGCTCCTCCGACGCGAAACACCACCTGCTGCCACTGGTCCCATCCCCTCCGCATGCAGTTCCTCAAACCGAGCACCCAAACGCCCCAGGCGGCGCTGTAACGCCCAGATGGTTATGCGACAGTAATCACCCCGGTTATGTTAATTAACCCCCTTTGATTCGAACCCGTCCTAATACAAAAAATCAAAACTAAAACAAACGTTAAAGAGTTTCGAAAACAAAATCTAAAATGTTCGGGGGTTGACTAAAATAGCTAACCTAATATTGGTGGGGTGCACTAATTTTTATAAAATGCTCTGGCATTTTAAATAAACTAAAAACAGTGAAAGAAAAATAATAAAAGAAAAACAAAATAAAACTGAGAGGGGGGAAGACCCCCTGGCCCAGCCAGCCCCCCTCCCCACTTGGCCCTCCCCACCGCCCATTCCCTTTCCCCGGGCCGCCCATCGCCCAGCCCCCGCAGATAACCCTCCCCACCCCGCTGCAAACCCTAGCCGCAAACCCATTCCCCACGCGCCTCGCTCCCTCGCCTCACCCGATCTGATCGGGCGAGGAGCCCCGACCGAGCCACCCTCCGCCGCCTCACCCACCTCGCCGGCCCCACCGCCCCCGCACCCCCTCTCCTCCTCGCCATCACCGGGCCTCCCTCCTTCCTCCGTCGCCCCGAGCCCGGCGACCGACCGCCTGGTCGAGCTCTGCCCCCGCCTCTCCGTCGCCGGCGCGAAGGCTCCCCGACCTCCTCCCGACGGTCATCGCCGCCCCATCGAGCCCGCTGACGAGACCCTACCCCCTGTGAGGCTCTCCTCTCTCCCCTCCCGACGAAGGCTCCGGCCACCCCACCGACCCCCTGCTCCCTCTCCTCTTCGCGCCCGTGGCCCTGTGCATGGCTGCTGCCATGCCCAGCCCCCATGATCCCCCCCGTTCCCTCTCCTCCCCCCCCGCCGGATCTGGCTGCTCGAGGCCCCGACCGCCTGCCACCGCATGGCCCTCTTCCCCTTCCTTCCCCCGACGGCGACGTCTCCGGCGCCCCATTCGCGCCTCGCCCCCGACCGAGCCCCAACCTCGCCCGAACCCCCAACCCCTCCGTCGCCTCGCGGCCCGCTCGCGCCGGCCGGTCGGCCAGTGGCCTCGGCCGCGCCCGGCCCGTGGCCTCAGCGCCTCGATCGCGCCCGACCGCCCATCGAGCCCGAACGGCATCGCCTACACCAAGATGCCCGATTGGCCTTGGGCCCGACAGGGGGCCCCACCCCCAAATGAACGTTTTTATTAAAACAGGCTAAAATAAAATAAAATGTATAAAAATTAATTAACTAATTAATTAATTAATTAATTAATTAAGTAATTAATTAATCTAATTAATTCTGAATTAATTAACCCCTAATCATTAATTAACTTAATTAACTAAGGTTAATTAACTTTGATTAGGCTAATTAAATTAATATGTCATTAGTGAATGACATGCGGGACCCACCTGTCAGGGTTGACTCAGTCAACCCTGTTGACTGATGACGTCAGCATGACATCATGCTGATGTCATAAATGCAATTTCGAAATTAATTAAATAATTAATTAAATTCCAGAAATTAATAAAATCTTTTAAAAATCATATCTTTTAATCCGTAATCCGGATTAAAATATTTTCAACATGAAAGTTGCTTAGAACGACGAGAAGAATCCGGATACGTAGTCCTTTTGTCCACCACACGTCTCTAACCTATCGAACCTGCAAACTTTCTTCTCCGGTTCATCTGTCTGACAGATGTCCGGAACCGGGAAAACTTCCCGGATGTTTTTCCCCCCTAACCAGTACCCCCTCATACCACGTTAGGGCACGCCTAGCATCGCTTCTTGTCATATCATGCATCGATATGCATATGTTTACTTTGTATTCATTGTTTCTTCCCCCTCTTCTCTCCGGTAGACTACGAGACCGACGTTGTCAGCTGGCGGTTCGACTACGGTGTTGACGACCCTCTCTCTTGCCGAGCAACCAGGCAAGCCCCCTTGATCACCAGATATCGCCTACTCTTATCTACACTGCTTGCATTAGAGTAGCATAGCATGTTACTGTTTTCGAGATACTCCTATCTTCTTGCATAGCTTTGTCCTTGTAACCATCATTGTTACCTTACCGCAATCCTATATGCTTAGTATAGGATGCTAGTACTTTCATCTGTGGCCCTACTTTCTTGTCCGTCTGTGCTATACTATCGGGCCGTGATCACTCGGGAGTTGATCACGGGTATATACTATATACTTATACATGATACATGTGGAGACTAAAGTCGGGTCGGTGATGGAGCACCATGAGTGGATCATTGTGGTGGAGCGGCGGGCAGGTTGAGACCGCCTAGGAGAGAGGTGGGCTGGCCTGTTCGGCGCTCGCGGATACTTAACACGCTTAACGAGGTCTTGGTATTTGATCTGGGTTGGCTACGAGCTTATACGCACTAACCATCTACGCGGGAGTAGTTATGGGTATCCCGCGTCGTGGTATCACCAAGTACTTCAGATGTCGTGACGAGCGGCGCTACCGGATTGGACCGGAACGCTGATGGGCTAGGTCTGCTTCGTCACAGACGCAACGTGCAGGTGTGCTTTCAGGCGATGGGCCCTGCACCCTGCGCGCTTAGGTTTAGACCGGCGTGTTGGCCTCTCTGTTGTGCCTAGGTGGGGCTGCGGCGTGTTGATCTTCTGCGGCGGGCATGACCCCGAAAGTGTGTCCGCCAAATGGGATCAAGCGTCTTTGGGTAAGATGGTGCACCCTGCAGGAAGTTAATCTATTCGGATAGCCGTGATCTTGATAACAGGACGACTTGGAGTTGTACCTTGAGCTTATGACAACTAGAACCGGATACTTGATAAAACACACCCTTCCAAGTGCCGATACAACGGTGGTCGCTCTCGCTCGGGGTTATGAGCGGGGATTGCGGGTAGGATTATTGCTATATGATGTTACTTGGAGGACTTCCGATTGTCCCCTCCTACCTGTTGTAAGGCAGGTGTCCAGAAGCGTAGTCTTCGTTAAGACTAGCTATCCCCCTTTTATTCTGGCATTCTGCAGTTCAGTCCACTGATATGGCCTTTACACATATATCCATGCATATGTAGTGTAGCTCCTTGCTTGCGAGTACTTTGGATGAGTACTCACGGTTGCCTTGTTCCCCCTTTCTCCCCTATCCCTACTCGATTGCTGCAACCAGACGTTGGAGCCCAGGAGTCAGACGCCACCGCCTACGACGACTACTACTCTGGAGGCGCCTACTACTACGTGCAGCCCGCTGACGACGACCAGAGTGACCTAGGAGGATCCCGTGCAGGAGGCCTGCTCCTCTTCGATCTGATCCCAGTTGTGCTAGCCATCTTATGGCACCTTGTTTAACTTATGTCTGTACTCAGATATTGTTGCTTCCGCTGACTCGTCTATGATCGAGCACTTGTATTCGAGCCCTCGAGGCCCCTGGCTTGTATTATGATGCTTGTATGACTTATTTTATTTGTAGAGTTGTGTTGTGATATGTTCCCGTGAGTCTTTGATCTTGATCGTACACATTTGCGTGCATGATTAGTGTACGATTGAATCGAGGGCGTCACAAGTTGGTATCAGAGCCGACTGCCTGTTGGAATCCCCCTTCCACACTCCTTGGCCGAAGTCGAGTCTAGACATTGCAAAACTTTTACTAACATGGTTGTGTGTCTTATGGGCACACGTCGCCATTGGGTGGTACTAGGATCTTTTACTCCTCGATCTTTACTCTGGGACTCTGAACTCTCTTCTACTCGGGTTAAACGATTTTACTAACTATCACTAGGATCCCGTGATCGCATTCACCCCAGAGTTGGATATAGCCTTAGTTGTTTTTGGAATTGTATTTGAGAAATTTCCACACAGTCATTTGACTCCTTTGGAACGTCTTTGTTTTCAGATGGAACCCACGAGGCAGGTCGTGCGCCACACGACGGCCATTGGTGCCTCGGGATCACCTGCGGTGCTAGCCGAGATGATGACCTATCTGGGTTATCGCTGGCACCCCGAGTACACCGCCTATGAGGAGTACCAGACTACAACCAGGAGCGATGTCGCGCCATCGTCCACCTCTACTCTCGAGTACGAGTCCACTCTCGTGCTGCACACCGCACATGGTGTTGGAGTGACTATCGATATGGCAGTCCACGATGCTGCTTATGCTGCATCGACACGTCTTCGTGCGAGTATCGAGTTGGACACCTCCCCTTCGTGCACATAGCTATCGCGTCGGTGTTGGTGAGGAGGGTTACTACACCGCTGCCTACACCATCGTCACCAGAGAGCCCTTCCACCATCGTAACTTTGTTCTCGCATGCCGATGGGCTGGATCGAGCTAACCGAGCTCTTCTCCACGAGTTGTACATCACCCGTCGGCACCTCTACCGTGCTCGACGCTGATGCACCCTTTGTCCGATCCGGAGAGCTGCCGCGTTCTGCGATCTACCCCGCCAGACCGTGATGCCCGGGGTGTTGGTTGGCCAGACGTGGGAGGCTACTCTCCGCACTTGGCCCTTTTCGCCACGGGCGTCGGATTCAGCACCGAGTATCCGCGGCCCCAGTCACCGACGTGGAGGACTATCCACTGCCGCACTATCAGCTTTCAGGCTATAGCTACCTCCGCAGTACCGCGTGGGACTGATGTAGACTTGCTTGTTAGTGTTTGATGTATTCGCCGCGAGCCTGTGTGCCGCCCATGATGTAGTAGTCTATGTCTCGGACTCTATGTATCGAACTCTATGCATGATTCCTTTTGTAAGATATGCCAACTACTATGTAGTTCCCATCATGCTGCTTTCATTATGCATGTTTCATCATGAATGATTCTGCCTCTTGCTTAATTTCTCAAATGCTGAACTACCTGTTATATAATAGCGGGATGGTTAGGCCAGCAGGTCGTGGTCGTGGTGCCAACTTTCCACCACCGCTTTGAGTACATGGCTGGTATGTTCCAACAGCTTGAGATGAATCGCCACCATGGAGAACATGATGGCTCAGTTCCTCGCCCGAATATGCACCAGCACCCGAGCGGAAAACTCTGCAGGATTTCATACGCTGAACCCCAGCGTGTACCGCAGCTCAACTCAGCCATCGGATGTTGATGGTCGCTCCGTGACATCACCTATGAGATGGAGTCTGCTGAAGTAGCCCTCGCCAGCTATGTCACCTTTGCTTCCTTCTTCTGAAGGGACCCGCAGCTCAATGGTGGGACAGCCACAGCGTACTCGCCAGCTTGGAACACTCATCACCGGCGGACTTCCGTGCTGCCTTCCGTGCCCGCTTCATCCCTCAAGGGTCATGGACCGAAGAAGCGTGAGTTCCGCAACCTCACCCAAGGCAACAAGACTGTTGAAGCTTATCGTGAGAGTTCTGGACTTGTCTCGCTATGTCAAGAGGACATTGCGGCGATGCACGCAGACAAGAGAAGTTCCGTGACGGTCTTCAAGTCGACATCAAGCTCGCACTTCTAGTGCACGACTTTGCTGATTTCGCCACCTTGGTGAACAAAGCTATCAATGTCGAAACTGGTCTGCAGGAATACCAGAGCTCTAACAGCGCAACTGCGACACGGGCTCATCTTGAGCCCGTCCTCGCAGAAGCGCAAGATATGGATTCCCAACAGCATGTACCAGGCCGAATGCACCTGCTTCAAAGCGAACTATGCTACACCTCGTGCGCCTACAACTAAGCAGCCAAGCTTCCAGCTCCACCCCCCAAGATCCTGTTCCCACTCCCAATAATGGCTTATGCTTCAAAGCGGACAGCGGGGCACCGTGCTAGAGAATGCAACCAGAACCAGAATCAACTGGCCCTTCCAACAGAACTGGCCGTGGAAACAACCAGAACCGCAACAACACTGGCAAGTCTTATGGGCAAGCTCAGGCCAACCACGTTGATCTGAACGAAGCTCATGACCAGCCTGCTACTGTGATGGGTACACTCCTCGTAAATTCAGACTCAGCATCTGTTTTATTCGATTCAGGAGCATCGCATTCATTCATGTCTGAAGACTTTGCATACAAGCACGACGTTAAGTGTGAAGAGATGAACTCTTCGGTAGTGGTAAAAACCCCATTGGGACAATGTCAAACCTCCATGGTTGGCGTCGACGTCCCCGTGGAAATCGAAGGGTTGGAATTCTATGCCTCCCCCATTATCCTGAAGACGTCTAACATCGACCTCATTTTGGGGATGGATTGGTTGAAAGCGCATACGGCGTCAATCGTTTGCGCCACTAAGACCGTCCATCTGCTTCACCCTTCTGATGAAATCGTAAGCTACAATGCTCGTCTGGTTCAAGATGCCGAGGCAAGGCTCTATGCGTTGAATGCATTGAACGCCGCACCCCTCGAGGGAATTGAAAACATTCCTGTCTTTTGCGATTTCCAAGACGTCTTTCCTGAAGAACTTCCAGGGATTCCCCCTGCTAGAGCTGTCGAATTCGTCATCGACTTGAAACCAGGCACCACTCCTATAGCCAAGCGTCCCTACAAGATGCCGCCGCGCAGAACTCCTTGAGCTAAAGGAGGAAATCGACAAATATCTTCAAAGCGGCTTCATTCGCCCAAGTTGCTCTCCTTGGGGAGCACCTTCTCTTTGTCAAGAAGAAGGATGGGACAAACCGATTGGTCCAGGACTACCGTCCTATAAATCAAGCTACCATTCAGAATAAGTATCCTCTTCCTCGGATCAATGATCTTTATGATCAATTGGCTGGATCGTCAGTGTTCTCGAAACTCGACTTGAGGTTGGGTTACCACCAGATCCGTGTTCGTGAGGAGGATATCCCCAAGACCGCTTTGTGACTCGTTATGGTTCTTACGAGTACACCGTCATGTCTTCGGCTTAACCAATGCTGCAGCCACCTTCTCTCTTTGATGAACTATATATTCATGGATTACCTCGACAAGTTCGTCGTGGTTTATCTGGATGATATCCTGATCTATTCCAAGAATGAAGAAGAACATGCTGAACATCTTCGTCTTGTGCTGGAAAAGCTACGAGAGCATCAACTCTATGCCAAGTTCTCCAAATGTGAATTCGGCTTCCGAAGTAACCTATCTTGGGCATGTCATTTCTAAGGATGGTATTGCCGTCAACCCCGAAAGAGTTCAGGCTATTCTCGATTGACTCCTCCAAGAACGTTAAGCAAGTCGAAGTTTTCTCGGTCTCGCCACTATTGCCGTCGATTCGCCGAGAACTTCTCCAAGATTGCCGAGCCTCGACTAACTTGTTGCATAAGGGCGTCAAATTCCAATGGATGATAAATGTCGGGAAAGTTTCAGCACTCAAAGACAAGTTGACGACTGCCCGATGCTAGCTCCTCCCGATACTAAGAAGGACTTCGTCATTTATCGCGACGCATCCCGTCAAGGTTTAGGCGGTGCCCTAATGCAGAGCGCAAAGTGGTTGCTTATGCCTCTCGGCGATTGCGCCTCACGAGGAGAACTACCCAGTTCATGACCTCGAACTTGCTGCCGTCATTCATGCACTAAAGCGTTGGCGACATTACCTTCTCGTGTCGCTATAGATCTACACCGACCACCAAAGTCTGAAGTATCTGTTTACTCAGCCAGACCTGAACCTCCGTCGCCAGAGATGGATGGAGACTGCTGCAGACTTTGATTTGGGTATTTCCTATACGCCGAGCAAGGCTAATGTAATGGCTGATGCCTTGAGCCGCAAGTCTTCAAGAACCACCTTCAGTTCACCAAGTTCATCCCCACTTGTCGAAGAATTCAGAAAGCTGAACCTCCATATTGTTCCTCCGGGTGCACTCGCTCCTCCTCCTCCGGAGTTCCAAAAGATGAATCTCCGTGTTGTTCCCCAGGGTTCCCTTTATACCCTGGCTGTTGAACCCGATCTCGTGGGCACCATAAAGACAATGCAGGGATTTGACTCTGAAGTCTACAAGCTTAAACAAGACATCAGGAAAGGAAATCCCTCATCCTTCACTATTGCTAATGATGGCGCCTTGTACTTCAAAGGCCGCCTAGTGGTGCCGTGTAAGAAGGAAAATCTGAATATGACTCAGAAGGTTATGAAAGAAGCTCATGATACGCCTCTATGTATCCATCCTGGCAGTACAAAGATGTATCAAGACATTCGTCAGAGATTCTGGTGGTCTAATATGAAGCAGGACATTGCCCGCTATGTTTCTGAGTGTGACGTTTGCCGTCGTATCAAAGCAGAACATCAAAGGCCTGCTGGAACTCTGCAACCTATCTCTATTCCCGAATGGAAATGGGACCATGTTGAAATGGACTTCCTCACTGGATTTCCCAAATCGCAGAAAGGTAATGATGCTATTCTTGTCGTCATTGACCGGCTTTCTAAAGTTGTACATTTTCTGGCGGTCAAAGAAACGATCACTGCTAGCCAGCTTGCAACCCTCTATATGTCGAGAATTGTTTCACTTCACGGTATTCCACTTGGTTATCGCTCGGACCGTGGCAGCCTATTCACTTCAAGATTCTGGGCAAGTTTTCAAGAAGCTATGGGGACTCATTTATCTTTCAGTACTGCGTTTCATCCGCAGTCCCAAGGGCAAGTTGAACGTGTCAACCAAATTCTCGAAGACATGCTTCGAGCTTGTGTCGTTTCATTCGGCAAGAAATGGGAGGAATCTCTCCCGTATGCTGAGTTCTCTTATAATAATAGCTATCAAGCTAGTCTGAAGATGGCCCCTTCAAGTGTTATATGGACGAAAGTGCTGAACCCTCTCGAACTGGTCGAAATCGGGAACGTCCACTCTTCGGTCCGGATATTATCCAACATGCCGAAGAACAAGTCCGCATTATTCGCGAGAATCTCAAGACTGCTCAGTCGCGTCAAAAGAGTAATTATGACCGTCATCACAAAGACATGGTCTATCAACCGGGCGAAAAGGCCTATCTTCGCGTTACACCAATGAAGGGTGCTCACCGCTTCGGGATCAAGGGCAAGTTAGCTCCTCGCTATATTGGCCCATTCACTATTCTGGAAAGGCGTGGAAAAGTGGCTTATCAACTGGAGCTTCCGTCGAACCTTTCTCAGGTTCACGATGTGTTCCACGTGTCCCAACTCCGACGATGCTTCAAGGACCCAATCCGAGCAGTGGACCACGAAGTGCTCGAATTGCAACAGGACCTCTCCTATAAAGAGCATCCGGTCCGTATTCTTGACCAAGCTGAACGCCGCACACGTCAGAAGGCGATCAAGTTCCTCAAAGTCCAGTGGTCGAATCACTCTGAAGACGAAGCCACCTGGGAACGCGAGGAACGTCTTCGAGATGAATATCCCGCACTCTTTCCTTCTACCTCCTAAATCTCGGGACGAGATTTCTTGTAGTGGAGGAGATTTGTAACGCCCGGATGGTTATGCGACAGTAATCACCCCGGTTATGTTAATTAACCCCCTTTGATTCGAACCCGTCCTAATACAAAAAATCAAAACTAAAACAAACGTTAAAGAGTTTCGAAAACAAAATCTAAAATGTTCGGGGGTTGACTAAAATAGCTAACCTAATATTGGTGGGGTGCACTAATTTTTATAAAATGCTCTGGCATTTTAAATAAACTAAAAACAGTGAAAGAAAAATAATAAAAGAAAAACAAAATAAAACTGAGAGGGGGGAAGACCCCCTGGCCCAGCCAGCCCCCCCTCCCCACTTGGCCCTCCCCACCGCCCATTCCCTTTCCCCCACAGGCCGCCCATCGCCCAGCCGCCCCCCGCATAACCCCCTCCCAACCCCGCGGCAAACCCTAGCCGCAAACCCATTCCCCCCGACGCGCCCCTCGCTCCCCTCGCCTCACCCGATCTGGATCGGGGCGGAGGAGCCCCGACCGAGCCACCCTCCGCCGCGCCTCACCCACCTCGGCCCGGCCCACCCCGCCCTCCGCACCCCCTCTCCTCCTCGCCACCACCAGGCGCCCCCTCCTTCCTCCGTCGCCCCCGAGCCCGGCGACCGCCGCCGCGGTCGAGCTCGGCCCCTGCCCTCTCCGTCGCCGGCGCGAGCGCTCCCCCGACCTCCTCCCCGACGGTCATCGCCGCCCCCCATCGAGCCCGTTGCCGAGACCCTACCCCCCCTGTGAGGCTCTCCTCTCTCCCCTCCCCCGTCGACGACGGCTCCGCCACACCAGACCGACCCCCGGCTCCCCTCTCCTCTCGCCGCCAGGGCCCGTCGCTGCTTCGGCCGCCATGCCACCTGATCCCCTGTTCCCTCTCCTTCCCCCCGGCGGATCTGGCTGCTCGAGGCCCCGACCACCTGCCACCGCATGGCCCTCTTCCCCTTCCTTCCCACCTCCGACGGCGACGCCTCCGGCGCCCCATTCGCCCTCGCCCCCGACCGAGCCCCGAACCTCGGCCCGAACCCCAACCCTCCCGCCTCTCGGCCCGCTCGCCAGCCGGCCAGTCAGCCAGGCCTCGGCCGCGCCGGCCCCCGTGGCCTCGGGCGCCCCTGGATCGCGCCCCGACCGCCCCTGGATCGAGCCCGAACGGGCATCGCCCGCTACCCGCATGCCCGATTGGCCTTGGGCCACTGACAGGGGGCCCCACCCCCCCAAAATGAACGTTTTTATTAAAACAGGCTAAAAATAAAATAAAAATGAATAAAAATTAATTAACTAATTAATTAATTAATTAATTAAGTAATTAATTAATTAATTAATTAATTAATTAATTAATTAATTAAGTAATTAATTAATCTAATTAATTCTGAATTAATTAACCCCTAATCATTAATTAACTTAATTAACTAAGGTTAATTAACTTTGATTAGGCTAATTAAATTAATATGTCATTAGTGAATGACATGCGGACCCACTGTCAGGTTGACTCAGTCAACCTGTTGATCGATGACGTCAAGATGACATCATGCTCGATGTCATAAATGCAATTTCGAAATTAATTAAATAATTAATTAAATTCCGAAATTAATAAAATCTTTTAAAATCATATCTTTTAATCCGTAATCCGGATTAAAATATTTTCAACATGAAAGTTGCTCAAAACGACGAGACGAATCCGGATACGCAGTCCGTTTGTCCACCACACGTCTCTAACCTATCGAACCTGCAAACTTTCTTCTCCGGTTCATCTGTCTGACAGATGTCCGGAACCGGGAAAACTTCCCGGATGTTTTTCCCCCCTAACCAGTACCCCCTCATACCACGTTAGGGCACGCCTAGCATCGCTTCTTGTCATATCATGCATCGATATGCATATGTTTACTTTGTATTCATTGTTTCCTCCCCCTCTTCTCTCCGGTAGACTACGAGACCGACGCTGCTGCTGGCTAGTTCGACTACGGTGTTGACGACCCCTCTCTCTTGCCAGAGCAACCAGGCAAGCCCCCCCTTGATCACCAGATATCGCCTACTCTTATCTACACTGCTTGCATTAGAGTAGCATAGCATGTTACTGTTTTCGATACTCCTATCTTTGCTGCATAGCTTTGTCCTTGTAACTTCATTGTTACCTTACCGCAATCCTATATGCTTAGTATAGGATGCTAGTACTTTCATCTGTGGCCCTACTTTCTTGTCCGTCTGCCGTGCTATACTATCGGGCCGTGATCACTCGGGAGTTGATCACGGTATATACTATATACTTATACATGATACATGTGGAGACTAAAGTCGGTCGGTGATGGAGCACCATGAGTGGATCATTGTGGCGGAGCGGCAGGCAGGTTGAGAGCGCCTAGGAGAGAGGTGGGCTGGCCTGTTCGGCGTTCATGGATACTTAACACGCTTAACGAGGTCTTGGTATTTGATCTGGGTTGGCTACGAGCTTATACGCACTAACCATCTACGCGGGAGTAGTTATGGGTATCCCGCGTCGTGGTATCGGCCGAAATACTTGAGACGTCGGCGACGAGCGGCGCGCGCCGGATTGGACCGGACGCTGATGGGCTAGGTCTGCTTTCACAGACGTCAACGCAGCGTGCAGGTGTGCTTTCGAGGCGATGGGCCCGCACCCTGCGGCGCTTAGGTTTAGACCGGCGTGTTGGCCTCTCAGTTGTGCCTAGGTGGGGCTGCGGCGTGTTGATCTTCTGCTGGCGGGCATGACCCCGAAAGTGTGTCCGCCAAATGGGATCAAGCGTCTTTGGGTAAGATGGTGCACCCTGCAGGAAGTTAATCTATTCGGATAGCCGTGATCTTGATAACAGGGCGACTTGGAGTTGTACCTTGAGCTTATGACAACTAGAACCGGATACTTGATAAAACACACCTTCCAAGTGCGGATACAACCGGTGGTCGCTCTCGCTCGGGGTTATGAGCAGGGATTGCGGGTAGGATTATTGCTATATGATGTTACTTGGAGGACTTCGATTGTCCCTCCTACCTGTTGTAAGGCAGGTGTCCGAAGCGTAGTCTTCGTTAAGACTAGCTATCCCCTTTTATTACGGCATTCTGCAGCTCAGTCCATCGATATGGCCTTTACACATATATCCATGCATATGTAGTGTAGCTCCTTGCTTGCAGTACTTTGGATGAGTACTCACGGTTGCCTTGTTCCCCTTTCTCCCTATCCCTACTCGATTGCTGCAACAGACGTTGGAGCCGAGTCGACGCCACCGCCTCGGCGACTACTACTGGAGGCGCCTACTACTACGTGCAGCCCGGCGGCGACCGGGAGTGACCTAGGAGGATCCTGCAGGAGGCCTGCTCCTCTTCGATCTGTATCCCAGTTGTGCTAGCCATATTATGGCACCTTGTTTAACTTATGTCGTACTCAGATATTGTTGCTTCCGACTTCGTCTATGATCGAGCACTTGTATTCGAGCCCTCGAGGCCCTGGCTTGTATTATGATGCTTGTATGACTTATTTTATTTGTAGAGTTGTGTTGTGATATCTTCCCGTGAGTCCTTGATCTTGATCGTACACATTTGCGTGCATGATTAGTGTACGATTGAATCGAGGGCGTCACAAGCCGGCCCAGGGGGGAAAGGGGAATCGGCCAGTAGGGGAGGGGCCAAGTGGGGAGGGGGGGGGGGCTGGCTGGGCCAGGGGGTCTTCCCCCCTCTCAGTTTTATTTTGTTTTTCTTTTATTATTTTTCTTTCTCTGTTTTTAGTTTATTTAAAATGCCAGAGCATTTTATAAAAATTAGTGCACCCCACCAATATTAGGTTAGCTATTTTAGTCAACCCCCGAACATTTTAGATTTTGTTTTCGAAACTCTTTAACGTTTGTTTTAGTTTTGATTTTTTGTATTAGGACGGGTTCGAATCAAAGGGGGTTAATTAACATAACCGGGGTGATTACTGTCGCATAACCATCCGGGCGTTACAGGCGCCTCAAAGAAGGGCACGACACGTGCAGTGCCGCCACCGCCCAATCTAAGGAGATTTAGGGTTTTCACCCGGGCATGGGTCAGGGTGGAGGACAGGGACCACTACAAGAAATATGTCAACTTATGACCTTCTGTCAGTGATCCTGAAAGAATTGGTTGTAAATCTATGACCATTTGAGACCAATTGGTCAAAAGCTGTTCACGGGGCTCCAACCCTAAACTATATCAACCATTTTGGTCAGAAAGGTCGTAATTTCCTTACTTGAAATGGTCATAAAACAAACAACACTGGTCCGCTGCCTTATTTCTAGCTGATCACGACCAATATATATGGTCATAACCTTGTAAGTTGTTGTGGATTGCTATGACTAGGCGCCACCTCATCAGTTTTGCCTATGTGTCATGTCCGTGTGTCAATTTTTGCCCTAGGTTGTGAAGCAACCTATATTTCTGTCATTCCCAAAATTCCCCAAAAATCTTATAAATTCTTTGGGTCATATCTTCGCCAATTATGTAAAAATCCTTCCTTGCCTGGTAAAAAAATAATTCAACGATATTCATTTTCCTATTTTGTTCACAACAACACTTTCTGAAGGAAGTGCTATTTATATATTCTTGATTGCCCTCAAAATTTTTGGGCACTCTTTCCTATCCAAATCATTGCCTCATAACAAAATTCAGCTCCGTTTGCCTAGTAAATCTTCCTCGGCAAATTTCCAAAGTTTTTTTCCACCTAGAAGCATTGTGAAGGAAGTACCATTTTTATACATCCAAATGACCTGAAATTTATACAGTTCCTTCATATGCCCAAATTATCACCCTCCTCCAAATTGCAGCTCAGTCAAATCATCGATGTGAGCCCAGGTTCAATTTATATTTTATGGCCAGATTGGCACATTGCAAAGCAAGTGTTATCCAGATCCCACCTATTACCCTCAAACTTTTTGGGCACTCTTCCAAACCCAAATCATTGCCACGTGATAATATTCAGCTCCATTTTCCTGGTAAATCTTTCTCAGGAAATTTCCAAAGTTTCTATCTCGAGAGAAGCTTTGTGAAGTAAGTACTAGCTAGGCTTACCCAAATGATCTGAAAATTTACCAGGGCATGACCATACCTATGTAACTTACCTACACCAAATTTGAGCTCATTTTATTTATCCAATTTCTCTCGCTAATTTTTCCAAGTTTCTTTCCAGGGAATAGCACTGTGAAGGAAGTACCACTGTGGCATGTCCAAATGGTATCAATTTTCTACAGTGCTTTCCTATTCCCAAATAACCATCCCCCACCAAATTTCAGCTCATCTCATTCATTATTTCGAGCCCAGCTTCAACATTCGTATTTTTGTCCAGTGTAGTACTTTGCAAAGCAAGTACCACCTAGGCTCCTCCTTTGGAGCTCAAAAATTGTGTAAGACAGTCTTCTTAGTAGATGATCATCCTCAGCCAAAACTCACGCCCATTGGCCATGTGCACTTCCCGTGCCGCTAATCAAACACTTGGCTGCTAATTCACCTTTGAGCATAGTTCGGTCTCCTCGTGAGAATCTTATGTTGTAATTTTCTTCCTAGCACCTACTTGGGGAGTACCCAACCCCCTAGACATGCCTAGGCCGCCCAGAACACATGGCAACGACACTGTCATGCGGTGACCAGGCGGCGGGCATGCGAGTTTACGCGCTCTGGAGTTGGGCCCCTCGTCCACCATCCAAACCTCGATATATTTCCATCAAACCATGTATTTCTGATTAAATAGATACTTATATACCTAGAAATGTTTTTTTGTAAAAAATAAAGAGCAAACTATAAGGTAGATGCAGTTCAAAATTGACCCGCTTCCTACTGAATCGACAGAAATTTGTCTTTTTCACAAGAGGTGGATCAAAACTTTTGACACCCAACCATTTTGTCTATTGTGCATTAAATATGTCCTATTAATTTAGAAAAATAATTTGGTCCAATTTTGCAATAAACGTATGGTAGCTCCTTCACAAAAAAAACTCATTTTGGGCATTCAAAAAATTTAAAATGCATTTTTCGTCCAAAGAAAATGAAAACTTCCTTAGCCAACATTATTTGTCATTCAAAGATGCAACTTTGTACACAATATGAGATGATTTGAACAAACTATGCCATGAATGTGGCCATAAGATTGACCATTTGGCTTGAAAGCCATGGATCTTCACACATGATAGCTAATTTTTGAGAACACTTTTTTCAAATAATCACCGTATTACAAGTTTATTATTTTTTTCTGGTAACCTGGTCACATGTAATGACACAATGCAAATGTTCTCTAATTTTTGGTTTTTTTTTGAATTTTTTATGCCTGTTTCAAAATGCGGTCAAAAAGGCAGGCATGACCATTCCCAGCTAGTGCTTGAATCTTGAAAACTTTTGGTGTTTCTCTGATTAAATAGATAGTTTTGTACCTAAAAATGATTTTTTGTAAAAATAAAGACCAAACTATGAGGCAGCTGCAGTTCAAATTTGACCCACTTCCAGCTGAATCGGCAGAAATTTGTCTTTTTCACGAGAGGTGGATCAAAACTTGTGACACCCAACCATTTGGTCAATTGTGAATTAAATATGGCCTGGTATTTAGAAAATTTATTTTCTCCAATTTTGCAACAATTATTTGGTAGGTCCTTCACAAAAAAAAACTCCTTTTGGGCACTCGGAAAATGAAAAATGATTTTTTCGTCTAAAGAAAATGAAAACTTCCTTAGGAAACAATGTTTGCCATTCCAATATGCACCCTTGTGCACAATATGAGATCATTTGAGCAAACTATGACATGAATGTGGCCACAAGATTGATCATTTGGCTTGAAAGCCATTGATCTCCACACATGAGCTCGTTTTTTAGAACACTTTTTTAAAATAATTATCGTATTATAAGTTTATTATTTTTTCTGGTAACTTGGTCACATGTAATGACACAATGCGAAGGTTTTCCATTTTTTTATTTTTTTTATTTTTTTATGCCCGTTTCCAAATGCGGTCAAAACGGCGGGCTTGACCGTTCCTAACTAGTGGTTGAATCTTGGAAAAGTTTTGATGTTTCTCTGATTAAATAGATACTTATGTATCTAGAAATGATTTTTGGAAAAAATAAAGAGCAAACTATGAGTCAGTTGCAGTAAAATTTGACCCGCTTTCTGCTGAATCGCCGGAAATTTGTCTTTTTCACCAAAGGTGGATCAAATCTTTTGACACCCAACAATTTTGTCAATTGTGCATTAAATATGGCCTAATATTTCAGAAAATTGATTTGATCCAATTTTTCAACAAATATATGGTAGGTCCTTCACAAAAAAACTTATTTTGGGCACTCAAAACATGGAAAATTGATTTTTTGTGCAAAGAAAAAAAATCCCTTTGTCAATACTGTTTACCAATCCAAGATGTAAGCTTTTGCAAAGTATGATATTATTTGAACAAATATTTGGTAGGTCTTTTACAAAAAAAAACTCATTTTGAGCACTGAAAAATGGAAAATGATTTTTTGTGACCTATTTAGATGGTCGTAAGGTCTTCAAATTGTTTGTTGCGTTCTTATTGGTCCATAGGCATATCACGCGGATCATGCATCAGACACCGTCGGATGCTCCCGGACCCAACGGCGGACTTCATCCCCTCACCCTTTCACCCACGTAGCCCTCTCACCCCCTCACCCATGCAGCCCCCACGCCCCCACTCCCCACCGTTCCAATCCCTTCTCTCCCGCACCCGCAACCGCTCACCAAACCCTAGCCGCCCCCGCCCCCGGCCCCGCACCATGGCCATCGACGGCGAGGAGCCCGAATCCCCACGCCTCCCTGTCCCCCGCCACAGCCACAGTGGGCCTTCCAGATCCACGCCGTCGATGAGATGGATCCACGCCTCCTCGCGTCACCGTTGTCTCCCCGATCCACATCGACGCCACCACCCACTCATCCTCATGTGCCGAGCGTCGCCACCACCCTCTTGCCGCCGCCTCCCAACCCCCTTGTCGTCGCCTCCTCCTTCCTCCAGCACCACCTCTCCAACCCCAGCAACGAGTTCGTGCACATCTCCGACCCTGCCACTGGCCTCTGCCGCTTCTGCTCCGAGGACGCCGACGCCCTCCTCTCAGTCGGAGGTCGTCGGAACCACGACGGCCGGCCGGCCCATGCGTGAGGAGACGGGTGCAGCACATGATCCACCGGAACAAGGGAAGATCGCCAACGCCTCTGCGCTCAATCCCCTGGCCCCACCCATCCGGACACGCCAGCGCCCGGCCACCGGCCCCGGCCATGGATCCCTACAAGGTACGTACCACTTCTTCCCCCTGACCCGGCTCCGCCAGCGTCTGTCTCTATCGGGCCATGGTCCAGTGATCTGATGCTCTGTTTTCTTGATTTCTTGTGTTGTTTGCAGCACCGGCCGATGAGCAAGGCCAACTCTGGCTACTGGACCACCAACTCCGGTGCACCCGTCTGGAACAACAACAACGCCCTCACTGTCAGATAGTGAGGTACGCCCACTCTACCCCACCTGCCCGGTCTGCTCTACTTGCTGCTCCCGTCCATTTTGAGGATGTACCTATGCCCTATGCTTATCTTAGATTGCTTCTCCCGTGGCGAAAACAATTGAAATTTGGGGGCATAGGTTGGTTTTCCTTTCAGCTGCATAAATTGAATTGCAAGCATAGGCTCGTTTTTCATTCAGCCACAAATCAATCAGTTCAGAGATAGATACTGGTGCTAGTCCACCATTACAAACATTGTTGATTTGTTATTTGCATTACTAGCTTTTTAGTGGACATGATTTGTATTATTAGTTGTTCATAGTCTAGTAAACTGCAATAATTCTTAACTAAAATCAACTTTTAAGCATCTATACAGTTAACCATATGCTAGAGGATTTGAGCTGCTACAACATATGCATGTTGAAGTCCTAGTTCAATGGGTGCCATCCATGACTTCAGCCTGAACCAAGCATGTGCATTTTTAACTCCTCATCCATAAATATCTGATGTGCTGACACTCTCCCAGGTCGGTCTCCATTGTCTATACCATGATTGGGGACATCTGCCTATACATTGTTGGCAAGGATGAATATGATGAGCTTGCTCATGAGTGATATTGAGTTTCATACATTGCTCTTGTTAAGCGTATTCTCTGTCAAACCTTCACTATCTCACCTCACTTTCGCCTTATTCTTGGCAATACTAATACACTGGTTGTGCATTTGTAGGGTCAGAAGGGCAGAGAGATTGAGCAGATGGGGAGGCAGCCATGCTGCGACAAGGTCGGGCTGAAGAAGGGGCCGTGGACAGTGGAGGAGGACCAGAAGCTCATTGTCTTCCTCCTCACCCTGTTGATCCTGCTATGTGTATGGATGTGTTTATGTGGATTTGGTCTAATATGTCTCCTCCTGTTGATCTACTGGTCCATGCTCTAGTTCTAATTCATGCCTATGAACTGGTTACTATGGATTCGGTGCTGCTCTAGATTCTTTCTGCACTTATAGTTATGCTATTGCACTGTATACATGTGTAATCAGTAACTAGTGCTACTGCTTGAACTCAAAATTTCTTTTACAAAGAATAAAAAAGATGAGCATTTCTCTAGCCAATGTATGGAGTAGTTGCTGTTGTGTAGTCATCGGCTGGACCTATGCATTTCATCAAAATTTGCAATGATGTTTGTTGTCTAAGAAACTAGTGAATTATAGAGGCCTGAGATTCTTCTTTTGTTGTACATGTACATGTAGCAGTGTTCTTGGCACTGTGACCTAAAGCAATCAGTCGGCCAATTGCAGTCTTGGCATGCTTTGTTGCTCTCCTAGTTGTTAACCTATGTGTAGTAGTACGTAGGAATAGAGGTATGCTAAATCTGGCATTTTCAAGTATGATGTGGTGTTGTGACTGCTCTCAGTTTAATAAGTCTGGCATAAGATGTATTTATTTAGATGAAGTATCCGCTTTCCGTGACATAATATGTTCATGTTCACGACAAGCCGCCTGCAAAATTGCTGGACGCAACATCAATGTAGCTCTGATCCAGAACCTGGTTCTTGGATGCAACATGCATTGTCCTGGATAGGTATAGCCCCGGTCGTACCATAATATGTTAGTGTTCAGTCATGTATGCATCTCCATGTTGCAAGCCTACCATACTTGATAGGAGCTGTACTTATTAACTACTCATATGTGCTTGTAGAGAAGAATGCAATTATTATTTTACCAGTCCAGATTTTTAACATTTGATGTGCTTCCAAGGGACACAGATCTCTACTCTTCTATATAATCCACACTTTGTTCTGGAAGCAAGTCAGTTGTACCATGTTGGTACATCACAACAAGGTGTCATTTGATGTACTGCTGCTGTTGATGCTCCCTAGAGTCTAGATGTAGATGTACTGCTGCTGTTGATGCTCTAGCTGTAGCCTGTACTACTGTTGTTTTGCTACTGCAGTTTTAGTTTCACTGCTGCTAGCTGTTGGCTGCTACTAGTTAGTACTTAGTAGTTACTGCTAGCAGTGCTAGTAGCTGCTACTACTTCTATTGCTTGTGCAATTGTGCTAGTAGCCAGTAGATGTTCATTGCATGACCTGCATTAGTAGCTAGTAGATGTGTTGGTACCTGTACGCTAGTATTGTTGGTGTGTTGAATGTCTTACTAGAACATCATCAGGTTGATGTGTTGTAGTCAAGTTTTGGAAGTTTTGCCATGCCATGCTTAGTGTTTACTGAACTGAGGTATTTGGGCATTAATGTGTAATTTTTATTCTCTAGAATGGATTTTTTTATTGGCAATCATTTAACTTCCACTGTATCTCACTAATAATTTATGCAGATCAGGATCTAATGTTGTTGAGGTGGTTGCTGCTGTGACCGAAGATCAGAAGAAGCCTGGAGATGTGCACAATAGTTTTAGTTGATGTTGCCACCATGTTTTGGTGCATGTGTATTTCTTTTTGATTGTTTGCACACCTGATGGATCGTGCAGACGTGTATGTGTTGTTGTGAGTTTCATTGAGTGATCTCTGGATTTGATCATTTAATTGAGATAATTATTGATTGTTTGCTGTTGAAATGTGTAAAAGAAATCTGTGAATGAAAAGGTTGAATGTTCTATTGGATCGAATAATATTTGGGCTCTAAAAAGGCTATGGCCCAAACAATAGTGGACTGGAATATTGAGCATTTATGAAAAAGGGTATAAAAAGGCTTAATTAAATGGACTATGAAATGGATGAGGCCTAGAAATAAAAAGGCCGAATTGTTGGGCTTGGCCCATGAAGCTGATAAAAAAATTGATAAAAAAAAATATGAAAAGGCTGAATTAGTGGGCTCGGCCCATGTAAAGCGTTGAATTGGACCAGGCTGAATCTTATCAATGACCTTTTCAATTGGTCGCAATTTTGCCACGTCAGATTGCCACGTCGAATGCGACGTGGCCTGGCCAGAGAGCTAGCGACCAAAACAGAAGGTCATAGAATCAATGACTTTTTGTTTTGGTCATGGAATTCCACGACCTTCTCACAGAGAAGGTCGTTAATTTCAGTTTACGACCGCCAGCTTTTGACCTTCTGTTTTTTGGTCACAAAAGGTCGCAAATGAAAAACAATGACCTTTCAGTGACCAATAGTGATGGTCGCAAGTTGACATATTTCAGGTAGTGGACCTCGACGACGCCTGCAAGTAGGAGAACGGCGACCCTGGTCGTCGCCACCGTCGGGATGAACGAGCCATCCAGAATTTCCTCCGGTCCGATGTCACCTCTACCAGCCCCCGCGAACGCACTGAGGCTGACGACCGCGATCATAAGCCACCAAGTGGAGCGGGAGAGAGCCTACAACATGTAGGAGATCCACTGGCGACTCACCGCCCACGCGGTCAAGACGCCGTCCCACCCCCGCGAACGTCGCCACCGAGGACGCCGTCGCCATGCCTAGCGGGGCGGCCGCCCCTGGTCCAGGTTCGTCCAAGAAGGCCGAAGTGGCGAGATCCGCCGCGAGCGATGAGATCCGGCACCGCGCAGCCGACGCCATCGCCCAAGCCCGCTGTCGACCGATCTCGCCGCCGCTGGGAGCTGATATGTCTCCAACGTATCTATAATTTATGAAGCATTCATGCTATTTTATTCTCTGTTTTGAATGATTACGGGCTTTATTATACACTTTTATATTACTTTTGGGACTAACCTATTAACCGGAGGCCCAGCCCATATTGCTGTTTTATTACCTGTTTCAGTATTTCGAAGAAAAGGAATATCAAACAGAGTCCAAACGGAATGAAACCTTCGGCAACGTTATTTTTGGGAAGAATATGATCCTGAAGACTTGGAGCACATCAGAAGATCCTCGAGGCAGCCACGAGATAGGAGCCCCCCCCCCCCTGTAGGGCGCGCCCCTGTCTCGTGGGCCCCTCGAGGCTCCCCCGACCGACTTCTTTCTCCTATATAAGCCTACGTACCCTAAAAACATCGAATATCAAGATAGATCGGGAGTTCCGCCGCCACAAGCCTCTGTAGCCACCAAAAACCTCTCGGGAGCCCGTTCCGGCACCCTGCCGGAGGGGGAATCCATCATCGGTGGCCATCTTCATCATCTCGGCGCTCTCCATGACGAGGAGGGAGTAGTTCACCCTCGGGGATGAGGGTATGTACCAGTAGCTATGTGTTTGATCTCTCTCTCTCTCTCTCTCTCGTGTTGTCTCTTGTGTTCCCTCTATGGCACGATCTTGATGTATCGCGAGCTTTGCTTTTATATTTGGATCTTATGATGTTTCTCCCCCTATACTCTCTTGTTATGAATTGAGTTTGCCCTTTGAAGTTATCTTATCGGATTGAGTCTTTGATTTGAGAACATTTGATGTATGTCTTGCCGTGCTTATCTGTGGTGACAATGGGATTTCACGTGCCACTTGATGTATGTTTTGGTGACCAACTTGCGGGTTCCGCCCATGAACCTATGCATAGGGGTTGGCACACGTTTTCTTGACTCTCCGGTAGAAACTTTGGGGCACTCTTTGAAGTACTTTGTGTTGGTTGGATGAATCTGAGATTGTGTGATGCATATCGTATAATCATGCCCACGGATACTTGAGGTGACAATGGAGTATCTAGGTGACATTAGGGTTTTGGTTGATTTGTATCTTAAGGTGTTATTCTAGTACGAACTCTTTAATAGATCGATCTGAAAGAATAACTTTGAGGTGGTTTCGTACCCTACCATAATCTCTACGTTTGTTCTCCGCTATTAGTGGCTTTGGAGTGACTCTTTGTTGCTTGTTGAGGGATTGTTATATGATCTACCTATGTTATTATTGTTGAGAGAACTTTCACTAGTGAAAGTATGAACCCTATGCCTTGTTTCCTATCATTGCAATACCATTTACGCTCACTTTTATCCTTAGTTACCTTGCTGTTTTTATTATTTCACATTACAAATACCTTTATCTACTATCCATATTGCACTTGTATCACCATCTCTTCGCCGAACTAGTGCACCTATACAATTTACCGTTGTATTGGGTGTGTTGGGGACACAAGAGACTCTTTGTTATTTGGTTGCAGGGTTGTTTGAGAGAGACCATCTTCATCCTACGCCTCGTACGGATTGATAAACCTTAGGTCATCCACTTGAGGGAAATTTGCTACTGTCCTACAAACCTGTGCACTTGCAGGCCCAACAACGTCTACAAGAAGAAGGTTGTGTAGTAGACATCAAGCTCTTTTCTGGCGCTGTTGCCTGGGAGGTGAGTGCTTGGAGGTATATCTTTAGATCTTGCAACGAATCTTTTTGTTTCTTGTTTTATCACTAGTTTAGTTTATAAAAGAAAACTACAAAAAAATGGAGTTAAGTTTGTCTCATACGCTTCGTCTTTTTAATATCTTTCGTGAGTATGATGGAAAGGAAAATTGTGCTCGAGTGCTAGAAGAAGAATGCATTAAAATGCTTGGTACTAAATCGTTGAATGATGAGCATGATTGCAATGTTGTTAGTATAAACTCCTTGAATATCCATAGTACTAATGATGATTGCTCTAGTCATGATGAAAATGTCTCTTATAAGCATGTGGATTTTTGTGGAGTAGAATGGGTTTGCATGGACACACCAAATAGAGAAAATAGATATTGTAAGAGGCATAAGTATTTAAAAACTAAAGGTTTACAAGAAAGGCTTGATGATTGTGCTGAAAGATTCAATATTTTTCGTTCCCCTTGTGAACTTTGCAATGAACATGGTCATTTAAATCCCCAATGCAAATTGTTTCATGATCGTATCGTGTCCAAAAATGGTGATAACTTGATTACGCTTGGGCATCATAAAGAGCTTAGTCTTCTTTTGGGGTATGAAGAAATGAAACGTATAACTGAGGGTATTCCAAAATTTAATCTTGATAGATTTCTTGATTTTGATCTAGAGGATATTTATATGTTTTGTGCGGTGAATTGCATTAAAAATCCTTATATTGCCAATTACCTAAAGAAAAGAAAGCAAATAGAAGATGATGAGAATACTAATGAAAGGGAAGAGACTTCCCAATATCCTCCTATTATTTCTTTTGATGAATCAGGTAACGAGGAGGAGCTTTCTATTCAACCAATCTTGAGCTCAAAGAGGAAGGTTGAACCCACACATAATGTGAAGAAGAAAAAGAAAAGAAGGAGTAACAAAGGTAAAAAGGTATCCCTCCCAAATGATGTTCCTCCTACCACTCATTGTGATGATGATAATTGCTTTACTATTGGTGCTATTCATATTTTTAATGATGAGAGTGATTATGCTTATGATATGGAAGGGCCCAAGCTTGAGGAAGCTATGTTTGATGAGGATGAAATATTTGAGAATATATTTGCTGAAATTATTGGTTGTCCCAAGCTTGGGGATTCTATGTTTAATGAAGATGATATTTTTAGCATCCCAAGTTTTGATATGCAAAGTTGTTATGATGATAGCATGCCTCCTACTTATGATGATTATATTGATGAAAGTGGGTTTGGAAGAGTGTCAACTTTAGGAATTAGTGATCCCACTATTTTGGAGGATATTGAATCTTATTATGATGAATATGAAAGTGAATTTGGAAGAGTGTCAACTTTATTTAGTGATTCCACTATCTTGGGAGGTTTCAATCGATTATGATGAGAACGAAGTTGCTACTTATGATGATTATTGTGATGAAACTTATGCTATAAAGAGTAGTGATGATTATATTTATAAAACTTGTCATGATTATGATTACCCTTTTTCTAAACATTACTATTTTAATGTGGAAACAATTTTTAGTGTTCAAGTCTTTTTTGATACTTCCACTATTCCGAATGAGAAGAAATTTGCTTATGTGGGGAGTAGTAAATTTTCTATGCTTATAGATCATGAAAAGAATGCTTTAGGTGCTGGTTATATTGTTGAATTCATTCATGATGCTACTGAAAATTATTATGAGGGAGGAACATATGCTTGTAGGAATTGCAATAATGTCAAGTTTCCTCTCTATGTGTTGAAAATCTTGAAGTTATGCTTGTTTTACCTTCCCATGCAAGTTGATTATTGTTCCCATAAGTTGTTTTCTCACAAAATCCCTATGCATAGGAAGTGGGTTAGACTTAAATGTGCTAGTCATATTCTTCATGATGCTCTCTTTATGTTTCAATTTTTATCTCTTAATGTGAGCATCATTGAAATCATCATGCCTAGCTAGGGGCGTTAAACGTTAGCGCTTGTTGGGAGGCAACCCAATTTTATTTTAGTTTCTTGCTTTTTGGTTCTTTTTAGTAATAAATAATCCATCTAGCTTATTTTTATATGTGGTTTTGTGTTTTAATTAGTGTTTGTGCCAAGTAGAACCTTTGGGAAGACTTGGGTGAAGTCTTTATGATCATGCTGTAAAAAACAGAAACTTTAGCGCTCACGAGATTAGCTTCAAACTTTTACTGGAGAATGCTACTTAGTTGATTCTTTTTGCATATGATTACTAGAAAAATTCCTCAGGTCCACCAATTTATTTTAGAATTATTTGAGTTCCAGAAGTTTGCGTTAGTTATAGATTACTACAGACTGTTCTGTTTTTGACAGATTCTGTTTTTCGTGTGTTGTTTGCTTATTTTGATGACTCTATGGCTAGTAAAATAGTTTATAAACCATAGAGAAGTTGGAATACAGTAGGTTTAACACCAATATAAATAAAGAATGAGTTCATTACAGTATCTTGTAGTGGTGTTTTGTTTTCTTTCGCTAACGGAGCTTACGAGTTTTTGTTGAGTTTTGTGTTGTGAAGTTTTCAAGTTTTGGGTAAAGATTCGATGGACTATGGAATAAGGAGTGGCAAGAGCCTAAGCTTGGGGATGCCCAAGGCACCCCAAGGCAGTATTCAAGGACAACCAAGAGCCTAAGCTCGGGGATGCCCCGGAAGGCATCCCCTCTTTTGTCTTCGTCTATCTGTAACTTTACTTGGAGCTATATTTTTATTTACCACATGATATGTGTTTTGCTTGGAGCGTCATTTTATTTTGTTATTATTTTCTTGCTGTTATGTAGAATAATGTTTTTCATATTTAGTTTCAATAAAAATGTCAAGGATAGCCTTTACCATGCTTATTTTGCTAGTATACATGTTGCTGTTTGAAAACAGAAAGTTTACCGCTGTTGCGAAAATTCCCTAGAAAAGTCAGAGAATGATATAATGATGAAACCTTTTGAATGATGAGCTCTGATAAATTTACTACAGTGGTAATTTTATTTCATAATTTTTGGAGTTAGGGAAGTATTGATACTCTTGCATTCTTTACAAACTGTACTGTTTTGGCAGATTGCTGTTATGGTTGCATTGTTTGCATATGTTTGCTTGTTTAATGATTCTATTTGAGGATAGGAGTGTTAAATATGCAGAGGCATTTAGTATGCAATGTTGAATAATGATTTTAGTGATTTGTTACAGTAGAAATTGATAAGGTTTTGTTTTGGTTTATACTAACCTATCTCACGAGTTCTTGTTGAGTTTGGTGTGGATGAAGCTTTTGATAAAAAGAGAAACCATGATATGAGAGGAATTAAGGAGACACAAAAGTTCAAGCTTGGGGATTCCCAAGGCACCCCAAGATAATATTTCAAGAAATCTCAAGCATCTAAGCTTGGGGATGCCCTGTTAGGCATACCACCTTTCTTCTTCAACAACTATCGGTTAGTATCGGTTGAGCCTAAGTTTTTGCTTCTTCACATGAGTTGCGCTATCCTTGCAATGTCATTTTATTTTGTTTTGCTTGCTGTTTGAATACATTACCAAGATCTGAAATTCTTTAATGAGAGAGAGTCTTCGCATAGTTGCATAACTATTTAGCTACTCATTGATCTTCAATTATATCTTTTTGGAGTAGTTTTTCATTTACTCGTGTGCTTCACTTATATCCTATGAGTAAATGGTTGTATTAGTTGAATGTCATAAATCTGAAATTTTATATGCCTCATTTGCTTATCCCATGGGGAGTAATGACTTCACATCTAAGAAGTAGAGGTTGTAAATTTATTGAAGGTTAGCAAGCATTGTATTGGTCATTTGAACAATTCATGAAAGAATATTGAAGGAAGAGAGATTTCATATATAAATACACTATCCTAGACATATTTTATAATTGGGAGCACTCATTAAGTATGACATTCTAAAGAGTTGATGTTGGACAAGGAAGACAACATAATGGTTTATGTTTTCCGACATCTCAGTTAAAGTATATTGTCATGGATCATTCAAACATGTTGAGCTTGCCTTTCCCCCCTCATGCTAGCCAGAATTCCTTGCACCAAATAGAGATACTACTTGTGCTTCCAAATATCCTTAAACCCAGTTTTGCCATGAGAGTCCACCATACCTACCTATGGATTGTGTAAAATCCTTCAAGTAAGTTGTCATCGGTGCAAGCAATAAAAATTGCTCTCTAAATATGCATGGCTTGTTAGTGCGGAGAAAATAAGCTTTAAAAGCAATAAAAGCGACAGACTGCATAATAAAGGTCCATATACAAGGGGCAATATAAAGTGACGTTCTTTCGCATTAAGATTTTGTGCATCCAACTCTAAAAGCGCATGACAACCTCTGCTTCCCTCTGCGAAGGTCCTATCTTTTACTTTATGTCTTTTACTTTATGGAAGAGTCAAGGTGATCTTCACCTTTCCCTTCTTCATTTTATCCTTTGGCAAGCACTTTGTGTTGGGGTGATCCTGATATATATATCCAATTGGATGTAAGTTAGCATGAACTATTATTGTTGACATCACCCAAAGGTGAATACGTTGGGAGGCAACACTATAAGCCCCTATCTTTCTCAGTGTCCGATTGAAACCCCATAACAATTAATATTGCGTGAGTGTTAGCAATTGTAGAAGACTATATGATAGTTGAGTATGTGGAGTTTGTTATTCCCGAAAATAAGATGAATTGCAATTGTTTGATGACTAAGAATGAAGTTTGCTAGTTTTCAAGAAAGTTTATGGTCTATGCTTTAACATGTGAATTGCGTGTTACTTTATCGTGAGAAGTTTTATGAGATGAACTACTGTTATGACATATTATCATGCTAGAAAAGGTGATTGAAATTATCGTTGATCAAACTTGTGCACCTTCTAGCATTCACACTTCATAAATTCTTTCTTTTATCATTTACCTACTCGAGGACGAGTAGGAATTAAGCTTGGGGATGCTGATACGTCTCCAACGTATGTATAATTTATGAAGCATTCATGCTATTTTATTATCTGTTTTGAATGATTACGGGCTTTATTATACACTTTTACATTACTTTTGGGACTAACCTATTAACTGGATTCCCAGCCCATATTGCTGTTTTATTGCCTGTTTCAGTATTTCGAAGAAAAGGAATATCAAACGGAGTCCAAACAGAATGAAACCTCCGGCATCGTTATTCTTGGGAAGAATATGATCCTGGAGACTTGGAGTTCATGTCAGAAGATCCTCGAGGCAGCCACGAGATAGGAGGGCGCCCCCCCTGTAGGGCGCCCCCCTGTCTCGTGGGCCCCTCGAGGCTCCCCCGAGTGACTTCTTTCGCCTAGATAAGCCTACGTACCCTAAAAACATCGAATACAAAAATAGATCGGGAGTTCCGCCGCCACAAGCCTCTGTAGCCACCCAAAACCTCTCGGGAGCCCGTTCCGGCACCCTGCCGGAGGGGGAATCCATCACCGGTGGCCATCTTCATCATCCCGGCGCTCTCCATGACGAGGAGGGAGTAGTTCACCCTCGGGGATGAGGGTATGTACCAGTAGCTATGTGTTTGATCTCTCTCTCTCGTGTTCCCTCTATGGCACGATCTTGATGTATCGCGAGCTTTGCTGTTATAGTTGGATCTTATGATGTTTCTCCCCCTCTACTCTCTTGTTATGAATTGAGTTTCCCCTTTCAAGTTATCGTATTGGATTGAGTCTTTGATTTGAGAACACTTGATGTATGTCTTGCCGTGCTTATCTGTGGTGACAATGGGATTTCACGTGCCACTTGATGTATGTTCTGGTGACCAACTTGCGGGTTCCGCCCATGAACCTATGCATAGGGGTTGGCACGCGTTTGCTTGACTCTCCGGTAGAAACTTTGGGGCACTCTTTGAAGTACTTTGTGTTGGTTGGATGAATCTGAGATTGTGTGATGCATATCGTATAATCATGCCCACGGATACTTGAGGGGACAATGGAGTATCTAGGTGACATTAGGGTTTTGGTTGATTTGTATCTTAAGGTGTTATTCTAGTACGAACTCTTTAATAGATCGATCCGAAAGAATAACTTTGAGGTGGTTTCGTACCCTACCATAATCTCTACATTTGTTCTCCGCTATTAGTGGCTTTGGAGTGACTCTTTGTTGCATGTTGAGGGGTTGTTATATGATCTACCTATGTTATTATTGTTGAGAGAACTTGCACTAGTGAAAGTATGAACCCTATGCCTTGTTTCCTATCATTGCAATACCGTTTACGCTCACTTTTATCCTTAGTTACCTTGCTGTTTTTATTATTTGAGATTACAAATACCTTTATCTACTATCCATATTGCACTTGTATCACCATCTCTTCGCTGGAGTAGTGCACCTATACAATTTACCGTTGTATTGGGTGTGTTGGGGACACAAGAGACTCTTTGTTATTTGGTTGCAGGGTTGTTTGAGAGAGACCATTTTCATCCTACGCCTCCTACATATTGATAAACCTTAGGTCATCCACTTGAGGGAAATTTGCTACTGTCCTACAAACCTGTGCACTTGTAGGCCCAACAACGTCTACAAGAAGAAGGTTGTGTAGTAGACATCAGGAGCCCGCAAGCTGTCGGGAGCCCCACACCCATGGATCTGGGCACCCGTGCACCGCCGCGAGTCCGCCACCTCCGGGATCCGCCGCACCGTCGGGAGGGCCACACCCCATGGATCAGGACGCCCGCGCCACCGCGGATCCAGGAACGGGAGGAGAGACCCTCTGCCGCCGCCGTCGCATGCACGGGCTTTGCTCAGCGCCGACCATCGGCAGCGGCGGAGGGGAAGAAGGGAGCTGGAGGGACTAGGCGGCAGCGGCAGTGGTGGAGCCCCCTCGAGTCGCCCGCGGGGGCCCGGGAGGCGACGTGAGAGGGACCTCCTGTTGGTCGAGCTACTTCCTGGATCTCAATACAATCATGAAAATGTCATATATGCCCTTTGAGGTAATTATGTCCTTGCACCTTTTTCTTTTTATTACTGTCAATCCTCTTTGAGTGTGGATGGCATTTCAGGGTGAGACAATTAAAGAAAAAACTGAGGTGCAAAAAATTATTAGATCAAGGAGATCTTTTTTACTATTCTATCAATTTGTACTATCGATGGGAAGACTGCCTTATCCCACACATAAACACACTCACCCTAGGCTGCAGCAACTGAAAGTTTAGTTCAAGAATAACATTTACTGTTGGTGATGAGAAAAACTACAGTTCCAGTTGATATATAGCAAACATGCGTGCAGATCGACCCACTGGTAAATTCTATCGGACTTGAACACATTAGTTACTAGTAAAATGCCCGTGCGTTCTTACGGGCTATAGTGCATATAAATGAAGCAAGGAAATAATTAAGTCGTTTTAAGATCGAAGTTTATTTCTCTCTCATACGCCGGAGTGTGTTTAAACATCAAACAGGCGCCTAAGCCTTGCAGCGAGAGCATAATATTACCTTGTGACGAAAAAAATAGCGGCATTTGATAAGAAAAAGGTGCCATGTATAGTTTCGAACCATGTCGGAACGTGTGTCCTTCGTCTTCCTTTTTAACGCGTTTTCGATTCTCTGCTGGCATAGCAGGTCTCCTTGTCCTCTCCTTCCTAACGGTGTAATCATTAGATGCCGCCCGGCTGCATTGGCTCTCATTCCGACACCATCTTGTCCCCATTGACTTGCCCTCGCATATCCTGGATCAATCCTACCACATCTTACCATTTTGTTCAGGCACCATCTCATCATCACTACACCGCCAAGTGTCCTCCTCACCCTTGGCCCAACACATCGCAAGAAGTAACCTTGGCCACATTCTGGCCAAGTATTAACTGCAGGACACACACACACATACAAAGTAGAAAAAAAATCTAAATCTGATATATTATTTGTTACCTTATGAACTTCAGTGGCACGGAAAGATATGTAGAATAAACTACGAATTTCAATACCCAGATGAAGATTTACAAGAAACTAATGGGAGGTAAAAGATACATCATCACATGGATTGGTAGTAGAGTAAAAGATACATCATCACATGGATTGATAGTTGACTGAGCTCCATGGTTTCTACAACCCAACACTTCTCTTCATGCAAGAACAAGTGCTTGGATTCCACAACCCCATGGCCGCAAGCGCATCATCCATAGTGTATGTTTCCAGATTATTTGTCTTTGCTTTATCAGTAATATCACACGCCAGCCTCCAAACTTTTCCAGAATCATCAAAATAAATTTTCTCCAGAACATCATATGTGGTAGCTCCAGTAATGTTGCTGTGAAAAATGCTGGCCTGGGCCCCAGCTCGCCCCTGCCTCCGTCACTGCAAATAAGTCTATAGTATGCCCCATAGAGAGAAATATAACAAATATAACTTGTTGCATACAATAATGAATATATAGTGTCAAGTTTCAAGAGCGCGTGGTCTCCTCAAATGCAATATATAAAAACAAAGAAAAAAATTGAAGCAAATGATAAACTCATTTTTTTTCAAACAATGGAATCATTTGAAATGCCCATAATGAGTATCCATCCGACCTGTCAGCTTAGTCAGCTACCATGTTATCCTAACAAGTGCATCTGTTGGTTCATGATTTATGAAAAACAACATCAGTACTAATTTATTTTTAAGTTTGATTGAAGGTTCCCCCAAAACATTACATTTCGTGGACAGGAAAGAATGCATGTTTTCAAGACCAATTATTTCAATTAACTTGCGATGCTGCTTGGTGTATCAGAAAATTCAAGGAAGATTAAGGTGTTTAAAAAATATAGATTTAAGCAGGTGGTGAGAAATCAAAGCTCAGTCTCAGCCATTGATAGCATATTGATATGATCCAAGGTGAGAGGACCTTTAAGTGTACATAGGTTAAGAGTTAGCATATGACCTTATGTGACGATTAGTAACATAGTTCATAGAAATGACTCACATGGACAACAACATATATAAAACTTTAATAGCATCCAGATCATCTTTCACGACACCCCTTCCAGCAAGAAGAATAAACTGTCAGTTTAATATAATCAAATAGATACAAGACATAGATGTAGTAGTATATTGTTATGAGCGGCATATTAGGTGCTTAGCCCAGTTAGTTGTGGTGCAGTTTATCTTATTGTTATTAGGGGCTTAGCCCAATTATCTTATTAGGAAGATTATATAAACTCGTGTAAGGATCCTTTTGGGATTAAGTAAGAAGAAATCATATCTGCTCGGCTTCCTTAGGGAGCCGGGAGACCTAACCCGAGCCGCCGGCCCCGCGCGCTCTCTCTCTCTCTCTCTCTATCTCTCTCTTGCGCGCACGCAACGATGGCGCCCCAGCGCCGGCGACCCCGCCTTCCTCCACGCCATCCCTCCTTCCACCCCTACAACCTAAGACCATGCCCTGGTAGGGATCCGGTTCCTACCAATTTGGTATCAGATAGCTTCGGTGCGATCATGTCCTCGCCGCTGCCCACCCCGACCCTTCCGCTGTCGACCGCGACAACCGTCCCGATGGCCCCCACGGCCAGCGCCCCGCTCTTGCCGGTGCCGGTCAACTCCGTCGTGCCCGTCCCTGTCGTCTTCACCCCGGAGGAGATGACGACTGCCATCCGGGATCTCACCCAGGCGGCCACAGGCATCTTCACGTTTCTCGCAAGATCCTATGGGCCGCAACCGCCTGTGCCCTTCGCCACCGCCCCGTCGCCATCCTCGGTGACCCCCGTCGCCGCCGCCATGCAGCAGCTGCCGTGGCAGCCGCTACCAGCGATGAACCCCGGCGCCTCCACCATGCTATAGGGGCAAACAAGTACAGTCGTCGCCACCAGCGACCGTGCCCCTGGGCATCCCGCCGACGGGCCCGGGTGTGCCCATCCACCAGGTCCGGTTTCCCCCGCCGTCGTCTTTATTACCATCCTGCTGGCTCGTTGGGTCCCTTGAGCCGGTCTACACAACGGCCTCTGTCGGGCTGCACGTGCTTCCCCCGCCGGTGACGCACCGACCATGGAGTTTGGCGGGTCCCCGGGCTCCGCTGAGCCCTTCGCCAGCGTCACGGGCCCCTGTTCCAGTGCGGCACCCTGATGTCCGCCTACTCGGCCCCATCATCCTCGCTACTCCGTGCTGACAAGGCGCACCCGCCCTTCGTCCATGTCCAGACGCCGCCGAGATTCTCCAAGCTGGAGTTCGCGACGTACGACGGCGCCGTCAACCCCATGAATTGGCTCAACCAATGCGACCAATTTTTCAGGGGACAGCGCATGCTCGCGTCCGACAGCACCTAGATCAACTCGTATCATCTCCGAGGAGCCACGCAAACGTGGTACTACTCCCTCGAACAGGACGAGGGCGGCATGCCACGATGGGAGCGGTTCCGCGAATTGTGCCTCTTGCTCTTTGGTCCGCCTATACGCGGGAGCCGTCTGGCAGAGCTTGGGCGTCTTCTGTTCCTCACCTCGGTGCAAGACTTCACCAACCGCTTCCAGGCACTGGCGTGCCACGCCCCTGGTGTTTCGACTCGTCAGCGGTTGAGCTCTTCGTCGGCGGCCTACCGGACCACATTCGCGTGAACGTGGAGATGCGTGGGCCACATGACCTCTAGACGGCCATGTACTATGTCGCGTGTTCGATCGTCACGTGGTGGCCATCCAGCAGGTGCCACCGCCCCGGGTCGCAGGGCCGCCACCCTGGCCAGAAGTCCCCGTGTAGGGTCGACCTGCCCAGGCTTCCGCGGCAGCGGCACGCCTGTTCCGTCGGCTCACCCCGGCCGAACAACTCGGGCGTCGCCGCCAAGGGTTGTGCTTCAACTGCGACGAGCCCTACATACCGGGCGACGTCTGCCCACGACTCTTCTACCTGGAGGCTGCAGAATACATTGAGGAGGACCCCGCCGCCGCCGGGCTCAGTGACCAGCCCGCCCGAGTTGACGCGGAGGTATTTGTCAACCGTTGATCTTCCCCGCCTTCCATCTCGAGGATGAGATGTTTGTGCAGACGGGGAGAGATGTTATGAGAGGCATATTAGGGGTTAGCCTAGTTAGTTGTGGCCCAGTTTATCTTATCGTTATTAGGGGCTTAGCCCATCTTATTAGGAGGATTATATGAACTCATGTAAGGACCAGTTTTGGGATTAAGCAAGAAGCAATCATATTTGCTCGGCTTCCTTAGGTATCGGGGAGAACAAACCCTAGCCGCTGCCCCTGCTCTCTCTCTCTCTCTCTCTCTCTCTCTCTCTCTCTCTCTCTCTCTCTCTCTCTCTCTCTCTCTCTCTCACGCGCGCGTGCACGCAATGTCGGTGCCCCAGCGCCGGCGACCACGCCTTCCTCCACGCCATCACTCCTTCCACCCCTACAACCTGAGACCACACCCTGATAGGGATCCGGTTCCTACCATATATGTTATGGTTCCTAACTCAACTAATTTTACGGAAGTAAAGTTTCATCAAGCAAATGAGGGACATTTTTACCAAAGAGAATAAATCAGCTTAAGTACATTGTGTAATATGTTGCAGGAGGAGGATGACCCGATAAATCTTATTCGTATAGCACCAACATCTCCTCTCCTTTGCCCATGTGCTCCTAGCACGAACTCATGGTCGATGATGGCTCCAACCACCGCCAGTTAACCAGCCGCCACGTGACATCAGCTCATCAATCCATCATGGTCCGGTACGCTAGGCACATGCCTATGCTTCTCGCTGTCCATGCCCCAAGGCTGAATCAGAAGTTCACAACAGAATTAAATGTTTGCATTACCTCTTGTTTCCAAAACATGCAGAGTTCTTTGTATTAAGCAAGATAGATCAATAGCAGACACAATTCTAACTGAAAAAAGTTGTACATGGTCATCATGCCCACTGCATGTATCCAATAAGTTTAACTAATGGGCGACATTTTATGAGAAAACAAAGGCTTTTCATATCAACATCTCAGCAAATGTTCAACCAGTGCTCCAAAAAAATGTCAATTACAGATCACTAGTAGAAAAAACCCCATTCGTCCCGGTTGGTTAGGGCCTTTTGTCCCGGTTCTTGAACCGGGACTAAAGGGTCGTTACTAATGCCCTAGAACTTTAGTCCCGGTTCTAACATGAACCAGGACAGATGGGCCTCCACGTGGCCGGTGTGCCGAGCCCAGCGGAGGGTTTTGGTCCCGTTGGTGGCACCAACCGGGACCAAAAGGCATCCACGCGTCAAGATTTCAGGGCTAGGGTTTTTTAAGGGGGTTGGGGGTTTTGGGGGGTTAATTTAGGTGTTTCATATATTGTGTTAGCTAGCTAATTAATAGAGAGAAGTGTCCTCTCTTATGTCCGTGCTTGGTCGATGCTACGTACTATACATAGAGAGGCCCTCGACACGCTAGCTAGTAAGAAAATGAAGGAAACCATTAAGTACAGAAGTTCATCATGCATACCGAGAGAAGTGATCGATCGACCTCTCCTTCTCCGAGAGATTGGTCGAACAACAAGTTTTCGTATTATCTAGCCGACGCTACTGGCTACATACATATACATTATGTAAGATCTCTTACAATCCCCTAGCATTTGAAATCAACTTCCACATGGTATTCTCCGGCTTTATTGATGACGTGGTCAAGAAAGAATCCCGCCAATTCCTCTTGAATTGCTTTCATGCGATCTTGTGGTAGGAGTTCATTCCGCATCTGCCACGTCTAATTTGAAGAAGGGGGTTAATACATATATATGAATGAAACTCAGCAGAAATGATGGTGTAATAAAATGAAATTGTGAATATTATTGCTTACACACTTCATATTGTCTTTTAGAGTAGCCCCGCTTATTTTTCAAAGTCGCGTTGTAGATGAACTCGCACACGTAGTTCCACAGTAATTATTCCCTTGTTCCTGCCACAAGCACTTTACGAGAAATAGAGGTCAATCAAACTGATAATGAAGCATTATAAATGGCATTGATGAAAGTATAGCTATAGAATCAACGGGAGATGCGCGCAACTAGCTGGCTAGTAGTACTTACTTTCGGTTATGTATATCGCAGCTCCTTCGGCAGTCCCGAAGCTTCTGCGGTGAACTGTTTTCCAAACCCTGCAAGACAAAGAAAATAATTATTATTACTTGAGATATCATGAAATGAACAAAAAGTTGCCGATATGGTGCGATAATGATCGATTGAACTTACTTGTTGAGCATTTTAGTCATGTCCGCATAGGTTTCGGGATCTTTTCGTCTCGAGTCTAAGACGGTTACTAGTCCCCGCTCAAGCTTAATCTCCAGAAGAACATAGTGGAAGCTGCGCATGCATGCATAACTCATCAATTACATTACTATAACCTCGCTCGAGTAATAAGGGAAACTGAATATGCACACGACAGTAACACTCACTCGAAGTTGTAAGGAAAGAGTATTAAATCTTTGTTTTGATTTTTTATCAACGATTGTAGCAAGTTGGCCTCGGCCTCTTTGGTGCTCTTTGTAACCAGAAATTCATCTATGATATTTGTGTTAATGAACCCAATATCATACATTTCTTGTTTTCTGCACTCGACGATCTTCAATCTGCATAATATAGTGAGGATAATTAATTATAAATACATGCAATGAAAGAGCTGAGCTATATATAGAGACTTAATGACAGAAATAGTACTTGCAGATAGTAGCAAAAGACCGTTAATTTATCGAGGGACTTTTGATTGAAGAACTCAAAGAACTCCTCAAATGGAACAGGCTACAGATCAGTTCCAACGAGGTCGTGCTCCTCTTTAATTCTCAAATACAAACTATTCGTCCCCCCAGAGTCTCTGCAGGTTTCCATGTACCAATTATGGAATCTTCGCATCATCGTTGTTAGAGATTTTTCATCTTTGACGAGAGGCTTCCCGTACTCGTATATGTGTTCGTCCACCTCCATGAAATCAAAATGTACATCGTCAGGTAGGTAATCTCTAATATTGCTATAACCGGGCACCGTCCCCGGAGCATTAGCGACGATGTCGCTAGACACATTGAGCGGGGGGCACGATTGCTTTGCTTGTTCGCTGAGCTGGGAAATTTTTTCGCAACTGCTCGTTCTTTTGACCTTTGATGTCTGATAGTACTTCCCGACCGCTCCGCTTCGAGATATGCCTTTTCAGTAATGCGCTGATAGTTGGTTTTCGGTGGAGACTTTGGTGGTTTCCTCAGGGCATCGATAGTGTGCTTTGCTTTCACCGGATCTACCTTCTCCTCCGGAGGTGGATGTCTCTTTCCTTTCAACCCTTCAAAGAAGTCCTCCACTTCGGTCCGCACGATCTTCATGTTTTCCTCCTCGGTCCTCTTGTACGGTAACTTATCTAGAGGCTTGAGAGGTGGACCGTATCTGTATTGCCTCCCGCCTCTGGCTGTACTGCTAGACGCCGGAGCAGACGGAGCGGCTGCGGCTGTCTTCTTTCGTGCTTGCTTACGAGGCGGAGGAGAAGGACTACGACGCCGGAGCAGCCGGGCGGCGGCGGGTCTCTTCCGCCCTTGCTGGAGAGGCGGAGAAGGAGGAGGCTGCTGGCTGCTCGGGCGCGCCGGCGCAGGCGGAGAAGGAGGCGGAGTGCCGCCACGCGCCGGAGAAGGAGACTGAGTGCCCTGATCGTCACTCGCCGGAGGAGGAGGCGGTGGAGGAGGCGGAGTTCCCTGACTCGCCGGAGGAGGAGGAGGAGGAGGCGGAGGCGTCCAGTTCGGAAGGTTGATGAACTCCTTCCGCCATAGGCATGGAGTCTTCAGAGCAGAACCCAGCCGAGTCTCCCCTTCACCTGTAGGGTGGTCAAGCTGGAGGTCCTCAAATCCCTCCCTTATTTCGTCCACCGTCACCCTAGCATATCCTTCTGGAATTGGACGACAGTGAAAAGTTGCGCTGGGTTCAGAAGGTCGAACAGAGCCGACAACCGCCTTGACTTTTAAGTTCTGACATTGCGTCATAAGGTGGCAATTTTGAGACTCCGTGATAATCCACGGGGTAGCTAGCAGGAGCCGTCAAGACATGCTCCGGCTGAAGCAGCTCGGTGGAAGCCACGCTGCTTCTCCGCTGAGATGGCGGGGTAGCTTCGGGGGAAGCTTCGACAGTTCGTTTGCTGCGATTTGCTTCTCGTTCCTCTATCGCTTGTACCCTTGCGTGCAGCGCCTGCAGTTCGGTCTGCTGCACATTCTTCCTCCTCTCCTGGCATTTGTAACCGCATGCGTCCGGAAACCCAGCCTTCCACGGAACGGAGCCTGGCGTGCCTCGTGTCCGTCCAGGGTGCTCAGGATTCCCGAGGGCCATTGTGAGCTCGTCGTTCTCTCTGTTTGGGACGAACGTCCTTTCCTGCGCTGCATCGATATAGTGTTGAAGCCTCCCTACTGGTATTTTCATTTGCTCGTCCGTCCAACGGCATTTCCCTGAAACAGGGTCCAAGGTTCCGCCAGCCCCGAAGAACCAAGTCCGGCAACGGTCTGGCCAGTTCATTGTCTCTGGTTTGATCCCTTTATCAAGCGAGATCATTCTCAGCCTTGGCCCACTTAGGCGGGCTTTGAGGTAGCCACCGACCCGTCGCGATGGTGAAGCTTCTTCTTCGCAGCATTTTTCTTGTTTGTCGCTGACATCTTCTTACTCTTTTCCGATGTCTTGTGGGCCACAAATGCGGGCCAGTGATCTCTGATCTTCTCATATTTGTCGATGAATTCTGGTGTCTCTTCTTTGTCGACAAACTTTTCAGCTCATTCTTCCACCTCCTGAATAGGCCTGCCATCTTCTTAAGAGCATGAGAGTTGATTAATTGCTCTATAACTGGCTTCTCCGGATCCTCCTCTGGCGGTAGGGTGAAATTTGCCTTCATCTCAGTCCAAAGATCATATTTCTGCATATCATTGACAGAAGACACCTCAGGGTCTTTGTTCTTAGGCTTATACCATTGGTGGATGCTGATGGGATCTTGTCCCTAACAAGAACCCTGCACTGAGCAGCAAATGCATCCTTTGTCCGGGTGGGTTTAATCGGTTCGCCGTTGCGCGCGATTGCTGTGATCTCAAACCTTTCATCCAAGCGCAAATTTTTCTTCGGGCCTCGTCTCTTTACCGAAGTTGTGCTCGATCCGGAGGGCTAGAAAAAAGAAGAAAGACGAGAGTTAATTAATATGTGTATATATACCAAAACAATGAATGCATCAATTAGCTAGTCAGCACAGGCTTAACTAATATATATACCTGGCCGGACTCGGTTCGGTCACCAGAGCCGTCATCAGGGTCTCCATCTTGCACCGTCATTGGGTCACCGGAGCCATCATAATCATATCTTTCCTCCTACATTCTTCGATCACCGTAGCCTGCTTCTTCACCCTGTTCTTCCAGACCATCATTGTCGTTAAGATACGACAAGATATCACCTCCGGCTAAGATTATGTCCCCACACACGTCTTCTGCTTCCTCATCTCGTATGTGCTCCATTGTTTCTGCAAATATTACAACATGGCAATTATTACACAAACATGACAGCAGGTGGATATATTAGTGGCAAACGTAGACCGAGCTTATTCCGGGTTTGGGGTGGCCTCGTCAACGCTTCAAGGGTAGGGGCGCGGCGGGAGGGGTAGGAGACCGACATCATTTTTTTCTAGGGTTTGGGTGTCCTCGAGAGTTTTGGTCGAGCGAGAGGGCCGGGGGGTGCTCCCGTGGTCTAAGTTATCACGGTCGAAGTTATCCGGGAGGGGGTTATATCGACAACGACGACATACATACATGGGAAAATAATGTTATCGGGGAGGGGGGGTAGGTCGAACCCCCCCCCTCGTGTTGAAGTTATTGGGACACGGGGTATATCGAAATTTTCTATATATAAAACTTTTCCATGGAACTTATTGGGACACGGGGTATATCAGCGGGAGGGGTAGGTTGACTTTTCTAAAAATGTAACTTTTGCATATATAAAACTTTTCCATGGATCATCATTTCTCATATATATCGAATATATATCCATAGTCATATATAAAAACTTTCTATATATGAACAAAAAACTTTCTATGAACAAAAAAACATTTTTGACATATATATTTAGCATATTCTAAATTTTCCTAACTCTTTTTCAACTAGAAAAATTACATATACTAGTCATCGACCCGTGCTACTGCACGGGCTAGCATAGAAAACATACTTATTAAGCTTTAATTATTATGACTACAATATCATTTTAAAATATTCCTTTTATCCATATTAAAAATTATAACTCTAGTACGTTCCTCAATTTGTTATCAGCCTTATGTATTCTAAATTCCTTATTTATTATTAACTCTAGGTGCCTTGAAGACAAAATAAATATTGTTCTAATATCAACATGTAAAGTTTATGAGAAGGGATACAATATAATGCCCAAGAAGAGCTGCAACTAATTAGCGTCACTATTCCAATTTGAATTTGATAGAATGTATGGAAGCATCATACCAATAATCCACTATTAAAAAAATTCACAAAATGAATGTATCATAAGATTTCAACTGCACCAGTTATGACAACGAATTTGGGCTTGTGGAAAATATAGGCCGCAAAAACATTATCATCGACAAACATTCATTTTAAAAATGTATAATTTTTATGATTAGTACTGATTTCCTTTTTTCTAAATATGTCCACATTTGCAGTTCCATTAGTGAAAATAATCAAAAATATATCCAGAATCGGTGGCGTTAAATTTCTAATTTAGATCAGACATCTAATTGTACAGTTTATTGAACAGTATGCAAATTGCACAACAATGTTAATGTCTTCTCAAACTGCAAACTGCACAACAATGTTAATGTCTTCTCAACTGAAGCTGGCAAAACTGAATAGATTCTCTAGAAGATTGAATTCTTTAATCTAAAGGAATGTAAGATAATGATATCATTCTGATCAATAATGCATGCACAAAATAGAATAAATTCAGTTAGCTAATGACAACTACTATTTGCATAAAATTTGTATATGGTTGCTTGATAAAAATGTACCATTAGAAGTTGCCAATCTTTAAGGTAGATAGATAGTTGAGGACATATTAGTGCCACCACAGATAAGAAGAACGACCTTTAATCAGCTACATAGAGGGATATTTGTCTGGCATTATATTGTTATATCTGCACAAAATATGGTTGTAAGATGTATCTTCTTGTGAAGAATAACTAATTTGTTCTAACTTATGTTGACACTTCAGCGTACTTGTATAGATGTAACTCTCGCATGATCGTGAATGGTAGTCCATGATGAAATATTGAATTATATTAACTATGATGTGATTAACAAACCTTATTTTTTACGTAATGATAAAAGATAGGTACTCATTTATACGATTTGAATTTCGGAAGAAAAAATAATAATATTCTCGGATACTTGATGTGCTAGACACTTTATACACCCTTGAAATTATTTCAGTAAGAAAAAACAGTTCATACGTAATGAACACACCCTATTCCAACAGACTTTAGAAACTGAGAATTAGAAAGAAAATAGTTGGATGTAAGAAGACACAACTTAGCGCATTTTGAATTTGAAGTATGCGAATAGGTATAAAACTAAGATTTGGATCTTAATAGTATAAAGTATAGGCATGACAATTGTCCGTACGGAAATGATTGAAATCATATATTTTGAAGTGATGCACATAGGTTTGAGAACAAATACAAAGACATGTTAGTACCATTTTTTTAGTGAATATGAATCTTGTGAATAAATAATTAGACTATCACATCTATTATGTTGTACAATTATTGATAGTCAAAGGCTTTCATTTTTTGAACTCATATTCGAATCAGCGAAATTGCTGTATTATTTATCTGGTACAGGCAAAAGGGGACATTTTTTAACACGGAATATTAATTTCGATATTCAACATTAAATATGAACACATAGCTCATCAACCATCAACCGCGAGCATGTGGTTATTCATCCTTGCACGAAGAAGTTTTGCAACCCTGCGTGGGCCATCACACATATATGCTGACATATATTAGAAGGTATATTAAGGAAACATAGGGAAGACATGTATTAGTAGCACATCTAGTTGCAATCTTAATTAAGGATTGCAGTGGTAATTAAAGCCAATGAGAGAAATATATATGTATTGAATAACCTCACCACAGCTTGCCCCTCACACGTAAAGTCCAATGCATCGTCTAATATAAAGCTACTAATTATGCTCCACGTACCTACTGCTAGAGTTGGACACATGAGCCTTTAGTCTTGGTCCATGTAGAGTGAGGTTCCTGCAGTTAATGATTCATCGACGCTGGTGACTCTGCCGAACACCCAATCGTAGATCAAGATAGACTTGTTGTCCAGCTAATCATGTTACTGGAAAGAGATTACGAAGAAAAAAAGTACATGAAAACTGAAAAAAAAAGATAGCAGATCAGAATAATTATGCATGTGCTGTTGATGAGCACCAGATCTATGCCGTAATACAGCTATATTAGCAGTTTATGTACCTGCTTGCACCTGCTAGGGGAATTGTGAACATCACTTTTAAGTTTCAACAAAATCCAGAACAGCTTCTGAACTCTAGGCTTCTAGCGAATGAAATCATCATATCTTTTGGATGACAGGTGAGTGGATCCAAGAACACCCGGTGAATAACATGAACAATGTCGAGGATGCAAACAATCAGACAACTGTACATCCAGTTAGCACAATTCCTTTTGCTCTACATCCCTGCCTGATTATTTTCTTCAAATGAACTGCCTTCAGTAACCCTCCTCAAGAACCATGGGAGAGATTACTCTGCGGATTGAAAAATTGATGCTCGGTTTCCTCTAGAACTATGGGAGAGCACTTGTAGCAAAATGAGATTTCTCGGATATGCACAACCTTGATTGGATCGTACCTTTATCTAACATCAATTACGCCTTATTTGGAAGATTAAAACCGTGAATAGCTGGAGAGTGGACGCGGCAACTTGGATGAGTTGCGGTAGGAGTCTCCGAGGACATGCTGATGACATGAGATGAGGAAGGCAAGGAGGCCAAATATAGCAGGACACCACCATGAGATTTCCTTTCGTGGGAAACGGGGAGAGAGATGAACATATTCCTTTTGTATTTTTTTACCTTCGATCAGATTACCTTTTCTTTTTCCTTCACGCTAAGTTAAGAGACCAAGGGGAAGAAGGTTGAGAAGGAGGAGCTTATATGAGAACGGCGTTGGTGTGGACGAGCTCGCACGCTCCTGATAAGTGGACGAACAATTGCAGGGCGCGTTGCTGATTGTATTAAATGCGGTCATGTGGGACCAGGTCGAGTACGCTCGCGAAAACGCGACAAAAGCGTGTGAACTAACGTGCAACGGACGACGTTAAGTGTGATGTTCCAATGGTACATGTGTGTGCTCGCGGAACAGAACGTTCTCAGTCAGCTGCGTCCATCCGGCAGACGGCGTATACCGAACGGATAGGTGTATGTCAGTTTGTGGGACCCATGTTGGCCCCATCAGCGGCGAAAAGTAAAAGCAATCTATCCTTTGCGTTCGCACCGCCTGAGGTGAGAAGAGAAGCTCATGGCTACAGCGGTGGCCACCGCGGAAGACGACTCAATCGATTTCTTGTCAAATCCAGTTGACAGGTAAATTTTGCCGCCCCCATTCTTTCCTTCCGTGAAATCCGAAGCACGTAGACCATCATCTTATTCCTGTGCTGCTTTGTTTTACCTTGATTTCCCTGCCGGATCTCGCCGGCGAAGACCCATTTGTGACCGCCGAATCACCAAAACTCTCGTATAAAAGCGACTGATGAGTCCAGCGTAGGGTATGCTGGAGAGGCGGCAGTCACCGTACAATTAGATTTGAACAGCGCTTGTAATGGAGTGGCCCTGTCCGCACCAACCTCCCGGCAATCTTCACACAAAGACGACCCTACAGCCCCTCGATGGACACAAAGGTATACCACACTCTTAGCATTCCTTAAATGTGATTGATAGGGGGGAAATTGCTCTTCTGAAAGTAGCTAAACGAAATTTGGGAACCTCGCTCGAGCGGATGCTCTGTTACGCATGTCTCTTCGAGCTCTGCTGCAGGCGCCCTTGGAGCCACAAATCAGCATGAGCAGCAGCTTCGGTTCTTTGCAAGTTCAGATTATTTGGCCATCGACGTCGACCCAGAGCATCAAGATTTCCCCCATGCATCTTCTTTGGTTGAGGTACGTACTAATCCTCTTTCCACTGATGTTCTCCCACTCGGTCGCCTTGGACTGAACTGGTTGCAGATCTAAAAAAGTTGACTCTTGCCTACAGGCTTCAGTTCACGGCAGGGCTGATGGATTCTCACTTTCAGACGAAGATGTTGAAGAAGAACCTGAAGTCCAATCCCGTCTTTCCGCCGTGGAAGAGGTGGGTACGTATGATCAAGAAGATCTTACCTTCGCGACCGGTGACAGCAGCACTCAGACGGACAGCGCCTGCGAATCAACGTCCAAAGTAGCAGCGACGTCGGCGACGAGCCAAACCCAGCGAAGCTAGGCTTCATGACTAATGTTTTGGGCCCGCTATTAGATCAGACAAGCTGGGATTATATTCCAGTTTAGAGCTAATGTCAGTTGGTTAATGGGTTAGTGTGGAATAATAAAAATAGGTTTCAGTTTGCCAGCATGCGTCGCGGGTATTTAGATTATGGCGAGTCTAGGTTTTCACTTGTATGACTGGTCAAACCTTGGTACAAAACCGTAAACAAACGGGCCTGCGGGAAACACGGTCGTCAACCTTAAACGGCGGCCAGCGTCATCCGTTCTAACGGCACCTCTTGCCGTCACGTACGCTCATTAAATTCCCCCATTGTCAGCCACCTGTACCACGGCGGACATCTCGTATCTAAATGCGGCCGAACGGCTGACGATAAAGTGAGCGCGCGAGCTCGTCCACGCCAACAGATTTTCGGAGCTTATATCTTTTTTTCTCCTTGACGCTAAAAAAGGTAAGAGACCAAGGGGAATAAGGCAGAGATGGAGGATCGTACATGTTACTTAATCAAACGGCTATGGACATATTATTTATTATATTAATCCTACGGATGATATTTCTTAACTGCTAGGATTAACGTGGTAACTCGGATGGTGCCTCCAATTAGTAAATATAAGATATAAGATATAAGATGAAAAAAACATTAATACACATATGAACAAAAAATACATATATGAACAGAAACATGCTCTGATTTTTTTTATACATTTTGAACATCTACATACACATAGCCACATACATACACATATACATTATATATATATAAACAAAAAAATTAAACTAATAAAAATGAAAAAACAGAGCCGCATAGCCACATACATACACATATACATATATATATATATATATATATATATATATATATATATATATATATATATATATATATATATATATATATATATGAACAAAAATTAAACTAATAAAATTGAAAAAAAAAACATAGCTGGGCGCGCGGCTGCTCACAGCGGGGCGCCCAGCGATGCGACGATGGCGACGGGGGGCGGCGAGGGCGCCGCGCTGCGGGGCGGAGGGCAGGGGCTCGGGCGGCGAGAGCAGGGAGCTCGAGGCGGGCGGCGGGGGGGGGTAGGGGCGACGGCGATGAGGACCAGGCGGCGACCCGTCGTGGCAAGGGCGCGGCGACGCCGACGAGGAGCGGGCGGCGACACCGAGCACGGGCAGGGCTCAAGGCGGCGCGTCGTCGAGGCGGGGGAGCTCGAGGCGGGCGGCGCGTGGGGCAGGGCGATGGCGAGGAGGAGGTGGCGGCGACCCGTTGGGGCAAGTGCGCGGGGCGACGACGACGGCGAGCACGGGGAGCCTGGCGGCGTCGATGAGCTCGGCGTCGTCGGGGCAAATGGTCGATGAAACTGAAAAATTCCTAAGTCCTGCTTATATACATTAGTATTGGTCCCGTTCGTGGCACCAACCGACCAATGTTCTATTTAGTCCCGGTTGGTGCCACCAACCGACCAAAGGTCAGTTTTGGTAGCCCAAAGGGCAGGAACAGATTTGGTCGGTTGAGTGGCACCAACCGACTAAATGAGGCATTGGTACCGTTGGTGCCACGAACCGACCACCTCCTTTTAGTCCCGGTTGGTGCCACCAACCGGGACCAAAGGCCTTGCAGCTGCCCATGCCAAAAGTTTAGTTCCACCTCGCTAGTTGAGAGGGGCTCAAGTGGTTTATAAGCCCCACTGTGGCTGCCCTCTCGAGCTCCTCTCAAATGCAGGCTTACGGGCCTAATGTCACACTATGCTGTCTATGGGCCTATTGGGCCTTCAAGGGCCTGAATCTCGCCCCGTTGTGTTTATAGTCGATTCAGCCGTGGTGGCCCAATAGGTGGCAGTTTTTATTTTTCTAGTTTTTTGTTTTGTTTTTGCATTATTTATTTTCTTTTATTTTTTGCTTTATTTTTTAATTCTTTTTTGCTTTGGGGTCAGAAAAATTATAAACTTTCTATTAGTGCCATTAGTTTTCAAATTTGAATAGTTAAAATTTGAATTCTTTGAAATTTGTGTGAATCAAAAGTTTGTGATTAACTTTACTATAAAAATAGTTTTTTTTCATTTTTGTTTTGTTTTTTGCATTATTTATTTTCTTTCGCTTTTGCTTTATTTTTAATTCTTTTTGCTTTTAGGTCGAAAAATTATAAACTTTTTGTTAGTGCCATTAGTTTTAGAAAAATTATAAACTTTCTGTTATTGCCATTAGTTTTCAAATTTGAATTCTTTGAATTTGTGTGAATCACAAGTTTGTGATTAACTTTACTATAAAAATATTTTTTTCCAGTTTTTTGTTTTGTTTTTGCTTTATTTTTAATTCTTTTTGCTTTTAGGTCAGCAAAATTATAAACTTTCTGTTAGTGCCACTAGTTTTAGAAAAATTATAAACTTTCTGTTAGTGTCATTAGTTTTCAAATTTGAATTGTTAAAATCTGAATTCTTTGAAATTTGTGTGAGTCACAAGTTTGTGATTAACTTTACTAAAAAATGAGCATAGATGCACCTATAGAGAGAATTCAACCTAAATTCATAATAAATTTCTATGAATTTCAGAGAAATTCAGTATGAATTTAGGTCAAATTCCCTATATAAGGGCATCTATTTTCACTTTGAGAGGAGCTCAACAAGGGAGAGAGGGAGGGGCTTATAAACTGGTGTGAGCGCCCTTCGGTTGGCGAGGTGGGACTAAACTCCGACCACAACGAGGACCAACCCTTTAGTCCCGGTTTGTGGCACAAACCGGGACTAATGGTCATGGGCCAGGGGCGAGGCGCATTGGTCCCGGTTCGTGCGTGGAACCGGGACCAAAAGGTCTGATTTAACCGGGACCAATGGCCCACGTGGCTGCCCTCTTGAGTGTTCTTGGTGAGAACATAGTTGACAAGGAGCGAACCGGGATTAATGGTATTACAAGGGCCGAACCATAAGACATTAAAGCATTTCAAATGAACTCTGAAAAATTTGAAAGTTGGCATGGTATCATAATTTCACCCACATAGCATGTGCATGTACAAAACGAACAATGGTATCATACTCGTCTGTTACAAAGTTGGCATGGTATCATCATAATAGTTGCGGGAGAAAGTCTTCACTTTTTCTTCGCTTGTGTCATTTGCTTATTGCGCCGTAACCATGGATAATCTTCATCGTTTATCAGGATGCTTGGGTCAGCCTTGACTTTGAAGGGAGGAATTTCATGAAACTTTTCATAATCTTCAGACATGTTTGTCTTGCCCTCCACTCCCACGATCTCCCTTTTTCCCGAAAGAACTATGTGGCGCTTTGGCTCATCGTATGATGTATTCGCTTCGTTATCTTTTCTTTTTCTCGGTTTGGTAGACATGTCCTTCACATAGATAACCTGTGCCACATCATTGGCTAGGACGAACGGTTTGTCGCTGTACCCAAGATTTTTCAGATCCACCGTTGTCATTCCGCATCGTGGGTCTACTTGTACCCCGCCTCCCGATGATTGACCCATTTGCACTTAAACAAAGGGACCTTAAAATCATGTCCGTAGTCAAGTTCCCATATGTCCACTATGTAACCATAATATGTGTCCTTTCCCTCTCGGTTGCTGCATCAAAGCGGACACCGCTGTTTTGGTTGGTGCTCTTTTGATCTTGTTCAATCGTGTAAAATGTATTCCCATTTATCTCGTATCCTTTGTAAGTCAATACAGTCAAACATGGTCCCCTGGACAACAAGTACAGCTCATCAAAAAACAGTCTTGTCACCTCTGAGACATGTTTCCAACCAACTGCTGAAAGTCCTGATGTGTTCACATGTAATCCGATCGTCGACCGCTCCGGTGTTTGGAGCGCAGACGTTCTTGTGTTCGTCGACATACGGGGTCACCAAGGTAGAGTTCTGAGAACTGTGTAGTGTGCTTGAGACCAAGAATATCCATCCCTACATATTATTGAGTCCCCTCCAAGCGTGCCTTTTCCAGTCAGTCTCCCCTCAGACCGTGATTTAGGGAGACCTATCTTCTTAAGGCCAGGAATGAAGTCAACACAAAACCCAATGACATCCTCTCTTTGATGGCCCATGGAGATGTTTCCTTCTGGCCTAGCACAGTTACGGACATATTTCTTTAGGACTCCCATGAACCTCTCAAAGGGGAACATATTGTGTAGAAATACGGGCCCCAGAATGACAATCTCGTCGACTAGATGAACTAGGAAGTGCGTCATGATATTGAAGAAGGATGGTGGGAACACCAGCTCGAAACTGACAAGACATTGCGCCACATCACTCCTTAGCCTTGGTACGATTTCTGGATCGATCACCTTCTGAGATATTGCATTGAGGAATGCACATAGCTTCACAATGGCTAATCGGACGTTTTCCAATAGAAGCCCCCTCAATGCAACCGGAAGCAGTTGCGTCATAATCACGTGGCAGTCATGACACTTTAGGTTCTGGAACTTTTTCTCTGGCATATTTATTATTCCCTTTGTATTCGACGAGAAGCCAGTCGGGACCTTCATACTGAGAAGGCATTCAAAGAAGATTTCTTTCTCTTCTTTCGTAAGAGCATAGCTGGTAGGACCTTCATAGTGCTTCGAAGGCATGCCGTCTTTTTCGTGCAAGCGTTGCAGGTCCTCCCGTGCCTCAACTGTATCTTTTGTCTTCCGATACACGCCCAAGAAGCCTAGCAGGTTCACGCAAAGGTTCTTCGTCACGTGCATCACGTCGATTGAAGAGCGGACCTCTAGGTCTTTCCAATAGGGTAGGTCCCAAAATATAGATTTCTTCTTCCACATGGGTGCGTGTCCCTCAGCGTCATTCAGAACAGCTAGTCCATCGGGACCCTTTCCAAAGATTACGTGTAAATCATTGACCATAGCAAGTACGTGATCACCGGTACGCATGGCGAGCTTCTTCCGGTGATCTGCCTCGCCTTTGAAATGCTTGCCTTTCTTTCGACATTGATGGTTGGTCGGAAGAAATCGACGATGGTCCAGGTACACATTCTTCCTGCATTTGTCTAGGTATATACTTTCACTGTCATCTAAACAGTGTGTGCATGCGTGGTATCCCTTGTTTGTCTATCCTGAAGGTTACTGAGAGTGGGCCAATCATTGATGGTCACGAACAGCAACGCCTTTAGGTCAAATTCCTCCTGTTTGTGCTCATCCCACGTACGTACACCATTTCCATTCCACAGCTATAAAAGTTCTTCAACTAATTGCCTTAGGTACACATCAATGTCGTTGCCGGGTTGCTTAGGGCCTTGGATGAGAACTGGCATCATAATGAACTTCCGCTTCATGCACATCCAAGGAGGAAGGTTATACATACATAGAGTCACGGGCCAGGTGTTGTGATTGCTGCTCTGCTCCCCGAAAGGATTAATGCCATCCGCGCTTAAAGCAAACCATACGTTCCTTGGGTCACTTGCAAATTCATCCCAGTACTTTCTCTCGATTTTTCTCCACTGTGACCCATCAGCGGGTGCTCTCAACTTCCCGTCTTTCTTACGGTCCTCACTGTGCCATCGCATCAACTTGGCATGCTCTCTGTTTCTGAACAGACGTTTCAACCGTGGTATTATAGGAGCATACCACATCACCTTCGCAGGAACCCTCTTCCTGGGGGGCTCGCGGTCAACATCACCAGGGTCATCTCATCTGATCTTATACCGTAATGCACCGCATACCGGGTGTCGGTGTCAAAACCGGCGGATCTCGGGTAGGGGGTCCCGAACTGTGCGTCTAGGCGGATGGTAACAGGAGACAAGGGACACAATGTTTTTACCCAGGTTCGGGCCCTCTCGATGGAGGTAAAACCCTACTCCTGCTTGATTAATATTGATGATATGGGTAGTACAAGAGTGGATCTACCACGAGATCAAAGAGGCTAAACCCTAGAAGCTAGCCTATGGTATGATTGTTGTTCGTCCTACGGACTAAAACCCTCCGGTTTATATTGGCACCGAATAGGGTTAGGGTTACACAGAGTCGGTTACAATGGTAGGAGATCTACATATCTGTATCGCCAAGCTTGCCTTCCATGCCAAGGAAAGTCCCATCCGGACACGGGACGAAGTCTTCAATCTTGTATCTTCATAGTCCAGGAGTCCGGCCAACGGTGATAGTTCGGCTATCCGGACACCCCTTAATCCAGGACTCTCTCAGTAGCCCCTGAACCAGGCTTCAATGACGACGAGTCCGGCGCGCATATTGTCTTCGGCATTGGAAGGTGGGTTCCTCCTCCGAATACTTCATAGAAGATTTTGAACACAAGGATAGTATCCGGCTCTATAAAACAAGTTCCACATACTACCGTAGAGAGAATAACCTTTGCACAGATCTGCTGACGTATTCCGCGGCGTGACATCACACCACGGCCAGGCCTTTATACGAATCATTTTTACTGTTCCACCTCAGCGCGTTTAGCGAGGCGGTTTCCTTGGCACGTCTTATCGAGAGCGAGATCGTGCCCCTTATTCCGGATTCCCATCAATACAGACGTGGGTAACCCAACCACGCCATTGATTACGGCGCTTGGGAGATAAGCGAGTTTTACCAGGCTGGCGGGGGAAGCATAGCTTCGTCCGTCCATATAAGGGGATAAGGATCCACCTTTTCGCCTACGCCTTCTTCCTCCGTTGCTCATCCATTTCCGCGCACTCGAGCTCCAGCGCCCAAGTCCGCACATCCCTCCTCAACCTTCTCCAGCAATGTCCGGAGCGGGAGGCAAGTGGATGGTCTCCTCCGTCACGGAGGGACAAGTGAAAAAGCTGCGGAAGGCCGGATACTTGTCCAGCGACATCGTGCACCGGCTCCCCGACGAGGGGCCGGTCATTCCCACCCCCAGGCCCCATGAGAGGGTGGTGTTCCTCACTCACTTCCTCCGCGGACTAGGTTTTCCACTTCACCCATTTGTCCGGGGGCTCATGTTCTACTACGGCCTGGATTTCCACAATCTGCCCCCGAATTTCATCCTCAACATCTCGGTGTTTATCGTCGTGTGCGAGGCCTTCCTCTGCATCCAGCCCCACTTTGGCTTATGGCTGAAGACCTTCAATGTCAAGCCGAAGGTAGTGGGCGGCCGCCAAGCGGAGTGCGGAGGTGCCATGGTTGGCAAGATAGCCAAAGTCCTATGGCTCGAGGGCTCCTTTCTGGAGACCATAAAGGGGTGGCAATCGGGGTGGTTCTACATCACCGAGCCGCGCGACTCTCAATGGGCGGCGGCCCCTGAATTCCGATCTGGCTTCCCCACACGGCTCACATCATGGAAAGAGACGGGCTTGCAGTGGTGTGATTCGGAAGAGCTGTCCGGACTCCAAACCTGCGTCCGAAACCTGGTGGACAAGAATCTCAAGCGTGTCAACGAAATCCAGGTGATGCTCATCCGCCGGATTCTCCCATGCCAACAACGGGCCTTCAAATTGTGGGAGTTCGATCCGGCACAGCACCAAACTCTGAAAAGACTCTTTGACACGACGTACGAAGATGCCTGGAAGGTGCTGTTCAAGGGCGCCGAGGCTCCCGCATCCGCTACCAAAGATCGCGGATTCAGCTCGCAGCACCAAGCTACCGAGGTAAGCTATTTTACCCTTTACAGGACTCTTGTTTTTCATAGTTTGACTCTATGTGGGATCTAAAACTCCCTAACCTTTGACAGGACTGGCTGAAGAAATCCGGACAGATTAACTGTCCGGCCCCCTTGCCAGAAGATCCATCGGACGCCCGATTGACGGGGCTGCTGGCTCCGGCACCTCACGTGGTGCCGGAGAAGAAGGCCAAGAAGAAGGCCACGGGAACTCGAAGGAGCTCCCGGCGCCAGGTGCTGTCGGACTCATCGTCCGACAACTCTAAGGCGGAATCCTCCTCTGAGGACGAGGAGGAGGAAAAAGAAGCCTCTCCCCCAGCGGGGGGAGAGAAGAAAAGGAAGGCCGCCCCGACTGGGGAGGCTGGAGGGTCCAAGAAAGGAAGGACCCTTCCTCCGGACTTCTCCACCAACGCCGACAACAACGAGGAGGAGTGGCCACCAAGGGCCAAGCCCCTGGCGAGACCGTAAGTGTCCGGACTCCGGAATAGCTCATGGCTTTTTATTTTTCGCATAGTGTCTTCTAACGCCGAATATAACCATGTAGCCTGCCCTAGGACGAGCTTGCCACTTCGTCGAGCGGCTCCCTGGATTCGTCGGATGTGAATAGCACTTCACTTCCGACCGCCTCCTCCCCTTGTGACGCGGACGACACCGCGGTGGAGTCCCAAAGGGGCCCAGCCAGAGGAGGTGGTCCCGAGGCGCCGAAGGCGACCTCCTGGACTCGGGCGCAATGGGGCGAGACCCAGAGGGCTCTAAGTCCGCCCTGTGCTGACTCTGCACGAACCTTCAGTGGTTCAAGTCTCCAAGCGGCCCTTCGTAAGAAGGGCAAGACTGCGACGCCGGTGACCTCCGGCCCATCCGGAGGCACGGATAGCTTGCGGAGGCGCTTAACGGCGCCCATCGACGAGGAGCACCGCACTGTTATGAGTGTGGTGATCCAGAAAGTTCAGTCCGCCACGAGCGGGCTGACTGAAGCCTGTACCAGCCTTCTAACAGGCTTTGAGGTAAGTTTAGAATATGTAAAAATATTACCGCATAGACAGTAGCCCATAATGCTTAGATCGTTGTTCGGAAAGAAAAACCGGACTGAGGATCTAAAAAGATATACGCATGAGTCTAACATAAGTATGTCAATATGGGAATGCAGGCTGCGCTGCTGACCTCTGCCACATCGATCATGGAGGTCAATGCATTGAAGCAGAGCCTCGAGCGGTCCGAGAACGAGCTCGGCCTTGCCAAGAAGCAGCTCGAGGACAAGGAAGGTAAGTAATACCTTATTAAAGTAATACCTTATAGAAAGGATTTGGTTGCAAAAATGACAGGACTAACGTGGGTATTGTAGGGGCCACGAACGAGGTGGCGACCCTAAAGGAAGCGGTGTCCACGACCGAAAGCAAAGCGGCCGCGGAGCGCACCGAGCGAGAAAAGCAGGAGGCGCGGGTGGCGGAGGTGCGTCAAGAGCTCCAGGCTCTCGTGGAAAAACACGAGAGTTTGGAGCGTGACTCGAAGACTCGAGAGTCCGAGCTCGCCTCGGCTCTTGAGAGTGCCAAAGCCGCTAAGGCCGAAGCCCAAAAGGCCCTCCAGGAAATTGAATCATTAAAGAAGATAGCGGCGGGTAAGGCATTCTTTATGCAAAGTAAGCATGTGAAAGTGGATTATCTATTACTTACCCGAATCCAGAGCTTTCCAGGAGCATTCGCAGATCTGCCCCATAGTGTGTCCGATGCTGCCGTGTTCTACCGCGCCAAGGAGGGGAGCTCGAAGGAAAAGGTGTTCTGGTCTCAGTATGTTGAGGCCGGACATCCGGTGCCCCTGAGCGACCAGCTGAAGCAGCTGGTCAAGCTCCACAAGGTCGCCTAACAGGCCATGAAGGGCCTCATAATTCGGCTATGGCCATTGGAAGCCATGCCTGGGAGCTACTTCAGGCTAGTGCGGCGGCTGGTGTTCGCCTGTCCATGGGTTGAAGTCATCAAGCGCTCCGTCTGCATTGAAGGTGCCCATCGGGCCCTTGCCCGTGCTAAGGTGCACTGGGGCAAGCTGGATGCTGAGAAGCTTGTGACGGACGGGCTACCGAAGGGCAAGGAGCATCGCAAGTCCGAAATGTACTATGAGGGCGTCCTGAAGGGTGCCCGCCTTATAGCGGGTGAATGCTCCAAAGATGTAATTTTTGAATAGACTCACATTTGTTATCCTGTATGCTGAAAACTTGTTCATATGCGCTAAGCAACGCTTGTGAATTTAAATTATTACCTTCTGTGCGGCCGTTTAACAAATTTGAGAGATGGCAAGTCGTTGGCTTCAGCCCCCATGCCACGAATGCTGGGGTGTTCGGGATAAACTTGAGCGCTCTTGTTCCCATTATTGGGTCCTTCGAGGGAGGCGCTCAACGCAACGAACAAGGCAACCGGACTATAGTGCTTGAACACTCTCACTTAGCCATAAATTCTATAATTTTAAATTTCGGTGAAGCCCCTAGTACTCGGAAGACCGAGTTCGGGGCGCTATCCACGCCTTGGCCAGACAATGCCGACTCCTCACTCTAAGCGGCATAAGTCTTTAGGGACCCGAAAAAACCTCACGAACAGCGACCGGCTCTCGCCCTATCATGACGGTTAGTTTTAGCTTTCTCCACTGAGGTGCTCAACCCAGCTCAACCGGGGCACAATCGCAGTGGTTCTCCCAGCGCTACCTTAGCCGATATAACGGAACGTAAGGTACCAAAACATGGGAGAAAGGGGAAACCCAACTATTGACCCAAGACATGATTCGGAGCCGATGCATATAATGCTATAAGTTCGGGTGCCGCACTTGTGAAAGTGTTCGGACTTATCACACCATATTTTTGGGGTACTTAAGCCCCTGGTGTATTGGCCGTACCAAAGTGTACGGGTGCAACGTGTCATGAATATATGAATATATATATATATATATATATATATATATATATATATATATATATATATATATATATATATATACATACATATATATAAAGAAAGGAGTGCAATAATAGGCAAAAGCTATGTATTGTTTAAAAAAGGTACTACAATGAAAGCAGAATGATACAAATAGTGCGATAAGCAAGGGCTGGGACTATTTGACATGTCCCCCTCCAGGGGTAAGCTGCGGGATGGTATGTAAAACAGGTATAATGCTCGTAGTAGAGACCACCTGGACACTCAACGTAGCTTTCTGCTTCCCTGGCTGTTGCTTCGTGAGTTCGGCAATTCTAGTGCCGGACAGGGCTTCTGTGAAATGGAGTCCTGAAAGTAAGAGAAAAGAAGAAAGAAAAAGAATGACACAATCGGGCCCTCAGTGCGGTTGAGCCGCGTGCAGGCGTGCCATGGTCGTGCCCTCCCTTATGCCGATGGTATCTCCAGAGCGTAGTTATGTACGCATAGGACCGGCTTCGCAATTTCGCGAGGGCTGGGGTTCGGGCCGGATTGCTACGTGGGCTTGGATCATGCCAGGCAGTCTTGTTGTAGATTACTCCGGGCGCACTTGACAGTGTCCGGACGTTTAGTGGCCGGACTCGAGAATTGCTGTGAGAGGCTGCTTTGCACCTCCGCCGCGAGGGCCGCCGTATGCTCCTCTGTTCGGAGAGAGCGTTCGGTGTTTCCATTGACCGTGATTACTCCTTGAGGGCCTGGCATCTTGAGCTTGAGGTATGTGAGTGCAGCACCGCATTGAACTTTGCAAATGCGGTTCGTCCAAGCGATGCGTGATAGCCGCCATGAACGGGACTATGTCGAAGATTAACTCTTTGCTTCGGAAGTTATCCGGGGATCCGAAGACCACTTCGAGTGTAACTGAGCCTGTACAATTGGCCTCTACACCCGGTATGACGCCTTTAAAGGTCGTCTTTGTGGGTTTAATCCTTGAGGGATCTATGCCCATTTTGTGCACTGTATCTTGATAGAGCAGGTTCAGGCTGCTACCGCCGTCCATCAGGACTCTAGTGAGGTGAAATCCGTCAATGATTGGGTCAAGAACCAATGCGGCGAATCCACCGTGGCGGATGCTAGTGGGGTGGTCCCTTGGATCAAAGGTGATCGGGCAGGAGGACCATGGGTTGAACTTTGGGGCGACTGGCTCCATCGCATATACGTCCCTTAGTGCACGCTTCCGCTCCCTTTTGTGTATGTGGGTTGCGTATATCATGTTCACCGTCCGCACTTGTGGGGGGAAGCCCTTCTGTCCTCTATTGTTCAGCGGCCGGGGCTCCTCCTCGTCATCGTTATGCAGCCCCTTGTCATTGAGTTCGGCATTTAACTTGCCTGCCTGTTTGAAGACCCAACAATCCCTGTTGGTGTGGTTGGCTGGTGTTTCGGGGGTGCCATGTATTTGGCACGAGCGATCGAGTATTCGGTCCTGATTGGACGGGCCCTGAGTGTTTCTTTTGAACGGCTTTTTCCATCGACCGGGTTTAGAGATCGACTCGGCATTGATCGTCAGATCTTCAAAGATTATCGCCGTTATCGCGGGCGCTTGTGCTTGTTGCGACGCGACCTACCATTGCTGTCCTTGATATCCGAACTACCAGGGTTTTTGGTCAAGTTGTTACTACGAGCTAGCCAGCTATCCTCTCCGGCGCAAAAGCGGGTCATGAGTGTTGTGAGGGCTGCCATGGATTTTGGATATTCCAGTCCTAGGTGCCGGGCAAGCCACTCGTCGCGGATGTTATGTTTGAAGGCTGCAAGGGCATCTGCATCCGGACAGTCAACGATTTGATATTTCTTGGTTAAGAACCGTGTCCAGAATTGTCTGTCCGATTCTTCTGGCTACTGAATTATGTGGCTGAGGTCATCGGCGTCTGGTAGTCGCACATATGTGCCCTGGAAGTTATCAAGGAATGCGGCTTCCAGGTCCTCCCAACAACCAATTGATTCTGCTGGCAAGCTGTTAAGCCAATGCCGAGCTGGTCCTTTAAGCTTAAGTGGGAGGTAGTTGATGGCGTGTAGATCATCACCGCGGTCCATGTGGATATGGAGGAGGTAGTCCTCGATCCAAACCGCAAGATCTGTTGTGCTATCGTATGATTCGATGTTTACGGGTTTGAAACCCTCGAGGATTTGATGATCCATCACTTCATCTGTGAAGCATAGTGGGTGTGCGGCGCCTCTGTATTGAGATATATCACGACGCAGCTCAAATGAGCTTTGTCTACTATGCTCGACCCGACCGGAATTGCTGTATCCGGCGTGGCGGTTATCATCACGTGTCGTGGGGCGCCCACGCGATCCGTACATCGATCTTGTTTGCCTTGCCTTGTCCTCCAATATGTCTCGCAGGTCTGGTGTGTTTCCCCGTGCCTTGGTATTTTTCGAGCGGCGCCGGGGTGCGGCTTGAATGGAGGGTCTAGAGGCCTCTCTGTCGTGGCCACGGTGTGGCCGGTCGGCCGTATCATGCGCTGGTGATGTAGGTTTGGGTGCTGCTTCCTCTAATTGGGGTAGCAGCCTGCGTTTTGGGTATCTCTTGGAGGGCGTTCGAGTTCGTACTCTTCGGCTGCAAGGACTTCAGTCCATCTGTCAGCTAGCAAGTCTTGCTCAGCTCTAAGTTGCTGCTGCTTTTTCTTGAGGCTGCTTGCCGTGGCCATAAGCCTGCATTTGAAACGCCTCTGCTCAGCGGGATCCTCGAGCACGACAAATTAAATGTCGCCGAGGCTTGCCTCATCTTCAAAGGGAGGCATATAATTATCGCCCTCCACCCCTCATGCGCGCTCTATCATGAGGGCTGGCTTCTCCTCCTCCCGTGCTGAATCCTGCTTTGGAGGGGTTGTCTTCGCACTGTCCGAGGTGTTATTATCTCCGTGCTGTAATCACCGCTTTTGCTGTGGCGGGATTTAGAGCGGCGCCGTCGACGCCGGGCGCTTGGGCTGTTTCTTGAGGGTCATCCTCCGTTGTTCCATCGTCGTTCCCATCTTTTGGGATGTCCACCATGTATATGTCGTATGACGAGGTGGCCTTCCATTGCCTCAGTGGCGCTGGTTCTGGTCATCTCCAAGATCGCCGCCCATACCGTCGATGTCTTCGGAATCGAAGTCGAGCATGTCGGTTAAATCATCAACATTGGCTACAAAGTGGGTGGTGGGTGGGCGTTGAATTTCTTCGTCGTCCGCATCCCAACCTTCCTGACCGTAGTCCGGCCAGGGCTCTCCTGATAAAGAGAGAGACTTTAGTGAATTTAGGATGTCGCCAAAGGGCGAGTGATGAAAGATGTCCGCGGTAGTGAACTCCATAACCGGCGCCCAATTGGATTCGATTGGCAGGGGCGCGGAGGGTTCGGAGTCCGGAGAGGTGTCCGGCACCTTGGAGTCACGGTCTTCGCAAATGACAGGGATGGAGTTCGGCTTAATCGCCGTAGAGATCGTAGCCCCCGAGGCGGTGTTCAACCACTCGTCCTCGATCGGCGGAGTCGGCTCCGAGCTAAGGGTCGGAGCGGACGCTGATGCGGCCTCCAGGGCACTGTTCGGCGGCAGAGCTATGATTGACATCATACTTAGCAAGCATCTTATGGAAAGCACCATGAATAAAGGGTGAACCACCATCAGTCATAAGATATCTAGGGACTCCAAACCTCGGAAAAATAACTTCTTTAAGCATTTTAATAGAAGTGTTATGATCAGCACTACTAGTTGGAATAGCTTCTACCCAGTTAGTAACAACAACTAAAATATGTGTATAACCATTGGAGGCAGGAAAAGGTCCCATATAATCAAAGCCCCAAACATCAAACGGTTCAATAACAAGAGTATAATTGATAGGCATTTCTTAATATCTACTAATATTACCTATTCTTTGACATTCATCACAAGATAAGACAAACTTACAAGCATCTTTGAAAAGAGTAGGCCAATAAAAACCAGATTGTAGTACCTTGTGTGCAGTTCTATCTCCAGCGTGGTGTCCTCCATAGTATTCAGGGTGACACTTGCATAGGATTTGTTCCTGTTCATGCTCAGGCACACAACGTCTAATAATACCATCTACTCCTTCTTTATAAAGGTGTGGATCATCCCAGAAGTAATGTCTTAAATCATAAAAGAACTTTTTCTTTTGCTGGTATGTGAAACTTGGCGGTATATATTTAGCAACAATGTAATTAGCATAATCAGCATACCAAGGAGCAAAGACGAGAAGCATTGACAACCACTAATTGTTCATCGGAAAACTATCATTAATAGGCAAGGGACATCAAGAACATTTTCTAACCTAGACAAGTTGTGCATAGCAACGGGTTCTCAGCTCCCTTTCTATCAATAATATGCAAATCAAATTCTTGGAGCAAGAGGACCCATCTAATGAGTCTAGGCTTAGCATCTTTCTTTTCCATAAGATATTTAATAGCAACATGATCAGTATGAATATTAACTTTGGAATCAACAATATAAGGTCTAAACTTATCACATGCAAACACAACTGATAAGAACTCTTTTTCAGTAGTAGCATAATTTCTCTGGGCAGTATCAAGAGTCTTACTAGCATACTGGATAACATTCAATTTCTTCTGACTCTTTGCCCTAGAACAGCACCTACAGCATAATCACTAGCATCGCACATAATTTCAAAAGGTAAATTCCAATCAGGTGGCTGAATAATAGGTGCAGTGATCAAAGCTTTCTTAAGTGTTTCAAATGCTTCTACACAATTATCATCAAAGACAAAAGGAATATCTTTTTGCAATAAATTAGTCAGAGGCCTAGAGATTTTAGAGAAGTCCTTAATGAACCTCCTATAAAAGCCGGCATGACCAAGGAAACTTCTTATACCTCTTATGTCCTTGGGACATGGCATCTTTTCAATAGCATCTTTGGCTTTATCAACTTCAATACCTCTCTCGGAGATCTTGTGCCCCAAGACAATGCCTTCATTAACCATAAAGTGACACTTTTCCCAATTCAGGACGAGACTAGTGTCTTCGCATCTCTGCAAAACTCGATCAAGGTTGCTCAAACAATCATCAAAAGAGGATCCATAGATGGAGAAGTCATCCATGAATACCTCACAAATCTTTTCACAAAAATCAGAGAATATAGCCATCATGCATCTTTGAAAGGTAGCAGGTGCATTACATAAACCAAAAGGCATACGTCTATAAGCAAAAGTACCAAAAGGGCAAGTAAAAGTAGTTTTAGATTGATCCTTTGCTGACACAGGTATTTGAGAGAAGCCAGAATAACCATCTAGAAAGCAAAAATGTGTGTTTTTTGGATAGCCTTTCTAGCATTTGATCAATAAAAGGTAAAGGGTAATGATCTTTCTTAGTAGCTTTATTTAACTTACGAAAATCAATTACCATCCTATAACCTGTAATAATTCTTTGCGGGATCAATTCATCTTTATCATTAGGAACAACAGTAATACCTCCCTTTTTAGGGACACAATGGACAGGGCTTACCCATTCACTATCAGCAACGGGATAAATAATACCTGCCTCAAGGAGTTTTAGTATCTCCTTTCTTACCACTTCCTTCATTTTGGGATTTAATCATCTTTGAGGATCTCTGACTGGTTTGGCATCTTTCTCTACTGAAATTTTGTGTTGACATAATGTGGGACTAATGCCCTTAAGATCATCCAGAGTATATCCAATATCAGCTCGGTGCTTCTTCAGAGTTTTCAATAATCTTTCTTCTTCTTTATCTGAAAGGTTAGCACTAATAATAATAAGATATATTTCTTTTTTATCAAGATAAGCATACTTAAGATTATCAGGTAAAGGTTTGAGTTCAAACACGGGATCACCCTTGGGTGGAGGAGGATCCCCAAGAATTTCAACGGGAAGGTTATGTTTTAGCATAGGTTCTTGTTTAAGGAACACTTCATCTAGTTCTTCCCTTTCCTTCATAAACATATCGTTTTCATGGTCTAACAAATAATGTTGTAACGGATCAGTTGGAGGAACAGCAATGGACGCAAGACCAATAATCTCATCCCTACTAGGTGATTACTCTTCACGGTGTTGTCTACGAAATTTAGAAAAGTTGAACTCATGAGACATATCACCTAGACCAATAGTAACAACATCCTTTTCGCAATCTATCTTAGCATTAACGGTGTTCAAGAAGGGTCTACCAAATATAATGGGACAAAAGCTATCTTGTGGGGAGCCAAGAACAAGAAAATCAGCAGGATATTTAGTTTTCCCACACAAGACTTCAACATCTCTAACAATTCCCCATTGGTGAAATAGTATCTCTATTGGCAAGTTTAATTGTGACATCAATATCTTCTAACTCAGTAGGTGCAATATCATGCTTAATTTCTTTGTATAAGTCAATAGGTATTGCACTAGCACTAGCACCCATATCACATAAGCCATGATAACAATGATCTCCTATTTTAACAGAAATAACAGGCATGCCTACCACAGGTCTATGTTTATCTTTAGCACAAGGTTTGGCAATTCCAGCAGTTTCATCACAGAAATAAATAACATGCCCATCAATATTATCAGACAAGAGATCTTTAACAATAGCAACATTAGGTTCAACTTTGATTTGCTCTGGAGGTGTATAAGTTCTAACATTGCTCTTACGAACAACAGTCGAAGCTTTAGCATGACCTTTCATCCTAACAGGAAAAGGGGGGTTTTCAACATAAGCAGTAGGAACAATAGGATCACTATAGGTAATAGTCTTTTCTTCGACTGTAATAGGTGCAACTACTTTCACTTCAACAGGAGGATTATATTTAAACCACTTCTCTTTAGGGAGATCAACGTGAGTAGCAAAAGATTAACAAAAAGTAGCTACTATCTCAGAGTCAAGTCCATACTTACCGCTAAATCCACGAAAAGCATCGGTATCCATAAAAGATTTAACACAATCGAACTTAGGTGTCATACCTGACTCCTTACCATCATCGGAACCCCAATCTTCAGAGTTGCGTTTAATTCTTTCCAATAAGTCCCATTTGAAATCAATAGTCTTCAGCATATAAGAAGTATCGAGCAGGTTGCGATTATTAAGAGAAAGCCGAGCATAAAAATTCTGAATAATAATTTCCCGAGAGAGCTCATGATTGGGGCATGAATATAACATTGACTTAAGCCTCCCCCAAGCTTGAGCGATGCTTTCTCCTTCGCGAGGCCAGAAATTATATATGTAATTACGATCACGATGAACAAGATGCATAGGATAGAACTTTTGGTGAAATTCCAACTTCAATCACTTATAATTCCAAGATCCCGTATCATCACATAGCCTATACCATGTCAATGCATCTCCCTTCAAAGATAAAGGAAAGACCTTCCTTTTGACAACATCATCGGGAATACCTACAAGCTTAAATAATCCACAAACTTCATCCACAAAGATAAGGTGTAAGTCGGGATGCAATGTTCCGTCTCCTGCAAAAGGATTAGCTAGCAGTTTTTCTATCATACCCGAAGGAATCTCAAAGTGAATATTTTCATAAAGTTCAGTAGGTTGAGGAGCATCTCTTTGCTCTTCTGGTTGAGGTGAAGATACCCCAAACAAGCCCCTCAAAGGATTAGTTTCCATAGTGACAAGTAACAGAAAATTTCAGCACACTATATAAATGTTTCCTTACCAAGTTCCACTCACCAAAAGCGCTACACTCCCCGGCAACGGCGCCAGAAAAGAGTCTTGATGACCCACAAGTATAGGGGAACTATTGTAGTCCTTTCAATAAGTAAGAGTGTCAAACCCAACAAGGAGCAGAAGGAAATGATAAGCGGTTTTCAGTAAGGTTTTCTCTGCAAGCACTGAAATAGTAGATGATAGATAGTTTTGTGATAAGATAAATAGTAACGAGCAAAAGTAAATAAAGTAAATAAAGTGCAGCAAGGTGGCCCAATCCTTTATGTAGCAAAGGATAAGCCTGGACACATTCTAATAATGAAGAAGGAGCTCCCGAGGACACATTGGGAATTATGGTCAAGCTAGTTTTCATCACGTTCATATGATTCGCGTTCGGTACTTTGATAATTTGATATGTGGGTGGACCGACACTTGGGTACTGTCCTAACTTGGACAAGCATCCCACTTATGATTAACCCCTATTGCAAGCATCCACAACTACAAAAAGGAGTATTAAGGTAAACTAACTGAGGGAGTCCTGGATTAGGGGGTGTCCGGATAGCCGAACTATCACTGTTGGCCGGACTCCTGGACTATGAAGATACAAGATTGAAGACTTCATCCCATGTCCGGATGGGACTTTCCTTGGCATGGAAGGCAAGCTTGGCGATACGGATATGTAGATCTCCTACCATTGTAACCGACTCTGTGTAACCCTAACCCTATCCGGTGTCTATATAAGCCGGAGGGTTTTAGTCCGTAGGACGAACAACAATCATACCATAGGCTAGCTTCTAGGGTTTAGCCTCTCTGATCTCGTGGTAGATCCACTCTTGTACTACCCATCATATCAATATTAATCAAGCAGGAGTAGGGTTTTACCTCCATCGAGAGGGCCCGAACCTAGGTAAAAACATCGTGTCCCTTGTCTCCTGTTACCATCCACCTAGACGCACAGTTCGGGAGCCCCTACCTGAGATCCGCCGGTTTTGACACCGACATTGGTGCTTTCATTGAGAGTTCCTCTGTGTCGTCATCCTTAGGCCCGATGGCTCCTTCGATCATCAACAACGACGCGGTTCAGGGCGAGACTTTTCTCCCCGGACAGATCTTCGTATTCGGCGGCTTTGCACTGCGGGCCAATTAAGCAGCCATCTGGAGCAGATCGAAGCTACGCCCTGGCCATCGTGTCAGATTTGGGAGTTTGAACTACATGGCCGACATCCGCGGAGACTTGATCTTCGACGGATTCGAGCCACAATAAGCGCCCGACTGTCTCGATGGGCACGATCTAGCTCTGCCGCGAACAGTGCCTCGAGGCCAGCGCCGGCGTCCGCTCCGACCCTTAGCTCGGAGCCAACTCCGCCGATCGAGGATGAGTGGTTGGACACCGCCTCGTGGCTACGATCTCACGGCGATTGAGCGAACTCCATCCCTGTCTCATGCGAAGACCGTGACTCCAAGGTGCCGGACTCCTCTCCGGACTCAACCTCCGCGCCCTGCCAATAGAATCCAGTTAGGCGCCGTTATGGAGTTCACTATCATGACATCTTTCAGCACTCGCCCTTTGGCGACATCCTGAATTCACTAAAGTCTCTCTCTTTATCAGGAGAGCCCTGGCCAGACTACGGTCAGGAAGGTTGGGATGCGGACGACGAAGAAATTCAATGCCCACCCACCACCCACTTTGTAGCCACTGTCGATGATTTAACCGACATGCTCGACTTCAACTCCGAAGACATCGACGGTATGGACGAGATGCTGGAGACGACCAAGAACCAGCGCCTACAGGGCACTGGAAGGCCACCTCGTCATACGACATATACATGGTGGACATCCCAAAAGATGGGAACGACGATGGAACAACGGAGGATGACCCCTCCAAGAAACAGCCCAAGCGCCAGCGTCAGCGGCGCCACTCCAAATCCCGCCACAACAAAAACGGTGATTCCGGCACGGGAGATAATAACACCCCGGACAGTGCCGAAGACAACCTCCTCTAGCAGGATTCAACACAGGAGGAGGGAGAAGCCAGCCCTCATGATAGAGCGGCAGACAGGGAGGTGGAGGACGATAATTATATGCCTCCCTCCGAAGATGAGGCTAGCCTCGACGACGACGAATTTGTTGTGCGTGAGGATCCCGCCGAACAGGAGTATTCCAAACGCAGGCTTATGGCCACGGCAAGCAGCCTCAAGAAAAAGCAGCAGTAGCTTAGAGCTGACCAAGATTTGCTAGCTGGCAGATGGACTGAAGTCCTTGCGGCCGAAGAGTACGAACTCGAACGCCCCTCCAAGAGATACCCAAAACGCACGCTGCTACCCCAATTAGAGGAAGCAGCACCCAAACCTACATCACCAGCGCATGCTGCAGCCAACCGGCCACCCCGTGGCCGCGACAAAGAGGCCTCTAGACCCTCCATTCAAGCTGCACCCTGGTGTCGCTCGAAAAGTACCAAGGCACGGGGAAACGCGCCAGACCTGCGAGACATATTGAAGGACAAGGCAAGGCAAACAAGATCGATCTACGGATCGCGTGGGCGCCCCACGACACGTGATGATAATCGTCACGGCGGATACAACAATTTCGGCCGGGCCGAACACAGTAGAAAAAGCTCATTTGAGCTGCGTCGTAATATAGCTGAATACAGAGGCGCCGCACACCCACTATGCTTCACAGATGAAGTGATGGATCATCAAATCCCCGAGGGTTTCAAACCCATAAACATCGAATCGTACGATGGCACAACAGATCCTGCGGTTTGGATCGAGGACTACCTCCTCCATATCCACATGGCCCGCGGTGATGATCTACATGCCATCAAATACCTCCCACTCAAACTTAAAGGACCAGCTCGGCATTGGCTTAACAGCTTGCCAGTAGAATCAATTGGTTGTTGGAAGGACCTGGAAGCCGCATTCCTTGATAACTTCCAGGGCACATATGTGCGACCACCAGACGCCAATGACCCCAGCCACATAATTCAGTAGCCAGAAGAATCGGCCAGACAATTCTGGACACGGTTCCTACCCAAGAAAAATCAAACCGTTGACTGTCCGGATGCAGAGGCCCTTGCAGCCTTCAAACATACCATCCGCGACGAGTGGCTTGCCCGGCACCTAGGACAGGAAAAGCCAAAATCCATGGCAGCCCTCACAACACTCAGGACCCGCTTTTGCGCGGGAGAGGACAGCTGGCTAGCTCGTAGTAACAAGTTGACCAAAAACCCTGGTAGTTCGGATACCAAGGACAGCAATGGCAGGTCGCGTCGCAACAAGCACAGGTGCCGCATTAACGACGATAATGCTGAAGATACGGCAGTCAATGCCGGATTCAAAGGCTCTAAACCCGGTCAGCGGAAAAAGCCGTTCAAAAGAAATACTCAGGGCCCGTCCAATCTGGACCGAATACTCGATCGCTCGTGCCAAATACATGGCACCCCCGAAAAACCAGCCAACCACACCAACAGGGATTGTTGCGTCTTCAAACAGGCAGGCAAGTTAAATGCCGAACTCAATGACAAGGGGCTGCATAGCGATGACGAGGAGGAGCCCCGGCCGCCAAACAATAGAGGACAGAAGGGCTTCCCCCCACAAGTGCGGACGGTGAACATGATATACGCAACCCACATACCCAAAAGGGAGCGGAAGCGTGCACTAAGGGACGTATACGCGATGGAGCCAGTCGCCCCAAAGTTCAACCCATGGTCCTCCTGCCCGATCACCTTTGATCGAAGGGACCACCCCACTAGCATCCGCCACGGCGGATTCGCCGCATTGGTTCTTGACCCAATCATCGACGGATTTCACCTCACTAGAGTCCTGATGGACGGCGGTAGCAGCCTGAACCTGCTCTATCAGGATACAGTGCGCAAAATGGGCATAGACCCCTCAAGGATGAAACCCACAATGACGACCTTTAAAGGCGTCATACCGGGTGTAGAGGCCAATTGTACAGGCTCAGTTACACTCGAAGTGGTCTTCGGATCCCCGGATAACTTCCGAAGCGAAGAGTTAATGTTCGACATAGTCTCGTTCCGCAGCGGCTATCACGCACTGCTTGGACGAACCGCATTAGCAAAGTTCAATGCGGTGCCGCACTACGCATACCTCAAGCTCAAGATGCCAGGCCCTCGAGGAGTAATTATGGTCAATGGAAACACCGAACGCTCTCTCCGAACGGAGGAGCATACGGCGGCCCTCGCGGTGGAGGTGCAAAGCAGCCTCTCACAGCAATTCTCGAGTCCGGCCACTAAACGTCCGGCCACCGCTGCGCGCCGGAGTAATCTACAACAAGACCGCTGGCACGATCCAAGCATCGCGAGTAATCCGCCCCAACCCCAGCCCTCGCGAAATTGCGAAGCAAGTACTACGCTGCGTACATAACTATGCTCTAGAGATACCATGGGCATAAGGGAAGGGGCACGACCACGGCTCGCCTGTATATGCGGCTCAACCGCACTGGGCCCCGATTGTGTCATTCTTTTTCTTTCTTCTTTTCTCTTACTTTCAGGACTCCTTTTCCCAGAAGCCCTGTCCGGCTCTAGAATTTCTGAACTCACGATGCAACAGCCAGGGAAGAAGAAAGCTACGTCGAGTGTCCAGGTGGTCTCTACTACGAGCATTATACCTGTTTTACATACCATCCCGCAGCTTACCCCTGGAGGGGGACATGTCAAATAGTCCCATCCCTTGCTTATCGCACTATTTGTATCGTTTTGCTTTCATTGCAGTACCTTTTTTAAACAATACATAGCTTTTGCCTATTATTGCACTCCTTTCTTTATCTATATGTATATATATATATGTGTATATATATATATATATATATATATATATATATATATATATATATATATATATATATATATATATATATATATATATTCATTCATGACACGTTGCACCCGTACACTTTGGTATGACCAATACACCAGGGCTTAAGTACCCAAAAATATGGTGTGATAAGTCCGAACACTTTCACAAGTGCGGCACCCGAACTTATAGCATTATATGCATCGGCTCCGAATCATGTCTTGGGTCAATAGTTGGGTTTGCCTGCTCCCATGTTTTGGTACCTTACGCTCATTATATCGGCTAAGGTAGCGCTGGGAGAACCACTGCGATTGTGCCCCGGTTGAGCTGGGTTGAACACCTCAGTGGAGAAAGCTAAAACTGACCGTCATTATAGGGAGAGAGCCGGTCGCTGTTCGAGAGGTTTTTCCGGGTCCCTAAAGACTTATGTCGGTTAGAGCGAGGTGTCGGCATTGTCCGGCCAAGGCATGGATAGCGCCCCGAACTCGGTCTTCCGAGTACTAGGGGCTTCGCCGAAATTTAAAATTATAGAATTCTATGGCCAAGTGAGAGTGTTCAAGCACTATAGTCCGGTTGCCTTGTTCGTTGCGTTGAGCGCCTCCCTCGAAGGATCCAATAATGGGAACAAGAGTGCTCAAGTTTATCCCGAACACCCCAGCACTTGTGGCATGGGGGCTGAAGCCAACGACTTGCCATCTCTCAAAATTGATAAACAGCCGCACAGAAGGTAATATTTTAAATTCACAAGCGTTGCTTAGCACATATGAACAAGTTTTCAGCGTATAGGATAACAAATGCGAGTCTATTCAAAAATTACATCTTTGGAGCATTCACCCGCTATAAGGCGGGCACCCTTCAGGACGCCCTCATAGTACATTTCGGGCTTGCGATGCTCCTTGCCCTTCGGTGGCCCGTCTGTCACAAGCTTCTCAGCATCCAGCTTGCCCCAGTGCACTTTAGCACGGGTGAGGGAGTTCCGGACTAGGGGGTGTCCGGATAGCCGAACTATCATCATCGGCCGGACTCCAAGACTATGAAGATACAAGATTGAAGACTTCGTCCCGTGTCCGGATGGGACTTTCCTTGGCGTGGAAGGCAAGCTTGGCGATACGGATATGTAGATCTCCTACCATTGTAACCGACTCTGTGTAACCCTAGCCCTCTCAGGTGTCTATATAAACCGGACGGCTGTAGTCCATAGGACGAACAACAACCATACCGTAGGCTAGCTTCTAAGGTTTAGCCTCTTTGATCTCGTGGTAGATCCACTCTTGTAACACACATCATCAATATTAATCAAGCAGGACGTAGGGTTTTACCTCCATCAAGAGGGCCCGAACCTGGGTAAAACATCGTGTCCCTTGTCTCCTGTTACCATCCGCCTAGACGCACAGTTCGGGACCCCCTACCCGAGATCCGCCGGTTTTGACACCGACATTGGTGCTTTCATTGAGAGTTCCTCTGTGTCGTCACTGATAGGCTCGATGGCTTCTTCGATCATCAACAACGACGCGGTCTAGGGTGAGACTTATCTCCCCGGACAGATCTTCGTGTTCGGGCGGCTTTGCATCATGGGCCAATTCGCAGCCATCTGGAGCAGATCGAAAGCTACGCCCCTGGCCGTCAGGTCAGATTTGGAAGTTTAAACTATACGGCCGATATCCGCAGAGACTTGATCTTCGACGGATTCGAGCCGCAGCCAAGCGCGCCGCACTGTCTCGATGGGCATGATCTAGCTCTGCAGCCGAACAGTGCCCTGGAGGCCACACCAGAATCCGCTCCGACCCTTAATCCGGAGCCGGATTCCCCGATCGAGGATGAGTGGTTGGACACCGCCTCGGGGGCTTTAATATCTACGGCGATCGAGCCGAACTCCATCCATGTCCTTTGCGAAGACCTCGACTCCAGGATGCCGGACTCCTCTCCGGACTCCGAACCCTCCGCGCCCTTGCCAATCGAATCCGATTGGGCGCCCGTTATGGAGTTCACGGCCGCGGACATCTTTCAGCACTCGCTCTTCGGCGACATCCTGAATTCACTAAAGTCTCTCTCTTTATCCGGAGAGGCCTGGCCGGACTACGAACAGGAAGGTTGGGATGCGGACGATGAAGAAACTCAATGCCCACCCACCACCCACTTCATAGCCACTGTCGTAAGCTTACACGACGTGCTCGATTTCGACTCCGAAGACATCGACGGTATGGACGACGATGTAGGAGACAACAATAAACCAGCACCTATAGGATGTTGGACAACCTCATCCCATGATGTATACATGGTGGATACACCTAAAGGAAATGAAGACGAGGAACAACGGGACGCCACGAAGGATAAATCCCTCGAAAAGCAGTCAAAATGGCAACGTAAACGCCGAACAAAGTCCCTCCTCAACAAAGACCCAGCCATAGAGCAGGGCGAACCGGTGGACAACGAACAAGCTATCGAGCAATCGTCCAAACAAGACAACTTGGATAAACAATCTGTCCCCGGCGAAGACAACAGTCCGGACGATCTCACGCCGGACAAACCATTGGAACAAAATGACCTCCAGAAAAAGCTCGTCGCCACTGCGCGTAGCCTGAAAAAGCAGAAGCGGAAGCTCAAAACAGTGGAAGATGCACTCAAGATTAGATGAAGCAAAGTATTCAGCACCGCAGATAAGTACGGTGACAGTCGCCGAACAAAGAGCTACCCGAAAAGAAAGCTACTGCCCGAATTCGACGAGGAGGCCTTAGAGCCCCCACAATTAAAAAGCAAGAAGGCCACCCGGTCGAATGGACGGCCTCACGGCAAAAAGAGAGCGGCGAATGGTGCCACACACGAGCCAATATGCGATCCGCCTAAGGATTCACATCAAAAGGATGGCCCGATTAGGTCCATCTATGGGCCAAGAAAGCAAGCTCACAAAGCAATGCAACACGCCAAAATTCCAAAACCGGCACACCCAAATATAGGGCGCGCACACCCCTATGTTTCACCGATGAGGTGCTGGATCATGAATTTCTAGCGGATTCAAACCCGTAAACATAGAGGCATACGACGGAACAATGCACTTCAGGTCTGGATTGAGGATTACATCCTCCACATACACATGGCTAGAGGAGATGATCTCCACGCCATAAAATACTTACCCCTTAAACTCAAAGGGCCAGCTCGGCATTGGCTTAAGAGCCTCCCCGAAAATACCATTGGAAGCTAGGAAGAGCTCGCGGATGCATTTCGGGCAAATTTTCAGGGGGCCTACGTCCGCCTCCGGACGCAGACGATCTAAGTCACATAACTCAACAGCCCGGAGAGTCAGCCCGGAAATTCTGGAACAGGTTCCTTACTAAAAAGAACCAAATAGTCGACTGTCCGGACGCCGAAGCCTTAGCAGCTTTCAAACACAACGTCCGAGACGAATGGCTCGCCAGACACCTCGGCCAAGAAAAGCCAAGAACAATGGCCGCATTAACAAGCCTCATGACCCGCTTTTGCGCAGGGGAAGACAGCTGGCTGGCTAGATGCAGCACCAGCGACCCGAGTACATCCGAAATTAGGGATGGAAATGGGAAATCACGACGCAGAAAAGATCAGCGCCGGAATAAGGAAAATGGCCCAAATAGTACGGCGGTCAACGCCGGATTCAAAAGCTCTCGGCCGAACAACAAAACACTGCCCCTAAAGGATAACAGTGACGAGCTATCCAACCTAAACAAGATTCTGGATAGACTGTGTCAAATACATGGTACCTCCGGGAAGCCTGCAAACCATACCCACAGAGATTGTTGGGTCTTCAAGCAGTCCGGCCGACTTAACGCCGAACACAAGGGGCTCGACACACCAAGTGAAAGTGACGAAACCCAAAAGCAGCACTCCGGAAAACAAAAAACTTTCCCACAGGAGGTTAAAACAGTAAACTCACTTCACGTGATCAAAGGGAAAAACAGAGCGGCGCCCACTAAAAGGTGCGCCGCACACTGGTTGTCAAAACCAATCACCTTCGACCATCAGGACTATTCCGAAAATATCCGGAACGCAGGATGGACTGCCTTGATATTGGATCCTATAATCGACGGATTCCAATTTACACAAGTCCTCATGGATGGCGGCAGTGACATCAACCTGATATATCAGGACACAATCCGCAGGATGGGGATAAACCCAACCAAAATTCGCCATAGCGACACCTCCTTTAAAGGAGTAATGCCAGGCCCATATGCCCATTATACGGGCTCCATACTGCTAGAAGTTGTGTTTGGTTCATCCGACAACTTTCGTCGCGAAAGGTTACTCTTCCATGTCGCTCCTTTTAAAAGTAGCCATCAAGCACTATTGGGACGCTTAGCTTTCGCCCGTTTCAACGCAATACCTCATTATGCATCTCTAACACTTAAAATGCCCGGTCCACGCGGCATCATCTCGTTAAAAGGAAGTACTAAGTGTTACTCGAGCACGGAAGAACGGGAGACTGCCTTGACAGCCCCACAGCTATCCGGCTCTGCTAGGCAAAGAACCTGAATTGGTCATTCAAACCCCGGACAAGGCTAGATGAGTCCGGCGCCTACTAGCGGCATACCCCCATACGAGGGGCCGCATGCATGTATAACAAGAGACAATAAAGCTCAATTTTATTCACTTCTTCGAACCGTACTCTGTTTATTTAATATTAAGTACATCTTTCACACGATCCTTTTTCTTTTAAACTAAGTTCCTCTCATTTACAGATGAACAACGTGCTACACCCGTCCAGGATACGGCACAACGGAGACACAGGCGCAGACGTGCAGCAGGGACCCGTTGCAAGGATTCTTTTCAGATTAAGACCCTGCGTAAACCTTTTTGCACTATCTCTTGTTGATATCCATCCCCCCGGTTCCTTAATATAACCGAGGAGGAGGCTGGTGCTTTGGCATTGGCCGCACCAGAATTTTTATGCGTGCACTGACACTGGGGCTTAGGGCATTATTCTGCCCATTTTCATAAAGACCAAATACCTTAGGGAGTATTCGGCGCCTCGAGTTAGGCCTTATATGCATCAGCTCCAATCATGTCTTTGGTCAAATGTTGGGTTGCCTGCCCTGTGTTTTGCTGCCTTACGCCCCGTTTTCACGGCTAACGCGGCACCAGGAGAACTATCGCGATTGTGCCCGGTTCGGCCGGGCGAGCACCTCGAGAGAAAGCCAAAACTGATCATCATGATATAGCGAGAGACTGGTCAACCACTCGATGACTCACTTGGAATGTTTAGGATTCCTCCGCATTAACGAAGGACCGGTTCTCGGTCAGCACATACGCACTTCGAATTCGGGAGAGTGCGGTGCCCCAGTGAGCTATATAGTAGCCCCACCCTCGAACTCCTATGGCTAAGTGAAAGTGATAAAGCATTATAGTCCGTTGCCTGGTTTGCTACGCTATCACCTCCTTAACAGGACCAAGACGTTGGATTAAGTGTGAAAAAGCGCTTTTTTGCAAACACCCCGCACTATGTGCGTGGGGCTGAAACCAAGGACTGCCATCTTTCAGTTATATACATATACATAAACGGCCGCACAGGAGTAGTTTACTACTTGAACGCACAAGTATAAAAAGCACTTATATTACATTGAAACATTGTTTTCACAAATCATACATGTCATTTAAACATAATATCTTTCGAGCACTGCGTCTCTATTAAACGAGCGCCCGCAGACTTCTTCAAAGTAGTGCTCGGCGGTACTCGCCTCTGTCCGAATCCTGGATGCAACGTCGATGGCCTTCATCTCTGCCCAAGATGTCTTGACACGGGCAAGAGCCATCGATGCTCCTCAATACACGCTGATCGCTTCATCGCGTCGATACGCTGCACCGCACCAAGAAACTGCTGCACTAAACCAAAATAGCTCTTGGCTGGGGTCCGTCCGCCACAAGTGAGTCAAGACATGCTTCATGGCAAATCCGACAATCGATTCAGCTCGCCCATTCGCCAACCGATCGGTCAGCGGTAGAGGACGCCCGGACTATGGAATTGCGACCAATATAGCTCTTCCTTCATGCCCCTTCGGCCCCGGAAGTGCTCAACAAGCGTCCTGGCCTTCGCCGCCAAGTGCAGATAAGCATCCTCTGAACTCCACAATTTATCCAACTGAGCATACTTTGATCTGTATATTTCTCCAGCAGTAAACTATTTTCCAGCCGCAATTGCCCCGCCTGACTCAGCTCCTCCTTGGCAGCTCTCAAAGCCGATTGGGCATTCTTGGATTCGGCGGCGCCTTCTTTAGGCCCTCTTGTTCCGCTTTGACGTTCCTTTTCAAGAACCGCGCAGTGATCGGTAGTATTCCTTAACTTTTGGCCATATCGCCATCTCCTCCTTGCTTCGGCAAAGGAGCAGCCCGCTCAACTTCTAGCTCTTTGGCGCCTTTTACAGCGCCGCATTACTAATTCTGGCTTGCTCTTTCGCTCGGCGAGTTCTGCCCGCAGCTCCTCCACGGCAGCGGCACCATCTGCATTAAGCATACAAACAGAAGACATGGGCGCTAAGCTCCCTTACAAGGTGTCCGCATAGAGGTCGTGATACCTTGTGACTCGTCAAACCGCTTATTGACTAGCGTGATGTCCGCATCCGCCTCGCCAAGTTGCCGCTTTAGTTCGGCATATTCAGCAGTCCGGCTGGCCTCCGGACGCCCGCCACCTGTTCAGAGCGGCGATATGTTATAACCGAGAATTTGATCCTCAGCACATTGTCAATTTTGACAACATACCAAGTCTCAGGGGCTACTATCTATACAGGGCGCATTTTATATGCATAACTGCCGAAGGTACATCATTTTGCGTACCTCAAACCCCGTCAAGAAGCTTCGACGGCTTCATGCAATCTGCTCTCCATGATGCAATTCTTTCAATCACCGTACCCATTAGAGCACGGTGATCCTCTGAAATAGCCGCCACCCGAGCAGATCCTTCAGCTCCTCCGACAAGACGCCACTTGGCGCCGGACCTTCCGGCCCCGCCGGACTTGGGGGAACCCTCCGCGACGACACCTCCGGGTCGTCCGCTTCACATGAGGGTGCGACAGGTGGAGGCGTTTCGCTCTCCATCATCTCCGAAAGAAGATCCCCCGAAGACGAGCTCTGCTGAGAAGGGCTGAGGTCTCAACTACAAGGTACAATTTCGGTTATCTTCATAAATAAATACAGGGATGTTCCTTATTTAAAAGACCCCTTCTTTTTACTTACGGCTCGCTGGAGGGCTGATCCCCTTGGGGAAATAGTGCGGCTGGGTTACTTCCCAGCGCCGGACTCTACGACGAAGATTCCCTTCCCCTCTTGGAGGACTTGACCTCCGGATCTTTCGAAGCAGTCCTCTTCCCTCCTCGAAAGACGGGACTTTTAATCCCTCCTTCCTTGATAGCCTCCTTCGTGAGGGCAGTCGCTTCCCCGCTCCCCCCTTCGCCCTCTTCAAAGAGCGCGACCTTCAACATCTTGGTCAGCATGGGATCCGACGTGGTCTCTGGGAGGGGAGCCGGACACCTTATTAACTTTGCCTTGGCTATCCACTCCTGTTCAAGAAACGGCTTCTTTAAAGGGCATATATTTAAAATAAATGAATGAACAGCTTGTCCGGTTACAGGCTACTTACTTGAGTATCTGGGCGATTGCAGCTTAGTCCTGCGTCCTCGGTCAAGTCCGGACCCTTCTCTTGTGATCCGAAGAACAATTTATACATCCCCACGGGCGTCGTGCCCATAAAATTTTGGAGAGCTCGTGGTCCCTCAGGATTGAATTCCCACAAGCGGAGGGGGTGACGTTTGCAGGGCTGAAGGCGCCGGATCACCATAACCTGCGCCACTGCAACCAGATTGATCCCTCTTTCCTGGAGGTCTCGAATACGGCCCTGTAGCAGGGGAACGTCCTTGGACGACCCCCAGTCGAGCCCCTTGTTGACCCATGATGCCAACCGCTGTGGTGGACCTGAGCGGAAGGCAGGGAGCGCCGCGCATTTGGTACCCCTGGGAGCGGTGATATAAAACCACTCCCGTTGCCACAAACCAAGCTCCTCTTGAAAAGAGCCCTCGGGCCATGGAGCGTCAGCACATTTGCTTATGACCGCCCCTCCGCACTGTGCTTGTTGCCGCTTGATCATCTTTAGCTCCACCTTGAAGGTCTTGAGCCACAATCCGAAGTGGGGGGTAATATGGAGGAAGGCCTCACATACGACAATAAATGACGAGATATGGAGGATGGACTCCGAATTCAAGTCATGGAAATCAAACCCATAATAAAACATGAGCCCCGGCACAAAGGGATCCGTCGAGAAGCCTAAACCCCGACGGAAGTGAGACACGAACACCACGTTCTCGCCGGGCTCGGGAGTGGGAATGACCTGCCCTGGAGCAGGCAGCCTATGCGAGATCTCACCGGCTAGATACCTGGCGTCTCGCAGCTTTAGCACGTCTTCTTCTATGACGGAGGAAGACATCCATCGGCAGTGCAGGTCGGAGTCGGACATCGTCGAAAGTCCGAAGCGCCTGAATCTGAAGCTTTGGGTGTTGGAACTCGAAGCGCGAGGCGAACTCGATGGAGGGTGTAAAGAAGAAGAGGGCCTTGGTCTCATCATAAAGAGCTTAAATACCAAGAGCCCACCCCGTGGTCGATTAGGACTCGCCTTCGATAGAGAAGGCAGGCCAACGGGCATGGTTGGGTTACCCACGTCCGTATTGATGAGAATCCCGGAATAAGGGGGCACGATCTACGCTTTGATAAGACGTGCCAAGGAAACCGCCTCGCTAAACACGCTGAGGTGGAACAATAAAAAATGATTCATATAAAGGCCTGGCCGTGGTGTGATGTCACGCCCGCGAATACGCCGACAAATCTGCAAAAATTATTCTCTCTACGGTGTTATGTGGAACTTGTTTTGCGAGCGGACATTATCCTTGTGTTCAAAACCTTCTATGAAGTATTCGAGGAGGAACCCGCCTCGTAATGTCAAGACAATCAGCGCTGGACTGGACTCGTCATTGAAGCCTGGTTCAGGGCTACTTGAGGAGTTCTGACTAGGGGTGTCCGGATAGCCGAACTATCACCATCGGCCGGACTCCAAGACTATGAAGATACAAGATTGAAGACTTCGTCTCGTGTCCGGATGGGACTTTCCTTGGCGTGGAAGGCAAGCTTGGCGATACGGATATGTAGATCTCCTACCATTGTAACCGACTCTATGTAACCCTAGCCCTCTCCTGTGTCTATATAAACCAGACGGTTGTAGTCCATAGGACGAACAACAACCATACCATAGGCTAGCTTCTAGGGTTTAGCCTCTTCGATCTCGTGGTAGATCCACTCTTGTAACACACATCATCAATATTAATCAAGCAGGACGTAGGGTTTTACCTCCATCAAGAGGGCCCGAACCTGGGTAAAACATCGTGTCCCTTGTCTCCTGTTACCATCCACCTAGACGCACAGTTTGGGACCCCCTACCCGAGATCCGCCGGTTTTGACACCGACAACGGGCAAGGGCCCGACGGGCACCTTCAATGCAGACGGAGCGCTTGATGACTTCAATCCATGGACAGGCATCCACCAGCCGCCGCACTAGCCCGAAGTAGCTCCCAGGCATGGCCTCCGATGGCCATAGCCGAATTGTGAGGCCCTTCATGGCCTGTTCGGCGACCTTGTGGAGCTCGACCAGCTGCTTCAGCTGGTCGCTCAGGGGCACCGGATGTCCGCCTCAAGATATCGAGACCAGAACACCTTTTCCGTCGAGCTCCCTCCTTGGCGCGGTAGAATGCGGCGAGATCGCATTACACTACGGGCAGATCTGTGAACGCTCCTGGAGAGCTCCGGATTCGGGTAAGTAATAGATAATTCACTTTCACATGCTTGCTTTGCATAAAGAATGCCTTACCCGTCGCTGTATTCTTTAATGATTCAATTTCCTGGAGGGCTTTTTGGGCTTCGGCCTTAGCGGATTTGGCACTCTCAAGAGCCGAGGCGAGCTCGGACTCTCGAGTCTTCGAGTCACGCTCCAAACTCGTGTTTTTCCACGAGAGCCTGGAGCTCTTGCTGCACCTCAGCCACCCCGCGCTTCCTGCTTCTCTCGCTCGGTGCGCTCCGCGGCTGCTTTGCTTTCAGCCATGGACACCACTTCCTTCAGGGTCGCCTCCTCATTCGTGGCCCCTACAATACTCACGTTAGTCCTGTCATTTTTGCAACCAAATCCTTTCTATAAGGTATTACTTTAATAAGGTATTACTTACCTTCCTTGTCCTCGAGCTGCTTCTTGGCAAGGCCGAGCTCGTTCTCGGACCGCCGAGGCTCGCTTCAATGCATTGACCTCCATGATCGGTCTGGCAGAGGTCAGCAGCGCAACCTGCATTCCCATATTGACATACTTATGTTAGACTCCTCGTATATCTTTTAGATCCTCAGTCCGGTTTTTCTTTCCGAACACCGAACTAAGCATCAGGGGCTATTGTCTATGCGGTAATATTTTTACATATTCTAAACTCACCTCAAAGCCTGTTAGAAGGCTGGAACAGGCTTCAGTCAGCTCGCTCTTGGCGGACTGAACTTTCTGGATCACCACACTCATAACAGTGCGGTGCTCCTCATTGATGGAGGCACCGTTAAGCGCCTCCAGCAAGCTATCTGGTGCCTCCGGATGGACGGAGGTCACCGGCTCGCAGTCTTACCCTTCTTACGAAGGGGCCTCTTGCCGGACTTTGGAACTACTGAAGGTTCGAGACGGAGTCCGCACAGGCCGGACTTAGAGCCCTCTCGGGGTTCGCGCCTTTGCGCCTCCTGGAGGTCACCTTCTGGCGCCTCCAAGACCACCTCCTCCTGGCTGGGCCCCTTTTGGGACTCCACCGGGGCGTCGTCTGTGTCACGAGGAGAGGAGGCGGTCGGAAGTGAAGTGCTATTCACATCCGACGAATCCAGGGAGCCGCTTGATGAAGCGGCGAGCCTGCCCTTGGCGGGCTACATGGTTATATTCATGTTAGAAGACACTATGCGACAAATAAAAGTCATGAGCTATTCCGAGTCCGGACACTTACGATCTCGCCAGGGCTTGGCCCTTAGTGGCCACTCCTCCTCGCCGTTGTCGGCGTTGGTGGAGAAGTCCGGAGGAAGGGTCCTTCCTTTCTTGACCCTCCAGCCTCCCCGATCCGGGCGGCCTTCCTTTTTCTCTCCCACTGGGAGAGGCTTTTTCCTCCTCCTCGTCCTCAGGGGAGGATTCCGCCTCAGAGTCGTCGGACAATGAGTCCGACAGCACCTGGCACCAGGAGCTCCTTCGAGTTCCCGTGGCCTTCTTTTTGGCCTTCTTCTCCGGCACCACGTGAGGTGCCGGAGCCAGCAGCCCCGTCAAGCGGGCGTCCGCTGGGTCTTCTGGCAAGGGAGCCGGACAGTTAACCTGCCCGGACGTGTTACGCCAGTCCTGTCAAAGGTAAGGGAGTTTAGATCCCACATAGAGTCAAACTATGAAAAACAAGAGTCCCGTTAAGGGAAAAATAGCTTACCTTGGTAGCTTGGCGCTGTGAGCTGAATCCGCGATCTTCGGTAGCGGATGTGGGAGCCTCGGAGCCCTTGAACAGCACCTTCCAGGCATCCTCGTACATAGTGTTGACAAGCCTTTTCAGGGTTTGGTGCTGTGCCGGATCGAACTCCCACAATGTGAAGGCCCGTTGTTGGCATGGGAGGATCCGGCGGATGAGCATAACCTGGACTACATTGACAAGCCTGAGACTCTTGTCCACCAGGGTTCGGACGCAGGTTTGGAGTCCGGACAGCTCTTCCGAATCACCCCACGTCAGGCCCGTCTCTTTACATGATGTGAGCCATGTGGGGAAGCCGGATCGGAATTCAGGGGGCCGCCGCCCATTGAGAGTCGCGCGGCTCGGTGATGTAGAACTACCCCGATTGCCACCCCTTTATGGTCTCCACAAAGGAGCCCTCGAGCCATAGGACTTTGGCCATCTTGCCAACCATGGCACCTCCGCACTCTGCTTGGCGGCCTCCCACTACCTTCGGCTTGACATTGAAGGTTTTCAGCCATAAGCCGAAGTGGGGCTGGATGCAAAGGAAGGCCTCGCACACGATGATGAACGTCGGATGTTGAGGATGAAATTCGGGGCCAGATCATGGAAGTCCAGGACGTAGTAGAACATGAGCCCCCGGACAAATGGGTGAAGTAGAAAACCTAGTCCGCGGAGGAAGTGGGTGAGGAACACCACCCTCTCATGGGGCCTGGGGGTGGGAATGAGCTGCCCCTCGTCGGGGAGCCGGTGCGCGATGTCACTGGACAAGTATCCGGCCTTCCACAGCTTTTTGACTTGTCCCTCCGTGACGGAGGAGACCATCCACTTGCCTCCCGCTCCGGACATGGCTGGAGATGGTTGAGGAGTGATGTGCGGACTTGGGCGCTGGAGCTCGAGTGCGCGGAAATGGGTGAGCAAAGGAGAAAGAAGGCGTAGGTGAAAAGGTGGATCCTTATCCCCTTATATGGACAGATGAAGCTATGCGTCCCCCGCCAGCCTGGTAAAACTCGCTTATCTCCCAAACGCCATAATCAATGGCGTGGTTGGGTTACCCACGTCCATATTGATGGGAATCCCGGAATAAGGGGGCACGATCTCCGCTCTGATAAGACGTGCCAAGGAAACCGCCTCGCTAAACGTGCTGAGGTGGAACAGTAAAAACGATTCGTATAAAGCCTGGCCGTGGTGTGATGTCTCGCCGCGGAATACATCAGCAGATCTGTGCAAAGGTTATTCTCTCTACGGTAGTATGTGGAACTTGTTTTGCAGAGCCGGACACTATCCTTGTGTTCGAAATCTTCTATGAAGTATTCGGAGGAGGAACCCGCCTTGCAATGCCAAGACAATATGCGCGCCGGACTCGTCGTCATTGAAGCCTGGTTCAGGGCTACCGAGGAGTCCTGGATTAGGGGTGTCCGGATAGCGAACTATCACCATTGGCCGACTCTCTGGACTATGAAGATACAAGATTGAAGACTTCGTCCCGTGTCCGGATGGGACTTTCCTTGGCGTGGAAGGCAAGCTTGGCGATACTGATATGTAGATCTCCTACCATTGTAACCGACTCTGTAACCCTAACCCTATCCGGTGTCTATATAAAGCGGAGGGTTTTAGTCCGTGAGGGCGAACAACAATCATACCATAGGCTAGCTTCTAGGGTTTAGCCTCTCTGATCTCGTGGTAGATCCACTCTTGTACTACCCATATCATCAATATTAATCAAGCAGGAGTAGGGTTTTACCTCCATCGAGAGGGCCCGAACCTGGGTAAAAACATCGTGTCCCTTGTCTCCTGTTACCATCTGCCTAGACGTACAGTTCGGGATCCCCTACCCGAGATCCACCGGTTTTGACACTGACACTAACCACATCATTAAACATATGGGTCCATATCAGCCACTAACGAAGCAACGCATAAACTAGAGTTTAAGCTTCTGTCACTCTAGCAACCCATCATCTACTGGTTACTTCCCTATGCCGTCCTCTAGGCCCAAATAATGGTGAAGTGTCATCTAGTCGACGTTCACATAACACCACTAGAGGAAAGACAACATACATCTCATCAAAATATCGAACGAATACCAAATTCACATGACTACTAATAGCAAGACTTCACCCATATCCTCAGGAACAAACGTAACTACTCACAAAGCATATTCATGTTCATAATCAGAGGAGTAATAATATGCATAAAGGATCTGACCATATGATCTTCCACCAAGTAAACCAACTAGCATCAACTACAAGGAGTAATCAACACTACTAGGAACCCACAGGTACCAACTTGTGGTTTTGATACAAGATTGGATACAAGAGATGAACTAGGGTTTTGAGAGGAGATTTGCTGGGGAAGATGTTGATGGAGATTGACCCCCTCTCGATGAGATGATCGTTGGTGATGACGTTGGTGATGATTTCCCCCTCCCGAAGGGAAGTGTCCCCGGCAGAACAGCTCCACCAGAGCCCTAGATTGATTCCGCCAAGGTTCCGCCTCGTGGCGGCGGAGTTTCATCCTGTAAGCTTGACCACGATTTTTTCCAGGGTAAAAGTGATGATATAGCAGAAGATGAGCGCCGAGGCCACCAGGGGCCCAGAGATAGGGGCGCCCTGTGGGGGCGCCTCCTGCCTCTGGACAGGTGTGGGCCCCCTGGCCAATTTTTTTAGCTCATAAATTCTTATAAAATCCAAAAAGTGGTTTCGTGGAGTTTCAGGACTTTTGGAGTTATGCAGAATAGGTTTCCAACGTTTGCTCCTTTTCCAGCCAGAATTCCAGCTGCCGGCATTCCCCCTCTTCATGGTAAACCTTGTAGAATAAGAGAGAATAGCCATAAGTATTGAGATGTAATGTGTAATAACAGCCCATAATGCAATAAATATTGATATAAAAGCATGATGCAAAATGGACGTATCACACTGTTTTGTGTCTTCCTGCTTTCGTCTCGTGCAAGGGTGTTGTAGCGCACATCTCCAACAATGCAAGATTCATAGTGTCTTACCCGAGTATCAGGACCCATTGCTAGTGAATAAAGGGCATCATCAACTTCCTGCCCATCCCCCCGCATCTTCTTAACCTATGGTTAGAAAATAGACAAGCTGATCATCTTATGTACTCAATATATTAAAAAAACTGACAGTGCAATTCAAAAGCTTACATGGCTCTTGAACCATTTCGCAAATCCTGCCATAACCAGTTTGTCAATGTTTCTTGGATTTTGTGGCAGTAACTCCTTTTTGTAGATGCTGCACAACATAGTGATCGCGTCAAACATCTAAATATATAAGAATGTGCTGCAAGTTTAGTAGATTACGATGTATAAGCTGCAGTATTTAGCACTTACTTTATATAAGGTAGTATCTCAGGACAGTTCTTCAACACATACCAAACCATTTTGTCCAAATCTTTAGGTTTGTCCTCTTGTCGACTCTCCCCTGTAACTCGAACAGAATAATCAAAAACATTCAGCCCGGCATTGTCTTCATCCACGTCTTTGCTAAGCTAATCAGTTGTTTCAATGTATTTTGAGCAGAATGTCAACGCTTCTGTAGAAATGTAGGCCTCTGCAATGGAACCCTCGGGTCTAGCTCTGTTCCTAACATAGCCCTTGAAAGTGCCTAGCCGCCTTTCAATAGGGTACATCCAGCCATATTGTACTAGACCTCTAAGTAGTGCCTCATCAGGTAGATGAACAGCCAAATGCACCATCACATCAAAGAAGGCCGGAGGATATATCTTCTCAAGGTCGCATAGGATAGTTGGTATCTTGTCTCTAAGACGCTCCAAAGCATCTATTGTCCCAACTCTGCAACTGCTCTGTATAAGTCAGGGTGGCCCAATCCTCTAAGGATAACAGGTAAAACCCTTTGAAGTAGGACGTGGCAGTCATGAGTTTTCAACCTTTGTACCTTGTCTCCATCTGCACTGACTCTCCTTTCAAGGTTGGAAGAAAATCCATGTGGGAATCTCACACGTGACAGGACCCTGCAGAATTCTTTTCTTTTTACCTTGTCCAAGACGTACATAGCTGGTGCCATATCCCGTGGTTTACCTTCATCTTGCACCTGCAAATCCTTTCTGATACCCAGGTATGTCAAATCAATCCTAGATTTTAAGGTATCTTTCGTCTTGCCTTCAATATTAAGAAGTGTGACGATAATGCTGTCACATATATTTTTCTCCATGTGCATCACATCAAGATTATGCCGCAGATCCAAATCTTTCCAATACTCCAAGTCCCACAAAGTGGACCTGCGGGTAAACAATAATCTCTCTTCTGCCCTGCCACGCTTCCTTTTCCCGCTACCATTATCAGGATGGTTTCCTAGTGTAATATGCCTGACCTTCTCTAATTCCACTTGCAACTCATCGGCGGTGAGCCTCTTTGGCGCATCACGGTTTTCATGCTTTGCATTGAACACATGTCTTCGGTATTTTCTAGGATGCGGCTTGTCCTTGGCAAGGAAACGACGGTGTCCAATGTAATAGATCTTGCTAAGTATTGTGTATGACAGCGGATTCCTGTCACAGCGAACACATGCATTGTAACCATGTGTCGTTCGCCCCTAACATAGTGCCCAAAGCCGGATAATCATGGATGCACCAAATTATAACAGCACACAGAAAGAAATCAGCTGGTGGGCTTCTATATAGGTCTCGAGTGAGAACACCCCTCCATAGTTGTTGAAGTTCCTCCACAAGAGGCTCCATGAACAAATCAAAATCCTTTCCAGGACTTTTTGGACCTAGGATGAGCAAGTCCATCATGTAGTTTGATTCTTTGGTTCAGATATTTGGAGGCATGTTGTAAGGGATAACAAGCACTGGTCACATGCTATATGTGGCGCTCTGGTGGCCAAATGGGTTAAATCCATCTGAAGCTAAGCCAAGTCTAATGTTTCTCGGTCAGCAGCAAATGTTTCGTGCTTCTGATTGAAGCTTTTCCACACACTACCATGAGATGGATGGCTCATTATATTCTGATCTCTGAAATAATGGTTCTTAGAATGCCACAGTACATCCTCTCTTGTTTCAGCATCATGAAACAACCTCTGCAATCTTGGTGTAACTGGAAAATGTCTCAGAATATTATGAGGAATCCTCTTCACAGCATCGCCATCTTTCCATCTTGATGATTTGCATTTCATGCATTCACTTAAGTTGGCATAATCCTTCCGGAACAGAACACAATTATTCTTACAAACATGGATCATATCATATCCAATTCCAACTGCACGAAGGAAATTCTTCATTTTACTGTAGGTGTGTGGCAGCTCAGACGCATCTGGGAAAGCTTTGCGGAAAGCAGCCAACATCGCATCGAATGATTTGTTGGTCATCCGCTCAGATGTCTTAACCTGAAGAAAGGTGACCATAGCTGAGAATACTGACAGCTTATTTCCTGGGGTGACAGCCACATTGCATTGTTCCAACATGCGGGCCCACCCTTTTTCTTCTGCAGGTGAAAGTTCACGGAATGCACGAGCATTTCGTAGCATTGTTTCAATGTTGGTCAAACTCACTGGCTCCGCCACCTCCTCCTCCTCCTCCACATAGTCAATAACATTGACGTTCACAGCTTCACCATGATGAACCCACCTAGTATATGTGACCGACATCCCATACAAGTGTAGATGATTTTGCATAGTTGACTGGGGTCTTATAACTGAATTCATACAACTGCTGCACGGGTAGAGCACATCTGATTTCGGACCACCGTACTCAGCTCTGATAAAGTTCATGAATTTTTCAACCCCCTCGACATATGCAGCGGAGAATCTTTGAGCAGAAGTTATCCAAGTCTTGTCCATCTATTAGACATACAAATTAGTTCTTCTACTAGATATTACAGGAAAAACATATATGCTTTTTTATGAAGTCCAGAAGAAAATACCTAGGTCGATGTCTAAAGCTATGGCAAGATATTTGGACGAGAAGATCTAAGTAACGAATTATATGTAAAGCTAATTCAGCAAGATTTGAGTGCTAAATTATGGCAGGCTGTTTCAACAGTCAATAAGGCCGAGCACACAACCATCAAACTAGCGAAGGCCATCGCAGCAACAAAGATCGAGTATAAAATGGTGTAGAGCTATTTCACCTAACAGATTGGCTACTAGACCATGGCAATCTGCGTCACAATAAATATATGGCAGGATATTTTAGCAACTAATCGGCCTTCGCATGCCATCTCAGCTAAGAAGATTGAGTGCAGAATAGGGCAAGGAAGCTTCTTAAGCAGAGCATATTGACTGTAAACTACTTCGGCAAAAAGTGAGATTAACAGCGTCTATCAGCTAACATTCATCGCTACACCGACATGCACGGGGCCTCAGTCTAGAATGCGCGTACCATGGGAGAAGCTGACCGTCGTGCGTCTCCACGCGAACGTCGCCAGCGGTGGCGGCGCCGACCGCCGTGCGCCTCCACAAGAACGTCGCCAGCGGTGGCGGCGCAGCTAGAGGACAGCAGTCTACGAGAGCATACAGTGGGAGCGAGAGGATCGCCATGCGTCCCCTCGACGAACCGCGGCACCGACGTATCAGCGTGGCGGGGAGGGCGGCTTTGGCGGAGCGAATGGAGTGGAGGGGGACGGGGGGGAGGGGGTTTGGGGAATATTATTGGCTTGTTGGCCGAAGGGCGCTTGAATCTAGGATTTGGGGGGAATTTTTGGGTGGGGGGAGGATTTTCGTGCGGTGGGCGGGGGGAGTTTGGCGCATGGTCGGTTTCTCCAAGTGCAGTCCCACGTGTCGGTGAAGAGGCAACTGAAGCGTGTTCCGTTTCCGTGAGCCGTCTACAGGACCGAATGTTTGTGGGGTGCAATGCGACTGCGACAGGGTGTTGTGAGTGTACCGCCTTTTTTCCTTTTAAACTAGGTGCATCGCCCCCTCAAAGAAAACTTGTTGCTTCACGCGATCCATCGATACTACTACTAGTAATCCGGTAATCCCGACTAAAACGGCGTGGCAGGGTCTTTTCCCGCGTGATATGCTGGGGGGTTGGCTTAGTTGGGTTTTTTAGGACGAGTAATGCTACACCTATGTAGTCCAAGTTACATAATTAACATAATGTGAAATGTGTGAGCTGTTGATTGTAGATTGGGGGAGGGAGGGCCCACCACCATGAAAATCGGGGGAGGAGAGAGAGAGGCAATTTACGTTAACCCTTTCGTAGGTTCCCGTAGATGTAAAAAAATGTGAAATGCGTGAATGTGCATTTGCAGATAAGGCCTTCCCTCATTCATCCTTTTCTCCCACAAGATCTTGATCTTCCGTGCAACGCACGGGCATCTTGCTAGTACTCCTACAATATACTATATTATTGTGAAAGTTCATATACACCGGCCAAGATTAATGCAAACACGGCAGATTTTCATTACATTTTGAACTTTTATAGGACAGAAAAATAAAATAAACCCGCCACTAAACCTATTCTACGGCGGCGACCGACGTCCTCCATCTGCGATCTCCATGTACGGGGGCGGGGTTCAAGACCCGTGAAGTGAAGGTGCGGTCTTCGGCGAGGAAAAGTAGAACACGGGAGACGAACCGGCCAGTTGGCACACCATGCCCTACCGCCTCCCATGCCCTACTCATCCTCGGAGGAGTGCCCGACCTCGGCGGCGCCGGACGTTGGACGACGGCAAGTAGGACGCGTGGCTGGCGGTGCACCCGTCGTTGGCCACCAGCGTGGCCACCGCTTGTGCGGCGACTTGAGCGAGGGCGGTGACCTCGAGCTCCATCCCCGAGGACAAGTTCTCCCGCAGAGCGTTCGCGCTTGCGGTCATGGCGAATGTGGTGCCAGGTAGGAGGACGATGCGCTATGGTGTGGAGGTTAGCTGGGCGTTGCCGCTTTAAGTAGCGCATTCCGATGATGCCAAGCGTCATGGTGCGCCATTAAGTCGCCAGAGTTTGTTCCTCGGGCACCGAGCCTCTTAAAAACGGCATATGGACGGACGGCATGAATGCGGGCAACCTTGGGCACAAACCAAACATACTAGCTATTGGTCGTGCCACAGCACTAATGCCACCATTGGCACACTAAAACCGACCGTGTCTAGCGACGATGAGCGTGTCGCTCACCGCGGTCGTCGTGTCGAGAGGCGATGCTAGAGCTGCGCCACGTTGTTGGCCCCCACGACCCACATGAACGGTTGCCGGTGGCGAGGAGGACGTGGGCCAGCTCCTCCCGACAGGTGTGCCCCACATGTCGGTTTCCCTGTTTTGTCGGCCATATTCGAGTGTCAGTGCTCCGAGTTGCGCATTAGGCCTTTCACTATGTAGGCCAACCGACACAACTTATTGTTTATTTGAGCCGGTCAAGTATAATCATGTGGCGTTTGCTTATTTCTCATTCATCTCCAACCCTCTTCTCCATCGATCATGTCGCCCTCCGGTCGATTCCATCCTCCCGCATGCCTCATTTGAACATTCTGCCGAGTATCATTCGCATGTGGGCCTAGACCATGCTTGTGTTCCAATGTTTATTTGTAATTTGTCCGACATGCATACAAACAAACGGTTCGTTTGAAGTTTCACTTTTCCTACACTACGTGTCGCTTCGCGTCTTAGTTTTGGCATCCCATTCGGTTCATGCATGCCCCGACACATGTTGATGAGATCGATTGATGTTCAGAGATCAATTGCGTGTCGTGCAAGGAGATAAAGGTTTGGTTTGTTTCTATGATAGAAATGACCCTCGGGGGGGGGGGGGGTGTCTGTGTGGATTAGAGGGAGTATATTGTACGTTCATAAGCAAAACGAACATATTGTACCCACCCTAGTCCTCTTTCAATCGATCTCCGGACCCCAAGATGAAATCGAGAGAGAACGAGTGGGGGCATGTGTGATACCTAAGGCGGATTCAAAATTTTGAACTGGTGATCATAGCATCCGCAAATCATATATAATGGGTATTCAATGTTCGTTTCGTTTTTGAACGTACAATATACTCCCTCCTATCCTTTCTAGTTTACATATAAGTTTTATGTGTAGTCAAAGTATCTCTACTTTGATTAAAAAAAGTATCAACATTCAACAACGCCCAATCAATATTGTTAGATTCGTACTTACTCCTAGATTTGTACTCGAGATGGTTTCCAATTTGTTTTCAACCACACGAATGTGCTTGTTCTCGCGCATGCTCTTCCTACTAGGATTTCGCCACGTATAGCCAGTCCAATAGTAACTTTTTTAAGCTCCCTGTCCAACAGTACTAGTGGAGTACTGACAACATCTGTACTAGAGTACGCAGTGCTCATAGTTGTACTCCCTCCTTCCATTTATATAGGGCCTATGTGGAGGAGAGAGATGTGAAAAAGTAAGGGGAGTGAGCTCTCATGCAAGATCCTAGCTATATACGCATTCCTAGTTAAATACGTACAATAAATATGAAGAAAGAGATGGAGAGGAGATGGAAAAAAATACTAATACAATAGCCAACCTTATAATTTTTTTTGAGGGAAATAGCCCACACTACTGTATGAGTGCATATAATAGATGATGGCTATAGATGACATGGCAGTTCCTTATAGCCATCGACTGGCTATATTATTAACCATGCTCTAATGCGTTTTTCAAAACCGCATTTGACTATTGACAAGATTAATAGTACATGAGATGTATAATGTGAAAATTATATCATTGGAAGCTCCTTTCACATACGTATCCCTGCCTTACCCTCCCTTTCGGTCACTTACTGGCGGAATCCATGCTTCCTAGGCCCCGCATGTCAGTTACTCAATGGGTTCGGCCACGTCAGGGGATCCTCATCCGTAGTATACTCCCTCTGTTTTTATTTACTCCGCATAAAATGACGCGGGTGGGGTTGGGGGAAGGACGTTGGTTTGCTCTCAACTGCGGTCCCACAAGCGAGCGAAAATGCAAGACGAAGCGCGTTCCATTTGGTGAGCGACGTGGAGGGTCCAGCGTGCCGGGATGTAATGTGAACGCGACAAGAGCGATGTACAGTCAAAACAGATAGACCGGTCGTCACCGGAACCACTATTCACACCAGAACCTTCGCTGCTCGGCCTATGCCAGCCACTACCCTAAAACCACACCTGATCTCCAGCCCCTTCCGCCACCTTTTGATCCCGTATCCCGCATCAAGCGTCCCCTAGTTCGCCGGCCAGGGTGTGCCGCAAGATCACGCACTACAAGATGCTGACGCCGGAGCGCCGCACAGAAATGGCGGCGGCGGTCGGCGCCAGAGACCTCCGTTCCCAAGCTCGCTTTGCGGCGGGCCAATCCCCGAGTTCTCTGGAGCCAAGCTACGAGGAGGAGGAAGCCGATCCAATGTTCATGGCGGAGGTCTGATAACCCACAAGTATAGGGGATCGCAACAGTTTCCGAGGGTAGAGTATTCAACCCAAATTTGTTGATTCGACACAAGGGGAGCCAAAGAATATTCTCAAGTATTAGCAGCTGAGTTGTCAATTCAACCACACCTGGAAACTTAATATCTGCAGCAAAGTGTTTAGTAGCAAAGTAATATGATAGTGGTGGTAACGGTAACAAAGTAAAGACAGCAAAAGTAATGTTTTTGGTATTTTTGTAATGATTGTAACAGTCGCAACGGAAAAAGTAAATAAGCGTAAACCAGTATATGGAAAACTTGTAGGCACCGGATCAGTGATGGATAATTATGCCGAAATTCATCATGTAATAGTCATAACATAGGGTGACACAGAACTAGCTCCAGTTCATCAATGTAATGTAGGCATGTATTCCGTAAATAGTCATACGTGCTTATGGAAAAGAACTTGCATGACATCTTTTGTCCTACCCTCCCGTGGCAGCGGGGTCCTATTGGAAACTAAGGGATATTAAGGCCTCCTTTTAATAGAGAACCGGAACAAAGCATTAGCACATAGTGAATACATGAACTCCTCAAACTATGGTCATCACCGGAGTGGTCCCGATTATTGTCACTTGGGTTGCGGATCATAACACATAGTAGGTGACTATAGACTTGCAATATAGGATCAAGAACACACATATATTCATGAAAACATAATAGGTTCAGATCTGAAATCATGGCACTCGAGCCCTAGTGACAAGCATTAAGCATAGCAAAGTCATAGCAACATCAATCTCAGAACATAATGGATACTAGGGATCAAACCCTAACAAAACTAACTCGATTACATGATAAATCTCATCCAACCCATCACCGTCCAGCAAGCCTACGATGCAATTACTCACGCACGGCGGTGAGCATCATGAAATTGGTGATGGAGGATGGTTGATGATGATGACGGTGATGAATCCCCCTCTCCGGAGCCCTGAACGGACTCCAGATCAGCCCTCCCGAGAGAGATTAGGGCTTGGCGGCGGCTCCGTATCATAAAACGCGATGAAACTTTCTCCCTGATTTTTTTCTCCCCGAAAGCCAATATATGGAGTTGGAGTTGGCGTTGGAGGGCATCCAGGGGGCCCACGAGGTAGGGGGCGCGCCCAGGGGGGAGGGCGCGCCCCCCACCCTCGTGAGTAGGGTGTGGGCCCCCTGGTCTTCATCTTTGGCGAGGATTTTTTATTATTTATTCTAAGATATTCCGTGGAGTTTCAGGTCATTGCGAGAACTTTTGTTTTCTGCACATAAAACAACATCATGGCAATTCTGCTGAAAACAGCGTCAGTCCGGGTTAGTTCCATTCAAATCATACAAGTTAGAATCCAAAACAATGGCAAAAGTGTTTGGAAAAGTAGATACGACGGAGACGTATCAACTCCCCCAAGCTTAAACCCTTGCTTGTCCTCAAGCAATTCAGTTGACAAACTGAAAGAGAAAAAGAAAAACTTTTACAAACTCTATTTGCTCTTGTTGTTGTAAACATGAAAAGCCAGCATTCAAGTTTCAGCAATTATTATGAACTAACCATACTGACAATAACACGCAGGTCTCACAATTAGTCATATCAATAGCATAATCAGCTAGCGAGCCATAATAATAAAACTCGGATGACAACACTTTCTCAAAATAATCATAACATGATATAACAAAATGGTATCTCGCTAGCCCTTTCTGAGACCGCAAAACATAAATGCAGAGCACCTTTAAAGATCAAGGACTGACTAAACATTGTAATTCATGGTAAAAGAGATCCAGTCAAGTCATACCCAATATAAACCAATTATAATGAATGCAAACAACAGTGTGCTCTCCAGCGGGTGCTTTTTAATAAGAAGGGTGATGACTCAACATAAAAGTAAATAGATAGGCCCTTCTCAGAGGGAAGCAGGGATTTGTAGAGGTGCCAGAGCTCGATTTTGAAATAGAGATAAATTATATTTTGAGCGGCATACTTTCACTGTCAACGCAACAACTATGAGATGGCTGTATCTTCCATACTACATGCATTATAGGCAGTTCCCAAACAAAATGGTAAAGGTTTATACTCCCCCTCCTCCACAAGCATCAATCCATGGCTTGCTCGAAAAAACGAGTGCCTCCAACATTCAACGGGTCCTAGGGGGAGTTTTGTTTAATTATTTTGATTTGCTTTGATATTTTTGGATCATGGGACTGGGCATCCCAGTTACCAGCCCTTTCTCGTGAATGAGGAGCGGAGTCCACTCCTCTTGAGAATAACCCACCTAGCATGGAAGATATAGGCAGTCCTAGTTGCGCATGAGCTGCTCGAGCATGCAAAACAGAATTTCATTTGAAGGTTTGGAGTTTGGCACATGCAAATTTACTTGGAACGGCAGGTAGATACCGCATATAGAAAGGTATAGTGGACTCATATGGCATAACTTTGGGGTTTAAGGAGTTTGGATGAACAAGCAGTATTCCCGCTTAGTACAGTGAAGGCTAGCAAAAGACTGAGAGCGACCAACGAGAGAGCGACAACAATCGTAAACATGCATTAAAATTAATTTACACCGAATATAAGCATGAGTAGGGTATAATCCACCATGAACATAAATATCATGAAGGCTATGTTGATTTGATTCAACTACATGCGTGAACATGTGCCAAGTCGAGTCACTCAATTCATTTAAAGGAGGATACCATCCTATCATAGCACATTATAATCATTCTAATAGCATGTTGGCACGCAAGGTAAACCATTATAACTCATAGCTAATCAAGCATGGCACAAGCAACTATAATCTCTAAATGTCATTGCAAATATGTTTACTTCATAATAGCTGAATCAGGAACGATGAATCATCATATTTACAAAAACAAGAGAGGTCGAGTTCATACCAGCTTTTCTCATCCCAATAAGTCCATCGTATATCATCATTATTGCCTTTCACTTGCACGACCGAACGGTGTGTATAATAATAAGAGTGCACGTGCATTGGACTAAGCTGGAATCTACAAGCATTCAACTCAAGAGAGAAGACAAGTAATATGGGCTCTAAGTTAGATAAACGATCATGCATATGAGAGCCACTAAGCATTTTCAATATAGTCTTCTCGACCCCCAAAGAAAGGAAAAGAAATAAAAACTATTTACACGGGAAAGCTCCCAACAAGCAAAAGAAGAACGGGAAATATTTTTGGGTTTTCTTTTTAATTCTACTACAAGCAAGGAAAGTAGACTAACTAAATTTTTTTTGTTTTTCTAAGTTTTATCAAACACACAAGAAGAAAGCAGGAAAAGGAAAATAAACTAGCATGGATATTACAGTGAAAGAGTATGAGCACCGACATCTAGCAATGAGTGTGTGTGAACATGAATGTAATGTCGGTGAGAAATGCGTACTCCCCCAAGCTTAGGCTTTTGGCCTAAGTTGGTCTATTGCCAGGGATAGCCTGGCTGATACCCGTAGGTGTAGCTGGGGTCGTCTCATGATGAAGAATAGTTGGGATCATAATGTGATGAAGAGGACTCTGATTGCCACTGGCTGGCAACCGCCTCAGGATCCCAAGAATAAACAGACATTCGTGGAGGCTCATCTTGTGGCTCCGGTTCCGGGGCTGGTGCAGGATTCCGATAGGCTTGAACAGCCGCCCACGGAACAATGTAAGAACCTGTAGACAAGTTAAACAAAGAGGGAGCAGGCAAAGTAATAGTCTCAGGGTGATGTTTATCAAAGTACAATTTATATTTAAGCTCCCCTTCACGACTCTTAACAAGAAAATCATGCGCTAGCATACTCTTATAATCTAAATAAGCACGAGGCAACGCTGTTTCTTCTTTCTCCTCATGCCTAATAGGTATTTCAAAATATTCAGCTAGGCACGAAGCATAAATACCTCCAAAGATGGGGCCTTTAGTACGGTTCAGACTTAACCGTCTAGCAACAATTCCACCCATACTAACAGAGTTATTGCGGTATAAACCATGGAACAAAATGATAATATCATGAATGCTAAGGTTCCCACAGTTCCCGCGTCCGACTAGCAAATAAGGCAAAATAACGTAAAACAGGAAAATGTATGCTAGTGATTCTTGCATCAGAAACCTTCCTGGTTTCTCCCACAGTGATAGTGTCAATGAAAGCTTCTACTTCATTACGGTGTGGTTCATCTAAGTTGCCCTCAAAGGGTATTTTGCAAACCTCGCAAAATTCAGCTAATGGCATTTCCTTAACAACGTCATATAAATGGAACTCTATTGTTGTAGGTGATTTCTTAGGGAAAAAAGTAGAAGTTCTGCACAAAAGTATTTGTGAGTAAGAGATACTGATGATGTTGGTCGCGGAGGAAGTTGGTGAGGCCGGCGTTCTCAATCAATAGATAGAAATCCTCATAAATCCCGGCTCTCCTCAAGAAGTCATCGGAAGGCCATCCACATGGCCAGACCTCCGCGGTGCGAGGCAAATTAAATTTGGGCTTCTGCTCTTATTCCTTTTGTTTTTCCTTAGAGCTTCGGCTTGACGAGCCCCTCAAAAATTTCTTCATTATTTCTGAAATAATCTGGAATTTTTAGTAACTTCAAGTAAAAGTGAACCAACTTCAATAAAACTGATAGCAACTACTCACACAAGTGCCTAGAGCATATATCAAGCATTAGAACTACTTGGAACCATATAAATTTGACATGCAAGCTCAAGAACATAGTCACCTATGCAGCACAAATTTGCAATGAATAAAGCACTAGAACAAAAACTAATTGGACCAATGGAGGAGTCACATACCAAGGAACAATCTCCCGAAGCAGTTTTGCGAGAGGTGCTTTGAGCAAGGAGATCAAAAATCGCAGCAAAAGTTCCTGGAACACGAGCTTGAGTTGGTTTTTCAGGTTTGTGTGAGACAGAGGAAGAAGATGGGTGCAGGGATAAGTGGAGGAGGGCCACCATGGGCCCACAAGGCAGGGGGCGCGCCCAGGGGGTAGGGCGCGCCCTCCACCCTCGTGGCCAGGTGGCAGCTCCCCCCGCGGTAATTTTTGCACTAAAAATCCTCAAATATTCCCGAAAAAATCATGTTAAATTGGCATGGCATTCTGAGGACTTTTATTTTCGGGATATTTTTATATTGCACGGTTAAGTCGGGAGAAAGATAGAAAAATACTATTTTACCTTATTTCTACTAAATAACAGAGAATGTAAAGAGGGAACAGAAGGTTGTGCTTCTAGTTTCATCCATCTCATGCTCATCAAAAGGAATCCCCTAACAAGGTTGATCAAGTCTTGTTAACAAACTCATTCCGATTAACATGAAACTGGAGAAATTTTGAATAACACTATGTTACCTCAACGGGGATATGGACATCCCCAATAATAAGTATATCATATTTCTTCTTAACAGTAGGGAGAGGAAATTCAAAACCTCCAAATATAACCGATGGAATTTTTCCAATGGAGTTGATACTATGAACTTGAGGTTGTTTCCTCAGAAAGTGTACCGTATGCTCATTACCATTAACATGAAAAGTGACATTGCCGTTGTTGCAATCAATAACAGCCCCTGCAGTGTTAAGGAAAGGTCTTCCAATAATAATAGACACTATCATCCTTGGGAATATCAAGAATAACAAAGTCTGTTAAAATAGTAACGTTTGCAACCACAACAGGCACATCCTCACAAATACCGACAGGTATAGCAGTTGATTTATCAGCCATTTGCAAAGATATTTCAGTAGGTGTCAACTTATTCAAGTCAAGTCTACGATATAAAGAGAGAGGCATAACACTAACACCGGCTCCAAGATCACATAAAGTAGTTTTAACATAATTTCTTTTAATGGAGCATGGTATAGTAGGTACTCCTGGATCTCCAAGTTTCTTTGGTGTTCCACCCTTAAAAATACAATTAACAAGCATGGTGGAAATTTCAGCTTCCGGTATCTTTCTTTTATTTGTAACAATATCTTTCATATATTTAGCATAAGGATTTGTTTTGAGCACATCATTTAATCACATACGCAAAAAGATAGGTCTAATCATTTCAGCAAAGCTCTCAAAATCCTCTTCATCCTTTTTCTTGGATGGTTTGGGAGGAAAAGGCATGGGTTTCTGAACCCATGGTTCTCTTTCTTTACCATGTTTCCTAGCAACAAAGTCTCTTTTATCATAACGTTGATTCTTTGATTGTGGGTTATCAAGATCAACAACAGGTTCAACTTCTACTTCATTATCATTACTAGGTTGATCATCATCATGAACATCATCATTACCATTTTTACTAGGTTCATGTTCATTACCAGATTGTGTTTCATCATCAGACATAGAGATATCATTTGGATTCTCAGGTGGTTCATCAATAGATTCACTAGAAGTTTGCACAGTTCTATCATTTTTTTTTCTTCCTTTTAGAAGAACTAGGCATATCAATATTATTTCTCTGAGAATCTTGCTCGATTCTCTTAGGGTGGCCTTCAGGATACAAAGGTTCCTGAGTCATTCTACCAGTTCTAGTAGCCACTCTAACATCATAATCATTTTCCTTATTATTCATTTCATTAAGTATTTCTTTCTGAGCTTTAAGTACTTGTTCTACTTGAGTGGTAACCATAGAAGCATGTTTGCTAACAAGTTTAAGTTCACCTCTAATATCAGCCATATAATCACTCAAGCGTTTAATCATAAAGGTATTCTGTTTTAATTGTCTACCAAAATAAGCATTAAAGTCATCTTGCTTAAACATAAAGTCATCAAACTCATCCAAGCACTGACTAGCAATTTTAGTAGGAGGGACTTCAGCTTTATCATATCTATAGAGAGAATTTACCTTTACTACCTGTGTCGGGATATCGGGGGGTTCTTCAGTAAATAAGTAATCGAGATCATATACTTCTTCAATAGGCCACCATGTATTTCTTCAATAGGTGATAAATTCTTAACATCTTCAGCTTTAATACCTTTTTCTATCATAGATTTCTTTGCCTCTTGCATATCTTCGGGACTGAGAAATAGAACACCTCTTTTCTTCGGAGTTGGTTTAGGAATAGGCTCAATAATTGGCTCAGGAGTTGGCTCAGGAGGTGCCCAATTATTTTCATTTGTCAACATATTATTCAATAAAATTTCAGCTTCATCCGGTGTTCTTTCCCTAAAAAGAGAACCAGCACAACTATCCAGGTAATCTCTAGAAGCATCGGTTAGTCCATTATAAAAGATATCAAGTATTTCAGGTTTCTTAAGAGGATGATCAGGCAAAGCATTAAGTAACTTGAGAAGCCTCCCCCAAGCTTGTGGGAGACTCTCTTCTTCAATTTGCACAAAATTATATATATCCCTCAAAGCAGCTTGTTTCTTATGAGCAGGGAAATATTTAGCAGAGAAGTAATAAACCATGTCCTGGGGACTACGCACACAACCAGGATCAAGAGAATTAAACCATATCTTAGCATCACCCTTTAATGAGAACGGAAATATTTTGAGTAAATAAAGGTAGCGCGATCTATCATTATTAGTAAACAGGGTAGCTATGTCATCTAACTTACGAAGATGTGCCACAACGGTTTCAGATTCATAGCCATAAAAAGGATCAGATTCAACCAAACTAATTATATCTGGATCAACAGAAAAATCATAATAATCCTGATCAGGAACACAGATAGGTGAAGTAGCAAAAGCAGGGTCGGGTCTCATCCTACCTCTAAAAGATTCTTTACTCCATTTAACTAGCAACCTATCACGTTCACGAGAATAGCTTCAGTAGATTCAGCATTAAAAAGGTAACCCTCAGGAATAACAGGCCTATTTTCATCATCACTAACCTCATCGCGTTCAGTTTCAATAATTTCTCTTTCTCGAGACCTAGAAATTTGTTCATCTAGAAATTCACCAAGAGGTACAGTAGTATCAAGCATAGAAGTAGTTTCAACATAAGTATCATGCATAGCAGAAGTGGCATCATCAATAACATGCGACATATTGGAACGAATAGCAGAAGCAGGTTTAGGTGTCGCTAGCTTGTTTATAACAGAAGGTGAATCAAGTGCAGAGCTAGATGGCAGTTCCTTACCTCCCCTCATAGTTGAGGGATAAATTGTTGTCTTAGCGTCTTTCAAGTTCTTCATAGTGTCCAGCAGATAAAAATCCCAAGTGACTCAAAGAATAGAGCTATGCTCCCCGGCAAAGGCGCTAGAAAAAGGTCTTGATAACCCACAAGTATAGGGGATCGCAACAGTTTTCGAGGGTAGAGTATTCAACCCAAATTTGTTGATTCGACACAAGGGGAGCCAAAGAATATTCTCAAGTATTAGCATCTGAGTTGTCAATTCAACCACACCTGGAAACTTAATATCTGCAGCAAAGTGGTTAGTAGCAAAGTAATATGATAGTGGTGGTAACGGTAACAAAGTAAAGACAGCAACAGTAATGTTTTTGGTATGTTTGTAATGATTGTAACAGTAGCAACGGAAAAGTAAATAAGCGTAAACCAGTATATGGAAAACTCGTAGGCACCGGATCAGTGATGGATAATTATGTCGAATGTGGTTCATCATGTAACAGTCATAACATAGGGTGACACAGAACTAGCTCCAGTTCATCAATATAATGTAGGCATGTATTCCGTAAATAGTCATACGTGCTTATGGAAAAGAACTTGCATGACATCTTTTGTCCTACCCTCCCGTGGCAGCGGGGTCCTATTGGAAACTAAGAGATATTAAGGCCTCCTTTTAATAGAGAACAGGAACAAAGCATTAGCACATAGTGAATACATGAACTCCTCAAACTATGGTCATCACCGGGAGTGGTCCCGATTATTGTCACTTGGGTTGCGGATCATAACACATAGTAGGTGACTATAGACTTGCAAGATAGGATCAAGAACACACATATATTCATGAAAACATAATAGGTTCAGATCTGAAATCATGGCACTCGGGCCCTAGTGACAAGCATTAAGCATAGCAAAGTCATAGCAACATCAATCTCAGAACATAATGTATACTAGGGATCAAACCCTAACAAAACTAACTTGATTACATGATAAATCTCATCCAACCCATCACCGTCCAGCAAGCCTATGATGCAATTACTCACGCACGGCGGTGAGCATCATGAAATTGGTGATGGAGGATGGTTGATGATGATGATGGCGACGAATCCCCCTCTCCGGAGCCCCGAACGGACTCCAGATCAGCCCTCCCGAGAGAGATTAGGGCTTGGCGGCCGCTCCGTATCGTAAAACGCGATGAAACTTTCTCCTTGATTTTTTTTCTCCCCGAAAGCCAATATATGGAGTTGGAGTTGGCGTCGGAGGGCATCCAGGGGGCCCACGAGGTAGGGGGCGCCCCCCCACCCTCGTGAGCAGGGTGTGGGCCCCCTGGTCTTCATCTTTGGCAAGGATTTTTTTATTATTTATTCTAAGATATTCCGTGGAGTTTCAGGTCATTCCGAGAACTTTTGTTTTCTGCACATAAAACAGCATCATGGCAATTCTGCTGAAAGCAGCGTCAGTCCGGGTTAGTTCCATTCAAATCATACAAGTTAGAGTCCAAAACAAGGGCAAAAGTGTTTGGAAAAGTAGATACGACGGAGACGTATCAAGGTCGTGGCGCAGAAGGCCCCCGATGGGTATGAGACGATGGACGTCGACTTCGTGCCGGCGTCCGAGTCCCCCATGGTGCAGGCGGACCAACGGTTCAACCTGGCGATACTAAAGGAGGACCGGGAGGCAGAGGCTCAACTCGACGCGGAGCGCGCGCATGCCGCTGCCAAAGAGGCTCTCCTGCAGGCGGAACCGGATGTCGTGGATGTGAACCGGGCGGCGGAGGCTCAACTTGAGGCGGAGCGCGCGGATGCCGCTGCCATCGAGGCCCTCCTGCAGGCGGAACCGGACGTCCTGGACTTGAACCGGGCGGCAGAGGTTCAACTCGACGCGGAGCGCACGGATGCCGCTCTCATCGAGGCCCTCCTACAGGCGGAACCGGACGTCCTGGACTTGAACCGGCGGCAGAGGCTCGACTCGATGCGGAGCGGGCGGATGCCGCTGCCATCAAGGCCCTCCTGCAGGCGGAACCGGATGTCCTCGACTTGAACCGGGCGGTACTCTCGTCCGTGCAGAGCGCCCGCACGCTCCGCGTGAACAAGTAGCTGGAGGCCGAGGACAACCATGGTGCGGAGACACACGTCGGCAGCTACGGCTGGTTCGTGCCGGCAGCCAAAGACGATGAGGCCATCTCGTTCCGCGAGCAGTGATAGTTTTTCTTTATGTTGTGGTTTTTATGGATCTTTTGCTGTGTAAAAACATATATTGTTATGAAAATCGCCTGACTTGGGTCAGTCTACCATTTCAGGCGGTTGGATGAATATCCTACGTCTCCTAACCCTTCTTCCTCACCTCTTCTTCTTCCCCAACAGACCACCGCACGGGCCGTACAGATACTCCCCAACATGCAGTTGGATAAACATACTCTATGAACGAAAATTATGTGTTAGTGGTAGGATGGCCGAGTTTGGTTTGTTCACATGCGACAGCATGTGTCAGTGAGGGTGCGTTCCCTTGGTTGAGTTTGCGGCGTGCAGGAGCGACTGTGCATGTGAGGGTGCGGTGCAACCGCGGCGTGTAGGAGCGACCGTGTGAGGGTGCGGTGCAACCGCGACAGCCGTGCGCAAGTGTACCTCCTTTTCATTTTGAAAACTTTAGGCAAGCTTGGCAAAAATGTGTGGCGAAGTATGGCAATGCAAGGCCTAGACCCAAACAGGATAAGTACGTAGTACTACGTACTAGGAGTACTGGTGTTAAAAAATAAAGGCGGGGTTTTCCTTCGCGGGATTAATCAATACAAATCCTCGTTTCATGTGTCAATTAATGCGTATTTTTTCTCCAAAGCCCAAAGAGCTAACCATCTCACTCCTCATCGCTTGATTAATGCAGCGCCATGCAAACCAACCTTCTCACTTCCGCATGCATGCAGGGGATATTAATGTCCTTGGTTGCTAGTACGAGGAAAACCCCATCAATTTTGCCTTGATTAGTGTTAGTGGCCTTTTGCAAATTGTAATTTTGATATACTGGCCTTGTGTACAAAAAAATGGAGGTAGTAACTATATTTGACTTCCTTCCCCATTGCGGTGACGTTGACGATATCTCGAACGTTGTGGTTTGGCGAAGTGCGTTCGACGGAGAACACCATTGAGGGAGACCACGATAAGTCATTTGCAAGTGCCGCCTGCAAGCTGAGATAACCGCCTTATTTGCATCCAGGAAGTCCGTTGAACCAAAGGACACGTAAATGTACTAGTACTACTCGTACACAATAGCGTCGTCCGTCCAGCTTAGTGCGGTGAGATGGTTTCTCGAAGAAGACGATGGAGAAGCGGAGTCAGCGAAGAGTGAAATGATGGTTGCTTCATCCATGCTTTGTGATTTGACACCTCACTGCTTTGTGATTTGTGATAGAAGGGACAGGGGAGTAGACTCTGTCCTCTATACTGTACATGCATCCAAGCACGGGAGAAAGAGGAGAGATGTTGCATTTTTCTATTCCTTCAATCAATCAATCAGGGAGCTTCAGTTCCATCCTTTTGGCTTTGGCAACACCGTCCACAATGGTTCCCACGATGCCAAAAGCTATTTTCACATTTGGCTACACATTGTGGATGCCCTTAACCGTACCACTTGGTTTTGCTCCTGTGTGCTATCTATACAAATCTCAATTATATTGATCTAAAAAATTATAGAATCAAGATTAGTAAAAAGGAGGTGATTTTGCCGTGCGGATGGCGGGGGAGGTTTCTTATTTTTAAAGGACGTTGTCCTGGCGGTTTGCTAACATGAGGTCCCATGTTTCAATGCTTTACCAAGCCGATCCGCTTCCCACATGAGGCAGAACCACGGTAGAAGCAACACGTGGTTAACTTGAAGAAGATGAGAGAGAAGAGGATTCAGCAACGAGTGAAATGATGGTTGCTTCGTCCCTCCAACTTTTTTTAGCATTCTTACTTCGTCCCTCCAACTTAATTGCGGGAAAGGTGCAGCTTTGTGATTTGACGCGTCATTGCTCATTACTACGCCGGCGCCATGACTGGGTGCTTCACCCCGGCTGCTCTGCACTGAATTCCGGTATGGCACGTGGACCCGGTAGCTTGATGCCCCACATGTCGACGAAAGGGACTATGTCGGTGTACAAAAAGAGGGGCGCACTTTTTTACCCCTTTACCTGTGAACGGGCAGTCGGAGCCGCGCCCGCGGTCGCACCAAGCAGAGCAGGGGAGGTGAGCCAAAGTAAGACCGAAGCCCAAGGCAATCAGAGCGACGCCAAGGCCAAGACCACAAAGGGCAGAGGGACGAAGCAGGTTCCCCCGGCAAGACCCTTGCCAGGGCAGCCTCAGCAGCCCCGGCAAGACCCTTGCCGGGGCAGCTCGCCCAACACCAACAGAGCGAGCCACCCTTCAGCCCACGGTCCCCAACGCCATCATCCACGTGGGGCCAGGGCCCGGGAAGGCACCTTTGTGGTGGCATGCAGATCTTTGTGAAGACATATTCAAGATCAGATGAGGATTAGAAGACGATGACCCTCGGCAAGATCCTTACCGAGGAAGGACACCAGACCCCCGGCAAGGCCCTTGCCGGGGACGACAGCATGCCACGGCAAGACCCTTGCCGGGCCACCCACCAAGACCCTTGCCGGGTCACTCGGCAAGGCCCTCACCAAGGACGCCTGCAGGGCCACCGCCAGGTCCACGCCAACCAAGCTTCCACCGCTGTTCACACGCAGCTGCCAGCCCAACCAGCTGGGCGGGCACCTGCGTGGCAACATGCAACTCCCAGGCCAACTCATCGAGCGCCTGCGTGGCGGCATGCAGATCTTCGTGAAGGCTCCACCACCGTGCCACCTCAGCTGCCTGCCTGCCTACATGGCGCCGCATGCATCGCTGACCAGGGCGCGTGTTGAAGCGAGAAGGAGTGGCGACGGACGGGACGGGCCTCGCCCCCGTCCCCAATAAAGCAAGGGGACACATAAGCTACGCATTAAATGTGTTTTGTCCTGTAATACGAGCGATAAGCTCAGGGCACTATACGCCTTTCCACCTCCTGTGTGCCACTGTGGCTGCCCGTTTCGACTATAAAAGGAGGCCCATGGCATACTGGAGGAGGATTCGGCTCTTTCGAACCACGCACTGACCACAGCTAGTTCGAGAGCTCAAGAACTCTTTGAAATACACCCACCAAAGCAGGACTAGGGTTTTACGCATCCTCGCGGCCCGAACCTGGGTAAACGATCCTTGTGCTGTCTACTAGCCCTGCTCTCCTTGCAACCCCGCGCCCCGGCAACCGTAGTAGGGATTCTTGTGATCCCATAGGTGTCGTTCCACACCGACATCCTTGGCGCGCCAGTTAGGGGCCGCAATTGTGAGGATCTGGTCTAGTAGTTAGCCTGCGGTTCTTCATCGCCATGGCTCCTAAGAAGAAGGCGGCTGGAGGAACGATGCCGGCTCGGCGACAGAAAGCTAAGTCATTCAGAGCTTGGAGTTATTTCCTCATATACATAAAGTTATCGTCCTCGGAGATCTCGCCTATGTATGAGAAACCTGCCACGCAAAGGGGCCCTCCCGCAATTGGCAACGCCCTTGTTCTGCTTCGAGTCCGCTCAACAGCTCAAAGCGGCCGCGTCGAGAGTGGCGGGGTAGCCTTCCGCACTTGGCAACACTCCCGACTCTGACTCCAGTCAAGCTCGACAATTCGGGCGGCCGCGCTGAGGGTGACAAGGTGGTTCTCCTGGCAGCAAGCACACCCGGCAGGCCAATGGTTATCCGTCCCCAAGACGCCGCCTTGGGTTTACGTGCCGGCGAGCCTACCCAGTAACGTAGGGAGGACATGTAAAGGAAGATCGAACAGGAAAATAACATGCATAATATTGAAAGTGCTGCAGAGTTATATTACATCAAATTGTTGCTGCGGTTCTAACTAGAGATAGCAATTGTCTTGGTTGTGAACCTACAACGGAGATAAAGAACGACATGCCTAATCCCGGCGCTGGCCCTCCACCCTCTAGATTTCGCCGACTCGGCTAATGATGGGCTTGATGCGCTCCCTGACCGGCGTGAGTGCAGTACCCTCCGGCAAGCTCTCCAGCGCGGCATCAAAGTCGAGGTCGGGGTACCAGTGCGCCACCTTGGTGAGAACCTTGGTCATGGCACCCTGGCAGAGCCTATGGGACTCGTCGGCTAGTGAGGCCGCCCGGTTGGCGTGGAGCCGCTCCAGAGCGCCGACAACCTTCTCAAAGAACATGGTCAGGCTGCAATTGGTGCTCACGCTCCGCTCCGGGGCATACCTCACGTCCAGCATCCCCATGATGGCCAGCTGCGCAGTGGCCTGGTTGGCGATGGTGGCGAGGCGATTGAGCCAACGTTTCTCGCCCACCACGTGATCCGCGAAGTTGAGGCCCTCGTTCTTCCGCAACAGCTTCTCGGCCTCCAGCTCCTTGGCCAGGGTCCCCTCTCGGGTTTTGGCCTCCGATAGCACCCTCTCGAGACTCTCCAGCTTCAGCTTGAGGTCTTTGATGGAGTTGTTGGCCTCAGAGAGCTCCCCGGCCTTGCTAACGACCGCGCCCTGTGCTTCTGTCAGGGCAATGTTAAGCATGTCCCTCTCCTGGGACAGCTTCAGAGCCTGCTCCTTCAGCCCGTCGCGCTCCGCCTCCAACTCCTCCACCTTGCCAGCGTGAACCTGGACCTGGGCATCGAGTGCCTCTTTGTGCCTCTACTCCAGCTCACTAGTCCGCTGCAAGACAAGCATCTCCACCTCTGCATCCTTGTCGCGAAGCATGGCGGCAAGCTTCCCCTCGCGTGCGGCGAGGTCCTCCTCCTGGGAGTTCAGCGCGGCTTCGTGCTGGGTCTAGGCGGCTTCGGTTGCCGCGGCCAAGTTCCTCGCCATCTCTTGAGCTTTCTCGACGTCGGCGAGCTTCATGGTGAGCTCCACGTCGAGCCTGGCCAACTCGCCTTGTGCAGCCTTGAGCTCCTTGTGGGCCTCGCGGAACCAGTCCTGCGTCTCGGCGACGCGCTCCTAGAGATCTGCCTCCGCCTTCTCCACCACTGCCATCCTGGACTTAACTTTGTCCAGGCGGGCGTGGTGGTGCGCTTGGAGCTTCCGGAAGCTCGCACCCATGGCATGGAGGAGCTGCTCCTCCTGCAAGCCGTCGCCACCAACGATTGGCTCGTCGACGACTTCAAGCCCGGCAGCAGCAAGCACTTCGTCGTCGAACACCTCTCCCTCAACGGGTGTCCTGGTGCTCGACGCGTCTGGAAGGTGGACGAACAAGTCGTCAATCACCCTTAGGTACTTGCCGGAGCCGGAAGCAGCGGAGGAGGAAGGCTGGTCGCCATCCTCCTCCTCCTCCTCCTCGGCAGCGGCCCCGTCGGCCTCCCCGGCAGGCCCCTTGCCGGTCTCCTTAGCGGCAGCCTTGCCGGCCTTCCCGGCGGGCCCCTTGGCGGCGTCCTCAGCAGCACCCTTGGCGGCCTCCTCCGCGGCGATCTTCTCGGCGTCCGCCTCGGCGGCCTTGGTGACGTCCTCGATGACGGTGTCCACGTCCTCTGGGTTCACCGAGGAGGGATCTGGACACCATAGAAGGGGGTGAGGCAAGTCCAATACCAAGAACCATAAAGAAAAAGGAACAGGGACGATCGGCGAACGGCTTACCAGTGCCAGTACCGGGCTGGGAAACAGAAGTCCCCTCCCCGCCAACATTTGGCGTCGAGGCAAAGCCGCCGGCACCCAAGTTCTCCTCCTCCTCCTCCATGTGCGTGGGCTCGGTACTTGGCGCCCTTGCCTGGGACGCCCCTCGAGGTGGCGTGGTCGATGGGGGCGGCGTGTTGGGAGTGGCCCTCTACGGCTCCTGTTGCTGCTGCTCTCCTCCTACATACCTGGCAAGGTCAGCACCAAAGTGTCACGCCCCTGACACGTGTCGACGGAGGAAGATTGAAGAACTTACACTGGGGGCTAGGCCGGGGGCTGCTGTCTGGGCTGCTCAACACCACCAACGGCACCCTCGAAGTACCAGCCGGGGGCTGGCCACCCGCCGAGACCTTGGCCCTCTTCACTCTCTGGGCCAGCGTCTCTACGTCCCTGTAAAGACGAAGACAAGTCAAGACGAGTGACAGAGATTGAGGAGGCAGAGATAACAAAAAGGAACCAAATGCTTACTCGTCGTCCGCCTCCTCCTCTGCCGTCTTCCTCTTCCTCCTCGGGCTGAGGGATCCATAATCGAAGGTGACCTCCGTGTCAACATCCGCCGAAGGAGGGGAAGGCGGCAGTGTCTGGGCATGCTTGGATGAAGAAGGGGCTGCTGTCTTCTTCTTCACCGCGGCCTTCGCCGGCTTCTTCACCGCTGCGGCCCTCGTATGGCGTCGGGACCCCTCCAAGGTCAGCTGCGACTGCGCAGCCCTGCCGGGTCGGACCGGCTCGCCGAAACTGGACCACCGCAAGACTCGCCCTCTCCCTATGGCCGGCGTCGAGCCTGCGGTCTTGGCCTCCTCCGACGACGGCTCGCCGATCACATCTTCAACTAGAGGAGCCTCAGTGCCGGCGCTGCTGGCCCCCCCGGCGGATGCCGCCCATCGGGCAAGCTCCTCCTCCTCCGTGGCCGTCGCGGCCTTGTCCTCCACACCATCGGCGCTGTCGGCCTCCTCGGCAAGTTGTGCCTCCCTCGCCCTGGTGTAGTCCAGCTCCGCCTGGGTGCTGTCCTGGACAAGCAGCCGCTCGGTGTCGGCATTGACGTACCCCTCGTGCAGGGTGTCGAAGAACTGCTGCACCTCAGCGTCCTCCGGCTCCTTCCAGCTCGGGTCAAGGCAATGCGCGTTGCAGTCCAGCATCATGGAAATGATTTTGGACCGGCGCGAGTTATTGCACAACAGGACCACCCCTGTCGGCGGCTTGAACAGAGGCCCCTTGAGGACCTTGCTGGCCTTCGCGGCGGCCCTCGCGACCTTGCCGGTCCGCTCGACCTCGCTGTCGCGGCCCACGTCAAGCTGGAAGAGCCGCTGGCAGAAATGGGCGTGCCCCATCACTTTGAAGTTGTGGTCAAGGCCGGGACGAAGCCGCATGATGTCGGCAGGGTTCGTGAAGAGCCAGGCCGGCCTCCCCTTGTTATGCAGTGGAGCGATCCAGCGGCGGATGAAGTCCGCCCCGATCATCTCAAGGGTGAGGCCGGCCTCGGTGAGCTGGAGGATCCTGGTGGTGGCGACCGTGAGCTTCTCGTCGTCAGCATCGACGTCGCTCCAATCATTTCTACGGACCGGCGGTGCCCGGTGAACTTCACAGAACGCTGGCGGGTCCTCCTCCTCGATCCAGCACCACCGACCCCGCCTTTCTTCCCACCTCTCCTTCATGGCGCCCTCCGGATACGCTCCCTTGGATCTTGAGTCCCAGGCGATGCAACCAGAGATGGCGCCCCCTGGTTGGATCCGAGGGGAGAAGTAATGATGGAAGAGCGCCGTGTTGGGGTGCACTCCGGCGAAGCCCTCGCAGAGATGCGCGAAAAGGGCCATGCACGCCACCGCGTTCGGAGTAAAATCCAGGAGGCAGAAGCCAAAGGTATGCATGACGTCGCTGAAGAAATCGGAGAAGGGAGGACAGAGCCCGCAGGAAAAGTAATCAACAAAGAAGGGGTACCGATTTGGGGCAGCCTCGGCGCAGTCGACGGGGATGACGCGCGTGGCTGGATGCCCCAAATCCCCCCCCCCCCATCTTCACTCCCCACAGGGGCCTGAAGTAGTCCCGAAACTCGAACACATCAACCGTCGAGGGGAAGAAGGTGGACCGCATCCGCTGCACCGCCAGCGCACTCTCCGGCGGCTCCGCGGCTCCGGCGTCCTTGGCCACTCCCTTGCCCTTGGTGGATTTTGGCGCCATGGCGGCCGGGGGAGGAGGGCAGGACAGAGGGCGGCGGAAGCGCAACGACGGCGAGCAGGAACGAAGCTTGAAGAAGAAGAGGAAGGCGGGCAGAGGTTTCTGAGATTGGGGTTGCGCGAAGGGTAAAAGGCACAGTGCGCCCGCGGTTATCCCTTTTTATGGGGAAGCCACAGGGCGCGCTGCCAATTTACTGCGATATGACGCATGCGTGTGGAAACCGCCCCACGCATGCCGCCCACATCACGCACACCCCTCCAAGCCGCGCCACGCGCACAGATCGTGGGAAGCGCCACACGCAAAAAGTCTTACCGCGGTAAAAACCACCCCGCCTGCCCGCACACCGTTTTGGCCCTGCCCAACAACGTGTCGCGCTTATGTGTGGCCCAGGCCTGGGGGCTCCTGTCGGTGTACAAAAAGAGGGGCGCACTTTTGTACCCCTTTACCGGTGCACGGGCAGTCGGAGCCGCGCCCGCGGTCGCACCAAGCAGAGCAGGGGAGGTGAGCCAAAGTAAGACCGAAGCCCAAGGCAATCAGAGCGACGCTAAGGCCAAGACCACAAAGGGCAGAGGGACGAAGCAGGTTCCCCCGGCAAGACCCTTGCTGGGGCAGCCTCAGCAGCCCCAGCAAGACCCTTGTCGGGGCAGCTCGCCCCACACCAACAGAGCGAGCCACCCTTGAGCCCACGGTCCCCAACGCCATCATCCATGTGGTGGCATGCAGATCTTTGTGAAGACATATTCAAGATCAGATGAGGATTAGAAGACGACAACCCTCGGCAAGACCCTTACCGAGGAAGGCCACCAGACCCCCGGCAAGGCCCTTGCCGGGGACGACAGCACGCCACGGCAAGACCCTTGTCGGGCCACCCGGCAAGACCCTTGCCGGGTCACCCGGCAAGGCCCTCACCAAGGACGCCTGCAGGGCCACCACCAGGTCCACGCCAACCAAGCTTCCACCGCCGTTCACACGCAGCTGCCAGCCCAACCAGCTGGGCGGGCACCTGCGTGGCAACATGCAGCTGCCAGGCCAACTCATCGAGCGCCTGCGTGGCGGCATGCAGATCTTCGTAAAGGCTCCACCACCGCGCCACCTCAGCTGCCTGCCTACCTACATGGCACCACACGCATCGCTGACCAGGGCGCGTGTCGAAGCGAGAAGGAGCGGCGACGGACGGATCGGGCCTCGCCCCCGTCCCCAATAAAGCAGGGGGACACCTAAGCTACGCATTAAATGTGTCTTGTCCTGTAATATGAGCGATAAGGTCAGGGCACTGTACGCCTTTCCACCTCCTGTGTGCCACTGTGGCAGCTCCTTTCGACTATAAAAGGAGGACCATGGCATACTGGAGGAGGATTTGGCTCTTTCGAACCACGCACTGACCACATCTAGTTCGAGAGCTCAAGAACTCTCTGAAATACACCCACCAAAGCAGGACTAGGGTTTTACGCATCCTTGCGGCCCGAACCTGGGTAAACGATCCTTGTGCTGTCTACTAGCCCTGCTCTCCTCACAATCCCGCGCCCCGGCCACCGTAGTAGGGATTCTTGTGATTCCATAGGTGTCGTTCCACACCGATAGACTAGAAGATTTATGAAAGCGAGCGCTCCACTCTTACGACGGAGGAGTACACGACACGACGGCCCAGTGAACTGTCACTTGTACTGTATATAGTACTATAGTTTTGTTGTTTCACACGATCCATCAATACAAACCCAGTTAAACAGGAAAGGGCGGGATTTTTCTCGCGCCGTTTATGATACTGGCCATACATTTCAAAGGCAATTTTAATGTATGCAAACTGAATAATTAAGTAACAATATGATATCTAGTAAAACTAAAAACACATATGATTTATTGTGTTAGAGTGTAGTAGTAGTGTTGTATTGCATAGTTATTAGATGTAACATGCGGGAACGTGTGGAGATATAGTTTTGGAGGGCCTACAGAGAAAAGCGTAATACATTCACCGAACTTCAGAATAAGCAGATTACGGTCACTATATACGTTTTGCGGTGATTATACGGTCACTTGCTCACGGTTCAGCATCGGATTGCACTTTGTTGACCATCCAAATAGTCTGTGTGGCACCATGTTGACTAGTTAAATTGACCATGTTCCTTGTGGGTCCCACCTATCAGTTCGCATAGGGAAAAGGTCAGATAAACACAAATTTACGCAGGTGCGACAAGACTCCACCCCATGCGCGGAATCACCTGGTTGTGTATGTGTCTGTCAGGGCCTGATGTGTGCGCATGCACGTGTAGGTTGAGCACTTGAGCGTGAGAGTGTGTGTTGGTCGTGTGGTGTACTGGTGTGTGCATGCATGCATGCGTGTGTGCGTGTGAGTGTTGCGTGCGTGCGTGGCTGCGTGTGTACGTGTGAGTGTTGCGTGCGTGCGTGGGTGCATGTGTTCGTGCGACTGTTGCGTCATGCAGTTCGTGTGCATGCGTGCATGTGTGTATAATCACCACACCAGCTCCTATGTGTTAAAATAGACGGCTCAGCATACCAATACAAGGCCACCTTGTCTACTGTGCCCGTGATCATGAATTCGAACCACCGTCCAATATTTTTTTATCGTTTGTTTTCATTCTTACTAGGAAGATGCTCGTGCGTTGCACGTAACATCAAGATGCATTTGTATGACTAGTTTATCTTGGGAGAGAAAAGGATGGACGAGGGAAGGCCTTATTTGCAAATGTGGAGAGGTGTGTGCGTACATATTAGGCAAAATTGTCAGAGTTTCTTTCCTATCCGTCAGATATAAATCGGACGGCCTATATTGCAGGATGGCAGGCACACCATCATCACCAACTCTGTTTTTTATAAGAGTGTATTTTATCCCTACTCTTATAAAAAGCATAGTCGGTGATGATCATGTGCCTGCCATCCTGCAATATAGGTCGTCCGATCTATATCTGACGGATAGGAAGGAAACTATGGCAATTTTGCAAAAAGATACCCACACCCCTCTCCACACTTGCAAATAAGGCCTTCCCTTGTTCATCCTTTTCTCCCACAAGATAAACTACTCATACAAATGCATCTTGATGTTCCGTGCAACGCATGGGCATCTTGCTACTATTTTATAAGAGTGTAGATATAGAGTAGATACAAGCTGACAGGTGGGCCCGGTGGTAGTGAGATAATGTGATGCAACACTAGAGGTGCCACGTGGAGCGTTTAACTGGTCAACTAGTCGTATCTTGAGCAAATACAGAGTTGTACGGTGAGCCCGTGACTGTATAATAACCACAAAACGTAAATGGTGACCATAATGAGTGGATTCTGAAGTCCAATGTACGTATCGTGCTTTCACTTCAAATACAATGATCGTCATTGTATATATCGTGAGAGAAAGATGAAACATGCGTGAATGTGCTGGGGGCTTACTTTTAGAGGACCTGGAGATAGTTTGTGTGCGTACCTGCAAGGGGCGTACAGGGGGGTATGCGATGGAGAGAGAGAGATGCTCTTCGTTTCTCTTTATTATGACTACCTTTATATATAGTATAAAAATATACAAATTCACAGTGCGGAATAAATATAATTGTGGGCACCATGCAATGCAATCGTTCATACCCCTCCATATAACTTTGTAATGTTGTATATATGTAGAAATTCTAAAATATTTTTTTGGCCACACTTTATTCAAAAGGAATGTTGTATGCGAAATAAACGTGAAGAGAGGGCTTTTGAGATCAATGGGGTATGTGATATAACATGTGTGGATGTGTAGTTGATGCATTTGGTAGGGCCTAGAGAGGTATGTGTGTGTATTACGTATTCGAGAGAGGCATGGATGGAGGGGCCGACAAGGGGGCATGGGAGAGATAGCACGAGAAATGAGAGTGCTCTAGAGAGAGACGAATATGACGTCACAGCGAGAGATTCCCTTGAGTGTGTGTATGCAAGGGGGGAGTGGATAGAGGCACCAGGAGAATATATTTTTTGTGTGTGGTGTCTGTGTTGGTATGTGTGGGTGTGAGAAGATAACGAGACATGGGGGCAGAGGGTGTGTCACCGCGTGAGGTCCGGTGGGTCGAGGTGAGGCCCTTCGTTCGGTTCCGTCCCGCGCCACATTGGTCGGCCCGTGACGCATTTAGGGAGACCCATGGATGACTAGTCGTACAAGACAAATATAGCATAATTGTTAAGGACTCTATGTCCACTGACAAAGCTGGCTAGGATTTGTAACCCTGGATTCTCAGACTAAGGTAACCCCTTTATCTCCGATATTACTATTCATCCAACCTAACTTTAAGGGGCATCCTACAGAATGCTCTACTAGAATCATATTCGTCAATTAGGAAGAGAGGTGTGAGACAATGCGTGAGAGACATGCCTAAAGATAATGTGCGTACAGGAGACACGTAGGCAGGTCTATGTATATAGAAAGGGTCGATGGGGATTGTGCGTGTGTATGCTTGCGAGAGGAAGAGTGCTTGTGATAAAGGTTAGTGAAAACAGTCGTAAATGGTTACGAGAGGGAGGGAAGATTATATCGAGAGCATGTGCGCGAGAAAGACACCTCGGGAGAGAGTGTGTGAGCATGTGTGAGAGACTACCAATGGAGAGTGAAACTACACATACAAGACTGCTGTACACATTGATTAAAGATATAAATTGTATCCAAATATTAGGATGGGATCATGATATTTGCAATTCACGTAAGGAACGGTCATTGATCCATCAGACATCTAGATTCTATCGAATTTGAGCATGTCTATGTTATTATTCGACACAATTGATCCACATAGTTAGTATTTTGAACTCCAGACAATGCATCGCTTTACCAATCGAATATAAACGTGAGTATAGTTCATGTTGTGTGTGTAAAGCACATTATACATACGAAAGTTACACAATGAACATTATAAATAGCTACCAATGAACTAGCATACATTTGAATTCAACTTAAGGTGGTTTTAAAAAATTGAATTCAACATGAAGTCCGTTCAATTATTTGAATTTGATATCATGGCATGTGCAAATCATACCTAAATTATGGGGGCACCAATCTTTGCTCTGATTTTGTACATAATAGCATATGTAGTCGTGTATAAAATAGATTCTAATTTAGCTCCTCCATTCCAAAATAATCATAGTTATAGGATTTTCAAGTGTCAAAATTTCAAAAAGAAGCGGATAATTTAATGAGGTTTTCAAACATACAAGGTCAAATTTAACGTTGTCTATTTAGGTCAATCCTCAAAGTTCCAGAGTACTCTAAACGTGAATGCTTGTGTTTCAAAATTTCGAACGAAGTGCCAAAAGAGCCTCTACTCGCTCGAAACCGCGTGAGACCAATGTTTGGTAGTACAAGGAAATTACTTTTCTAATAACTCCGACCCGTGAAACCTACCGGCCCGACATCCAAAGGTCTAAACTGGGGTAGGTTTGTAGCTTCATCTAGACGCCACGCAACCGCCTCCGAAAAACATTCACACACAATGGCCGCCTAAGCACACATGCACGCGGCCGAAATCGCTCCAGCCCACTATTAGGGACACCTGGGATTACCATCCTACCCCCGATCCGCAGTAGGTCCAAAATTTAAGAGGGGGCAAAGTTTGTACTTTCCCCAAATTTCAAACAAGCGCGTCCCATCTTCTGTTCAAAAAAGCCAAAACAAGCGCGTCCCAGCATCAAACATGGTTCTCCCCTCCCCCACCCGCCGTCACGATTCCCCATTAGTACTCGCTGGTGCAAAAACTACCTCTCCACCAGCCGCGAAACCCCGGCGTCCTCCGTCCGCCACCCCATTCCACCCATCAACCGCCGCCCTCCTCCATCACGCCGGAGCCAATATCTCGACGTCATCGTCCACCGCAACCTCAACCGCAACGCCCTCCATGGCTAGTAGTTGAAGTCGAGGCTGAGCCGTCCGTACCCGAGCCAGTTCAACCACGCCGCCATGCGCCTCACCGCTGCCGCTCCAACTTCGCCACCCTCCACCGCACCGGAGTTGTTCCTTCTACGCCGTCCTTCGCCGCCTCGGATCTACTTCCCCTCCGGCGACATACGGCCACGGCAACACAGTCAACAGTTTTTCCATGGGTTCGTCCAAGAATCCACGGTTCTCTAAAACATCTGTTCCCCCGGGAGAAAAAATAAGATCACCGCGACATAAGGAGGAGACCACACCGGCAACCGAAAAGTGTACTCCTCTTCCCTTATCCGTGCAAACCTTACGTGTTTGCTTGCACGGTATTCATCCCACATAAGACACTAGTTGACCGCTTCTTCTTGATACTAGATGTTCCTAGAAACTCGTGATGCACAAGGTTTCTCCTCATATACTATTTCACCTTAGCTAGAGGTCCGTCGCCCCCCTGAATTTCAATTCCTGGTTAGTTGATTCCCAATTAACGGAAGCATTCCCCGGCGTAATAGACGCTAGTACGCCTATTACGCCGGGGAAGCAGCGCCTCAGTGTTTATCTTAGAGGCGTGTGGGGCCTAGAGCTACTGGCGCCCGATCTGGAGGTCGGCCAGGATTAAAGGGATGGCCTGGGGGTGCTGCCAAGCACGGAGGTGGTGTGAGTTCGAGGGGAGGGCGGGGCGGCGGAGGCAGGGGTCTGGGCCGGTGGTCGCTGGCGGTTCAAGAAAGATCGTCAACAGTGACTGGCGGGAGGTAGACGAAGGCCATCTGCCTGTTCCTTATAGATCGGATGGTTCATTAAAAAAATCGACTGACCTATTTATTTTCAGTCGACTGTTATATTGACATGAACACATCTGGTGGTGTGCTGGAGGAGTACCTGCATTTCCTGTGCTCATATATTAGAAAATCATACGGAGTAGAATCTAATTTTGTTTGTCGTGCAATGTTGTAGAGCTATCATATGTCTCCTATCATTTATTTTTTCAGCCACCTGCTATCTGCTACTTTTACAGTGCACTAGTTCTGCACACACTTCACACATACTCTCACTATTGTGTTTTTATGCAAGGGTATTTTAGACCCTGCCTTGTGAAGCAAAAGATAAGAGAGAGTTGCTCTGCGTGAGTGCAGCAGCTAAGCTTTAACACGTCTCAAGACTATAAAGGGTGTAGTGTCAGCAGATGGGGACGGGGAACGTAGCTCTGGAGTTGATGATCTCGCTCGCCATGAACCACCATCCCAAGTGCTTGCTTTAACTTCATGGTGTCATATGTGGTTGCATGTTCCATATGGTGTCTAGCTTGTATTCAAAAGGCCGAAGTCGGTCTTTATTGAGATAAGGAAATATATTTTTACATGAACGCATGTGCCACACAAATCTATCTTCTTGTAGGTGAACTGTTCAAAGAACAAGGCCAACCGCATTTAAAGTGAAATTCCAATGCATTTACAGTGATCTCGTAGCTATATTGCACAATCGCAAGGCTCTTGTAATTAGCTGCTATTTCACTCTTTTCGCTGTACCATATTATCAGATCTATATTGACTTGTTCCAAATGCGAGGAAAGCCCGCAAGGACCAAAAGTACCTGAACCAAATGCTGTGGAAATCTTCAAGGACTGCACACCAGCAAGAAGAAGGGCATGACTACACCGCTAAAGCCGCTTTGTAAGTCCTTAATCCCCATGCCTTTTAACTATTACTTACTCTGACTTGTGCCTTGAACTGCATGGTTTGCAGCCAATGTCTATTACTCTTTTCAATTTTATACACAATTGTCTTAGCATATCATTGCACCTTACAAGGTTTAAAAGAGAGGAGTGATGTTCCTTTGATCTTGACCTGTAATCTAGTTCTGTGCTGGACTTGCCCACACAACGTTACAATTACTTGTTTGTCTGCTCTCAGTTGTTTTGTGATATGAATGATGTCATACTATGCTTACTATTATAAACTTCGTCTCTTTATCCTTAGCCCTCAATACAATGGGAAGAAATATACAATACATTAGCGATGGTACGTGGTCATATGTTTGGAACCTGGTTTTATTATGTACTTTGCAATAAAATACAACTATTATTTTACATGGGTTCATCAGCATAAGTTCTGTATATAGACCAAAGCTATTTTGTTTGGTTTTGTTGCCTCCTTAATATCTTCTGTTCTGGTACTACTAATGTAAAACCACAACTTTTAAGCGAGCTATGGAAAAAATGGTGGAACCACCACCTTCTGAAGGTGGCGAGGCAACTATAACCGCGATGTCAGCTCTTGCCGCAGGGGTCAAGACTGTCCACTAACAAAGGCCAAAAGCACGCTCTCGCAAATACCGGGTTGGTTGTTAAGGCAATCTCGCCCAAGCTGCCTCATGATCAAGATATGCAAGCTCAAAACAATGTTGTATCAAGGCGCCGCATACAAGTTCATCCCCGATAGAGACCCTTTGTGAAACAAGGAGAGACGTTGTTCGATGTTGTCAATATATGCATGGTTTTGAAACCAGACTATCGACATTTGCTATGTTGATCGTGAGCCTAGGAGAACTCAAGGCGAAGGTTATGGTGCTCCATCGGACAATACAAAGATGAAAACGTAATAAGTCAAATGAACTGAGCTTATGAACTTCTGGTGGTGCATTTATCTGCTAGACTATTAACTTTTATGCCAACCTTCCTTTTGTTTTATAGTTTTAATTTGTTTTGGTGCGAGACAAAATTTGTTCTTAACGTGCAGCCACCGTCTGAAGAAAACATCAAGCCATTTTTGTATAGTGTAGGGTGTTCCCTATATTTGCACTGGTGGCGAACTTTGATGCCCACCGGCTGTAGTTTACATGGGCCTCCTACGGGTCGTAGAAACAATGGGCCTTCTAAGGGCCGTAGGAACAATGGGCCTTCTACGTGGCGTAGAAACAATGGGCCTTATACGGGTCGTAGACACAATGGGCCTTCTATGGGCAGTATCATCAATGGGCCTTCTACGGGCTTATGATCGGTCGGCCAAACATGGGCCAATAACAGACCACATTATGGCTGTAAATGGGCTAGAGTTGAAATCGTCCGTTCATGGGCCGACCATAACGGGCCGTCGTTAATCGGCCGTATTTTGATGACGCTATCAAAATGGCCCAACGTATTAACGGGCCACAAACGGGCTGACTGTAACCACGGGCTGAATTTGGCCATAAGCAGAAAATGATAGTAACGGGCCGTAAGTAAACAAATGTGGAAATGAGCCCAATAATAAATGGGCCCCGAGAAGGCCGAAAGATAACATGGGCTGGAAACGGCCCAACGGAATAATGGGTCGTTAATGGGTATAAAGTGATACACTGTTCATTACGGGCCAGTTTCACCACGGGCCGTTAATGGGTATAAAGTGATACACTGTTCATTACGGGCCAGTTTTACCACGGGTCGTTAATGGGCCGAGAGTAATAAGGGCCTCATATGGGCCGAAAGACGTCATGGGCCATACATGGGCCGAAGTTAAAACGGGCTGAATTATATTGACGCCCAGATGATGCTATCGGGCCTAATTCGTTAGGGCCGTAAACGGGCCCTCGGGTTAGCGGGCGTAAATGGGCTATATGCGAACAGGCCGCTAATCAGCATGCCGTGGGCCGCTTGCCACCTTTTAACCAAGTCAAACGGGCCGGCCTTTTCACAGAATGGGCTCGCTAGTCGCGCCACGGTAGACGATCATAGGCGCTTTGTGTCCAATGAGTGGATGACATCTGTCCCAACGGTGAGTCGACACGCAGTTTCTCCAGCCAATGATGATTTTACACGGAAAATCCCCATTGGTCGGGCTGTTAACGGGTTATCGGAACCAAAACCGACCCAAGAGCTTAACAGTTGTTCCGTTATGTGGATGCCACGGTTGGTCACCCTTGACGAAAAGCACTTCGGACGGTGATTTATCGTCATGGAAGTGGACACTCCGGATGATAATTTTGGTAATGTCATGGAACACTTCTACGACAAAGACAGTATGACTATCTTGATTCTCATTATAAAATTGTCATGGATGTACATGCATGACAAAAATGCGACCCATCGTGACAAACACGCATCATCACGGAAGTGTATTTTTTGTAGTGTATCATCCAAACAAGCATTAAGGTAGCAAATGATCAACCACATGATCATACAAGTATCTCACAAAATACATAAAGTAGCAAGCAAACACACAATAAATTTCAAGCAAGTAAAATGCAAAGAGAGACAAAACAACTCTCTCTCTCTCTCTCTCTCTCTCTCTCAGACTATGATCTATACATATTTATCCCCCTTTGGCACAAGTACCAAAAAATTCAAAATATGCATAGTGCTATGCGCCTCAAGCTTGGTCTTCATGAGGTGGTGTAGAGAGAACTCCAGGACTAAGGCATCTGCCGATGTAGCCGGAGCGGTGGAGTGGTCTGCCGAGGTGGCACCGAGCTGAGTCATGGTGCATATAGTAGCTCTTGTGTCCGGGACAGCACTGCAGCAGACTCCTTCTAGGCACTCTAGTAAAAGCATCTCGTAGTAGACTTGCCCTTCTTCTCCTCCACTTCCTCCTCGAAGTGGCTCAACCACCGATCAATCTCGCCACCTTGACATCAAGATCATAGAATTTCTGCTCAATGATCCTCTCCAAGCTCTCCGGTTTTGAGTCGTATGCCAAGCCCTTCTCAATCCTCAAGGTGGATTGATCAGATATCCAAGCTGATCTTGCTTGCTCTTCAAGAACACTTGAGATGCCTCTTTAGCAGTTGGCATCTTTGCAGCTTTCTCTGCCCTTGCCTTCTCTCTCTTCTCATGTGCTTGCACTGATGATGGATCTTCCTCAGTCATGACAATAATGTTTTCTTCAAAGTCTAGCCTGAGGGGTAAATGATCTTTGTCCAATAGATATATGACTGTGCCCATCTTGAAGTTGATGAGCACCTGAATTTGTGGAGCATACCCACAAGATCTCTTCTGATATGCAGCAGTCCTCTTGATTGTTTCCACGATCAAACTCATCACTTTGAACTTCTGAGGGACATCAAAAAGCTGTAGCAGGTTGATAGAATGTCCTCCGATCATCTTGTGATCTCCAGCACTTGGGTAGCAATGTGTGCCTTAGGATCCAGCTTGATGGTAGGCAGACTGCATAATGTGTAGTGTAATCGATCCAAGCTTGTGTGTCTCCAAAGCTTTGTCTGGGATCTCCTTGTACATGTTGGCCATAGTGTTGTGGTATTTCTTCTTGTCAGCATAAACATCCAAGTCATCTTCATGTTCCTCCTGGGCATTGATTAGCTTGGCCCATTATTCAACAAAGGATTGGTACCTAGTACCTCCGACATCCATACGATTCTGCCATCTGGATAGAAATGAGTAGTAGAATAGAATTGCATGATCAGCTCATCATTCCACTTGGTGAGCTTTTGGCCAACAAACTTGTCAACCTCACATGCCTTGAAGCTGTCATAAACACCTGGGAAGTGATCTTTATTCTCTCTTATGTAGGTCCAGCCCACCCATCTCATGTCACACACTATGGGCTTCTTGTCAAGCAGGATAGTCTCATAGAAATCTTGTCGTTCCTTTGTGTGGAACCTATAATCCACAGCAGTTCTCCTCCGACAAAGATATGGTCAGCCTTTATCCACTGCCCAGTCCTGCATCCTTCTTGATCCTCATATCTTCTCGCAATAGGACGCATCATTATGGTCGTGGATCTTTGGCTTTAGCTTCCTTAGCACTCGGCTTCAATTTCCTCTTCTTCACCGAGGCACCGGGCCTTGTTCTTCTCCTCAACAGGTATGTTCCTCGGTACTCCTCTTGGGTGCAGTCTTGGGAACGGAGCAAGAGCTTTGGGAGCAGTTTAAAGCTTAGCAGCAGCCCCTGACTTTATAGCATCTCCCATGAGCTTTTGTACCTTAGGTGCTGGAGCAGCATCCTCTTCCTCTTCATCATCTAATCTCACCATTGAGGACTTTCTAAGAACATTAGTTGTTGTAGTTCTTGCCCTCTTCTTCTTCTTGTCCTCACTAGCTGCTTCTTCTTTAGATTCAATGGTGAACTTCATAGTTTCACCTATGGTAACTTTCCTTGGCTTGGATGTAGGCACTCTCCTAGCTGGTGCCTTCTTGTTCATGCCTGGCTTTGTTGATGCAGCAGTGCCAAACTCTTTCTTCACAACTTTCCTCTTTGAGATGGCCTCATCCTCAGCTGCAACATAATCTTCATCTTCAGAATCCGAGGTTCTCTTCTTCCTTGTTCTAGTAACTGCCTTGGGCAAGTTACTAGGTGTGCTCCTGCTGCCCTCATCATAGCTACTGGAGGGACTAGTGCCCTCACTCAACTGTCCTTGCTGCTCGCACTGTTCGTTGTCACTCCGTCGACATCTTGCGTGCAAACCGTCGCAGACTCGTGAATAGGTTGTAGATGAGGTAGAGTAGATGAGCATCACAAAGTACAGAGATTTCGCAAGACAAATTGAGTCAAAGATCTTAGTTTTAGTTCTCTACAGAAGTGATTTCGGAGCTACTAAATTGACAAACTCGGTGATGCCGAAGCAACACTTGGAACCTAAACTAGTGAACTCGGTCGGGCCGAGTCACAGTTCGGTGGCACCAAGATTGCTAGGCTTTCACAGAATCTTGAACTCGGTCACACCGATTTGCACGTTTCAGTCGGACCGAAAAGGGCCTAAGCCGAATCGATGAGACCTATTTCTACATTTCGGTCGGTCCGAGATGAGTTCTGCGGAGAGCTAACCCTAAAATTTTCGAATCAATCTAGACCTAAGGAAGTTTTAGTTGGATAGATTAATCACATTCGTGGCAAGAAACATGGCATTGTCCTTGTGCTAGGAATCGGAGTGAAAAAGACAGCACAAGGGGTCGAACACTTACCCTAGAGCGGCGAGTGTTCACTAAGGCGGCGATGGCGGAGCAGATTCCGTCGACGGCGGCAAAGTCCAACGGCGGGAGGTCGTTGGCAGCGAGGAGATGATCCTGAGACCCAAGGAGGCAGAGTGAATTTGAAGAAATTTCTAAAGTCTCACCCGTGGGTATTTATATCCCGACCCTGTCGGTGTGACCGAGTGGAACAACTCGGTGGCACCGAGATTGCAGAATCGCAAGCGGTTGCTGCAACTCGGTGTGACCGAAGTGTTCAAATCGGTTGCACCGATATGAAAACCTAGATCAATTTAGTGAACTCGGTTTGACCGAAATGGATTTCTCAGTCAGACTGAAATGCACAAAGAGGTTTTGGAAGTTTAATTCTATGACAAATCGGGGGACTCTGAGTTCTCCTCACACAGAGTGGTTCGAATCTGACATGATCAAACTTTGTGATGTAGCATGAATAGAGTTTGAGACGAGAAAAGCATAGATAGCTAGAGAAGGTTCTTAGGCATTCTTGTCCATCCACTTGGCAAAATAAAAAGATCCAAACAATCAAAGCAACAAGTGGATGTCCTTGAATGAGTGAAATATGCAACCAACATGCTCACATAATAAAATAGCAAGTGAAATATGTGGCAAAGCATGCACAACGAATTCTAGCATCTATCAAACAATTGGCGATGACTAGGTCATCTATATATGAGTATATTGACTTAGGAGTCAAATGAGAACATTTGATCATAGGTCATACTCATCGTTTAAGCAGAAGTGGGGTTACCACTTTTACATAAAGCATTGATGTGTTCACACCATTAGAGTTGCTTTAGCTCAATTCTTTAGAGTAAAGCTCCCCCTAGATGTGAGATCCCCCCTAAGAGGGATGAACTAACCTTGGATTTTGTCGATGATGACTTCATGTAGATGTTGAAGATGTGAATGCTCAATGTTGTTGATCATTAGAGCAATCCTTTGGAGTGAGTTGCACTTTCAATACCTACACGGGTTAGTCCCACAAGGAACAAACAAGGATATCCATAGACATAGAGTGGTATTCACATGAGATGATGTCCACGAATGCATTAGATTGCCTTGTCCCTTGTCTTACCAACAAGAGGGTTTGTGACTCCTTGAACTAATGCAAGATATGGAAGTTGTTTGCACTTGTCCTTGCCAAAATGATAAGAGTGAAGTATGTTGGTGGAGTCACCCTCAAGAACTCTCTAGCTCTTCTTCTTTGGGATCCACACCATCTTGATGGGAATCCTTGAGTTGTAGTCGTATTTGATGAAGTGGAACTCGATGTAGTCTTGGGAACCCACTTGACCAAGGCCTTAGGTGCTTCTTCTAATGCATCAATCTCCTCTTGAAGCTTGTCCTTGCCCTTTAGCTTGTGGTCTTGTGGTGGAAGATCATCTTGAGCTTGTGTTCCTTGGAAAGAAATAGGATCACACTTCTTTGTTGAGGAACAAACTTCGCCTTGGGGTATTGATCTTCTTCCCACTCAACTCCATTGGCATTGAACTTTCGTTCAAAACCAACACCTTGATTCTTCCGTGTCTTCCTTGCTTATGCATAATTTCCTCAAATTGCTTACTTCGCAAGACTCTTGTAAACACCTTTCTCTATAATTCCTTCAATAAGATATTTTCTTCCTCAAGTGTAACTTGGCTAAGAGAATAATTAGTGAAATCAAGAGAACTACTAGAAGCAACAACATTGGAATTAGCATGAATATTGTTACTACTAGAGGAAGAATCTTTCTTGTTCTTGTTGCTAGATTTAACTTGTGGCATGTAAGTAGACAAGAGTAAATACTTGGCAATGTAAGAAGAGCTTTTCTTGCGAAGATCATCATTGATTGCTTTTAAGAACTCATGCTCTTGCTCAAGGTTGAGCTTTTCAAAGCGTAGCTTCTCAAGAGTCTTTAAAAGTTCTCGATGATCTTCCAAGGTAGTTTCATGAGCTAACTTAAGATTGTTTAGTTCTTTAGTTAGACGCTCAATCTCCTTCTTATCATCGTCATTCGTTTTATCTTGATTATCATGATTAATAGCAAGTTCATCATAGTTTTTATAACTAGAGTTGTCAACAAGTAAATCATCATCTCCTAGCAAATCATCTTCATCACTATTGAAATCAACATACTTGGGGTGTGTTACCTTTGGACCTTTATTCATGAAGCATCTTCCAATTCCTTCATTTGGTGAGTCAAATATGTCGAGGAGTCGCTTGACACAAGCGCTAGACCGCAACACCTTCATCTTGAGTATATTTGGAGTCGGAGTGATAACTTCTTTCGGAGTGATGGTCGGAGTCGGAGCCAGATACCCATTCACCAACATGAGCTTGATGCACTAAAAAAATACACTTCCGTGATGATACGTATTTGTCACAGTAGGTCGCGTTTTTTTCATGCATGTACATCCATGACAAATTTATGACAAAATCAAGATAGTCATACATGTGCTGTCGTAGAAGTGTTCCATGACATTACCAAAATTATCATCACGGAAGTGTCCACTTTCATGACGATAAATCGCGCCACAAAAGTGCTTTCGCCAAGGGTGGCCGACACGCGGCATCCATCGTGAACGGAACGCCGTTAAGCTATCGGGTCGGGTTTTGGATCCGATAACCCGTTAACAGCCCCGACCAATGGGGATTTTCCACGGTAAAATCATCATTGGCTGGAGGAAACACGGTCGACTCATCATTGGGATGATGTCATCCACTCATTGAATGTATACGTTTATGATACGCCAACATGTGGCTGGCCCAACAGAAGCCCATTCTCGTGAAAAGGCCGCCCATTTGACTTGGTCAAAAGGTGGCGGCTGGCCCATGGAAAGCCTCGTTAACGGCCTGTTCGCATATAGCCCATTTACGGCTCGCTAACCCAAGGCCCGCTACGCCTTATCCGATTAGGCCCAATAGCGCCATCCGGCCATCCAATATGATTCCAGCCCGCCACTTCGCCCATGTATGGCCCATGACGCCTTTCGCCCATATGAGGTCCTATGTAACTCTTGGCCTATTAACGCCCGTGGTGAAACCGCCCGCAATGAATAGTGTATCACTTTACACCCATTAATGGCCCGTGGTAAACCGGCCCGTAATGAATAGTATATCACTTTATACCCATTAAGGGCCCGTTATCGCTTGGGCCATTTCAAGAAATGTTATCTTTGGCCTTCTCGAGCCCATTTATTCTGGGCTCATTTCAAAGATTCGCTTACTTACGGCCCATCGCTATTTTTTCGCTAGGGCCAAATTCAGCCTGTGGTTAAATTGGCCCGTTTGTGGTCCGTTAATATGTTGGGCCGTTTTCATAGCGTCATCAAATACGGCCTATTAACGATGGCCCGTTATGGTCATACGGCCCGTATAAGTCCCATTGATGATATGGCCCGTAGAAGCCCCATTGTTTCTACGGCCCGTAGAAGGCCCATTGTTTTTATGGCCCGTAGAAGGCCCATTGTTTCTACGGCCCGTAGAAGGTCTACTGTTTCTACGGCTCGTAGAAGGCCCACTGTTTCTACGGCTCGTAGGAGGCCCAGTGTCACTACAGTAAATATTAGCACATGGTTATTGTGGCCTAGTTTTAAAAGAACTGCACTGACTACAAGCAAACAAATAAACAAGACAATTAGGAAATAAATAAGCAAGCAACTTATGCTAGGCTATCACGGCTGTTACATATTACATCCATCTGGCATCAAAGTTCGCCACCAAGGCAAATATAGGGAACAAAGCAGATATCATATACATCGGTTGTCAAAGTTGGCGCATCAGCAAATAAATGCCGAGCAAAACAAATCCGAACTGAAACCACTTCAAGATCTCAAGAAACAATATCCTGGGTACCCATAATGTCTGGCAACATGCTTAGCAAGCTCTTGTTTGGCACTTAAATCATCCAAATATTGTCAATGCACCGAAAATATGCATCTGAATTCAGAGGGACTTCCTCACCCTTCAAATTTTCCTGTCAGCAAAGACATCTGATCGATGTCTTTCAACTTGAAGTTGAGACTCAAGAAGATGAACTGATTGAGGGAGCGAGTTCAAGAGCTTGTGCCAGCAGATCGCCAAGAATCAACACTACATCAAGACAGTAACTTTGGGTTCCTCACCGTCACAAGATAGTTTTATCAGCTTTCTTGGAGACCAACAGGATGTCTCACTATCTTGAACCTTATCTGCATTACTTCCTTTACCATTGGATAACGCGACATCGTTCTCCAATATTTTGTCCGATTCTAGAAGAGAAACAAGGCATACATCACATGTTTACTATGTTGTATATGAAACTCATTTTGGTAAATGAGTTCAAGAGTAAAGTGGACAGGATAACAAAGATGAAACAAAGATATATCTATGTACCATGGTCACTTTATGGTCTATATCATTCTAGTTTTTGTTGCCAAATCAAGATAGAGACACAGCTCAAATAATATTTGTTCAAGACAAAGCAGAATAGACAGAATATAAGTGTGGGTAACTATAGAGCAATAACAACACTTGTAATGTGCATGAAATGAGAACATAACTGCTTATTCAATTGAAACTGAAATCAACATAGAGCAGGTTACAACAGAAACCAGTTAAAGAAACAGGTTTAAAACATACATGTTGCGCCATTGAGTTTCAACTCCATCCTTCAAATTTGAAAATAGTTGGTATGAGTAAATACAAGAATGCAAGAGCAAAGGAGTATGAACCATAGCTACAGTAACCTGACCTGAGAACAAATCTTCTTCTCCTTAAGCGCTGAGTTGGGATTCGGAGTGGTGGTCCTCGTGTTTTGGGTACCGCAGTTCCCTTACTAACCGCCATGTTTGGGTGCTCGTGGTGGAGACGGTGTTGTGTCAATCTGAACTGGGTTACTATTTGTCGGGTTGTTAGAAGGGGTGTAGCTGGTTCTTCGTCCAACCGGGTAGGGGTACAATCATGTAGAGTCTCAAGTTATGTGGTGGATCTGGTCCTTGGGCAAGTACAACCGTGGTTCTATCTGCATCAACTGGTAGCACTATCTTTTCTCAAGACCGTGTTGTTACTCCCTTAGATACCGCCATCACGCCTCCAATTCAAATGGTTGATAAACAAGAAAAGTAATTGAAAGTATAGACATTGTATGATAGACAGTGCAATGAATAGTGGGGAATAAAAGAGGGCATGAAATAATTCATATTTATGTTGTCTAACCAAACAGGATAGCATAACACAATTTCACATATATGATGGCTAACTAAACATGATAGCATGACACAATTTCACATTATGATGGCTAACTAAAAGGATGGAAAGACATAGTTCAAAATATGAGACTATGTAAACAGGATGACATGACATAACTATATAATGTGTTTATTAAATAGGTTGGCATGCCATAATTCACATACATTCATGGATAGAATGCCATAATTCTAAATATGATGACTGTAAACACTAAATGTGATGAGATGATATAACTATATGATGTCTTTATTAAATGGGTTGCCATGCCATAATTCGTAGATGATGTGTATGTACTATGTAAACATGATGGCATGATATAATTCAAATATATGATTTATATAGTAAGCAAGTAAGCAGATGGCAATCTATATATGATGTAAAAACTAAGCAATGCAAGACAACATGCATGACATGGGTAATATAACCCTGCCAAGTTTGAGCATAGACCTCTGGGGAAATAGGACTGGTCATCAGCCTCTCAATCCTCCTCCGAGGAGCTCTCAGAGCTACCAAGATGTCTGCTTCAGCAGTAGCATTGTCTGCTCAATACCTTGTTTTCACTCCAGATACTTCCATCACCGCTCAAATGGTTGATGCACAGAAGAGTAGTTGAATATACAAACGTTGTTTCCACAAATGGAACACGAATACAAAAAATGATAGCATGATATAATTCACATACATGATGATTGGCTAAACAGCATGGCATTGCATAATTCACATATATAATGCCTTTGCAACAAGATAGCATTGTATAATTCACATATATAATGGCTTGCAACAAGATGGCAATGCATAATTCACATATATGGTAATTAGACACCGAACGGTGGCATTCACACAAAGCATGTCTAAACTAATCAAATGGCATAGCAATGCGAGACACCATACGCACGATATGAGCAACATAACCCCGCCAAGTTAGAGCATACACCTCGGGGATAGGACTGGTCATCTGCTCTCAATCCTCCTCCGAGGAGTATCCGTAATCAGCGAGATATGTGCTTCATCGACAGCATAGTCTACTCAAGACCTTGTTTTCACTCCAGAATTTGCCATCACCGTGTCAAATGGCTGATGCACACGAAGAGCAGCTTGAATGTACTAACATTGTTGACAAATGTAATATGTAACAAAAAAAGGATGGCCTGATATAATTTATATATAAGATGAGTGGCTAAGCAGGATGGCATTACAAAATTCACATATATGATGACTGGCTAAACAAGGTGGCGCTGTATAATTCACAAAAACGATGAATAAACTAAACAGATGGCATTCGCACAAAGGATGTCTAAACTAAGAATATGACATATTTGATGTATAAAGTAAGCAATGCAAGACACCATATGCATGATATAACCAACATCAGCATGCCAAGTTAGAGTGAAGACCTCAGGGGTAAATAGGAGTTATCTTCCCTTCCTAATCCCCTCGTAACAGATATCTTCCTCTCACCACAATCCAAATGCGTGGGGGGGCTGCCTTTGCGCCTACCATGGAGCGACGCCTACATGAAATTATATTGCCACGCAAGGCTCAGATTTTTGCTCTACATGTTCAGTTCCATTGTTTACAATAATCGCCATGTATAGGAATAAAACATAGTGAGATTATGTAAGGAGTGCATGCTGAAATCCAGAGTGATGGTAGCAACCTGTGGATAGACCCAAACCAATAATAGCAGTGATAATGGCTTCAGCTTAATAAATACAGATAATGGCTTTTTACTATTTGTTTCCCACCCAACATGAAAGTCATAGTAGACACCGGAGATTAACCAGATAGTAGATAGATACTATTGATAGCGGCCCGATATGTACCCCACAACCATTTAAAACTCAAGTTTGACCATTAGTTTGGAGCTGACTCGTAGTCTAATCGGTGAACAGACGATAAAGTAGCATGTAATATTAAGCGATGCATAACGAAGCAGACACGAAGAGTGCGACTCTCTTGCGGACCCGTAGTCCTCGAGGTCATCTCGCTCGTTGATGATGGTAATGCAGTTTTCTGGATGCCAAGCGGGAAGAAGATCTGAGGCATCGAAAGACAGTCCGAGGTCGGATCCTCGCTGTGCTGACCCTTCTGTCGCTGGAGCAGCCGAGCTGGGTGGACGACGCAAGCAGCAGGAGCAGGACAAACCACACAAGATTTTCTTTGACAACTATCTGTAAGAGAAGTAATTCTGTAAGGGCTCGCTTTGAATTGGAGGATTCCAACAATGCAGGATAGGAAATAGACAAGAATAGGATAGGAATGCACGCAAAACAGAGAATTTAAAAACATAGGATTTCTGCCTATCCGGTGTTTGATTCACAACAATTGAAGATCACGGATGCAAAGAAGCATGGTGAGATTAAGTCAAACCACAAGAAAATGTATGGTTATAATGCTATTATGCTACTATCTCTTAGTCTTGTGCTTCATGAATAGGAATTTGAAAAGGAGGACAAGTGAAAATTAAAATTCCTACGTTTTTTCTTTCAAGGAGACACTAAAGGAACAAATCCATGTGCTCAGTGGACAATATATATAACATGTAGAGTAAAAAAGAGATGCAACAAGTGTACAACCTCTTTGGCGAAGCCATGTCGATCTCAGCGTGATTGGGTTGGCCGGTGAGGATGCTCCGGCTGACTTTGCTGTCGGAGGAGGGGAAGAAGATCTTAGGCGCCAGAGATGGAGCCCGAGGTACCGCTCCGCAGTGATGGAGGGTTTCGCTGTTGGAGCAGCTCCAAGTGAGTTGTACGACGCCGAGGCTGAAGCAGACAAGAGAGACAACGAACAACGTTAACCTGAGTGGAATTCTAATAGCATATCCAATACATGATGTAAAATACATAACCACAAAGTGCTAGATGTAAAATACATCAGCCGCCACCACTGAACTTAACTGTCAAACAGAACTTAACTGTTAAACTGAACTTAACCGTTAAACTGAACCTAACTGTCGAAACTGAATTTTGTCTGTCAAACAGAATTTTGTTGTCTAAACTAAACGCACTAGCAAGGTGAGGTTACACGTCGGTCGACTGACTTTTTCATCTCTGGTCACCGATATTGCAGCCGCTGGATATGAAATCAAGGGCATGTGGTTCATCTTCAACCTCCACCCCTCGAGCCGCCAAAGACCACCGACCAAACAGCAGCCCCCTCCGCCACGCCGCGGTGCGCCACCCTGCCTGCCCCGAAGTACTCCCCATCACCGTCCGCCGCCACCCCGCCATCCTCTAGGCCCCCACGCGCCGAAGCTTTTCTCCGGCGATCCCCACGCCACCGCTTCGCCACCGCCGCACCACCGCCCCATCCTGAACCCTAAGATAGATAGTGGGTACCTCTCCATGAAGCCCCCTCCCCGCTGCGGCTGGTTCTTCCTTCACCCCGGCGAGTCCACCCTTGAAAATCGATCGACCCAAAAGTCGATTCAATGATCAAGTGTAGCCAATCGGAGCAGCATCGCAAGCAAGAGCAAGAGGAGAGCAGCAGACGAGCAAGAGCAATAGCAAGAGCAGATCAGGCAGGGCCCGAGAGCAAGAGCAGAGCAGCAGCGAAAGCAAGAGCTAAAGCAGCAGCAGCTCCTATCGATGTGGACGCCGCCGAGGAGCGACGCCTGGAGGAAGTGGCGGCGACGCCGCCGCGGATGGAGCCGCTGCTGTCGGCTCGGGACCGAGCGCCGCAGCACCGTGAGATCGAATCAAGAAGAAAATGCGGCGATTAGTGTACAGCCTCTTTGGTGGCACCGATTAGGCCGCAGCTTCATCCGAGGAAACGGTGATGATGATGCTCTTCCGTGGTGCAGTGAAGATGGCGTGTGGGAATGGAGGTGGCGCGAAGACGAGGGGAACGCCGGGCAGCTCCTTGGAGGTGGAGGACGGGTGGCTGAACCGCCGGACGATGAGATCGACGACGGATCCTCATCCGCACGGTGGATGAGGGACGCCGAGGTGTTGCTGTGGACGATGTCGTCGGGGAAGAGGCTCCGCTGGGTGGCGGACGGCGGCAGGTGGGGTTTCATCGCTGGTTTTCGCGCCTCGTGTATGAATGGGTGGGCGGATGGGATGGCAGTGGGGAACCATGGCTTAGAGACGCGCTTGTCTGAAATGTGGGTAAGTTACAAAAGTACCCCCACCGATTTGAGGCGTTCTTTGGTTCAGGGTACCACGGCATTTTGCATGTCGATTTCACAGAGGTGAGATTTTTCGGCGCTGTAATTTCAATAGCAAGGCGCTGGTTACTGGAGGAGTTGTCGGAGCACAACAAGACAAAGATATATCTTAAATATTTCGGCTAACAAGGCGCTGGTTGAAATTTCTGGACAAGCCTAACGGTAATCGCACCAAATCAATGCGACTACAAATGTCATTCAAAACTTTGAATTCATGTTATGTTCAATTAAAATATTTCGCCACGTATAATGCATGCAACCTACTACTCAAATGAACGCTTTGTTGGGGAACGAGCAGAAATTCAAAATTTTCCTATGTGTCACCAAGATCTATCTATGGAGAAACTAGCAACGAGGGAAGGAGAGTGCATCTACATAACCTTGTAGATCGCTAAGCGGAAGCTGCTCATGAGAACGGGGTTGAAGGAGTCGACTGCCGTGATCCAAATCACCGGAGATCCTAGTGCCAAACGGACGGCACCTCCGCTGCTCAACACACGACAGCCCGGTGACGCCTCCCACGCCTTGATCCAGCAAGGAGAGAGGAGAGGTTGAGGAAGACTCCATCCAGCAGCAGCACAACGGCGTGGTGGTGATGGAGGAGCGTGGCATCCCGCAGGCTTCGCCAAGCACCAAGGAGAGGAGGAGGAGGAGAGGCAGGCTGCACCAAGAGGGAGAGAACTCATGTGTTGGGCAGCCCAAAACCTCAAGTATATATAGGGGAAGAGGGGCTGCGCCCCTTTAGGGTTTCCCACCCCAAGGTGTGGCCAGCCCTAGATGGGACTTGGGGCGGTTAGAGGGGAGGAGTGCCTCCCAAGTCAAGTGGAGGCCCTCCCCTTAGGGTTTCTTCCCATGCGCAAGGGCCTTGGGGGCTGGTGCCCTTGGCCCATTATGGCTAGGGCGCCCCCTACAGCTCATGCTACTGTATTGGACGTGGTGGAACACTTCCTGACCTCCGACCCTCCGAATCCTCGGTTCAAGTTGGATAGCCAAGATGATGCAACCATAGAAGCTTGCACCCATGTTTTCAAGTCTGCTATCACGACAATATCGGTATAACTTGAGGAAAGCTCACTTTGAAGGCAAGGCTAACAGTGAACTTGCCCAAACATCTCTAGTGGAAAATATATCTGATGAAGACTGGAGAGGCCTCGTTAAACACTGGTCCGATCCGAAGTATCAGGTACATTATATATATATATATATATATATATATATATGTGTGTGTGTGTGTGTGTGTGTGTGTGATCAAATCACATGTTGAAGTCCTATTTACGCATGTGCCACACAAATCTATCTTCTTGTAGGTGAACTGTTCAAAGAACAAGGCCAACCGTACGAAAGTGAAATTCCAACAGACGACAGGATCTCGTAGCTATATTGCACACTGCAAGGCTCTTGTAATTAGCTGCTATTTCACTCTTTTCGCTGTACCATATTATCAGATCTATATTGACTTGTTCCAAATGCGAGAGGAAAGCCATAAGGACCAAAAGTACCTGAACCAAATGCTGTGGAAATCTTCAAGGTATCACACGGCAAGAAGAAGGGCATGACTACACCAGTTAAAGCCGCTTTTGTAAGTCCTTAATCCCCATGCCTTTTAACTATTACTTACTCTGACTTGTGCCTTGAACTGCATGGTTTGCAGCCAATGTCTATTACTCTTTTCAATTTTATACACAATTGTCTTAGCATATCATTGCACCTTACAAGGTTTAAAGAGAGGTGATGTTCCTTTGATCTTGACACTGTAATCTAGTTACATCTTGGACTTGCCCACTAGCGTTACAATTACTTGTTTATGCGCTCTCGGTTGTTTTGTGATATGAATGATGTCATACTATGCTTACTATTATAAACTTCGTCTCTTTATCCTTAGCCCTCAATACAATGGGAAGAAATATACAATACATTAGCGATGATGCGTGGTCATATGTTTGGAACCTGGTTTTATTATGTACTTTGCAATAAAATACAACTATTATTTTACATGGGTTCATCAGCATAAGTTCTGTATATAGACCAAAGCTATTTTGTTTGGTTTTGTTGCCTCCTTAATATCTTACATTACGGTACTACTAATGTAAAACCACAACTTTTAAGCGAGCTATGGAAAAATGGTGGAACCACCACCTTACGAAGGTGGCGAGGCAACTATAACTTGCGATGTCGGCTCTTGCTGCGGTGGGTCGATACCTGTCCACTAACGAGTGCCAAAAGCACGTTCTGCGTATCTTGGGTTGGTTGTTAAGGCAATCTCGTCCAAGCTGCCTCATGATCAAGATATGCAAGCTCAAAACAATGTTGTATCTGCGCTCCAGACACAAGTTCATCCCCTGATAGAGACCCTTTGTGAAACAAGGAGAGACGTTGTTCGATGTTGTCAATATATGCATGGTTTTGAAACCAGACTATCAGACATTTGCTATGTTGATCAAGAGCCTAGGAGAGCGAAGGCGAAGGTTATGGTGCTCCATCGGACAATACTGACGTAAGCGTATGATCGGGTCAAATGGTGAGCTTATGAACTTCTGGTGGTGCATTTATCTGCTAGACTATTAACTTTTATGCCAACCTTCCTTTTGTTTTATAGTTTTAATTTGTTTTGGTGCGAGACAAAATTTGTTCTTAACGTGCAGCCACCGTCTGAAGAAAACATCAAGCCATTTTTGTATAGTGTAGGGTGTTCCCTATATTTGCCTTTGAGTGGCGAACTTTGATGCCCACCGGCTGTAGTTTACATGGGCCTCCTACGGTCGTAGAAACAATGGGCCTTCTAAGGGCCGTAGGAACAATGGGCCTTCTCGTGGCGTAGAAACAATGGGCCTTATCTGGTCGTGAACACAATGGGCCTTCTATGGGCGTATCATCAATGGGCCTTCTCACGGGCTTATGATCGGTCGACGAAACATGGGCCAATAACAGACCACATTATGGCTGTAAATGGGCTAGAGTTGAAATCGTCCGTTCATGGGCCGACCATAACAGGCGTCGTTAATCGGCCGTATTTTGATGGCGCTATCAAAATGGCCCAGCGTATAACGACCTAAGCAAAGGTGGCTGTAACCACGGGCTGAATTTGGCCATAAGCGAGAAAATGATAGTAACAGACGTAAGTAAACAAATGTGAAATGAGCCCAATAATAAATGGGCCCGAGAAGGCGAAAGATAACATGGGCTGGAAGCATTAGCGGAATAATGGGTCGTTAATGGGTATAAAGTGATACCTTTGTTCATTACGGGCGATTTCACCACGGGCGTTAATGGGTATAAAGTGATACCTTTATTCATTACGGGCCAGTTTTACCACGGGTCGTTAATGGGCGAGAGTAATAAGGGCCTCATATGGGCGAAAAGGCGTCATGGGCCATACATGGGCGGAAGTTAAAAGCTGGAATTATATTGGGCGGCCCAGATGATGCTCTTGGGCCTAATTCGGTTAGGCCGTAAGCGGGCCTGGGTTAGCGGGCGTAAATGGGCTATATCGAACAGGCCGTTAACGGGCATCTTGGTGGGCGACTTGCCACCTTTAACCAAGTCAAGCGGGCGGCCTTTTCACGGAATGGGCCTCTGTTGGGCGTGCCACGTGTAGGCGTATCATAGGCGCTTTGTGTCCAATGAGTGGATGACATCTGTCCCAGCGGTGAGTGACACGTGTTTCCTCCAGCCAATGATGATTTTACCGTGGAAAATCCCCATTGGTCGGGGCTGTTAACGGGTTATCGGAACCAAAACGGGACCCGATGGCTTAACGGTGTTCCGTTCGGTGGATGCCGCGTGTTGGTCACCCTTGACAACACTACGTGACGTGTGATTTATCGTCATGGAAGTGGACACTTCCGTGATGATAATTTTGGTAATGTCATGGAACACTTCTCTGACGACCTGGTATGACTATCTTGATTACATCATAAAATTGTCATGGATGTACATGCATGACAAAAATCGACCTCTTGTGACAAACACGTACCATCACGGAAGTGTATTTTTTGTAGTGTATCATCCAAACAAGCATTAAGGTAGCAAATGATCAACCACATGATCATACAAGTATCTCACAAAATACATAAAGTAGCAAGCAAACACACAATAAATTTCAAGCAAGTAAAATGCAAAGAGAGACAAAACAACTCTCTCTCTCTCTCTCTCTCTCTCTCTCTCAGACTATGATCTATACATATTTATCCCCCTTTGGCACAAGTACCAAAAAATTCAAAATATGCATAGTGCTATGCGTCTCTCAAGCTTGGTCTTCATGAGGTGGTGTAGAGAGAACTCCAAGGACGAAGGCATCTGTCGATGTAGCTGGAGCGGGTGGAGTGGCTGCTGGAGGTGGCACTGGAGCTGTAGCTGTTGGTGCAGACATAGTAGCTCTTGTGTCTGGGACAGGCACTGCAGCAGACCTCTGGCTTCTAGGCACTCTAGTAAAAGCATCTGTAGTAGACTTGCCCTTCTTCTCCTCCACTTCCTCCTGAAGTGGCTCAACCACTGACTGAATCTCAGTTACCTTGACATCAAGATCATAGAATTTCTGCTCAATGATCCTCTCCAAGCTCTCCTGGTTTTGAGTCAGGGCGGCCAAGCCCTTCTCAATCCTCAAGGTGGATTGGATCAGATATCCAAGCTGATCTTGCTTGCTCTTCAAGAACACTTGAGATGCCTCTTTAGCAGTTGGCATCTTTGCAGCTTTCTCTGCCCTTGCCTTCTCTCTCTTCTCATGTGCTTGCGATGATGGATCTTCTCGATCCTTGACAATAATGTTTTCTTCAAAGTCTAGCTTTGAGGGTAAATGATCTTTGTCCAATAGATATATGACTGTGCCCATCTTGAAGTTGATGAGCACCTGAATTTGTGGAGCATACCCACAAGATCTCTTCTGATATGCAGCAGTCCTCTTGATTGTTTCCACGATCAAACTCATCACTTTGAACTTCTGAGGGACATCAAAAAGCTGTAGCAGGTTGATAGAATGTCCTCTGATCATCTTGTGATCTCCAGACTTGGGTAGCAATGTGTGCCTTAGGATCCAGTTGATGGTAGGCAGACCAGACAACAGGTAGTGTACTGATCCAAGCTTGTGTGTCTCCAAAGCTTTGTCTGGGATCTCCTTGTACATGTTGGCCATAGTGTTGTGGTATTTCTTCTTGTCAGCATAAACATCCAAGTCATCTTCATGTTCCTCTGGGGCATTGATTAGCTTGGCCCATTATTCAACAGTGGATTGGTACCTAGTACCCTCTGACATCCATACGATTCTGCCATCTGGATAGAAATGAGTAGTAGAATAGAATTGCATGATCAGCTCATCATTCCACTTGGTGAGCTTTTGGCCAACAAACTTGTCAACCTCACATGCCTTGAAGCTGTCATAAACACCTGGGAAGTGATCTTTATTCTCTCTTATGTAGGTCCAGCCCACCCATCTCATGTCACACACTATGGGCTTCTTGTCAAGCAGGATAGTCTCATAGAAATCTTGTCGTTCCTTTGTGTGGAACCTATAATCCACAGCAGTTCTCCTCCTGACAGCATATGGTCAGCCTTTATCCACTGTCTCAGTCCTGCATCCTTCTTGATCCTCATATCTTCTGCAATAGGACGTGCATCATTATGGTCAGGGATCTTTGGCTTTAGCTTCCTTAGCTTTTCGGGCTTGACTTCCTCTTCTTGATCTGAGGCCTTTGGGGCCTTGTTCTTCTCCTCAGCAGGTATGTTCCTGGTACTCCTCTTGGGTGCAGTCTTGGGAACTGGAGCAGTAGCTTTGGGAGCAGTTTAAAGCTTAGCAGCAGCCCCTGACTTTATAGCATCTCCCATGAGCTTTTGTACCTTAGGTGCTGGAGCAGCATCCTCTTCCTCTTCATCATCTAATCTCACCATTGAGGACTTTCTAAGAACATTAGTTGTTGTAGTTCTTGCCCTCTTCTTCTTCTTGTCCTCACTAGCTGCTTCTTCTTTAGATTCAATGGTGAACTTCATAGTTTCACCTATGGTAACTTTCCTTGGCTTGGATGTAGGCACTCTCCTAGCTGGTGCCTTCTTGTTCATGCACAGCTTTGTTGATCTGTGATGCCAAACTCTTTCTTCACAACTTTCCTCTTTGAGATGGCCTCATCCTCAGTGCAACATAATCTTCATCTTGAATCCGAGGTTCTCTTCTTCCTTGTTCTAGTAACTGCCTTGGGCAAGTTACTAGGTGTGCTCCTGCTGCCCTCATCATAGCTACTGGAGGGACTAGTGCCCTCACTCAACTGTCCTTGCTGTTCAGACCTGTTCTGGTTGTCACTCTGGTCAGACATCTTGCAGGCAAACTGTCAGCAGACCCTGTGAATAGGTTGTAGATGAGGTAGAGTAGATGAGCATCACAAAGTACAGAGATTTCGCAAGACAAATTGAGTCAAAGATCTTAGTTTTAGTTCTCTACAGAAGTGATTTCGGAGCTACTAAATTGACAAACTCGGTGATGCCGAAGCAACACTTGGAACCTAAACTAGTGAACTCGGTCGGGCGAGTCACGGTTGATAACACCAAGATTGCTAGGCTTTCACGAATCTTGAACTTCGGTCACACCGATTTGCGTTCGGTCGGACCGAAAAGGGCCTAAGCGAATCGATGAGACCTATTTCTACATTTGATTCGGTCGAGATGAGTTCTGGGAGAGCTAACCTAAAATTTTGAATCAATCTAGACCTAAGGAAGTTTTAGTTGGATAGATTAATCACATTAAGTGGCAAGAAACATGGCATTGTCCTTGTGCTAGGAATCGGAGTGAAAAAGACAGCACAAGGGTTCGAACACTTACCCTAGAGCGGCGAGTGTTCACTAAGGCGGCGATGGCGGAGCAGATTCCGTCGACGGCGGCAAAGTCCAACGGCGGGAGGTCGTTGGCAGCGAGGAGATGATCCTGAGACCCAAGGAGGCGAGTGAATTTGAAGAAATTTCTAAAGTCTCACCGTGGGTATTTATATCCCGACCACATCGGTGTGACCGAGTGGAACAACTTCGGTGGCACGAGATTGCAGAATATAGCGGTTGCTGCAACTCGGTGTGACGAAGTGTTCAAATCGGTTGCACCGATATAACTCTAGATCAATTTAGTGAACTCGGTTTGACCGAAATGGATTTCTCGGTCGGTGAAATGCACAAAGAGGTTTTGGAAGTTTAATTCTATGACAAATCGGGGGACTCTGAGTTCTCCTCACCCAGAGTGGTTCGAATCTGACATGATCAAACTTTGTGATGTAGCATGAATAGAGTTTGAGACGAGAAAAGCATAGATAGCTAGAGAAGGTTCTTAGGCATTCTTGTCCATCCACTTGGCAAAATAAAAAGATCCAAACAATCAAAGCAACAAGTGGATGTCCTTGAATGAGTGAAATATGCAACCAACATGCTCACATAATAAAATAGCAAGTGAAATATGTGGCAAAGCATGCTGTAAATTCTAGCATCTATCAAACAATTGGCGATGACTAGGTCATCTATATATGAGTATATTGACTTAGGAGTCAAATGAGAACATTTGATCATAGGTCATACTCATCGTTTAAGCAGTGGGGTTACCACTTTTACATAAAACATTGATGTGTTCACACCATTAGAGTTGCTTTAGCTCAATTCTTTAGAGTAAAGCTCCCCTAGATGTGAGATCCCCTAAGAGGATGAACTAACCTTGGATTTTGTCGATGATGACTTCATGTAGATGTTGAAGATGTGAATGCTCAATGTTGTTGATCATTAGAGCAATCCTTTGGAGTGAGTTGCACTTTCAATACCTACACGGGTTAGTCCCACAAGGAACAAACAAGGATATCCATAGACATAGAGTGGTATTCACATGAGATGATGTCCACGAATGCATTAGATTGCCTTGTCCCTTGTCTTACCAACAAGAGGGTTTGTGACTCCTTGAACTAATGCAAGATATGGAAGTTGTTTGCACTTGTCCTTGCCAAAATGATAAGAGTGAAGTATGTTGGTGGAGTCACCCTCAAGAACTCTCTAGCTCTTCTTCTTTGGGATCCACACCATCTTGATGGGAATCCTTGGAGTTGTAGTCGTACTTGATGAAGTGGAACTCGATGTAGTCTTGGGAACCCACTTGACCAAGGCCTTAGGTGCTTCTTCGAATGCATCAATCTCCTCTTGAAGCTTGTCCTTGCCCTTTAGCTTGTGGTCTTGTGGTGGAAGATCATCTTGAGCTTGTGTTCCTTGGAAAGAAATAGGATCACACTTCTCTTGTTGAGGAACAAACTTCGTCTTGGGGTATTGATCTTCTTCCCACTCAACTCCATTGGCATTGAACTTTCGTTCAAAACCAACACCTTGATTCTTCCGGTGTCTTCCTTGCTTGCGTACAATTTCCTCAAATTGCTTACTTCTGGCAAGACTCTTGTAAACACCTTTCTCTATAATTCCCTTCAATAAGATATTTTCTTCCTCAAGTGTAACTTGGCTAAGAGAATAATTAGTGAAATCAAGAGAACTACTAGAAGCAACAACATTGGAATTAGCATGAATATTGTTACTACTAGAGGAAGAATCTTTCTTGTTCTTGTTGCTAGATTTAACTTGTGGCATGTAAGTAGACAAGAGTAAATACTTGGCAATGTAAGAAGAGCTTTTCTTGCGAAGATCATCATTGATTGCTTTTAAGAACTCATGCTCTTGCTCAAGGTTGAGCTTTTCAAAGCGTAGCTTCTCAAGAGTCTTTAAAAGTTCTCGATGATCTTCCAAGGTAGTTTCATGAGCTAACTTAAGATTGTTTAGTTCTTTAGTTAGACGCTCAATCTCCTTCTTATCATCGTCATTCGTTTTATCTTGATTATCATGATTAATAGCAAGTTCATCATAGTTTTTATAACTAGAGTTGTCAACAAGTAAATCATCATCTCCTAGCAAATCATCTTCATCACTATTGAAATCAACATACTTGGGGTGTGTTACCTTTGGACCTTTATTCATGAAGCATCTTCCAATTCCTTCATTTGGTGAGTCAAATATGTCGTAGGAGTCGTTTGACACAAGCGCTAGACCGGCAACACCTTCATCTTGAGTATATTTGGAGTCGGAGTGATAACTTCTTTCGGAGTGATGGTCGGAGTCGGAGCCAGATACCCATTCACCAACATGAGCTTGATGCACTAAAAAAATACACTTCCGTGATGATACGTATTTGTCACAGTAGGTCGCGTTTTTTTCATGCATGTACATCCATGACAAATTTATGACAAAATCAAGATAGTCATACATGTGCTGTCGTAGAAGTGTTCCATGACATTACCAAAATTATCATCACGGAAGTGTCCACTTTCATGACGATAAATCGCGCGTCACAAAAGTGCTTTCGTCAAGGGTGGCCGACACGTGGCATCCATCGTAACGGAACGTCGTTAAGCTATCGGGTCGGGTTTTGGATCCGATAACCCGTTAACAGCCCCGACCAATGGGGATTTTCCGTGTAAAATCATCATTGGCTGGAGAAAACTGCGTGTCGACTCATCATTGGGACGGATGTCATCCACTCATTGAGCGGAAGGCGCCTATGATCGTCAACATGTGGCTGTTATGAAGCCCATTCTGTGAAAAGGCGGCCCATTTGACTTGGTCAAGGTGGCGGGCTGGCCCATGGAAGCTTTGTTAGCGGCCTGTTAGCATATAGCCCATTTACGGCCTGCTAACCCAAGGCCCGTTCGCCCTATCGAATTAGGCCCAATAGCGTCATCTGGGCCATCAATATGATTCAGCCCGTTTTCACTTCTGGCCCATGTATGGCCCATGACGTCTTTCGGCCCATATGAGGTCCTATGTAACTCTTGGCCTATTAACGGCCCGTGGTGAAACTGGCCCGCAATGAATAGTGTATCACTTTACACCCATTAATGGCCCGTGGTAAAACTGGCCTGTAATGAATAGTATATCACTTTATACCCATTAAGGGCCCGTTACTCAGTTGGGCCATTTCCAGCAAATGTTATCTTTTGGCCTTCTCAGAGCCCATTTATTCTTGGGCTCATTTCGACGATCGTTTACTTACGGCCCGTTCTTCATTTTACGCTTGTGGGCCAAATTCAGCTGTGGTTAAATTGGCCCGTTTGTGGTCCGTTAATATGTTGGGCGTTTTCATAGCGTCATCAAATCGGCCTATTAACGATGGCCCGTTATGGTCATCTGGCCGTATAAGTCCCATTGATGATATGGCCGTAGAAGCCCCATTGTTTCTCTGACCCGTAGAAACCCATTGTTTTTATGGCCGTAGAAGGCCCATTGTTTCTCGGACCCGTAGAAGGTCTCTGTTTCTACGGCTCGTAGAAGGCCCATGTTCTGACTCGTAGGAGGCCCAGTGTCACTACTGATAAATATTAGCACATGGTTATTGTGGCCTAGTTTTAAAGAACTGCGACTACAAGCAAACAAATAAACAAGACAATTAGGAAATAAATAAGCAAGCAACTTATGCTAGGCTATCACGGCTGTTACATATTACATCCTTTGGGCATCAAAGTTAGCCACCGGTGCAAATATAGGGAACAAAGCAGCATATCATATACCTTTGGTTGTCAAAGTTGGCGACCAAGCGCAAATAAATGCCGTAGCAAAACAAATCCAGAACTGAAACCACTTCAGAAGATCTCAAGAAACAATATCCTGGGTACCCATAATGCTGGCAACATGCTTAGCAAGCTCTTGTTTGGCACTTAAATCATCCAGCGCTTGCTGTTGCACCAGAAAATATGCATCTGAATTCTGTAGGGACTTCCTCAGTCCTTCAGCTTCCTGTCGCAGCACATCTGATCGATGTCTTTCAACTTGAAGTTGAGACTCAAGAAGATGAACTGATTGAGGGAGCGAGTTGAAGAACTTGTGCCAGCGATCTTGGCGATGCTTTCGAACACTACATCAAGACAGAACTTTTGGGTTCCCTCACTTTGTCGTCAAGATAGTTTTATCAGCTTTCTTGGAGACCAACGAGGATGTCTCACTATCTTGAACCTTATCTGCATTACTTCCTTTACCATTGGATAACGCGATCTTGTTCTCCAATATTTTGTCCGCATTCTAGAAGAGAAACAAGCGGACACATCACATGTTTACCATGTTGTATATGAAACTCATTTTGGTAAATGAGTTCGGTAGTAAAGTGGACGAGGATAACACATGAAACAAAGATATATCTATGTACCATGGTCACTTTATGGTCTATATCATTCTAGTTTTGTTGCCAAATCAAGATAGAGACACAGTTCAAATAATATTTGTTCAAGACAAAGCAGAATAGACAGAATATAAGTGTGGGTAACTATAGAGCAATAACAACACTTGTAATGTGCATGAAATGAGAACATAACTGTTTATTCAATTGAAACTGAAATCAACATAGAGCAGGTTACAACACAAACCAGTTAAAGAAACAGGTTTAAAACATACATGTTGCGCCATTGGAGTTTCAACTCCATCCTTCAAATTGAAAATAGTTGGTATGAGTAAATCTGATAATGCAAGAGCAAGGAGTATGAACCATAGCTCTGAACTGACACGAGAACAAATCTTCTTCTCCTTTAAGCGTTGAGTTGGGATTGGTGGTGGTCCTCGTGCTTTGGGTACTGCAGTTCCCTTACTAACCGCTCATGTTTGGGTGCTCTGTGGTGGAGACGGTGTTGTGTCAAGCTGGAACTGGGTTACTATTTGTCGGGGTTGGGGTTAGAAGGGGTGTAGCTGGTTCTCTGTCCAAGCTGGTAGGGGTACAATCTGCGAGAGTCAGGGTTATGTGTGGTGGATCTGGTCCTTGGGCAAGTACAACCGTGGTTCTATCTGCATCAATGGTAGCACTATCTTTTACGAAGGCGTGTTGTTACTCCCTTAGATCTGCCATCCGCTCTCCAATTCAAATGGTTGATAAACAAGAAAAGTAATTGAAAGTATAGACATTGTATGATGAGCAGGTGCAATGAATAGTGGGGAATAAAGAGGGCATGAAATAATTCATATTTATGTTGTCTAACCAAGCAGGATAGCATAACACAATTTCACATATATGATGGCTAACTAAACATGATAGCATGACACAATTTCACATTATGATGGCTAACTAAAAGGATGGAAAGACATAGTTCAAAATATGAGACTATGTAAGCAGGATGACATGACATAACTATATAATGTGTTTATTAAATAGGTTGGCATGCCATAATTCACATACATTCATGGATAGAATGCCATAATTCTAAATATGATGACTGTAAACACTAAACAGGATGAGATGATATAACTATATGATGTCTTTATTAAATGGGTTGCCATGCCATAATTCAGGTAGATGATGTGTATGTACTATGTAAACATGATGGCATGATATAATTCAAATATATGATTTATATAGTAAGCAAGTAAGCAGATGGCAATCTATATATGATGTAAAAACTAAGCAATGCAAGACAACATGCATGACATGGGTAATATAACCCTGCCAAGTTTGAGCATAGACCTCGGGAAATAGGACTGGTCATCAGTCTCTGAATCCTCCTCTGAGGAGCTCTCTGTAACCACCAAGATATGCCTTGTTGCAGGTAGCATTATCTGCTCTGAATACCTTGTTTTCCTCGAGATACTTCCATCACGCTTCAAATGGTTGATGCACAGGAAGAGTAGTTGAATATACAAGCGTTGTCGACAAATGGAACACGTAATACAAAAAATGATAGCATGATATAATTCACATACATGATGATTGGCTAAACAGCATGGCATTGCATAATTCACATATATAATGCCTTTGCAACAAGATAGCATTGTATAATTCACATATATAATGGCTTGCAACAAGATGGCAATGCATAATTCACATATATGGTAATTAGACCTTTGAGCTGGTGGCATTCACACAAAGCATGTCTAAACTAATCAAATGGCATAGCAATGCGAGACACCATACGCACGATATGAGCAACATAACCCTGCCAAGTTAGAGCATACACCTCGGGGATAGGACTGGTCATCGTCTGCGAATCCTCCTCGAGGTATCCGTAACCAGCGAGATATGTGCTTCATCGAGATAGCATAGTCTACTCGAAGACCTTGTTTTCACTCCGAATTTGCCATCACCGTGTCAAATGGCTGATGCACGAAGAAGCAGTTGAATGTACTAACATTGTTGACAAATGTAATATGTAACAAAAAAGGATGGCCTGATATAATTTACATATAAGATGAGTGGCTAAGCAGGATGGCATTACAAAATTCACATATATGATGACTGGCTAAACAAGGTGGCGTTGCATAATTCACAAAAGCGATGAATAAACTAAGCAGATGGCATTCGCACAAAGGATGTCTAAACTAAGAATATGACATATTTGATGTATAAAGTAAGCAATGCAAGACACCATATGCATGATATAACCAACATCAGCATGCCAAGTTAGAGTGAAGACCTCGGGGGTAAATAGGAGTTATCTTCTCATACGAATCCCCTCGAGCAGATATCTTCCTCTCAATTACAATCCGAAATCGTGGAGGGGGCTGCCTTTGCGCCTACCATGGGCGGCGTCTACATGAAATTATATTGCCACATAAGGCTCGTATCTTTTGCTCTACATGTTCAGTTCCATTGTTTACAATAACTGTCATGTATAGGAATAAAACATAGTGAGATTATGTAAGAGTGCATGCTGAAATCCAGAGTGATGGTAGCAACCTGTGGATAGACCCAAAACCAATAATAGCGAGCAGATAATGGCTTGATTAATAAATACAGATAATGGCTTCTTTACTATTTGTTTCCCACCCAACATGAAAGTCATAGTAGACACGGAGATTAACGGATAGTAGATAGATACTATTGATAGCGGCCCGATATGTACCCCACAACCATTTAAAACTCAAGTTTGACCATTAGTTTGGAGCTGACTCGAGTCTAATCGGTGAACAGGGCGATAAAGTAGCATGTAATATTAAGCGATGCATAACGTGGCGGACACGAAAGAGTGCGACCTCTCTTGCGGACCGTGTAGTCCTCGAGGTCATCTGCTCGGTTGATGATGGTAATGCAGTTTTCATGGCTGCGGTGGCGGGGAAAAGATCGAGGCATCGAAAGACAGTCAGGAGGCGGATCCCTGCTGTGCTGGACCCTTACATCGTTGGAGCAGCTGAGCTGGGGTGAACGACAGCGCAGCAGGAGCAGGACAAACCACACAAGATTTTCTTTGACAACTATCTGTAAGAAAGTAATTCTGTAGGGCTCGTTTGAATTGGAGGATTCCAACAATGCGAGGGATAGGAAATAGACAAGAATAGGATAGGAATGCGTGCAAGCAGAGAATTTAAAAACATAGGATTTACGCCTATCTGGGTGTTTGATTCACAACAATTGGAAGATCACGGGATGCAAAGAAGCATGGTGAGATTAAGTCAAACCACAAGAAAATGTATGGTTATAATGCTATTATGCTACTATCTCTTAGTCTTGTGCTTCATGAATAGGAATTTGAAAAGAAGGACAAGTGAAAATTAAAATTCCTCGTTTTTTCTTTCAAGGAGACACTAAAGGAACAAATCCATGTGCTCGATGGACAATATATATAACATGTAGAGTAAAAAAGATGCAACAAGTGTACAACCTCTTTGGCGAAGCCATGTCGATCTCAGCGTGATTGGGTTGGCGGTGAGGATGCTCCGGCTGACTTTCTTTGTCGGAGGAGGTAAGAAGATCTTAGGCGTCTAGAGATGGAGCCAGTACTGCTCCGTTGTGATGGAGGGTTTAGTTGTTGGAGCAGCTCCGATGAGTTGTCTGGCCTTGAGGCTGAAGCGGGACAAGAGACAACGAACAACGTTAACTGAGTGGAATTCTAATAGCATATCAATACATGATGTAAAATACATAACCACAAAGTGCTAGATGTAAAATACATCAGCCGCTCACCACTGAACTTAAGCGCCGAAACAGAACTTAGCTGTCGAAACTGAACTTAAGCGTCGAAACTGAACCTAGCTGTCGAAACTGAATTTTCTTTGTCGAAACAGAATTTTGTTGTCGAAACTAGCGCACTAACAAGGTGAGGCTACGTCGGTCGTTGACTTTTTCATCTCTGGTCGGTCGATATTGCAGCCGTTGGATATGAAATCAAGGGCATGTGGTTCATCTTCAACCTCCACCCCACGAGCCGCCATGGCACCACCGACCAAACAGCAGCCCCCGCCCGCAACGGTGGTGCGCCACCACCTGCCCAAAGTACTCCCCACCGCCGGTCCGCCACCCAGCCATCCCTCTAGGCCCCCGTGCGAGCTTTTCTCCGGCGATCCCCACGCCACCGCCCGCCACACGCCCGGCGACCACCGCCCCATCCTGAACCCTAAGATAGATAGTGGGTACCTCTCCGTGAGCCCCCTCCCGCTGCGGCTGGTTCTTCCTTCACCCGGCGAGTCCACCCCTTGAAAATCGGTGACCCAAAAGTCGATTCAGTCGTGAAGTGTAGCCGTCGGACAACGCCATAAGCAAGAGCAAGAGTGAGAGCAGCAGCACGAGCAAGAGCAATAACAAGCGGATCAGGCAGGGCCCGAGCAAGAAGAGAGCGGCAGCGAGCAAAAACTAAAAGCAGCAGCTCCTCTTGATGTGGGCGTCGCCCCGAGGGAAGCGGCGCCGTGGAGAAGTGGCAGCGCGCCGCCGTGGATGGAGCAGCGCCGTGTCGGCTCGGGACGGCGCCGGCAGCACCGTGAATCGAATCAAGAAGAAAATCACGGCGATTAGTGTACAGCCTCTTTGGTGGCACCGATTAGGCGCAGCTTCATCCGAGAAGCGGTGATGATGATGCTCTTCCGGTGGTGCAGGTGAAGATGGCGGTGTGGGAATGGAGGTGGCCTTGAAGCGAGGAGCGTCGGGGCAGCTCCTTGGAGGTGGAGGGCGGGGTGGCTGAACCGGCGGACGATGAGATCGGCAGCGGATCCTCATCGATGCACGGTGGATGAGGGCGTCGAGTGTTCTTGTGGGCGATGTCGTCGGGGAAGAGGCTCGGCTGGGTGGCGGACGAAGCAGGTGTGGGGTTTCATCGCGGGTTTCGCGGCCTCGGTGTATGAATGGGTGGGCGGATGGGATGGCGGTGGGGAACCATGGCTTAGAGGCGCGCTTATGCGAAATGTGGGGTAAGTTACAAAAGTACCCCCCACCGATTTGGCGGTTCTTTTGGTTCAGGGTACCACGGGCATTTTGCATGTCGAGATTTCACAGGAGGTGAGATTTTTCATGAGCGTTGTAATTTGAATAGCAAAGCGCGGGTTGGGCTGGAGGAGTTGTCGAGCACAACAAGACAAAGATATATCTTAAATATTTCGGGCTAACAAAGGCGCGGGTTGAAATTTCTGGACAAGCCCTAACGTGTATTGTACCAAATCAATCGCACTACAAATGTCATTCAAAACTTTGAATTCATGTTATGTTCAATTAAAATATTTAGCTCGTGTATAATGCATGCAACCTACTACTCAAATGAGCGTTTTGTTGGGGAGCGTAGAAATTCAAAATTTTCCTATGTGTCACCAAGATCTATCTATGGAGAAACTAGCGAGGAAGGAGAGTGCATCTACATAACCTTGTAGATCGCTAAGCGGAAGCGTTCATGAGAGCGGGGTTGAAGGAGTCGCTAAATCGTGATCCAAATCACGGAGATCCTAGTGCCAAGCAGACGGCACCTTATGCTAGGCTATCACGGCTGTTACACATATTACATCCATTGGGCATCAAAGTTCGCCACCAGTGCAAATATAGGGAACAAAGCAGCATATCATATACACTGGTTGTCAAAGTTGGCGACCAGCGCAAATAAATGCCGTAGCAAAACAAATCCAGAACTGAAACCACTTCAGAAGATCTCAAGAAACAATATCCTGGGTACCCATAATGCTGGCAACATGCTTAGCAAGCTCTTGTTTGGCACTTAAATCATCCAGTATTTGCATGTTGCACCGAAAATATGCATCTGAATTCTGCAGGGACTTCCTCGGTCCTTGACTTCTGTCATGAGACATCGATCGATGTCTTTCAACTTGAAGTTGAGACTCAAGAAGATGAACTGATTGAGGAAGCGAGTTCAAGAGCTTGTGCCAGCGATCTTGCCGATGAATCGAACACTACATCAAGACAGAACTTTTGGGTTCCCTCACTTATCGTCAAGATAGTTTTATCAGCTTTCTTGGAGACCAACAGGGATGTCTCACTATCTTGAACCTTATCTGCATTACTTCCTTTACCATTGGATAACGCGATACTGTTCTCCAATATTTTGTCCGCATTCTAGAAGAGAAACAAGCAGACACATCACATGTTTACCATGTTGTATATGAAACTCATTTTGGTAAATGAGTTCAGTAGTAAAGTGGACAGGATAACAGCATGAAACAAAGATATATCTATGTACCATGGTCACTTTATGGTCTATATCATTCTAGTTTTTGTTGCCAAATCAAGATAGAGACACAGTTCAAATAATATTTGTTCAAGACAAAGCAGAATAGACAGAATATAAGTGTGGGTAACTATAGAGCAATAACAACACTTGTAATGTGCATGAAATGAGAACATAACTGTTTATTCAATTGAAACTGAAATCAACATAGAGCAGGTTACAACAGCAAACCAGTTAAAGAAACAGGTTTAAAACATACATGTTGCGCCATTGGAGTTTCAACTCCATCCTTCAAATTTGAAAATAGTTGGTATGAGTAAATACAGTAATGCAAGAGCAAAGGAGTATGAACCATAGCTACAGAACCTGACCTGAGAACAAATCTTCTTCTCCTTTAAGCGTTGAGTTGGGATTCGGAGTGGTGGTCCTCGTGCTTTGGGTACTGCAGTTCCCTTACTAACCGCTCATGTTTGGGTGCTCTGTGGTGGAGACGGTGTTGTGTCAACTGGAACTGGGTTACTATTTGTCGGGGTTGGGGTTAGAAGGGGTGTAGCTGGTTCTCTGTCCAACTGGGTAGGGGTACAATCTGCGAGAGTCTGGGTTATGTGTGGTGGATCTGGTCCTTGGGCAAGTACAACCGTGGTTCTATCTGCATCAACTGGTAGCACTATCTTTTCTGAAGACTGTGTTGTTACTCCCTTAGATACTGCCATCACGCTCTCCAATTCAAATGGTTGATAAACAAGAAAAGTAATTGAAAGTATAGACATTGTATGATAGACAGGTGCAATGAATAGTGGGGAATAAAAGAGGGCATGAAATAATTCATATTTATGTTGTCTAACCAAACAGGATAGCATAACACAATTTCACATATATGATGGCTAACTAAACATGATAGCATGACACAATTTCACATTATGATGGCTAACTAAAAAGGATGGAAAGACATAGTTCAAAATATGAGACTATGTAAACAGGATGACATGACATAACTATATAATGTGTTTATTAAATAGGTTGGCATGCCATAATTCACATACATTCATGGATAGAATGCCATAATTCTAAATATGATGACTGTAAACACTAAACAGGATGAGATGATATAACTATATGATGTCTTTATTAAATGGGTTGCCATGCCATAATTCAGGTAGATGATGTGTATGTACTATGTAAACATGATGGCATGATATAATTCAAATATATGATTTATATAGTAAGCAAGTAAGCAGATGGCAATCTATATATGATGTAAAAACTAAGCAATGCAAGACAACATGCATGACATGGGTAATATAACCCTGCCAAGTTTGAGCATAGACCTCAGGGGGGAAATAGGACTGGTCATCAGTCTCTGAATCCTCCTCTGAGGAGCTCTCTGTAACCAGCAAGATGTCTGCTTCAGCAGGTAGCATTGTCTGCTCTGAATACCTTGTTTTCACTCCAGATACTTCCATCACCGCTTCAAATGGTTGATGCACAGGAAGAGTAGTTGAATATACAAACGTTGTCGACAAATGGAACACGTAATACAAAAAATGATAGCATGATATAATTCACATACATGATGATTGGCTAAACAGCATGGCATTGCATAATTCACATATATAATGCCTTTGCAACAAGATAGCATTGTATAATTCACATATATAATGGCTTGCAACAAGATGGCAATGCATAATTCACATATATGGTAATTAGACACTGAACTGGTGGCATTCACACAAAGCATGTCTAAACTAATCAAATGGCATAGCAATGCGAGACACCATACGCACGATATGAGCAACATAACCCTGCCAAGTTAGAGCATACACCTCGGGGGGGGGGGGATAGGACTGGTCATCTGTCTCTGAATCCTCCTCTGAGGAGTATCCGTAACCAGCGAGATATGTGCTTCATCAGATAGCATAGTCTACTCAGAAGACCTTGTTTTCACTCCAGAATTTGCCATCACCGTGTCAAATGGCTGATGCACACGAAGAGCAGTTGAATGTACTAACATTGTTGACAAATGTAATATGTAACAAAAAAAGGATGGCCTGATATAATTTACATATAAGATGAGTGGCTAAGCAGGATGGCATTACAAAATTCACATATATGATGACTGGCTAAACAAGGTGGCGTTGCATAATTCACAAAAACGATGAATAAACTAAACAGATGGCATTCGCACAAAGGATGTCTAAACTAAGAATATGACATATTTGATGTATAAAGTAAGCAATGCAAGACACCATATGCATGATATAACCAACATCAGCATGCCAAGTTAGAGTGAAGACCTCAGGGGGTAAATAGGAGTTATCTTCTCCTTCTGAATCCCCCTCAGAACAGATATCTTCCTCTCAATTACAATCCGAAATGCGTGGAGGGGGGCTGCCTTTGCGCCTACCATGGAGCGACGTCTACATGAAATTATATTGCCACGCAAGGCTCGTATCTTTTGCTCTACATGTTCAGTTCCATTGTTTACAATAACTGTCATGTATAGGAATAAAACATAGTGAGATTATGTAAGGAGTGCATGCTGAAATCCAGAGTGATGGTAGCAACCTGTGGATAGACCCAAAACCAATAATAGCAGGCAGATAATGGCTTCAGTTAATAAATACAGATAATGGCTTCTTTACTATTTGTTTCCCACCCAACATGAAAGTCATAGTAGACACCGGAGATTAACGGATAGTAGATAGATACTATTGATAGCGGCCCGATATGTACCCCACAACCATTTAAAACTCAAGTTTGACCATTAGTTTGGAGCTGACTCGAGTCTAATCGGTGAACAGGACGATAAAGTAGCATGTAATATTAAGCGATGCATAACGTAGCGGAACACGAAAGAGTGCGACCTCTCTTGCGGACCGTGTAGTCCTCGAGGTCATCTGCTCGGTTGATGATGGTAATGCAGTTTTCATGGCTGCCACAAGGGGAAGAAGATCTGAGGCATCGAAGACAGTCCGAGGTCGGATCCTGCTGTGCTGGACCCTTCATCGTTGGAGCAGCTGAGCTGGGGTGGACGACGCGCAGCAGGAGCAGGACAAACCACACAAGATTTTCTTTGACAACTATCTGTAAGAGAAGTAATTCTGTAAGGGCTCGTTTGAATTGGAGGATTCCAACAATGCAGGGATAGGAAATAGACAAGAATAGGATAGGAATGCACGTGCAAAACAGAGAATTTAAAAACATAGGATTTCTGCCTATCTGGGTGTTTGATTCACAACAATTGGAAGATCACGGGATGCAAAGAAGCATGGTGAGATTAAGTCAAACCACAAGAAAATGTATGGTTATAATGCTATTATGCTACTATCTCTTAGTCTTGTGCTTCATGAATAGGAATTTGAAAAGAAGGACAAGTGAAAATTAAAATTCCTACGTTTTTTTCTTTCAAGGAGACACTAAAGGAACAAATCCATGTGCTCAGTGGACAATATATATAACATGTAGAGTAAAAAAGAGATGCAACAAGTGTACAACCTCTTTGGCGAAGCCATGTCGATCTCAGCGTGATTGGGTTGGCCGGTGAGGATGCTCCGGCTGACTTTGCTGTCGGAGGAGGGTAAGAAGATCTTAGGCGTCTAGAGATGGAGCCCGAGGTACTGCTCCGTTGTGATGGAGGGTTTCGTTGTTGGAGCAGCTCCAGTGAGTTGTACGACGCCGAGGCTGAAGCAGGACAAGAGAGACAACGAACAACGTTAACCTGAGTGGAATTCTAATAGCATATCCAATACATGATGTAAAATACATAACCACAAAGTGCTAGATGTAAAATACATCAGCCGCTCACCACTGAACTTAACTGTCGAAACAGAACTTAACTGTCGAAACTGAACTTAACTGTCGAAACTGAACCTAACTGTCGAAACTGAATTTTGCTGTCGAAACAGAATTTTGTTGTCGAAACTAAACGCACTAGCAAGGTGAGGCTACACGTCGGTCGACTGACTTTTTCATCTCTGGTCAGTCGATATTGCAGCCGTTGGATATGAAATCAAGGGCATGTGGTTCATCTTCAACCTCCACCCCCCTGAGCCGCCAGCACCACCGACCAAACAGCAGCCCCCCGCCGCCCGCGGCCAGTGGTGCGCCACCCTGCCTGCCCCGAAAGTACTCCCCACCGCCGGTCCGCCGCCACCCCGGCCATCCCTCTAGGCCCCCACGTGCCGAGCTTTTTCTCCGGCGATCCCCACGCCACCGCCCCGCCACCGCCGGCGACCACCGCCCCCATCCTGAACCCTAAGATAGATAGTGGGGTACCTCTCGTGAGCCCCCCTCCCGCTTGGGCTGGTTCTTCCTTCACCCGGCGAGTCCACCCCTTGAAAATCGGCTGACCCAAAAGTCGATTCAGTCGACTGAAGTGTAGCCAAATCGGAGCAGCATCGCAAGCAAGAGCAAGAGTGAGAGCAGCAGCACGAGCAAGAGCAATAGCAAGAGCAGATCAGGCAGGGGCCCGAGAGCAAGAGCAGAGCAGCAGCGCGAGCAAGAGCTAAAGCAGCAGCAGCTCCTACTGATGTGGACGTCGCCGCCGAGGGAGCGACGCCGTGGAGGAAGTGGCCGGCGACGCCGCCGTGGATGGAGCCGCGCCGTGTCGGCTCGGGACCGGCGCCGCAGCACCGTGAGATCGAATCAAGAAGAAAATGCGCGATTAGTGTACAGCCTCTTTGGTGGCACCGATTAGGCGCAGCTTCATCCGAGGAAGCGGTGATGATGATGCTCTTCCGGTGGTGCAGGTGAAGATGGCGGTGTGGGAATGGAGGTGGCGCGAAAAGACGAGGGGTCGGGGCAGCTCCTTGGAGGTGGAGGGCGGGGTGGCTGAACCGGCGGACGATGAGATCGACGACGGATCCTCATCCGGTACGGTGGATGAGGGACGTCGAGGTGTTGCTGTGGACGATGTCGTCGGGGAAGAGGCTCCGGCTGGGTGGCGGACGAAGCAGGGTGTGGGGTTTCATCGCGGGTTTTCGCGGCCTCGGTGTATGAATGGGTGGGCGGATGGGATGGCAGTGGGGAACCATGGCTTAGAGACGCGCTTGTCTGAAATGTGGGGTAAGTTACAAAAGTACCCCCCACCGATTTGAGGCGGTTCTTTTGGTTCAGGGGTACCACGGGCATTTTGCATGTCGGGATTTCACAGGAGGTGAGATTTTTCGCGGGCGTTGTAATTTCGAATAGCAAGGCGCGGGTTGGGCTGGAGGGAGTTGTCGGAGCACAACAAGACAAAGATATATCTTAAATATTTCGGGCTAACAAGGCGCGGGTTGAAATTTCTGGACAAGCCTAACGTGTACTGTACCAAATCAATGCGCACTACAAATGTCATTCAAAACTTTGAATTCATGTTATGTTCAATTAAAATATTTCGCTACGTGTATAATGCATGCAACCTACTACTCAAATGAACGTTTTGTTGGGGAACGTAGCAGAAATTCAAAATTTTCCTATGTGTCACCAAGATCTATCTATGGAGAAACTAGCAACGAGGGAAGGAGAGTGCATCTACATAACCTTGTAGATCGCTAAGCGGAAGCGTTCATGAGAACGGGGTTGAAGGAGTCGTACTCGTCGTGATCCAAATCACCGGAGATCCTAGTGCCAAGCAGACGGCACCTCCGCGTTCAACACACGTACAGCCGGTGGCGTCCCACGCCTTGATCCAGCAAGGAGAGAGGAGAGGTTGAGGAAGACTCCATCCAGCAGCAGCACAACGGCGTGGTGGTGATGGAGGCGTGGCAATCCCGCAGGCTTCGCCAAGCACCAAGGGAGAGGAGGAGGAGGAGGCAGGGGCTGCACCAAGAGGAGAGAACTCATGTGTGTTGGGCAGCCCAAAACCTCAAGTATATATAGGGGGAAAGAGGGGCTGCGCCCCCTTTAGGGTTTCCCACCCCAAGGGGTGCGGCCAGCCCTAGATGGGACTTGGGGGCGGCCAAGAGGGGGAGGAGTGCCTCCCAAGTCAAGTGGAGGCCCTCCCCCTTAGGGTTTCCCCCTTCCCATGCGCATGGGCCTTGGGGGGGCTGGTGCCCTTGGCCCATTATGGCTAGGGCGCCCCCCTACAGCTCATGCTACTGTATTGGACGTGGTGGAACAATTTCCGGACCTCCGGACCCCTCCGGAATCCTCCGGAACCTTCTGGAAGCTTCCCGGTACAATACCGAAAAAACCCGAACTTTTCCCGGAACCCGAACAACAACTTTCCATATATAAATCTTTACCTCCGGACCATTCCGGAACTCCTCGTGACGTCCGGGATCTCATCCGGGACTCGGAACAACATTCGCTAACCACATACAAACTTCCTTTATAACCCTAGCGTCATCGAACCTTAAGTGTGTAGACCCTACGGGTTCGGGAGACATGTAGACATGACCGAGACGTTCTCCGGTCAATAACCAACAGCGGGATCTGGATACCCATGTTGGCTCCCACATGTTCCACGATGATCTCATCGGATGAACCACGATGTCAAGGACTCAATCGATCCCGTATACAATTCCCTTTGTCTAGCGGTATTGTACTTGCCCGAGATTCGATCGTCGGTATCCCGATACCTTGTTCAATCTCGTTTCCGGCAAGTCTCTTTACTCGTTCCGTAACACATCATCCCGTGATCAACCCCTTGGTCACATTGTGCACATTATGATGATGTCCTACCGAGTGGGCCCAGAGATACCTCTCCGTTTACACGGGGTGACAAATCCCAGTCTCGGTTCGTGCCAACCCAATGACACTTTCGGAGATACCTGTAATGCACCTTTATAGTCACCCGATTACGTTGTGACGTTTGGTACACCCAAAGTATTCCTACGGTATCCGGGAGTTGCACAATCTCATGGTCTAAGGAAATGATACTTGACATTAGAAAAGCTTTAGCATATGAACTACGATCTTTGTGCTAGGCTTAGGATTGGGTCTTGTCCATCACATCATTCTCCTAATGATGTGATCCGTTCTCAATGACATCCAATGTCCATGGTTAGGAAACCGTAACCATCTATTGATCAACGAGCTAGCCAATAGAGGCTTACTACGGACATGGTGTTGTCTATGTATCCACACATGTATTTGAGTTTCCTATCAATACAATTATAGCATGGATAATAAACGATTATCATGAACAAGGAAATATAATAATAATAACTAATTTATTATTGCCTCTAGGGCATATTTCCAACAGTATCCCACTTGCACTAGAGTCAATAATCTAGTTCACATCGTCATGTGATTAACACTGATAGGTCACATCGCCATGTGACCAACACCCAAAGAGTTTACTAGTGTCGTAAACTAGTTCACATCATCATGTGATTTAGACTCAATGAGTTCGAGGTTTGATCATGTTTTGCTTGTGAGAGAGGTTTTAGTCAGCGGGTTTTAGTCAGCGGTCTGAACCTTTCAGATCCGTGTGTGCTTTGCAATTCTCTATGTCATATTGTAAATGCTGCTTCCACGCTCCACTTGGATCTATTCCAAATGGTTGCTCCACTATCGTATCCGGTTTGCTACTCGAGTCACTCGGATAGGTGTTAAAGCTTGCATCGACGCAACCCTTTACGCCAACTCTTTATCACCTCCATAATCGAGAAACATGTCCTTATTTACTCCAAGGACAATTTTGACCGCTGTCCAACGATCCATTCTGGATCATTCTTGTACCCTTGATGACTCATGGCAAGGCACACTTCCGGTGCGGTACACAAAGATAGCATACTGTAGAGCCTACGTCTAAGGCATAGGGGCGACCTTCGTCCTTTCTCTCTGTTACTGCCGTGGTCGAGCTTTAAGTCTTAACTTCATACCTTACATCTCAGGCAAGAACTCCTTCTTTGACTGATCCATCTTGAACACCTTCAAGATCATGTCAAGGTATGTGCTCATTTGAAAGTATTATAAAGCATTTTGATCTATCCTTATAGATCTTGATGCTTATTGTTCAAGTAGCCTAATCCAGGTTTTCCATTGAAAAACACTTTTCAAACAACCCTATATGCTTTCTAGAAATTCTACATCATTTCTGATCATCAATATGTCAACATATACTCATCAGAAATTCTATAGTGCTCCCACTCACTTCTTTGGAAATACAAGTTTCTCATGAACTTTGTGTAAACCCAAAATCTTTGATCATCTTATCAAAGCGCACATTCCAACTCCGAGATGCTTACTCCAGTCCTTAGAAGGATCGCTGGAGCCAGCATACCTTTTAGCATCCTTAGGATCGATAAAACTTTTCTGATTGTATCACATACAACCTTTCCTTACGAAAACTGGTAAGGAAACTCGTTTTGACATCCATCTGCCGGATTTCATAAATGCAGCTAATGCTAACATGATTCCGACGGACTTAAGCATCGCTACGGATGAGAAAAACTCATCGTAGTCAACTCCTTGAACTTGTGAAAAACTCTTCGCCACAAGTCGAGCTTCATAGAAGGTGACATTACCGCCCACGTCCGTCTTCTTCTTAAAGATCCATTTATTGCAATGGCTTGCCAATCATCGGGCAAGTCCACCAAAGTCCATGCTTTGTTATGATACATGGATCCTATCTCAGATTTCATGGCTTCTAACCATTTGTCGGAATTTGGGCCCACCATCGCTTCCCCATAGCTCGTAGGTTTATCAAGACAGGATCACCGTACCACTCTGAAGCAGTACGCGTCCTTGTCGTCCTACGAGGTTTCACATAAGCGTCATAGCCCCAAACTTTTAAGAAACGACAACTTAGGTTTCTCCAAACGGTGTCGTCTCAACGGAATTACGTGGTGCCCCATTAAAGTGAGTGCGGTTGTCTCTAATGCCTAACCCATGAACGATAGTGGAAATTCGATAAGAGACATCATGGTACGCACCATATCCAATAAGGTGCAACTATGATGTTCGGACACACCATCACACTATGGTGTTCCAGGCGGTATTAATTGTGAAACAATTTGCACAATGTCTTAATTGTGTGCCAAAACTCGTAACTCAGATCTTCATCTCTATGATCATATCATAGACATTCTATCCTCTTGTCACGAAGATCTTAAACTTCACTCTGAAATTACTTGAACCATTCAATAATTCAGACTTGTGTTTCATCAAGTAAATATACTCAACATCTACTCGAATCATCTGTGAAGTAAGAACATAACGATATCCACTGCATGCCTCAGCACTTATTGGACTGCACACATCAAAATGTGTTACTTCCAACAAGTTGCTATCTAGTTCCATCTTCTTCAAACCGAGGCTTTTCAGTCATCTTGTCCATGTGGTATGATTTGCATATCTCAAGTGATTCAAAATCAAGTGAGTCTAAACGATCCATCTGCATGGAGTCTCTTCATGCGTATGCACCAATAGACATGGTTCGCATGTCTCAAACTTTTCAAAAACGAGTGAGTCCAAAGATCCATCAACATGGAGCTTCTTCATGCGTTTTACACCAATATGACTTACATGGCAGTGCCACAAGTAAGTGGTACTATCATTACTATCTTATACTTTTGGCATGAAAATGTGTATCACTACGATCGAGATTCAATAAACCATTTATTTAGGTGCAAGACCACTGAAGGTATTTATTCAAATAAATAGAGTAACCATTATTCTCCTTAAATGAATAACCGTATTACGATAGACATAATCCAATCATGTCTATGCTCAGCATAAACACCAAATGATAATTATTCTGGTTTAACACCAATCTCGATGGTAGAGGGAGCGTGCGATGCTTGATCACATCAACCTTGGAAACACTTCCAACACATATCGTCAGCTCACCTTTAGCTAGTCTCCGTTTATTCCGCAGCCTTTTATTTCGAGTTACTAACACTTAGCAACTGAACCGGTATCTAATACCCTGGTGCTACTAGGAGTACTAGTAAAGTACAAATTAACATAATGTATATCCAATATACTTCTATCGACCTTGCCAGCCTTCTCATCTACCAAATATCTAGGGTGGTTCTGCTCCAGTGGCAGTTCCCCTTATTCCAGAAGCACTTAGTCTCGGGTTTGGGTTCAACCTTGGGTTTCTTCACTGATGCAGCAGCTGATTTGCCGTTTCATGAAGTATCCCTTCTTGCCCTTGCCCTTCTTGAAACTAGTGGTTTCACCAACCATCAACAATTGATGCTCCTTCTTGATTTCTACTTTCGCGGTGTCAAACATCGCGAACACTTCAAGGATCATCATATCTATCCCTGATATGTTATAGTTCATCACGAAGCTCTAGTAGCTTGGTGGCAATGTCTTTGGAGAAACATCACTATCTTATCTGGAAGATTAACTCCCACTCGGTTCAAGTGATTGTTGTACTCAGACAATCTGAGCACAAGCTCAACGATTGAGCTTTTCTCCCTGAGTTTGCAGGCTAAGAAAATCGTCGGAGGTCTTATACCTCTTGACGTGGGCACGAGCTTGAAATCCCAATTTCAGCCCTCGAAACATCTCATATGTTCCGCGATATTTCGAAAACGTCTTTGGTGCCTCAACTCTAAACCGTTTAACTGAACTATCATGTAGTTATCAAAAACGTGTATGTCCGATGTTCGCAACATCCACAGACGACGTTTGGGGTTCAGCACACTGAGCGGTGCATTAAGGACATAAGCTATCTACTGTTCGCATAATCGCTCATCAACTTTCAACTATATTTTCTCTAGGAACATATCTAAACAGTGGAACTAAAGCGCGAGCTTCGACATAATTTGCAAAAGGTCTTTTGACTATGTTCAAGATAATTAAGTTCATCTTATGAACTCCCACTCGAGATAGACATCCCTCCGGTCATCTAAGTGATTACATGATCCGAGTCAACTAGGCCGTGTCCGATCATCACGTGAGACGGACTAGTCATCATCGGTGAACATCTTCATGTTGATCGTATCTACTATCGACTCATGCTCGACCTTTCGGTCTCGTGTTCCGAGGCCATGTCTGTACATGCTAGGCTCGTCAAGTTAACCCTAAGTGTATTGCGTGTGTTCCGAGGCCATGTCATACATTCTAGGCTCGTCAACACCGTTGTATGTGAACGTAAGAATCCATCACACCCGATCATCACGTGGTGCTTAGAAGCGGCGAACTTTTGGCAGCGGTGCACGCTTAGGGGGAACACTTCTTGAAATTGTTGTAAGGATCATCTTATTTACTACCGTCGTTCTAAGTAAACAAGATGCATAGACATAATAAACATCACATGCAATTATATATTAGTGACATGATATGGCCAATATCATATAGCTCCATTGATCTCCATCTTGAGGCTCCATGATCATCATTGTCACCGGCATGACACCATGATCTCCATCATCGTGTCTTCATGAAGTTGTCTCGCCAACTACTACTTCTACTACTATGGCTACGGTTAGCAATAAAGTAAAGTAATTACATGGCGTCGTTTAATGACACACAGGTCATACAATAAATAAAGACAACTCCTATGGCTCCTGCCGTTGTCATATTCATCGACATGAAAGTCGTGAATCCTATTACAAGAACATGATCAATCTCATACATCACATATCATTCATCACATTCTTCTTGGCCATATCACATCACATAGCATACCCTGCAAAAACAAGTTAGGCGTCCTCTAATTGTTGTTTGCATGTTTTACGTGGCTGCTATGGGTTTTAGCAAGAACGTTTCTTACCTCATAAAACCACAACGTGATACGCCAATTGCTATTTACCCTTCATAAGGACCCTTTTCATCGAATCCGTTCCGACTAAAGTGGGAGGCGGCACCGCTAGCCACCTTATGCACCAAGTGCATGTCAGTCGGTGGAACCTGTCTCACGTAAGAGTACGTGTAAGGTCGGTCCGGGCCTCTTCATCCCACAATACCGTCGAAACAAGATTGGACTAGTAACGGTAAGTATATTGAACAACATCAATGCCCACAACTACTTTGTGTTCTACTCGTGCAAAGAATCTACGCAATAGACCTAGCTCATGATGCCACTGTTGGGGAACTGTAACACCCCGGAAGTAACTTTCCATATTTGTAACTCCAACTCTTGCCATTTTCGGCATTGATATATGATATTCCCTCCGTGGTTGGGTTTTCTTCATTTTGCATTTTGTCCATGTCATGCATTTTATTATGTCATCATGTGCATCGCATTTGCATACGTGTTCGTCTCATGATTCCGAGCATTTTTCCCGTTGTCCGTTTTGCAATCCGGCACTCCTATCTCCCCCGGCGGTCCCTTTTACGTTTTTCCGTGTGCGGATACTAAACCTTCTCGAAATGGACCGAGGTTTGTCTAGTGGCCTTGGTATACCACCCGTAGACCACCGGTCAAGTTTCGGGTCATTTGGAGCTCGTTTGGTACTCCAACGGTTAACCGCACTCTCGCAAAGGCCTCTTTTAAGTTGCAGCCCAACACCCTTTCAAAACAGCCCAATAACCCATCTAAGTCACTCCCATGCTCTCCGTCGTTCGATCACGATCGTGTGGTAAAAACTACACCTCATTTGGACTCTCCTAGCTCCCTCTATGCCTATTTAAGCAAACCCCCCTCCAAATCCGGATCATCCCTTCCCCGAAACCCAAAAAAATCGCCCTCCGCGCGGCCGGACACGTCCGGGCGAGCAGACAGCGTCGCGCCGCCCGCCGCCGCCCGCCAACTGGAGCCGCCACGTGGCACCCGCCGCCCGCTCGCCGCCAGCCCGCTGAGCCCTCGGCCTGCCCTCCGAACCCAGATCGCCGCCCAGCGCCCCAAGGCCTCGCCGCCCGCCCAGCCCCGCGCCGCCCGGCCGCCTCCCTCCGGCGAGCCCCTGACGCGCCGCCCGGCGCCACTCGCCGCCCGACCACCGGCGCTCGCCTCCCGCTCCAGCCCGCCCCGGGCGCCTCCTCCTCCTCCGCTCGGCGCCCGATCCGGCGACCCGCCACGACCTCCTCCTCCTCGCCGGCCCGCGTCCGCCCGCCGTCGCCGAGATCCGATCCTGCCCGATCCGGCCTCGGGAAGCGCGCGCCCGTTGACTTCTCCCCCTCACTTTTTCTTCAAAGTCCTTAATCGCATGATATTTTGTTCCATTTTCAAAGTGGTATATCTTTGCATCTGTAGATCCATTTTGCGCGTATAATATATCAAAATGTTCGTATCGAAGAGTAGATCATCTCATCTCATTGCATCATTTTCATTTGAGCTCATCTTGATGCCCGAAATGCTGTTGGAAGAGTGCTATGTGATGTTAGTTTCTGATTTTTATCAGAACATGCACTTTTGTTATTTTTGCCATGATTAATGTGTGCACCCTATGAATTTGAGTCCTACATGTGTTTTGAAATATGTCATTCCATCTTTCCAGGGGTATATGCCATGTAGTTTTGTGATCTATGTGGTGACTAGCACAAGCATGCAAAGTAGGTGTCCTGATGTTGCTGTTTTCAGCCCTGTTTTAGCTGATTTTGATGCCATGTTTACTTGATGATACCGAGAGATCTATGCGTATTTTGAGATACTTCAGTAAGGATGTTTTGTAAAACATGTCTTGCTCTATCCATCCATGCCTTTGTTTGCAATTATGGAGTGTCATAGCTTGAGTCAATCGAGCTCTACTTTTGCTATCAAATGTTTCCTGGCAGATTGTTTACATGTTATTCAATTTTGCCAAGGTTGTTGTGGTTGATCCATGTATGCTATGTTATTGTTCTTGCCATGTATGTCTTCTATGTCATGTCTTCTTGATGTATGTATGCTTAGTTTGTCATATAAGGCTCTGTAGTGAGTGCATTGAACTTGTAAACATGCCTACTCGTTATCAGTTTTTGACATGTCATGTTGCTGAATCTGTTAACGAAACTTTCAATATTGACATGGGTGTTTCTATATTTTCTGATCCTTTTTGGCTTATGGTCAGTAAGGGACTTTTGTTCTAGGCTTTGAGTAGATTCATGCCATGCCTTGTTTTGCTATTTTAAGTTCCTGTAGCATGTAGTTTTGCTGCTCTGAACATTGCAACCTGATGCTGTTTTTGCCATGTCCAGCCTGATATTTTGTGCACTTTTGCCATGCTTGTTTGAACCTGTTATGATGTGAACTAGCCGTAGCTCAGTGCTCATCTTTTGTCGAGCATCTTGTGTACATCACTGCCATGTACTTTTTTGATACGTTTGGGTGCAGTAGCTTAATTAATTGTTGCTTGCTAAGTGGCATCATGCTGTTAATGGCAGATTTGCGCCATTCTTGTTTTGCTTGTCATTTGCAAACCGTGCATCCGATTCCGGTGATCTTTATATCGATTTCAACCGAAATCACCTCATCTTTCCAGTGGCATACTTGGTTTGCCAAGTTGATGCCTGGTTCATCATTTACCTTCCGGAGCGCACATAAGCATTGCATATCACATCTCGCATATCATGCATGTTTTTGCATCATGTTGATTGTGCATTGCACCGTGATTTATTGTGGTTCCTTTGTTTGTGTTGTTGATTTGGGTAGAGCCGGGAGACGAGTACGTGAACGAGGAAACTGTTGAGAACGCTTACGAGGATCAAGCTTTCGACAACTCTGAGAACATTGCAGGCAAGATGACCATACCCTCGAAATCACTTCTATCTTTGCTATGCTAGTTGCTCGCTCTTTTGCTATGCCTATGCTGCGATGCCTACCACTTGCTATATCATGCCACCCATATTGCCATGTCAGCCCCTAACCATCCGTTTCCTAGCAAACCGTTGATTGGCTATGTTACCGCTTTGCTCAGCCCTCTTATAGCGTTGCTAGTTGCAGGTGAAGCTGAAGTTTGTTCCTTGTTGGAACATGGAGATGTTGTTCCTTTTGGAACATGTTTACTTGTTGGGGATATCACAATATATATCTGCTATATTTTAATACATCTATATACTTGGTAAAGGGTGGAAGGCTCGGCCTTATGCCTGGTGTTTTGTTCCACTCTTGCCACCCTAGTTTCCGTCATACCGGTGTTATGTTCCTTGATTTCGCGTTCCTTACGGTTGGGTGATTTATGGGACCCCTTGACAGTTCGCTTTGAATAAGACTCGTCCCAGCAAGGCCCAACTTTGGTTTTACCATTTGCCGCCTAAGCCTTTTCCCCGGTTTTCGCGAGCCCGAGGGTCATCTTTATTTTAACCCCGGACCAGTGCTCCTTGAGTGCTGGCCCGAACCGAGCAACCTGCTTGGGGCCACCACGGGAAACTCGAGGCTTGGTTTTACTCGTAGCTTGACTTATCCGGATGTGCCACGAGAACGAGATATGTGCAGCTCCTATCGGGATTTGTCGGCACAATCGGGCGGCTTTGCTGGTCTTGTTTTATTGCTGTCGAAATGTCTTGTAGTCCGGGATTCGAGATTGATCGGGTCTTCCGTAGAAGGAATATCCTTCGTTGACCGTGAGAGCTTATAATGGGCTAAGTTGGGACACCCTGCAGGTAATAACTTTCAAAGCCGTGCCCGCATGTTATGAGGCAGATGGGAATTTGTTAATGTCGGTTGTAGAAAACCCAAAGTTGACCTCAAATAAAATACACATCAACGCGTGTGTAACTGTGATGGTCTCTTCTCGTGGAGTCCGGAAGTGAACACGGTGTTGGAGTTATGTCTGACGTAAGTAGTTCAGGATCACTTCTTGATCGCTACTAGTTTCACGTCCGTGCTTTGCTTCTCTCCTCGCTCTCTTTTGCGATGTAGCCACCATATATGCTAGTCGCTTGCTGCAGCTCCACTTTACTACTCAGTCCTTCCTATAAGCTTAAATAGTCTTGATCTCGCGGGTGTGAGATTGCTGAGTCCCCGTGACTCACAGATACTTCCAAACACAGTTGCAGGTTCCGACGATGCCAGTGCAGGTGACTCAACCGAGCTCAAGTGGGAGTTCGACGAGGAACGTGGTCGTTACTATGTGTCTTTTCCTGATGATCAGTAGTGGTGCCCAGTTGGGACGATTCGGGGATCTGTGTAGCATTTGGGGTATCTTCTTTTATTTTGGTTCCGTAGTCGGACCTTGAGTGTACTTTGAATGATGGATGTTTATTTATGTATTGTGTGAAGTGGCGACTGTAAGCCAACTATGTATCTTTTTCCCTTATTTATTACATGGGTTGTGTGAAGATTACCTCACTTGCGACATTGCTTTCAATGCGGTTATGCCTCTAAGTCGTGCCTCGACACGTGGGAGATATAGCCGCATCGGGGGCGTTACAGGAACGTAGCAGAAATTCAAAATTTTCCTACGTGTCACCAAGATCTATCTATGGAGAAACTAGCAACGAGGGAAGGAGAGTGCATCTACATACCCTTGTAGATCGCTAAGCGGAAGCGTTCATGAGAACGGGGTTGAAGGAGTCGTGCTCGTCGTGATCCAAATCACCGGAGATCCTAGTGCGAGCAGACGGCACCTCCGCGTTCAACACATGTACAGCCCGGTGGCGTCTCCCACGCCTTGATCCAGCAAGGAGAGAGGAGAGGTTGAGGAAGACTCCATCCAGCAGCAGCACAACGGCGTGGTGGTGATGGAGGCGTGGCAATCCCGAGGCTTCGCCAAGCACCAAGGGAGAGGAGGAGGACCAGGCGGGGCTGCACCAAGAGGAGAGAACTCATGTGTGTTGGGCAGCCCAAAACCTCAAGTATATATAGGGAAAGAGGGCTGCGCCCCTTTAGGGTTTCCCACCCCAAGGGGTGCGGCTAGCCCTAGATGGGACTTGGGGCGGCCAAGAGGGGAGGTGCCTCCCAAGTCAAGTGGAGGCCCTCCCCTTAGGGTTTCCCCTTCCCATGCGCATGGGCCTTGGGGGCTGGTGCCCTTGGCCCATTATGGCTAGGGCGCCCCCTACAGCCCATGCTACTGTATTGGACGTGGTGGAACAATTTCTGGACCTCCGGACCCCTCCAGAATCCTCCGGAACCTTCAGAAGCTTCCGGTACAATACCGAAAAACCCGAACTTTTTCCGAACCCGAACAACAACTTTCCATATATAAATCTTTACCTCCGGACCATTCCGAACTCCTCGTGACGTCCGGGATCTCATCCGGGACTCCGAACAACATTCGTTAACCACATACAAACTTCCTTTATAACCCTAGCGTCATCGAACCTTAAGTGTGTAGACCCTACGGGTTCGGAGACATGTAGACATGACCGAGACGTTCTTGGTCAATAACCAACAGCGGATCTGGATACCCATGTTGGCTCCCACATGTTCCACGATGATCTCATCGGATGAACCACGATGTCAAGGACTCAATCGATCCCGTATACAATTCCCTTTGTCTAGCGGTATTGTACTTGCCCGAGATTCGATCGTCGGTATCCCGATACCTTGTTCAATCTCGTTTCCGGCAAGTCTCTTTACTCGTTCCGTAACACATCATCTCGTGATCAACCCCTTGGTCACATTGTGCACATTATGATGATGTCCTACCGAGTGGGCCCAGAGATACCTCTCCATTTACACGGAGTGACAAATCCAGTCTCGATTCGTGCCAACCCAATGACACTTTCGGAGATACCTGTAATGCACCTTTATAGTCACCCGATTCGTTGTGACGTTTGGTACACCCAAAGTATTCCTACGGTATCCGGGAGTTGCACAATCTCATGGTCTAAGGAAATGATACTTGACATTAGAAAAGCTTTAGCATATGAACTACGATCTTTGTGCTAGGCTTAGGATTGGGTCTTGTCCATCACATCATTCTCCTAATGATGTGATCCCGTTCTCAATGACATCCATTGCCCATGGTTAGGAAACCGTAACCATCTATTGATCAACGAGCTAGCCAATAGAGGCTTGCTAGGGACATGGTGTTGTCTATGTATCCACACATGTATTTGAGTTTCCTATCAATACAATTATAGCATGGATAATAAACGATTATCATGAACAAGGAAATATAATAATAATAACTAATTTATTATTGCCTCTAGGGCATATTTCCAACACGTTTTAGTGCATTCCAAATGTATATACTACCGCTTCAATATGAACTAAATTTGAATAAGATCTACATTAATGATTTTTGTGAAGTCAAAGCATTTGAATTCGTTTCTCTGTTTTAATAAGATCTACAATCATCATTATTGTCAAGTTAAACCATCGTTTGTGTATTATCTTCACAGCACACCACATGATTAGTCTCGAGTTACATATGAAGTATGTGTACTATATGAACTCGAACTAGATTTTTTGAATCCACTTTATTTTGATTTCAAATCACATTACATTTCTAGCTCTAGCTAGATCTTCATAATCTAAACCATGTCTCATATGTGTAATGTGTTTATCACATTATGTATGGTGCCCCCCTCGCCTACAAGTATTTAGATGTGAGTTGCAAACACCACACATTACCACAAATTCAAATAAAATGTGAGAATGTTCGATATATAGTATTGTTTAGATTGCTCGATATTTAGTTGTAAGCTGCAAACGCCACACATTATCACAAATTCAAATAAAATGTGAGATTGTTTGATGTATAGTATGGTTTAGATTGTTCGGCATTTAGCTGTGAGTTGCAAACGCCATGCATTATCACATTATGGTATAACATGTGCACAGCACGTGTATCACCGCTATATTCATGCATGCAATGTTTAAAACACTATGATCTCCTATTCAAATATATGAATCCGCTTTCATATCAAATTATGATCTTTGTTAGTCTCTTACACCCACACGATCCTCTAGCCTTTGTAGCTACCACTAACTTTCTCTCGTGCATGCACACGCCCTCCTCGCCCTCCTCCTCCCTCGGCATTCTATCCACCGGGCACATTCATTTTTTTCTTTAGGTCGTTCTCCCAGAGTCTCCACAACTCCTTTCCGACACACGCCGATCGATAAACCTCTCCAGCGATGCCTGCCTACAGCATACACACACAGCTTCAATCTCCTCCTTTATGTGTCCTTGCCTCGTGTCTCTCATATGGTCAGACACACGTGTAAACTCTCGCCCCTCTTTTCATCGATCTCACAACCGCACACTCCTCCCCCTATCTAGCTAGTAGTTGGGCCTCTCTCACCACCTCCTAGCTCCATTCTCTCTGTCTATCCGTCTCGCTGGGCCTTATTTGCCTCTAACAAAAGGACGTACACCGACCGATCTCTCGCTATACATATAGCCAGCTAAGTCCTTATAACTCGTTTTTACCCACACATCGATCGATCTACCTCATTAGTTGTGTCTCTCCCTTTCCTCCGACAAACAACAATTGATCTACCGATCTACTTAGGTTTGCTTACCAAACACATGGTTCCCCTTCATCATCAATGGATGCGTCCCGACAGATCTATCACGCACAGGCACACACAGAAACACATCCCCACTCTTATTGATAACATTGCAGTTCCACCCTCAGTTTGTCTAGTAGGCCTCTACCAACATCCCCGAGAAGCAACTCCATCACCCATCCAGCACTCTACCCCTCTCCCTCCCTCTCTCTCTCCGTCCCATCATATTTCCCATCCTTCAGTTATGTATGGATGTCGACCGATCTCCCTCAAGACATAGCTGGGTCTCTCCTTCTCAACACATATACGAGTTGTTCTACCTCTATAGTTAGGCCTCTGCCTACCCCTCCCCCCACCCCCTCCCCCCCCCCACACACACACACCGATACATCAAGCGCTCTCGTCATGTCTCCCTACCACACACAAACTTGACATGTGCCCTCTAACGTTCAGGTAGGCCAGTCTCCCTATATCTTTGACTTGCACACACACACACACACACACACAATTTCTATGGCTCTCTTCATTGATCTCGCACCCACCCACTTGATCCTCTCTTCGACTCTATCGATAGCTATGACCCCTCCCTCTCTTCTCGTGGATTGCCCGACCCTCTATGTATGATATGGATAGGCCTCCATTTCACACACATTGCATGCAAAATTTTGTTTGAGATGTCATCGACACATATTCCCACAAATAATTCACGAAATCAACCCCCCACCCCATCCCCACCCCCCACCACAAAACAAAAAACACTCACGAACGCGGTTTGTATCTCTCACACACACCCACGTAGGTGGGGGACGTGCACGAAGAGAATAGGTGCATGCACGGCGCACGTACTCCCGTCTCTTTCCCAAGCACACCCACGCGGGTACACGGTGGAGCTCATTTCTGTACGAAAAAGGCAGCCCACATGGTAATTTGGCACGTGTACTGGTTGTCCACTTGATGGAGTGTAACACCCCGGATGCAATTTTCCATATTCGTAACTCCAACTCTTGCCTTTTCCGGAGATGTGTTATTTTATTTCCTTCGTGGTTGGGTATTTGTCTTTTGTTTTGCATTGTGTTCATTTCATGCATCTCATCTCATCGCATCATTTGCATTGCATCGGCACTCGTTGCTGTCATTGTTTTTAAAACTTGTATTCGCTCATTTTTGCCGCGTCCCCCTTGCTTTTGTTGACCGTTCCGAGACCAACCTTGTTCTTCGTTTTTCCCTCTTGCCAAACCGGAGTCTCTCTGTAAAGTGCTCAAGACCTCTTGCGCGTGTCCGAAAACTGCCCCGAACCCGATTTGCTCAGTCATCATCGTTGCATTCAGATCATCTCCTAACATCTATAAAACATCTCCTTTTTCGTATTTGGACTCCCTACCTATTATTTTCTCGACCGTCTGATTACGATCGGAGGTTCCGACTAGCCCCTAAACCTACCCCACTTGCTATATAAATAGATCAACCCTAAAATCTAGGGAGATGTCCCATCCATCCCGTCTCGGCCGCCGCCACTTTCTTCATCGGGATCCCCTCACCGATCTCCCTCGATCCCCTCGCCCAACCACCACCGAGCGCCAGCCTCCTGCTTCCTTCGGGATCCATCCCCAACCATCGCAGCCGCCCGAATCCTGCAGTGCCCCTCCTTCTCCTGCACGAGAGCCTTGAGCCTCACCTCGCCGGGGCACCGAATCAGGCCCGTGCTCCACCTCCCCCTCCCTTCCCTTCCTCTTCTTCCGTGAAGCTCTCTCTGACCACCCCCTTCGTCGTGTTTCTCTCTCAGGGAACCATGGCACCGCCGCAAGTCCCCTGCCTCCAATGCCGCCGCACCTTGGAGCAGCCATGGTGGCGCCGTCCTCCTCCGACCCCGTGCAGACCTGAAGCCCTCGCGACCCTGCATCCCTCGTTGCAAGCCTCTGCTTCCCCTCCTGCGAGCAGTGGCTCGGGATCAAGCGCAGCCGGCATGTCCGCCTCGTTGGCCAGCCTGCGCCTCGTCGGAACCGCGCAAGGCCTCCTCTGCCCCATCTCCTGCTTCGCCGTCAAGTCCCCGCGCCAAGTTCGCCGCCGCCGCTCCCCTGCATCCCGTGTCCGCCTTCCCTCCTTCTGCGAGCACTCGAGGACGAGGACGAGTCCCTGCCTCGCGGAGGGATCTTCGCCGCCACCCGATCCGCCTCAAGCTCGCCGCAGCTCGTCCCCGTCGCCCTCTCCTTCCCCTGTTTTCCTTCTCTCTTTTCCCTGTCTCTCTCTCTCTCCCGCTCTGAACTCTCTCTGTCCCTCTTCTTCAGGTACCTCATCCCCTTCGCCAGGAGCTCTGAAGCACCGGCGCCGCAAGGTTCGACCGGGCCCGAGGTTCTCCGTCCATTCACCGGCGTTTCCCCTTCGGATCCCGTCGCCAGAGCCCCATCCCCGCTGCTCCTCCTCGTCGTCTTCTTCCTGTGCGCCGCCTGCAGCCGCGCCAAGACGCCCTTGCTGCTCTGCTTCTGACGACGAGATTTAGCAGAGGGCGAGGCACCCGCCGCTTCGCCCGCTTCGCCCGTTGATCAAGCCCTCGATCAAGACGCGCTGGGCCACCTCCCATCGCCAGATTTGGCCCAACCGCTCTTCTGCTTCAGCCGGCAGCGCCCTGCCGGCCTGCCTCTTCCACCGACCGGGCAAGGCCCGATGTGAGCAGCTCCCATAGCCCAGCTAGTTTCAGTCTGCTTTGTATTTTTTTTCCCTGTCTGCGAATTTGTTATTTATCCAGAGATTACAGTTTTGCAAAAAACCCCTAAGCATCATGCATTTAATAACTCTTAAACCGTGCATCATAATAAAATGATTTATACATGTAAACTGCTTAGAATTTCATCTAGTTTCATAATATGCCATTTTCATTCCATGTTAAAATGTTTAACTTGCTGTTTATTTAAATTTGCTAATATGCCATGCTAAAATGATTTAATTCATAACTAAATAACCGTAGCTCCAATTTTAACAAACTTTATATGTATTTGGGGTGGAAAAATGCCTAGTTTAACATGGTGCACTTTATTTCCCTGTTTAACAACAATAAAATAGGTTTTAGGGCAGAACAGTACCGAATCTAAAAATATTGCTCATGAGGATTTTCCGGAATTGTTGTTTCTTATTTCCGGCCTCATTTAAACTTGCCTAAATAGTTAGTTTACTTATGCTTCACCCCTTGCCATGTTTAACAACATTTAATATTGTTTGGTAGCTTAAACGAGATCAAACTAAATATGTCAATGTTGTGTTTTGTCAATATGCAACCCGTTGCATATTGAGCTCCACTTAATTTGTAGTATTGCTTGTTGCACTTTGCCATGCCATGCCTCATTAAACCGGACATGCATCATACTTGATTGTGCATTGTGCCATGTTTATGCTTGTGCATTTACCATGTTGTTTGTTTCTTTCCGGTGTTGCTTCTCGGTTCCGGTAATGTTGCGATTGTGAGGATTCGCTTCGACTACTTCCGTTCGTCTTCTTCATGGACTCGTTCTTCTTCCTTGCGGATTTCAGGCAAGATGACCGTCACCTTGGATCTCATTACTATCATTGCTATGCTAGTTGCTTCGTTCTATCGCTATGCTGCGTTACCTACCACTTGCTTGTCAAGCCTCCCGGTTGTCATGAACCTCTAACCTTTGTCACCCTTCCTAGCAAACCGTTGTTTGGCTATGTTACCGCTTTGCTCAGCCCCTCTTATAGCGTTGTTAGTTGCAGGTGAAGATGAAGTTTGTTCCTTGTTGGAACATGGAGATGTTGTTCCTTGTTGGAACATGCTTACTTGTTGGGATATCACAATATATCTTAGTTAATTAATGCATCTATATACTTGGTAAAGGGTGGAAGGCTTGGCCTTATGCCTGGTGTTTTGTTCCACTCTTGCCGCCATAGTTTCCGTCATATCGGTATTATGTTCCCGGATTTTGCGTCCCTAACGCGGTCGGGTGATTTATGGGACCCCCTTGACAGTTCGCTTTGAATAAGACTCCTCCAGCAAGGCCCAACCTTGGTTTTATCATTTGCCTCACCACCACCTACACCCTTTCCCTTGGGTCGGCCAACCCGAGGGTCATCTTTATTTAGCCCCCCGCCAGTGCTTCTCTAAGTGCTGGCCTAAACCGAGCTGCCTGCGGGGCCACCTTGAGGCAACCTGAGGTTTGGTTTTACTCGTAGCTAGTCTCATCCGGTGTTGCCCTGAGAACGAGATATGAGCAGCTCCTATCGGGATTGTCGGCGCATCGGGCGGCTTTGCTGGTCTTGTTTTATTGCTGTCGAAATGTCTTGTAGCCAGGATTCCGAGACTGATCGGGTCTTCCCGGGGAGAAGGAATATCCTTCGTTGATCGCGAGAGCTTATCATGGGCTAAGTTGGGACACCCCTGCAGGGTATAAACTTTCGAGAGCCGTGCCATGGTTATGTGGCAGATGGAATTTGTTAATATCCGGTTGTAGTAAACTTGAAGTAAACTCTTCTAAAATACACCAACCGTGTGCGTAACCGTGAGTGTCTCTTTTCGGGGTTGATCGAGAGGAGAACACGGATTCTGGGTTATGTCTGACGTAAGTAGGAGTTCAGGATCACTTCTTGATCATTGCTAGTTGACGACCGTTACTTTGTTTCTCTTCTCGCTCTCATTTGCGTATGTTAGCAACCTTATATGCTTAGTCGCTGCTGCAACCTCGCCACTTTACCTCTTCCTTACCCACTAAGCTTTGCTAGTCTTGACACCCATGGTAATGGGATTGCTGAGTCCTCGTGGCTCACAGATTACTACACCACCAGTTGCAGGTACAGGTTATGCGATGATCATGACGCGAGAGCGATGTTTGCTTACTTTGGAGTTCTTCTTCTGCTTCTTGTTCGATCAGGGGATAGGTTCCAGGTCGGTAGCCTGGGCTAGCAGGGTGGATATTGTTTGAGTTTCTGTTTATGATTCATCCGTAGTCGGATGTTGATCTTGTATGTTGTATTGTTGTATTCATGTGACATTGTATGTACTGGATGTATCCCCACTATTATGTAATGTTGATGTAATGATATCCACCTTGCAAAAGCGTCTTCAAGATGCGCTTCTATCCTTGGTGGGACCTTCGAGTTCCTTTAGGATATGGTCGCATCTTGGGCGTGACAAGTTGGTAATCAGAGCCTCGACCGACCTTAGGAGCCCCCTTGTTTGTTGGCCGTTGTTGAGTCTAGAAAAAAACTATTTTGAGTCTTAGGATTATATATATCGGAGAGTAGTATTCTTTTTACTCCTCAGTCCCTTCGTCGCTCTGGTGAGGCCTCCTGACGTAGATGTTTTGTCTTTCCTCTCCTCAAATTTCACGAATTTTTTTTAGGATCACGCGGGTATCTTGGGATCGTTCCGACAGTCTTGTGACGAGAACATTGTTCTTGGTGCCTCCTGACATTTAGGGGTTGTGGCAGTGTCCCGGGGAGTTGAGCTCCGAGGTGTTGTCGTCACAATTTTATCGTTGCAGTTCTGGAATACCTGAGTTTTGCCGACATCGAAAATCTCTTTTATGCAGTTGTTGGTGAGATAACCTCGACGTCACCCAGTACTGGGGCGAGTTCGGGAGTATTGCCATAACTTGTATAACGGATGCTTTTCGAAGGTTGAGGTACACGATTTCCGGAGTTTTCTTGGTTATGTGTTGACGGATGGATACAGCTGGATCTAGGTATTGTTAGTTTGGGTGATATATTTTGCGTCCCTGTATCCCCAACACCAGATTGCATAACCAGAAAGTTTCGGAGTTTATAGGTGGAATTCAAGTAGCTCCTAGAATATCTTTCCGACAGATGCATGATATGGGATTGGGTAAATCTCTATCATATGTATTTGTTCCGGCTTATTCTGCAAGCCAAATCCTTTGTTTTGTTTTATTTGTGGTATTCGAGTTGCTTCGATGTCAGTGTTGATCCATACCTTCCTTAAACGGTGTTCTCATATTGCTATGTGAATACTAATCCTTCTTGATCATCGAGGTCGTCATGTTAATTCTTTTCCAACCGGCGTGCTTCTCTTCAAGTGGATCCGATCATTTCAACATTTGCGAGATCAATTCTAAGTTTTTCACAACGGTGTTTGTTTCATCCGTCCCCAAGTTGTCTTTGTTTTCCCGCCCTCCCACCCTCTTCTGCAAGGACTTATATATTTTAATCATGTATCCTTTTATTTGTGGAAGTCTCTTCATTCTTTTCTTTCAATGTTCTTATCCGGTGATTTCCCATGAAGATGCTCAACAGTTTCAAGTTCATCATCCTTCATTGTTGTTTCTTCGCCGGTGGATCCAATTCAAGCTTTCGATATTTATCATATTCCTTTCCTCCTTTCTAATGTTTTCTCTTGCCGATGCACCTCTTAATCATTCACTTCTCGCTATTCATTTGTTCTGGACTGTTGAAGATATCTCAGAAGGCTCGTCTTTTCATTCTAGATCCGTTCAAGTTATTTTGAGGTTGTTATCTCATTCAAGCCATTTAATTCAACCGGTGCAACCTCTCTTTAAAATTGTTCAACGGTGTTTTTCTTTTAGTGGGCCCTAACCCACAGGTCTTTTCCCAGGATCTTACCTGACTCTTCTAATTATTCCGGAGCTATCCCAAATTCTTTTCCAAGTTTGATGTAAGAATGAATTTTCATCAGTCACATTCCTTCTCCAAGATCTCTTTAAAATTCTTTTCATTGTTGGCTCAACCCCCTTCGCTTTTCATTATCCCGGAGTATCTCAGTAATTTTGGTGGTGTTTTCCGTCATCATGTGAAGTCCGAAGAAGAGTTTCTCTTAAATCTTGCTCCGTTCTCTTCAAGATTCATGGTTCTAGCTTGATGCCATCCTCTCATAATTGTTTTCGATTGTGGGAATTCTTTTCACCTATCTGGAGCATTTCATGATTTGTTTCCATTTCTTTCCTCCGAAGGCCATCATGTCATAATTCTTCATTCTCAGCGTGTAGCTACCGTTCTCCATATTTTATCGGTGAATCGTTCAAATAACCTCTAATCAGTTCATGGCCTCTTCGTTCTCATGTATTTAAATCCCCTTACGTATCTTCATTTGTTTTCCAATTCTTCCCGGTGATTTGTGCCTTTGCTACTTTCATTTTCAATTCTTATGGTGGTTCGTTCAAGATTTCACTTCCTTCGTTATCATATTAATTCATTCGTTGTTTCCAAATTCCACCGGTGGTTCCATCAATACCTTATCAAGTTTGCGCTATATCTCTCTTAATCCTTTCTACGGGAATAAGTAGTATGCCAAATCCGTTGCTTATCATCAATTAAATTGGTGAAGGATACACATAACGTAATTCTTATTCTTGTTTCATCCAAGTGATTAAATCCTTCTTCCGGAGATTGTTCATGATGAAGTAATTCTCGGTTCTAGTGTTTCATCTATTCTTTTCCGGAGTTCCAAGTTTTCCGCATTATCTCGTCGCGAAGCTCCATCTAAATCATCGCAAGGCTTAACCTTGAGTTTTCAACTTCTCCTAATTTTTTTATCATCCTTTTATTACCGGAGTTCTTCATGGAGGCTCTACATGGTGGTTCAGCAAGGACTCCTTTCATTCTTCAATTGTTCTTCAAGATTTCTCTCTAAGTTATGATACGCCAAGCTATACTCTAAAATAAACATGGTGCTCAACACATGTTTTGTTTTGAGGAGCTCAAGTATTCTTCATCTTGCATTCCGAAGTGCAATTCTTTCTACCTTATCTTTTGGAGATGGTGTTATGTCACTCTTGACAATTTCCTTCATGTTTCATGATTCATATTGTTGTCAAGAATGAGGTATTTTAAATCCATCAATCCCTTTGTTGGAGTTATCTCGGGTCATATTTCACCTAAAGCCTTCCCTAAGGAATGTTGCTATTTGTGGTGCGTATCTATGATCCAATTTTCTCCTTCTCATCTCGGTGAAGAAGTTTCTCTTATCTTCATTGATCTCAACCAATCAATTGTTTCTGTTAATGGCGGGTTGTCACCTCATCATTTTGAGATGTTTGCCATAAGCCCATAACAAGCTTGTGCTTTTCGTTGTTGATTTTCCAACAACTCCGTTCGATTCTTCTTTGCAAGGATGCTCTTTCAAATTCAATTATGGTAGGAGATGTTGGTTTCATTCTTCGTTCTATTCATTCCAACTATCTAACTACCATGCATTGTTTCCGGAGGCTTGTGATGTTGCTCTCTTCTACCAATTATCTTGTTTTGTAATGATCATGTTATTTTCTTACTTATCCTTTTAACCGGAGTGTTGTGTCATCTCTTCAAGTTCTTTTCATTTCATCAAGTTTTCCTTCTTCTTTCAGTCGGAGTGGTGCCCAAATTATATCAATCTTTTTCCTTCTCTATCTAGTTTTAACCGGAGTGGTTTCAATATCTATCTTATCACTAAACCTCTTGGTTCTCGTTGTATCCCTTGTTCCTCTTTAATAACGGAGTGTTTTCAACTTTGCTCATATTTGTTGTTTTATTTCTTTCATTTTGCTCAACATCTCAAGGTTCATGGTTCACTCGTTTGTCAAAGAAGCAACTTAGTTTACCTCTTATCTTCCTCGTCCTTTTCTCTCCGGTGCCATCCTAGATCTCGGGACGAGATCCTCTCGTAGTGGTGGAGTGTTGTAACACCCCGGATGCAATTTTCCATATTCGTAACTCCAACTCTTGCCTTTTCCGGAGATGTGTTATTTTATTTCCTTCGTGGTTGGGTTTTTGTCTTTTGTTTTGCATTGTGTTCATGTCATGCATCTCATCTCATCGCATCATTTGCATTGCATCGGCACTCGTTGCTGTCATTGTTTTTAAAACTTGCATTCGCTCGTTTTTGCCGCGTCCCCCTTGCTTTTGTTGACCGTTCCGAGACCAACCTTGTTCTTCGTTTTTCCCTCTTGCCAAACCGGAATCTCTCTGTAAAGTGCTCAAGACCTCTTGCGCGTGTCCGAAAACTGCCCCGAACCCGATTTGCTCAGTCATCATCGTTGCATTCAGATCATCTCCTAACATCTATAAAACATCTCCGTTTTCGTATTTGGACTCCCTACCTATTATTTTCTCGACCGTCTGATTACGATCGGAGGTTCCGATTAGCCCCTAAACCTACCCCACTTGCTATATAAATAGATCAACCCTAAAATCTAGGGAGATGTCCCATCCATCCCGTCTCGGCCGCCGCCACTTTCTTCATCGGGATCCCCTCACCGATCTCCCTCGATCCCCTCGCCCAACCACCACCGAGCGCCAGCCTCCTGCTTCCTTCGGGATCCATCCCCAATCATCGCAGCCGCCCGAATCCTGCAGTGCCCCTCCTTCTCCTGCACGAGAGCCTTGAGCCTCACCTCGCCGGGGCACCGAATCAGGCCTGTGCTCCACCTCCCCCTCCCTTCCCTTCCTCTTCTTCCGTGAAGCTCTCTATGACCGCCCCCTTCGTCGTGTTTCTCTCTCAGGGAACCATGGCACCGCCGCAAGTCCCCTGCCTCCAATGCCGCCGCACCTTGGAGCAGCCATGGTGGCGCCGTCCTCCTCCGACCCCGTGCAGACCTGAAGCCCTCGCGACCCCGCATCCCTTGCTGCAAGCCTCTGCTTCCCCTCCTGCGAGCAGTGGCTCGGGATCAAGCGCACCCGGCGTGTCCACCTCGTTGGCCAGCCCGCGCCTCGTCAGAACCGCGCAAGGCCTCCTCTGCCCCATCTCCTGCTTCGCCGTCAAGTCCCCGCGCCAAGTTCGCCGCCGCCGCTCCCCTGCATCCCGTGTCCGCCTTCCCTCCTTCTGCGAGCACTCGAGGACGAGCACGAGTCCCTGCCTCGCGGAGGGATCTTCGCCGCCACCCGATCCGCCTCAAGCTCGCCGCAGCTCGTCCCCGTCGCCCTCTCCTTCCCCTGTTTTCCTTCTCTCTTTTCCCTGTCTCTCTCTCTCTCCCGCTCTGAACTCTCTCTGTCCCTCTTCTTCAGGTACCTCATCCCCTTCGCCAGGAGCTCTGAAGCGCCGGCGCCGCTAGGTTCGACCGGGCCCGAGGTCCTCCGTCCATTCACCGGCGTTTCCCCTTCGGATCCCGTCGCCAGAGCCCCATCCCCGCTGCTCCTCCTCGTCGTCTTCTTCCTGTGCGCCGCCTGCAGCCGCGCCAAGACGCCCTCGCTGCTCTGCTTCCTGACGAGACGAGCAGAGGAAGAGGCGCCCGCTCGCCCCGTTGACCGCGCCCTCGACCGCACGCGCCTGGGCCACCTCCCCATCGCCAGATTTGGCCCAACCGCTCCTCTGCTTCAGCCCGGCAGCGCCCTGCCGGCCTGCCTCTTCCACCGACCGGGCAAGGCCCGATGTGAGTAGCTCCCATAGCCTAGCCAGTTTCAGTCTGCTTTGTATTTTTTTTCCCTGTCTGCGAATTTGTTATTTATCCAGAGATTACAGTTTTGCAGAAAACTCCTAAGCATCATGCATTTAATAACTCTTAAACCGTGCATCATAATAAAATGATTTATACATGTAAACTGCTTAGAATTTCATCTAGTTTCATAATATGCCATTTTCATCCCATGTTAAAATGTTTAACTTGCTGTTTATTTAAATTTGCTAATATGCCATGCTAAAATGATTTAATTCATAACTAAATAACCGTAGCTCCAATTTTAACAAACTTTATATGTATTTGGGGTGGAAAAATGCCTAGTTTAACATGGTGCACTTTATTTCCCTGTTTAACAACAATAAAATAGGTTTTAGGGCAGAACAGTACCGAATCTAAAAATATTGCTCATGAGGATTTTCCGGAATTGTTGTTTCTTATTTCCGGCCTCATTTAAACTTGCCTAAATAGTTAGTTTACTTATGCTTCACCCCTTGCCATGTTTAACAACATTTAATATTATTTGGTAGCTTAAACGAGATCAAACTAAATATGTCAATGTTGTGTTTTGTCAATATGCAACCCGTTGCATATTGAGCTCCACTTAATTTGTAGTATTGCTTGTTGCACTTTGCCATGCCATGCCTCATTAAACCGGACATGCATCATACTTGATTGTGCATTGTGCCATGTTTATGCTTGTGCATTTACCATGTTGTTTGTTTCTTTCCGGTGTTGCTTCTCGGTTCCGGTAATGTTGCGATTGTGAGGATTCGTTCGACTACTTCCGTTCGTCTTCTTCATGGACTCGTTCTTCTTCCTTGCGGGATTTCAGGCAAGATGACCGTCACCTTGGATCTCATTACTATCATTGCTATGCTAGTTGCTTCGTTCTATCGCTATGCTGCGTTACCTACCACTTGCTTGTCAAGCCTCCCGAATTGTCATGAACCTCTAACCTTTGTCACCCTTCCTAGCAAACCGTTGTTTGGCTATGTTACCGCTTTGCTCAGCCCCTCTTATAGCGTTGTTAGTTGCAGGTGAAGATGAAGTTTGTTCCTTGTTGGAACATGGAGATGTTGTTCCTTGTTGGAACATGCTTACTTGTTGGGATATCACAATATATCTTAGTTAATTAATGCATCTATATACTTGGTAAAGGGTGGAAGGCTTGGCCTTATGCCTGGTGTTTTGTTCCACTTTGCCGCCATAGTTTCCGTCATATCGGTATTATGTTCCCGGATTTTGCGTCCCTAACGCGTCGGGTGATTTATGGGACCCCCTTGACAGTTCGCTTTGAATAAGACTCCTCCAGCAAGGCCCAACCTTGGTTTTATCATTTGCCTCACCACCACCTACACCCTTTCCCTTGGGCCAGCCAACCCGAGGGTCATCTTTATTTAGCCCCCCGGCGGTGCTTCTCTAAGTGCTGGCTTGAACCTAGCTGCCTGCGGGGCCACCTTGAGGCAACCCGAGGTTTGGTTTTACTCGTAGCTAGTCTCATCCGGTGTTGCCCTAAGAACGAGATATGTGCAGCTCCTATCGGGATTGTCGGTGCATCGGGCGGCTTTGCTGGTCTTGTTTTATTGCTGTCGAAATGTCTTGTAGCCGGGATTCTGAGACTGATCGGGTCTTCCCGGGGAGAAGGAATATCCTTCGTTGATCGCGAGAGCACTTAGTCTCGGGTTTGGGTTCAACCTTGGGTTTCTTCACTGATGCAGCAGCTGATTTGCCGTTTCATGAAGTATCCCTTCTTGCCCTTGCCCTTCTTGAAACTAGTGGTTTCACCAACCATCAACAATTGATGCTCCTTCTTGATTTCTACTTTCGCGGTGTCAAACATCGCGAACACTTCAAGGATCATCATATCTATCCCTGATATGTTATAGTTCATCACGAAGCTCTAGTAGCTTGGTGGTAATGTCTTTGGAGAAACATCACTATCTTATCTGGAAGATTAACTCCCACTCGGTTCAAGTGATTGTTGTACTCAGACAATCTGAGCACAAGCTCAACGATTGAGCTTTTCTCCCTGAGTTTGCAGGCTAAGAAAATCGTCGGAGATCTTATACCTCTTGACGTGGGCACGAGCTTGAAATCCCAATTTCAGCCCTCGAAACATCTCATATGTTCCGCGATATTTCGAAAACGTCTTTGGTGCCTCAACTCTAAGCCGTTTAACGAACTATCATGTAGTTATCAAAAGCGTGTATGTCCGATGTTCGCAACATCCACAGACGACGTTTGGGGTTCAACACACCGGCGGTGCATTAAGGACATAAGCTATCTATCTGTCCGCATAATCGCTCTCGTCAACTTTCAACTATATTTTCTCTAGGAACATATCTAAACAGTGGAACTAAAGCGCGAGCTTCATTTACATAATTTGCAAAAGGTCTTTTGACTATGTTCAAGATAATTAAGTTCATCTTATGAACTCCCACTCGAGATAGACATCCTCTGGTCATCTAAGTGATTACATGATCCGAGTCAACTAGGCCGTGTCCGATCATCACGTGAGACGGACTAGTCATCATCGGTGAACATCTTCATGTTGATCGTATCTACTATACGACTCATGCTCGACCTTTCGGTCTCTGTGTTCCGAGGCCATGTCTGTACATGCTAGGCTCGTCAAGTTAACCCTAAGTGTATTGCGTGTGTTCCGAGGCCATGTCTGTACATGCTAGGCTCGTCAACACCCGTTGTATGTGAACGTAAGAATCCATCACACCCGATCATCACGTGGTGCTTAGAAGCGGCGAACTTTTGGCAACGGTGCACAGTTAGGGGGGAACACTTCTTGAAATTGTTGTAAGGGATCATCTTATTTACTACCGTAGTTCTAAGTAAACAAGATGCATAGACATAATAAACATCACATGCAATTATATATTAGTGACATGATATGGCCAATATCATATAGCTCCATTGATCTCCATCTTCGGGGCTCCATGATCATCATTGTCACCGGCATGACACCATGATCTCCATCATCGTGTCTTCATGAAGTTGTCTCGCCAACTACTACTTCTACTACTATGGCTACCGGTTAGCAATAAAGTAAAGTAATTACATGGCGTCGTTTAATGACACACAGGTCATACAATAAATAAAGACAACTCCTATGGCTCCTGCCGGTTGTCATATTCATCGACATGCAAGTCGTGAATCCTATTACAAGAACATGATCAATCTCATACATCACATATCATTCATCACATTCTTCTTGGCCATATCACATCACATAGCATACCCTGCAAAAACAAGTTAGACGTCCTCTAATTGTTGTTTGCATGTTTTACGTGGCTGCTATGGGTTTTAGCAAGAACGTTTCTTACCTACGCAAAACCACAACGTGATATGCCAATTGCTATTTACCCTTCATAAGGACCCTTTTCATCGAATCCGTTCCGACTAAAGTGGGAGAGACTGGCACCCGCTAGCCACCTTATGCACCAAGTGCATGTCAGTCGGTGGAACCTGCTCTCGTAAAGAGTACGTGTAAGGTCGGTCCGTCGGGTCTTCCGGGAGAAGGAATATCCTTCGCTGATCGCGAGAGCTTATCATGGGTTGTTGGGACACCCTTCAGGTATAAACTTTCGAGCCGTGCTCATGGGTTATGTGGCGATGGAATTTGTTAATATCCGTTGTAGTAAACTTGAAGTAAACTCTTCTAAAATACACTAACTGCGTGCGTGAATCGTGAGTGTCTCTTTTCGGGTTGATCGAGAGGAGAACACGGTTTCGGGTTATGTCCGACGAAGTAGGAGTTCGTGGATCACTTCTTGATCATTACTAGTTGACGCATGCCTTTGTTTCTCTTCTCGCCTCATTTGCGTATGTTAGCCACCTTATATGCTTAGTCGCTGCTGCAACCTCACCACTTTACCTCTTCCTTACCCATTAAGCTTTGCTAGTCTTGACACCATGGTAATGGGGTTGTTGAGTCCTCGTGGCTCACAGATTACTACACCACCAGTTGCAGGTACAGGTTATGCGATGATCATGACGCGAGAGCGATGTTTTCTTACTTTGGAGTTCTTCTCCTTCTTCTTCGATCGGGGATAGGTTCCAGTCGGCAGCCTCGGGCTAAAGGTGGTGATATTGTTTGAGTTTTGTTTATGATTCATCCGTAGTCGGATGTTGATCTTGTATGTTGTATTCATGTGACATTGTATGTATTGGATGTATCCCCACTATTATGTAATGTTGATGTAATGATATCCACTCTTGCAAAAAGCGTCTTCAAGATGCGCTTTCTATCCTTGGTGGGACCTTCGAGTTCCTTTAGGATAGGTCGCATCTTCGTGACATGGAGGGAGGATCGCCTACCACGGGTGAACGAACAAATTGCACTTGACGCGTTATGTTAAATTAAAAAAGAGGCAAACCATGGGGCCTACCTTAGAGGCAAGGCTCTATACACCGAGTACTTTTGATGTGTCCGCCAACTCGCAGAACGAGGAGAAGCTTGCTTAGCACCGCCTCCCCACCCATGGGCGGTGGCTCTCAGGATGAGGTGAAGCTTGTTCTCCCACTTACATGGGTGGCTCGCAGGACGAGGAGAAAAATTACTACTCCTCCGCTTACTCCTCATCCCTACTACATTGGTTATAGAGATTATATCATATTGTTTGAAATATATATGTCCTTTAGTAGATTTCAATATGAACTACTAGTACATACTCCAAACACTGATGTATATAGACGATTTTAGAGTGTATATTCACCATTTTGTTCATGTAGTAGCACTCTCCTCTCGACCTCGCCTATCGCAGGACGGGCAGCAATTCATTAGGTCTCATATAGCCGTAACGATATATACTGCACTACCATTATTGCTCGATCAAGAGGCTAAGAGCCAATCACAAGGTTAATATTTTGAGATGCCGTTTAAAGTTAGTAGGTGCCATCATTTATAAATATATTTTTTCAAAGGAACGATGCAATATGATAGGTTCATATGGAGAGAAAAGAAACCGCCCACTATATACATAGACAGACGGGCCAGCCTACACGGTTGCTTGTCGGGTTTTCTCTTCACACTCTCTCGCACAAACAACTGTGGCCACATTCTAACATCCCGGCGGATCACGCCCGCTTGAAGGGGTGGATGCTTAGTGTAGATGCGTGGTGCCGACGACGGCGAAACCCACCTGCCGGCACGCCCCTATCAGGGGTCCCCGCCGCTTCTCCCACAAAGCCGATGAGGTTGCTCTTCGCCTTGCTCATCCGCGACGTAAGGGCTTGTCGCCCCGCCGCCTCCTCAAGGTTGAGCTACGCCCTCAGTACAACACCCTTTACAGTACCGGCTTGCACCATCGCTCCAGCCTGCCCACATCACTCCCTCGTGGATATTTCTCTACTTCTTTGCCCCACATACCTCCGATACTTCTACTGGCTTCTACGTAATGTATTTGTGATGAGTTTATGTCTCATCAACTAGTCCTAGTAATCTTATTCTAATCACGCTTCTTCAATTTCTTTGCCAGTGGATGCTCATCTCGATTTTGGTGAAACTGCACAAAATGATTCGATGGTCAAAAGGTTGCAAACTTCATTTATTAGGAAGCTCAAACGTTGCCAGAAATTGAAGCCCGGTCAGGTTCACGGTTCAAGGGCTAGGGATTGCATGGATCATTTTTTTCTTTAGCTGCCTGCTCCAAAATAAGTGTCAACTTTAGTAGTAGTACAACTTTGTACTAAAGTTTGCACAAAGTTGAGACACTTATTTTGGAACGGAGGGAGTACATATTTGCTATGATCTGTCAATCATTGAGATGCAATAGCATGCATGTTAGTCTCCTTTGTATTTGATGAAATGTTGCAACGGGCAACCTTGGGCGTAAGATACATGTAACAGAGCTGGAAGTTTATAGCATTGTACAAATTTATCTCATTGATAAATTACAAGACGCATTTAGTACTATACTAGTATCTGCTCCTAAATATAAGTCTTTGTAGAGATTTCACCATTAACCACATGCGGATGTATATAGATGCATTTTAAGTGTAGATTCATTCATTTTGTTCCGTAGTTCACCTAGTGGAATCTCTAAAGACTTATCTACTAGTAATAGCTAGCCCCACCTACTAGGAATTTCTATCCTCTCCTTGAGCCACATCATCAAAACTGATGTAGCCTAGATGAAGTAAATCAGTCATAATAGTCGCCCTGATCTAGACGCTGAGAGGCTTCAAGACTAAGCCACATGCAAGCATGCGAAATACCGTGGCACATGCATGTGAGTGGGTTTTAAATCACATCAACATGTTCTGCATGCAAGCACGCACCGTAGCATGCATGTAAGTGAGCTTTAAGTCCCATTAGCATGTCAAAAAGAAAATATAATCCCATTATGCAGAGGAGTTGGCTGATCTTTTTCCTTACGGGATGATCTAAATGATGATGGGAGTTTATTTAGTTTGGCTACCACATTTGTCATGTGTTATAGATTTTTTAGTTCTATGGAATCGATAATTTTATGCAGAGATATACCGTTGTTCTGTGGCAACGCTGGGACTCATCTAGTAATATTTAGGAACGGAGGGAGTACTATGTAAAGAGTTAGGTGTCGCATGTGATAGTGTGAGGGCCATGTAATCACCGAGCTCAAGTGTTTTCACCGCTTTTGCACTCCTCCGCTGTAAGAATGGAGAAAATTGTAATCTACTACCTCCTTTCACGAAAGCGGGACATCCAAAGTCCTACCACCTCAAGAATAAAGACCAATGAGTCGTCAAATCACATAGACCAAAGAGAAGTTGATGACGAAGCAACCATCACTCTTGCGCTTAGTGAGAGGTCGCCCCGCCTGCCCGGCATGAATGCAGATCGATTTTTTGAGCGGGCAACACTGCTGGGCGGGAAGGGCATGGAGGGGCTTGGGTGGGCCAGGCTGTGAGGAGAGGTGTAGCTATCCCAGATGTCCCCACCGGACATGCCCGAAATGAGGACGCACACTCTCAAGGCTAAAATCGTACACTACACACCATATCTCTCAGAGGAGTAGGTCGATCCACGACTCTCTAACACACACATGCTGTTAAACACACACACGCACACGCACGCACCTTGGTCCCGCTTGCACCTTCTAACGTGAGTTATTACACCTAGACGGAGGGAGTAGTAAGTATACAGATACGGTGGCACACCGACTTAAGTCGAATACAAGTGCCCAAAATTTGTGTGCATGTTATAATAAGGATTCACTAAAATAGTACGCGGAGCTAACAGAGGATCAATTGGACAGGTTCCTGAAAGCAGAGGTAGATGTGAGGTAGTAAGATACACCACTGCGCTTTTAATTTTTCTTATTAATTTGTTTGTTTCACCATCCGACTGGGACCCAACGTACCACGTGGAGAGAGGTAAGGTGACTACCGCATTATTTCTACACCACTGTGGATAGTCTTACCACCAAAGCCACATGACACTTATTATGATTGAAATCCTAATGACTCCCACACACACAAAAAAACACGGATGCCTGTCACACTAATGCAGGAATGTATAAAAGGTTATTTTCTCTTGTTGAACATAACGGAGGGTTGTGTAGCTGGTTAGCCTATTCGCTCATCAAACTTGAGGTCCTGGTTCGATAACTACACTTGAGCATAATTTTTGCTGGAGGATTCTTTGATGGTCAAAATGTTTTCTAGGGTTTGCACGCCTACACTCTCTCTCCAAGATATATACACGCCGGAGCCTCAGCGCTTGTAGTTGTTCTCACACCTCTCACCTTCCCACCGGAGCCTCAAAGACTTGTAGTTGCTCTCTTCACACACTTCTCTCCGATCTAAACAAGACTTCGTTGGCCTCTCTCCTCACTCACGCTCAAAGAGCCGCAGGATCCGTCTCCGGAAGGGAAGGAGGTTTAACGTTGTCGCTGTCAAGTAGGGAGGGAATCCATCATCGCTTGTTGTTCACTTTCCACCCAGCGGCTGGAGGCCTCCTAATTCTTCTTCTTCGCAGTCATTCTGTTACCAACCAACCACGCCCCAAGAACCTTAAGGTATATTTTACTTACTCCACATGCATTGCTCTAGCTATGTATACCATGAATCTAGGACGGGTTCAAAGAGGAAAGGATTGGGGAAAGTAGGGAAAAGTTGTATATAGCATGAATCTAGGATGTGGTTCAAAGAGGAAATGAAGGGGGAAAGTTGTATAGCATGAATCTAGGATGTGGTTCAAAGAGGAAAGGAATGGGGAAAGTAGGGGAAAGTTGTATCGCATAAATCTAGGACGTGGTTCAAAGAGGAAAGGAAGGGCAAGTACTAGTTCAAAAGGAAAGGAAGGGACAAGGTCAGAGAGTTTGAGCAGATAGATTTGTCATACCACATAGGGAAAGGTGTCTAAAGATAAAACTGGGACCAACACAAATATGCTCCTTGGTTGTTTGTTCTTTGTTGCAACAGACTGTATGACCACAAGACATCGGTAGATGCACATGGTGCTGGAAAGGCCCACCGTCTGCAACTCATTAGCTGTTGTTATCTAAGGCCCTGCTTGGTTAAAACTCCTTGTCCCTACCGCTTGGTTCAGTGGACTAAACATGGACTAGAGGTTATTAAATGACATGATAAAATACCATGTTACCCCTAGTAATGAACTAATAGAAACAAGCAGTGCGTAAGTGGGCAACTGTTGAAAAGTCCCAAAAGACTCCTCGGGTCTTCTTCTTTTTAGTCCCAAATGCCCACTTTAGTCCCTAAAAGTCCCTCCTGCTTGGTTTAGATGTGACCGACACGAGTTTTTTAGTCCCTACACCAAAATGTCCCGTAAACAAACACCTCTAATAATGCCACGGAAAATTGATGTAATGACACGCTTAAAAGAAAATTACATGTTTAATTAATTTTATTGTTAATATAATTCTATGTTAATATTAATCAATGCCACCGCTTGAGAAATGCTACTATCTTGCTTTCTTTCCCATTTAGATAAGGTAGATGCTTCTTTTGTTGGCTTCGTGACATCCATCGCTATTGACCACTAATTGTTTCCTTTGCACCTCCTGTAAATGGGTTATCTATTTCACTATTACATTGTGACTTTTTGTTGCACCGCATAAAACACTTTTGTTTTAAGAGTGTTTTGTGTAGTTCAACCAAAATGTCACATCGACAACGTTGTTTGATTGCTTGATCTTAGTGGAATCACAAGAGGAGATCTTACTTCCTATCCGCTGCTTAATTTGGTTAAGATCTTCTTGTGAGTTGTTTGAATTCGCATCATGAGAGGTCAAGATTAGCCTTCTTTCACATGATTCTCAGAGTGCTTTCATATGTTGTGCTACTTGTACGATAATGTTGCTTGATTTTAGTGAACGCACAAATGGAGACAAGACTTCCAATCAGATGTGCACCGTGAATATCCCATTGAGGTAAGATAAGGATATTTCACAATCATGGCCTCAGATTTTGCCACTTTCATCGTAAAATTAAGTTTAGTACTATACTTTGCCCTAATTGACATGCCAAATCTTACATTGAAGGCGGCTTGTCTCGTTATTGAACCAAGTGATGAAGGGAAGAACAAGCGAAGAAAACAAAATCAACTCCCGTCTGTAATGAAGCAATCGAACTGTGATGACACAAGTAATGATATAGTTTTGCATCTTAATTTATTGCTATGGCTGGAACGAAAATTGTTTTGCCACTGATTTGATGCCATACGTAATTATTCTTTACTCAAATATGGATCTTCTTTGAAGATACCATATATTTTAGTGGAACTGCACAAGAAGATGTTGGAAACATTAAACTAATCGAGGAGTATATAGTAAGCATACACTGTGAGATAGCAAATGATGGTTCCGAGAAGTGCTTCATCTCAGATGTTTCACACAATCAGCCTCCGACAAATGTTGGTACTCACCACTGATTTCATCCATATGATTGAGCTTTGTCGCTCTATTGGTGTTGTGCTACTGCTTAGATACATCCATGAAAAGTGGTATTGTCCTTGAGAAGTGCTTCATCCGTGTTGTTTTAAATATTTCCTTCCTTTTTTTCGAGCAAATGGGATCATCTTCCTCTCAAGAAGAATATGGAGTACGAAGTGACTAGTTCCGATTATGCCAGGATGAAGAAGCCCTCTATCTTCTCATCAAGGAGAGTTGAAGGATGGTTACATTACTCCCACAAGACCAAACTAACTTCAGCTCAAGGACCCAAATTCCATTTTTTGCTGTGATGCACGAGTACAATGTTGTTCTAGGATTCTTTCTCGGTGAGTTCCATTTTTCTAAAAGTGTGCTCTACATGGACCATGTATGTGCCTCGTTGAAACTGTCAATTCATAGTACAGTTTGCTTTATACTAATCACTTTTTTGTTTGTGCAAACAGGGTGCTCACTTGATTTCAATGGGAACTGCACAAAATGTTCATGAATACATCGAATCATTCATTTCCACCACAAGAAAGGAGGTGCCCATAAGTTCAAGGTAAACATATAAGGGCTTAAATCATACAAGCTACGCTAATTTGGTTGATTTTGGTGGAACTGCACAAAAGAACAGCTGGTTTATTTAGCACGAGGTGCCATCTCAATGTCCGAACTGATGGAAAACCCCGCCCATTCCACAATCATAGGCATTTGATATTTTGGAATGGGACAACCTTGTCAAATTTTGCTCATTGATTTAAGCAAGATATGCTTGATATTTTCGAATGGGACTTTGTCTGCCGCCAGGCGATTAATTTTTTCTTTATTCTTTAGTTGTGAAGTAAATATTGCCTCTAACATGTGAGTCGAGAGATGCATAATCATCGATTGTTTTGAATGTTCTCTATGAATTGCCGTGCATGTGTTTGATTGCAATGTACGTAAACGCTAAAAGCTGCTCAAACTTTGTACTCCTTCTGCCTTTTTACTTTGCACATTGTGAAAGTGCATACTTTTTTGTATAAGATTGGTCAAAGTAGAGATACTTTGACGCAGTAAAACTTGTATGCGACTAGAAAGGACCAGAGGGAGTACATGTGAAACTGCTGCAAACGTGGTGATCACCCCGAATAATGCTAGTACGTATTGTTTTGCATGTTCATCCAATGCCAAAGGATACAGTATTCGAATCAATCAAATAAATTCATTCATACACGGTCGGATTGCATATAAACATGCCGGATTTCATTACATTTCAAACATTCTTCAACTGTAAAAGTGTTTAGGCGCATGCATCTCCCAGATGCGAGGCCGGGGTCATCCTCCTTTTCAAAAACTAAAAGGTGCACTGAGGTATAATTAATTAACTGGCTACCCACCAGGTTCTCGCCGAGCCAAACAGAGTTTAGTGATTTAATCGCAGGTGGAGAGAATCGACATGTGGCCTGTTGGGCCCACATGTCATCCAGCCAACTGCACCAGCAGCAGTTAAGTAGAAGAGCGTTCTCCAAATAGCCTCCGACTCCACGTCACGCCAAGCTAACAACCGCCGCAATGGTCAACCCGCTTAGCTTGGCTTCAACCGAGGGTAGCAATGTGGCCTACTTGGACCATGAGCGGCGCACCTACCGTGGTTCTACTCTTCCTCGCTTCAGGTGGCCTCGCTGGCAGCGGGCGGGCCTCGTGGAGCCGACGATGTCCTCTATCTCACTGCCAAGGGCGCCTCAATGGAGCGGTGGAAATCTTCCCCACGTTGATGGTGGGGCCTCGGCTGAGCCGGGCATGTCCTCCGCCTGCTGTTGGCGGGCGGGCTCTCGGAGCCAGCGTGTCCTCTCTCTCGCTGTTGTTGCTGGGCCCCATGGAGGAGGGCATCATCGACGCCACCGAGCGGGACTCGCTTGAGCCGGCATTGTCCTCTGCTCCTCGCCCTCGGTCTCGCTTAACATCGCCGCCTTATCGCCTCTTGCTAGCCTTCTTTGTAGGCGGTGCAGCTCCGCCACCAGATGCGGTACCGCTGGGCCGAGGCGGCTCCTTGCGGGCGGAGCTGCACGAGTCGAGCAGCGCCTCGCCTGGCTCCATGCAGGATCTGCTCCTCCGCTGCAGTGTTTCGGAGGAGATGGTGGTTGTAGGCAGCCGGCTCGCGCCTCGGAATCGCTTCTCACGCATCGGCCTCACCTGTCATATATTGGGCATAGGCCTCGCTGATGGTCATGGTGCAATGCACCGCGAGGATGGCGCGAGGAGGGAGTTGGCGCCGATCACTACCATGTTCTCCATTAGACGTTGCGCCTCCCCTCCCGGCTGCTCGCCGGTCGGCTGGCAGCAATGGCTATCTCCTTGTGGTCCGCCGTCCGCCTGCTCAAGAGCGCCAGCGAGGAAGCCGGTGGGCAGTGGTGTGGACAGAGAAAGGGAACGGATGCGGATGATCGCGCTATGGCCGGCGCAGCAGCTTTATATAGCAATGGTTGGCGGGCGAGGACGGATGTGGCGCCGAGTAACCGCCTGCAATCAGGTGATCATTAATGTGTGCGTAGATGGATTTGACGACACTTGTGTCGCTTTGGCGGAGCAATCGCCGCACCTGGAAGCGGGCGGCCGGCGCCTGACCTGCTTGGCGGGGTGGCAGGAGATGACTTTACTTGGATAGGATGACAATGGGGACCCACCAGTCCATAGCCTCACGTATTTAAGTGCCTTTATTATATATATATATATATATATATATATATATATATATATATATATATATATATATATTTCCTATATATATATATATATATATATATATATATATATATGTATGTATGTATATATAACTATAATTTATTTTGCTTCCTCCTGGTTTCCTCGACATCACGTCCCACACCATTATCAACCTATGTACTCTAGTCAATAAACTAGAGAATTGCACAAGCGGCCGGATACCGGGACCAAGCAGCTCGAGCAGTATTTGTGTTTTGAGGTGAGCACTGCAGATTTTTCGATGTTTACCCCAGATATTAATTTTTCCTCTGAACAAGAATGAAAACATTGCTGCAGGTAATTAATGGGTTGTGGACCGCCTAGCCCAGCCAGATATCCAGCCCAGATATTAATTTTTCAAGTTGAAAATGGCTAGCCCAGCTATACTTTTTTAGGAATACCTGTGCAAGGTCAAGTTGTTATTCACCGCTACTGGGCTGCAAATCTTTCCTAGGAGGGATGCATTAGGCTTGACAAGAAAATGGGCTTTAAGAAATAATAAATGGGATGTAATTAAAAACTAGGTAGTAACTATTAAAAATGCACCAAACAGTGATTACTTCATAAAATATTGTTTTTGGAATATTGAAAATTTTAATTTCATTAATTGTTGCAGCGCAATGTTTCGTGGATTTTACATAATATAAATTTATATTGAAATTGTATTTAATATGACTAGACATTTCGATAAAATATTCGGATCCAATCAAAATGTGGGAAATTTTATTGAATTCTGCTGAACGGTTGGTTGAAATGGGCTGTGGTTTTAACAAACTGTAAATGGGTTGTAGTAAATTCCATTAGAATTAAAAATGGGCTACACATTCTTACAAATCTCAAATGGGCTATAAGTTCTCTGCCACACACTTCGCCTTACTAAGTTGACGTATTCTCTAAAAACAGAGTTGACGCAGATGCAAGGCTTTGTCAACTTATAGTCAACACACGGTTCTAGTAGCAGTGGTCGTCGGATGTCCATCCAACGGATGCCGCGGCTTCTTCTTCAATCTCGGATATTCTAGCTTCACCCGCCAAAAAATGATTCCTCCCACATATGGGGCGACTGCTTCGAAGTCGACTGTATTTACTAAGTTGACGTATCAAGGGCTTTGTCAACTTAGTCAATAATAAACGATTCTAGATGCAGTGACCATACATGTCCATCCAACGTCAGGTTTCTTCAACCTCTCGGTCTTCTTGCTCCGACCGCCCAGCAACATGGTCGTGTCATTGCCTGCCCCGCCTCCCGTGGTCGCACAGGCCGCTGAGGCCTCACCGCCTCTACTACTCCCCACCGCCAGCCATCCTCCACTCACCCACACCCCTCGTTATTTCAAGGGCGACGGCAGCAGCAGCCAACAGTGAACTCACTCCTCTCCTCTGTGCATCCATCGCCGGATCTTTCCCTGCCCGCCGTCTCCCTTCCTAGGCCTCGCATCGCCCACCGCCTGGTGCTCGGGCCGCGTGGTCAACGTGGTCAAGGAACGATTTACCGGACATGGACTGTGGAGAGGTTGATACCGGGTCCACGGCAGCCGCAAGGAAGTGCCTCCGCAAAATAATTATTCTCCACTCGACAGCTGGGACCCATCGGACGGGCCACCATATTTCGTGAAAAAATTACCGACCGCCGGGACCCACGAGCTACATCTTCGCAGAAGGAAGTGCGTCTGGGAAAAACGATTCACCCCTCGATCACGGGACCCACCAGCTACATCTTCGCAGCAAGGAAGTGCCCGACAGTCGGGGCCCACCTGGTCAAAGCGCACGAAGTTGTCATCCTGGTCGCGAACCCGCACGCATATACTGGTCGATGTAGAGGCCGACGCAGTTAGTAGAGGCGCCGCGACGTAGCATGTACACGACGCATACGCCGTGGTGCAAGAAAAGAATACGGCCACGTATGTGTACATACGGCGGGTCTCAACGCCTAGCGCATACGCATTTGCGAGGGCTCGTGTTCATGGGAGGCAACGAATGCATCGTTCATGGGGAGGCAACGGAATGCGCCGTGTTCATGGGGAGGCAACGAATGTGTCGTGTTCATCGGGAGGCAACGAACGCATGGGAGCCAACCGCTTGGACGGAACAGGCGATGAAACGAGCCCCGCGAAGCGCACAACAGAGGAAACGGACCTCCTACGTCGAACGGGGTCATGTTGATCGGGAGGTGTGCATCAAGAACGGAGGAAACGGACCTCCCACGGTCGAAACGAGGGTCCCGTTGATCGGAGGGTGTGCGCATCGCAAAAACGGAGGAAACGGACCTCCTACGGTCGAAACGGGGTCCTGTTGATCGGAGGGGTGGCGCATCGCAAAACGGAGGAAACGGACCTCCTACACGGTCAAACGGGGTCCTGCTTCATCGAGGGTGGGCGACCGCAAAACGGACTCCACGAGATCGCTCATCTCCACCGCCACCTCCCAGCCTCCACGGCCACAGCGACCTCCTCCACCTCCACGGCTCTCTGCTCATCCAGCCTCCACCGCTACGCTACTCCACGGCCATCGCTCAACCACCCTCCACGGCACCCTCCACCGCCTACTATTCATCCAGCCCTCCACACCACGGGGTCCTGTTCAACCACCCTCCACGGCCACTCCATCATCATCTATCGCTCATCCACCTCCACACCACGGGTCCTGTTCATCCAGAGGCAACGCCACCGCCACTGCTCATCCAACCACCTCGCAGTAATGCTCACTGCTCATCCAATCGATCGCCTTGAAGCAGAGAGAAGGAATCGCCCATCGGGTTCGCTAACAGCCATCGATCGATCGCCGGGTTCAAGAATTGTAGCCCAGTGCATCGCCGGGTTCGCTAGAGCCCAACGCCTCGCCGGGTTCGCAGAGCCAACGCCGCACACACGCTGCACGTACGAGAGAAACATGCATCGCTTGGCCCCGACCTCCCACCGTGAACCGCAACTCCCAAATTTTCCTACCCTCGCTTACCACGGTATTTTTCACATGGACGCCTCAAACAAAGTCATGCGCAATGTCCGCCCGCCCAAGACGAAAAGCCCATTTTCCGCATGATTTTTTGTCATAGAAGTAGGAGCCCGCCACATCTATGATGATACCGGTTCTGCCACAATTATCGCATAGAAGTGTCATATGTATGACAGAAAAAATTTCGTCGCCCAAAATGTCACATGTGTTTCTTTTGTAGTGATGTCTTCTTTTGTGTAGCTCTTTGATGATTTTTCCTTTCTTTCCTAATCCTTATTCGAGAGGGTCTTCGCTCATAACGATCATCTCTACTCCTTCTCTTCATGGTGGTGATTCTTCTCTTCTACTTCTTCTTTTGGGAGAATCTCTCTTCTTGTAGGAAACCGTACACTCATTTGAGTAGTGTCTGTCTTCCACATTGTAGCAATTTCTGCTCACGACTTGAAGATCTCTTGTCATTGTAGGACCTTGACTTGGAGCTTCTATCCTTGCTTCTACTCTTGTAGAATTTGTTGAAGTTCTTCACCATTAGGCTCAATTCTTCATTGAAGGTTTGTTTCTCACTTGATGATGTGGGAGCTTCACATGAGGCCTCGTAAGGACCACTTGACTTGTTGTGGAGCTCTTCCTTATCCTTAAGTGACATCTCATGAGCAACAATTCTTCCAATGACTTCTGCTGGCTTGAGATCTTGTAGTTGGGCATCATTTGGATCAATGTGCACACGGTATCATATTTTCCATCCAAGGCTCTTAGGATCTTCTTGATGATGAATCTATCGGTCATCTCCTCACTTCCTAAGCCGGCAATCTCATTTTGATGAGAGCAAGCTAGAGTACATTTCAGCGACACCTTCACCATCCTTCACTTTGAACTTGTCAAGTTGACTTTGAAGCACATCCAATTTGGATTCCTTGACGGAGTCGGTACCTTCGTGCATATCAATCAAAGTATCCCAAATTTCTTTGCATTCTCAAGACGGTTGATTTTGTTAAATTCTTTAGGGCACAATCCATTGAAGAGAATATCACAAGCTTGAGCATTGTATTGCAGCATCTTCAACTCTTCCGCGGTAGCTTCACTGCTAGGTTCTCTCCCATCAAAGAATTCACCTTGCAAGCCATACACACAATAGCCCAAACGGCGGGTTATGTCCAAGAATATGCATTTTCATCTTATGCTTCCAATTAGCAAAATTAGTACCATCAAAATAAGGACCTTTATGGTGATAATTTCACTAGACGCCATACTCCTAGGTTGTGAAACCAAGGCTATGATCACCAAAAGCTATGGAAATCAAGGCAAATGGAGACCAAAGCTCCGATGCCACTTGTAGGATCGAAAGTATGTCTAGAGGGGGGTGATTACACTACTTGACCAAATAAGAATCTAGCCTTTTCCCAAATTTAAGTTTTGGCAGATTTTAGCAACTTAGCACAAATCAAGTAATCAACCCACACATGCAATTCTAAGAGGATAGCAGCGGAATGTAAAACAATTGCATATGAAGGTAAAGGAGGAGTTTGAAGGAAGCAAACGAATGTAGACACGAAGATTTTAGCGTGGTTCCTAGGTGGTGCTATCGCACATCCACGTTGATGGAGACTTCAACCCATGAAGGGTAACGGTTGTGCGAGTCCTGGAGGGCTCCACCCACGAAGGGTCCACAAGAAGCAACCTTGTCTATCCCACCATGGCCATCGCCCACTAAGGACTTGCCTCACTATGGTAGATCTTCACGCAGTAGGCGATCTCCTTGCCCATACAAACTTCGTGGTTCAACTCCACAATCTTGACAGAGGATCCCAAGTGACATCTAACCAATCTAGAGACACCACTCCCCAAAAGGTAATAGATGGTGTGTTGATGATGAACTCCTTGCTCTTGTGCTTCAAATGATAGTCTCCCCAACACTCAACTCTCTCTCATAGGATTGAATTTGGTAGAAATATGATTTGAGTGGAAAGCAACTTGGGGAAGGCTAGAGATCAAGATTTATGTGGTTGGAATGGGATATCTTGACCTCAACACAAGTGTAGGTGGTTCTTTCTCGTAAATGTATGTTGAAAGTGTAGGCATGTTCGATGGCTTCCACTAATGAAGAGTGCGGAGGGTATATATAGCATCCACATAAAAATCTAACTCATACACACAAATCACTAAACTAGGTGGGACCGAATACTGAAACTCGGGTCGGACTGATTTAGTTCAAAATGTGAACGTTAGGATTTTTGTGGGACCCATATGTCAACTTGGTGGTACTGATTCCATTAGGGTGAGGGCATAACGTATCTCGGTGAGACCGATTACACAAACTCGGTGGGACAGGTTTTGTAATAGACAAACAGAGTTGGTCGTGCAAACTCGTGGGACCGATTCGCCATCTCGCTTAGACTGAATTGTTACAAAGGGGAAACAGAGTTTGCATTTTAATATTGTTTGGTAGCTTAAACGAGATCAAACTAAATATGTCAATGTTGTGTTTTGTCAATATGCAACCCGTTGCATATTGAGCTCCACTTAATTTGTAGTATTGCTTGTTGCACTTTGCCATGCCATGCCTCATTAAACCGGACATGCATCATACTTGATTGTGCATTGTGCCATGTTTATGCTTGTGCATTTACCATGTTGTTTGTTTCTTTCCGGTGTTGCTTCTCGGTTCCGGTAATGTTGCGATTGTGAGGATTCGTTCGACTACTTCCGTTCGTCTTCTTCATGGACTCGTTCTTCTTCCTTGCGGGATTTCAAGCAAGATGACCGTCACCTTGGATCTCATTACTATCATTGCTATGCTACTTGCTTCGTTCTATCGCTATGCTGTGTTACCTACCACTTGCTTGTCAAGCCTCCCGAATTGCCATGAACCTCTAACCTTTGTCACCCTTCCTAGCAAACCGTTGTTTGGCTATGTTACTGCTTTGCTCAGCCCCTCTTATAGCGTTGTTAGTTGCAGGTGAAGATGAAGTTTGTTCCTTGTTGGAACATGGAGATGTTGTTCCTTGTTGGAACATGCTTACTTGTTGGGATATCACAATATATCTTAGTTAATTAATGCATCTATATACTTGGTAAAGGGTGGAAGGCTCGGCCTTATGCCTGGTGTTTTGTTCCACTCTTGCCGCCATAGTTTCCGTCATATCGGTATTATGTTCCCGGATTTTGCGTCCCTAACGCGGTCGGGTGATTTATGGGACCCCCTTGACAGTTCGCTTTGAATAAGACTCCTCCAGCAAGGCCCAACCTTGGTTTTATCATTTGCCTCACCACCACCTACACCCTTTCCCTTGGGTCAGCCAACCCGAGGGTCATCTTTATTTAGCCCCCGGGCGGTGCTTCTCTAAGTCTGGCTTGAACCTAACTACTGCATGGGCCACCTTGAGGCAACCCGAGGTTTGGTTTTACTCAGAGCTAGTCTCATCCGGTGTTGCCCTAAGAACGAGATATGTGCAGCTCCTATCGGGATTGTCGGTGCATCGGGCGGCTTTGCTGGTCTTGTTTTATTCTGTCGAAATGTCTTGTAGCCGGATTCGAGACTGATCGGGTCTTCCCGGGAGAAGGAATATCCTTCGTTGATCGCGAGAGCTTATCATGGGCTAAGTTGGGACACCCTTCGTGGTATAAACTTTCGAGAGCCGTGCCATGGTTATGTGGCGATGGGAATTTGTTAATATCCGGTTGTAGTAAACTTGAAGTAAACTCTTCTAAAATACACCAACCGTAGCGTAATCGTGAGTGTCTCTTTTCGGGTTGATCGAGAGGAGAACACGGTTTCGGGTTATGTCCGCGTAAGTAGGAGTTCGTGGATCACTTCTTGATCATTACTAGTTGACGACCGTTCCTTTGTTTCTCTTCTCGCTCTCATTTGCGTATGTTAGCCACCTTATATGCTTAGTCGCTGCTGCAACCTCACCACTTTACCTCTTCCTTACCCATTAAGCTTTGCTAGTCTTGACACCCATGGTAATGGGGTTGCTGAGTCCTCGTGGCTCACAGATTACTACACCACCAGTTGCAGGTACAGGTTATGCGATGATCATGACGCGAGAGCGATGTTTTCTTACTTTGGAGTTCTTCTTCTGCTTCTTCTTCGATCAGGGGATAGGTTCCAGGTCGGCAGCCTGGGCTAGCAGGGTGGATATTGTTTGAGTTTCTGTTTATGATTCATCCGTAGTCGGATGTTGATCTTGTATGTTGTATTCATGTGACATTGTATGTACTGGATGTATCCCCACTATTATGTAATGTTGATGTAATGATATCCACCTTGCAAAAGCGTCTTCAAGATGCGCTTCTATCCTTGGTGGGACCTTCGAGTTCCTTTAGGATAGGGTCGCATCTTGGGCGTGACATGGAGGGAGGATCGTCTACCACGGGTGAACGAACAAATTGCGACTTGACGCGTTATGTTAAATTAAAAAAAGAGGCAAACCATGTGGGGCCTACCTTAGAGGCAAGGCTCTATACACTGGAGTACTTTTGATGTGTCCCGTCAACTCGCAGAACGAGGAGAAGCTTGCTTAGTACGCCGTCTCCCCCACCCATGGGCGCGGTGGCTCTCAGGATGAGGTGAAGCTTGCTCCTCCCACGCCCATGCGCGCGGTGGCTCGCAGGACGAGGAGAAAAATTTACTACTCCCTCCGTTTACTCCTCATCCCTACTACATTGGTTATAGAGATTATATCATATTGTTTGAAATATATATGTCCTTTAGTAGATTTCAATATGAACTACTAGTACATACTCCAAACACTGATGTATATAGACGTATTTTAGAGTGTATATTCACTCATTTTGCTCCGTATGTAGTAGCACTCTCCCTCGCCCCTCGACCCTCGCCCACGTGGTGGACGTGCAGCAATTCATTAGGTCTCATATAGCCAGAACGATATATACTGCACTACCATTATTGCTCGACTTCCCGAAGAGGCGAAGAGCCAATCACAAGGTTAATATTTTGGAGATGCCAAGCGCAAGGTTAGTAGGTGCCGCGTCATTTATAAATATATTTTTTCAGTGGAACGTATGCAATATGATAGGTTCATATGGAGAGAAAAGGAAACCGCTCCACTATATACATAGACAGGACGGGCCAGCCTACACGGTTGCTTGCTGGGGTTTCTCTCTTCACACTCTCTCGCACAAAACAACTGTGGCCACATCTCTAACATCCCGGCGGATCACGTCCGCTTGGGGAAGGGGTGGATGCTTAGTGTAGATGCGGTGGCCGTCGACGACGGCGAAAACCCACTGTCGGCACGTCCCTATCAGGGGTCCCCCGCCGTTCTCTCCCACAAAGCCGATGAGGTTGCCTTCGTCCCTTGCTCACTGCCGCGACGTGGGCAGTTGTCGCCTCCCGCCGCCCTCCTCAAGGTTGAGCTACGTCCCTCAGGTACAACACCCTTTACAGCCGGCTTGCACCACTGCTCCAGCTGCCCACATCACTCCCTGTGGATATTTCTCTACTTCTTTGCCCCGCACATACCTGATACCTCTACTGGCTTCTACGTAATGTATTTGTGATGAGTTTATGTCTCATCAACTAGTCCTAGTAATCTTATTCTAATCACGCTTCTTCAATTTCTTTGCCACAGGGATGCTCATCTCGATTTTGGTGAAACTGCACAAAATGATTCGATGGTCAAAAGGTTGCAAACTTCATTTATTAGGAAGCTCAAACGTTGCCAGCAAATTGAAGCCTGGTCAGGGTTCACGGTTCAAGGGCTAGGGATTGCATGGATCATTTTTTTTCTTTAGCTGCCTCTGTTCCAAAATAAGTGTCAACTTTAGTAGTAGTACAACTTTGTACTAAAGTTTGCACAAAGTTGAGACACTTATTTTGGAACGGAGGGAGTACATATTTGCTATGATCTGTCAATCATTGAGATGCAATAGCATGCATGTTAGTCTCCTTTGTATTTGATGAAATGTTGCAACGGGCAACCTTGGGCGCAAGATACATGTAACAGAGCTGGAAGCTTCATAGCATTGTACAAATTTATCTCGCTGATAAATTACAAGACGTACTAGTACTATACTAGTACTTCCTCCGTTCCTAAATATAAGTCTTTGTAGAGATTTCACCATTAACCACATGCGGATGTATATAGATGCATTTTAAGTGTAGATTCATTCATTTTGTTCCGTATGTAGTTCACCTAGTGGAATCTCTACAAAGACTTATCTACTAGTAATAGCTAGCCCCCACCTACTAGGAATTCTCTATCCTCTCCTTGAGCCACATCATCAAAACTGACGTAGCCGTTAGATGAAGTAAATCAGTCATAATAGTCGTCTGATCTAGACGTTGAGAGGCTTCGCACTAAGCCAGATGCAAGCATGCAGAAATACCGTGGCACATGCATGTGAGTGGGTTTTAAATCACATCAACATGTCTGCATGCAAGCACGCACCGGTAGCATGCATGTAAGTGAGCTTTTAAGTCCCATTAGCATGTCAAAAAGAAAAATATAATCCCATTATGCAGTAGGAGTTGGCTGATCTTTTTTCCTTACGTGGGATGATCTAAATGATGATGGGAGTTTATTTAGTTTGGCTACCACATTTGTCATGCGGTTATAGATTTTTTTAGTTCTATGGAATCGATAATTTTGCGCAGAGAGATATACCGTTGTTCTGTGGCAACGCGCGGGGACTCATCTAGTAATATTTAGGAACGGAGGGAGTACTATGTAAAGAGTTAGGTGTCGCGCGGTGATAGTGTGAGGTGGGCCATGTAATCACCGAGCTCGTGTTTTCACTGCTCTTGCACTCCTCCGCTGTAAGAATGGAGAAAATTGTAATCTACTACCTCCTTTCGCCGAAAGCGTGGGACATCCAGCCGTCCTACCACCTCAGTAATAAAGACCAATGAGTCGTCAAATCACATAGACCCAGCAGTAAGTTGGACGGACGAAGCAACCATCACTCTTGCGCTAGTGAGAGGTCGCGTCCGCTCTGCCCGGGCATGAATGCAGCACTGATTCTTTGGAGCGGCGCTGACCGTTTCGGGCGGGAAGCGCGCGCGGGCGATGGAGGGGCTTTGGGTGGGCCAGGCTGGTGAGGAGAGGGTGTTGCAGCTATCCGCATGTCCCTACCGGACATGCCCGGAAATGAGAGGACGCACCGACTCTCGCGGCTAAAATCGTACACTACACACCATATCTCTGTAGGAGTAGGTCGATCTGTCGCACTCTCTAACACACACATGCTGTTAAACACACACACGCACACGCACGCACCTTGGTCCCGTTGCACCTTCTAACGTGAGTTATTACACCTAGACGGAGGGAGTAGTAAGTATACGAGATACGGTGGCACACTGACTTAAGTCGAATACAAGTGCCCAAAATTTGTGTGCATGTTATAATAAGGATTCACTTAAAATAGTGCGTGAGCGAACAGAGGATCAATTGGACAGTGTTCCCGAGCGATGGCGAGATGTGTGAGGTAGTAAGATACACCGTTGGCGCTTTTAATTTTTCTTATTAATTTGTTTGTTTCACCATCTGACTGGTGGGACCCAACGTACTACGTGGAGAGAGGTAAGGTGACTAAGGCCGCATTATTTCTACACCACTGTGGATAGTCTTACCACCAAAGCCACATGACACGATTATGATTGAAATCCTAATGACTCCCACACACACACACAAAAACACGGCATGCCTGTCACACGAATGCAGGAATGTATAAAAGGTTATTTTCCTCTTGTTGAACATAACGGGAGGGTTGTGTAGCTGGTTAGCCTATTCGCTCATCAAACTTGAGGTCTCGGGTTCGATAACTACACTTGAGCATAATTTTTGCCAGGAGGATTCTTTGACTGGTCAAAATGTTTTCTAGGGTTTGCACGCTTCACACTCTCTCTCCAGTATATATATACACGCTGGAGCCTCAGCGCTTGTAGTTGTTCTCTTCACAGTCTCTCACCCTCTCCCACTGGAGCCTCAGCACTTGTAGTTGCTCTCTTCACACACTCTCGCCCTCTCCAGATCTAAACAAGACTTCGTTGGCCTCTCTCTCCCCTCACTGCTGCTCAAAGAGCCGGCAGGATCCGTCCGCCGGGAAGGGAAGGAGGCTTAACGTTGTCGCCGTCGGCGAGGGAGGGAATCCACTACCGGCGCTGTTGTTCACTTTCCACCCAGCGGCGGCGCGGGAGGGCCTCCGACCCCTTCTTCTTCGCAGCCGTCCCGTCGCCCACCGAACCACGCCCCAAGAACCTTAAGGTATATTTTACTTACTCCACATGCATTGCTCTAGCTGCATGTATACCATGAATCTAGGACGTGGTTCAAAGAGGAAAGGATTGGGGGAAAGTAGTGGGAAAAGTTGTATATAGCATGAATCTAGGATGTGGTTCAAAGAGGAAATGAAGGGGGAAAGTTGTATAGCATGAATCTAGGATGTGGTTCAAAGAGGAAAGGAATGGGGAAAGTAGTGGGAAAGTTGTATCGCATAAATCTAGGACGTGGTTCAAAGAGGAAAGGAAGGGCGAAAGTACTAGTTCAAAAGGAAAGGAAGGGACAAGGCTGTAGAGTTTGAGCAGGACTAGATTTGTCTGCGCTCACATAGGGAAAGGTGTCTAAAGATAACAAAACTGGGACCAACACAAATATGCTCCTTGGTTGTTTGTTCTTTGTTGCAACAGACTGTGCATGACCACAGTACATCGGTAGATGCACATGGTGCTGGTGCGTCCACTGTCTCGTGCAACTCATTAGCTGTTGTTAGTCTAAGGCCCTGTTTGGTTAAAAACTCCCTTGTCCCTACCTGCTTGGTTGCAGGGACTAAACATGGACTAGAGGTTATTAAATGACATGATAAAATACCATGTTACCCCTAGTAATGAACTAATAGAAACAAGGTGCGATGCGTGGCAGGGGCAACTGTTGGAAAAGTCCCGAAAAGACTCCCTCGGGGTCTTCTTTCTTTAGTCCCAAATGCCCACTTTTAGTCCCGAAAAGTCCCTCCTGTTTGGTTTAGATGTGACTGACACGGAGTTTTTTTAGTCCCTACACCAAAATGTCCCTGTAAACAAACACCCTCTAATAATGCCGCTGGAAAATTGATGTAATGACACAGTTAAAAGAAAATTACATGTTTAACGAATTTTATTGTTAATATAATCTCTATGTTAATATTAATCAATGCCACCGTTTGAGAAATGCTACTATCTTGCTTTCTTTCCCATTTAGATAAGGTAGATGCTTCTTTTTGTTGGCTTCTGTGACATCCACCGTTATTGACCACTAATTGTTTCCTTTGCACCTCTGTGTAAACAGGGTTATCTACTTCACCTCATTGCCATTGTGACCTTTTGTTGCACTGCACAAAACACTTTTGTTTTAAGAGTGTTTTGTGTAGTTCAACCAAAATGTCACACCGACAACGTTGCTTGATTGCTTGATCTTAGTGGAACTGCACAAGAGGAGATCTTACTTCCTATCCGTTAAGGCGAATTTGGTTAAGATCTTCTTCTTGTGAGTTGTTTGAATTCCGCATCATGAGAGGTCAGTACTAGCCTTCTTTCACATGATTCTGTAGTGTGCTTTCATATGTTGTGCTACTTGTACGATAATGTTGCTTGATTTTAGTGAACTGCACAAATGGATACAAGACTTCCAATCTGTATGTGCACCGTAATATCCCATTGAGGTAAGATAAGGATATTTCACAACTGTCGGCCTGTATTTTGCCACTTTCATCAGAAAATTAAGTTTAGTACTATACTTTTGCTCCCTAATTGACATTCCAAATCTTACATTGAAGGCGAAGCTTGTCTGTTATTGAACCAAGTGATGAAGGGGAAGAACAAGCAGAAGAAAAACAAAAATCAACTGCCGGTGCTGTAATGAAGCACTGGAACTGTGATGACACAAGTAATGATATAGTTTTGCATCTTAATTTATTGCTATGGCTGGAACGAGCAATTGTTTTGCCGCTGATTTGATGCCATACGTAATTATCTTTACTCAAATATGGATCTTCTTTGAAGATACCATATATTTTAGTGGAACTGCACAAGAAGATGTTGGAAACATTAAACTAATCGAGGAGTATATAGTAAGCATGGCCACCCCTGTAGATAGCAACAGATGGTTCCGGAGAAGTGCTTCATCTGTATGCTCTACACAATCAGCCTCCTGACAAATGTTGGTACTCACCCACTGATTTCATCAATATGATTGAGCTTTGTCGTCTCTATTGGTGTTGTGCTACTGTTTAGATACTGTCATGAAAAAGTGGTATTGTCCTTGAGAAGTGCTTCATCTGTGTTGTTTTAAATATTTCCTTTCCTTTTTTTTCGAGCAAACAGGGATCATCTTCCTCTGAAGAAGAATATGGAGTACGTGAAGTGACTAGTTCCGATTATGCCAGGATGAAGAAGCCCTGCCTATCTTCTCATCAGAAGGAGCAGTTGAAGGATGGTTACATTACTCCCCACAAGACCAAACTAACTTCAGCTCAGAAGGACTGACAAATCTCCATTTTTTGCTGTGATGCACGAGTACAATGTTGTTCTAGGATTCTTTCTGGTGAGTTCCATTTTTCTAAAAGTGTGCTCTACATGGACCATGTATGTGCCTGTTGAAACTGTCAATTCATAGTACAGTTTGCCTTATACTAATCACTTTTTTGTATTTGTGCAAACAGGGGTGCTCAGCTTGATTTCAATGGGAACTGCACAAAATGTTCATGAATACATCGAATCATTCATTTCCACCACAAGAAAGGAGGTGCCCATAAGTTCAAGGCGTTGCAACATATAAGGGCGAAATCATACAAGCTACGCGCGAATTTGGTTGATTTTGGTGGAACTGCACAAAAAGAACAGCTGCTTTATTTAGCACGAGGTGCCATCTCAATGTCCGAACTGATGGAAAACCCTGCCCATTCCACAATCATAGGCATTTGATATTTTGGAATGGGACAACCTTGTCAAATTTTGCTCATTGATTTAAGCAAGATATGCGTTTGATATTTTCGAATGGGACGCCCTTTGCTGTCAGCAGCGGCGATTAATTTTTTCTTTATTCTTTAGTTGTGAAGTAAATATTGCCTCTAACATGTGAGTCGCTGAGATGCATAATCATCGATTGTTTTGAATGTTCTCTATGAATTGCCGTGCATGTGTGTTTGATTGCAATGTCTGAAACGCTAAAAGCTGCTCAAACTCTTTGTACTCATACTGTTCCTTTTTACTTTGCACATTGTGAAAGTGCATACTTTTTTAGTATAAGATTGGTCAAAGTAGAGATACTTTGACTGCAGAAAAACTTGTATGCAGACTAGAAAGGACCAGAGGAGTACATGTGAAACTGCTGCAAACGTGGTGATCACCACAGGAATAATGCTAGTACGTATTGTTTTGCATGTTCATCCAATGCCGTGATACAGTATTCGAACTAACCGAAATAAATTCATTCATACACGGTCGGATTGCATATAAACATGCCGGATTTCATTACATTTCAAACATTCTTCAACTAAAAAGGGGTGTTTGTGGCGCATGCATCTCCTGATGCAGGCCGGGGTCATCCTCCTTTTCAAAAAAACTAAAAGGTGCGCTGGAGGTATAATTAATTAACCGGCTACCCACCATGTCTCGCTGAGCCAAACAGAAGCTTGATGATTTAATCTGCAGGTGTAGTTGCGTAATCGACATGTGGCCTGTTGGGCCCACATGTCGATCCACCAACCGCACCAGCGAGCTAAGTAAAGCAGCGTTCTTCTCGGCGCAGCTCTCCGACTCCACGTCGCGCCAAGAAGCTAACCGGCCGTCAATGGTCAACCCGCTTAGCTTGGCTTCAACCGTAGGGTAGCAGCGGTGGCCTTACTTGGACCCGGCGGCGGCGACCTACCGTGTTCTACTCTTCCTCGTTTTACGTGGCGCGGCGCCTCGTTGGCAGCGGGCGGGCCTCGGTGGAGCCGACGATGTCCTCTATCTCGTTGCCGGCGGGCGGCGCCTCAGCGGAGCGGTGGAAATCCTCCCCCACGTTGATGGCAGGGTGGGGCCTCGGCTGAGCCGGCGATGTCCTCTGCCTCGTTGTTGGCGGGGCGGGGCCTCGGCGGAGCCAGCGGTGTCCTCTGCCTCGTTGTTGGTGCCGCGGGGCCTCGGCGGAGCAGGGCATCATCGACGCCAGCGGAGCGGGGACTCGTCGGAGCCGGCATTGTCCTCTGCCTCGTCCTCGGTCTCGCCTAACATCGCCTCGCCCGCTTCATCGCCCTCTTTGCTAGCCTCTTTGTAGGCGGCCGCAGCCTCCGCCACCCGCATGCGGTACCGCCAGCGCTCGAGGCGGCCCTTGCGGGCGGAGCGGTACGAGTCGAGCAGCGCCTCCTGCTCCGCCCGCTCCGCGGTGATCTGCTCCTCCGCCTGCAGGTGCTCCTGGAGGAGATGGTGGTTGTAGGCAGCGTCGGCCTGCGCCTCCTGGAACTGCTCCTCACGCATCGGCCTCACCCTGTCCATATATTGGGCATAGGCCTCGCCGATGGTCATGGTGCAATGCACCGGCGAGGATGGCGCGGAGGAGGGAGTTGGCGCCGGATCATCGACTACCATGTTCTCCATTAGGACGTCGTCGTCCTCCGGCTGCCTGTCGGCCAGCCGGTCGGCAGCAATGGCTGCCATCTCCTTGTGGTCCGTCGTCCGCCCGTCCCGAAGAGCGCTGTAGCGCGAGGAAGCCATGGTGGGCAGTGGTGGTGTGGACAGGAGAAAGGGAACGGATGCGGATGACTGCGGCTATGGCCGGCGCAGCAGTTTATATAGCAATGGTTGGCGGGCGGAGGGACGGACATGTGGCGCCGGAGTAACCGCCTCGGCAACCGCGTATCATTAATGTGTGCGGCAGATGGATTTGACGGACGACACTTGTGTCGTTTGAAGGCGAGCAATCGCCTGCACTGGAAGCGGGCGGCCGGCGCGATCATTTGAGCGGAAGCGGCAGGCGAGAGATGACTTTACTTGGATAGGATGACAATGGGGACCCACCAGGTCCATAGCCTCACGTACGCAAGTGCCTCCTTATTATATATATATATATATATATATATATATATATATATATATATATATATATATATATATATTTCCCTATATATATATATATATATATATATATATATATATGTATGTATGTATATATAACTATAATTTATTTTGCTTCCTCCTGGTTTCCTGACATCACGGTCCCACACCATTATCAACCTATGTACTCTAGTCAATAAACGAGAGAATTGCACAAGAAGCGGCCGACAGCTGGGACCAAGCAGCTCGAGCAGTATTTGTGTTTTTGAGGTGAGCACTGCAGATTTTTTCGATGTTTACCCCAGATATTAATTTTTCTCCTCTGAACAACAATGAAAACATCGCTGCAGGTATTAACTGGGCGGGTTGTGGACCGTCTAGCCCAGGCCAGATATCCAGCCCAGATATTAATTTTTTCAAGCTGAAAATGGCTAGCCCGGCTATACTTTTTTTAGGAATACCCAGGCAAGGTCAAGTTGTTATTCACCGCCCCGCTGGGCTGCAAATCTTTCCTAGGAGGGATGCATTAGGCTTGACAAGAAAATGGGCTTTAAGAAATAATAAATGGGATGTAATTATAAAAACTAGGTAGTAACTATTAAAAAATGCACCAAACAGTGATTACTTCATAAAATATTGTTTTTGGAATATTGAAAATTTTAATTTCATTAATTGTTGCGAGCGCAATGTTTCGTTGGATTTTTACATAATATAAATTTATATTGAAATTGTATTTAATATGACTAGACATTTCGGGATAAAAATATTCGGATCCAATCAAAATGTGGGAAATTTTATTGAATTCCGTTTTGAACGGTTGGTTGAAATGGGCTGTGGTTTTAACAAACTGTAAATGGGTTGTAGTAAATTCCATTAGAATTAAAAAATGGGCTACACATTCTTACAAATCTCAAATGGGCTATAAGTTCTCTGCCACACACTTCTGGCCTTACTAAGTTGACGCGTCCTCTAAAAAAACAGAGTTGACGCGTATGCAAGGCTTTGTCAACTTATAGTCAACACACGGTTCTAGCAGCAGTGGTCGTCGGATGTCCATCCAACGGATGCCGTGCCTCTTCTTCAATCTCGGATATTCTAGCTTCACCCGCCCAAAAAATGATTCCTCCCCCTGACATATGGGGCGCACCGTTTCGGAAGCTGACCTGTGGGCCTACTAAGTTGACGTACCAAGGGCTTTGTCAACTTAGTCAATAATAAACGATTCTAGATGCAGTGACCATACAATGTCTATCCAACGGCCGTCGTGCTTCTTCAACCTCTGGTCTTCTTGCTCCAGCCGTCCAAAGCAGCGCCGGTCGTGCCGCCTGCTCCTGCCTCCCGTGGTCGGCTGCGCTGCCGCGGAGGCCTCACCGCCCCCTACTACTCCCACCGCTGGCCAGGCCATCCCTCCACTCACCCACACCCCCTGTTATTCTGCGGCGACGGCAGTGCAGCCGAACCAGTGAACCCTCGTACTCCTCTCCGCGTGTGCATCCACTGCCGCATCTTCCCCGGCTCCGCGTCGTCCCCTTCCTAGGCCTCGCCATCGTCCACCGCCGTGGTGCTCTCGGCGCGGCGTGGTCAACGTGGTCAAGGAACGACTTCCATCGGACATGGACTGTACGTGGAGAGGTTGACAGCTGGGTCCACGGCAGCCGCAAGGAAGTGCCTCCTTACACGCAAAATAATTATTCCTCCACCTGACAGCGGGGACCCATCGGACGGGCCACCATATTTCGTGAAAAAAATTATTCGCCCCCTGACTGCTGGGACCCACGAGCTACATCTTCGCACGCAAGGAAGTGCGTCTGGGAAAAAAACGATTCACCCCCCTGACTGCTGGGACCCACCAGCTACATCTTCGCAGGCAAGGAAGTGCCTGACAGTCGGGGCCCACCTGGTCAAAGCGTACGTAGCGTTGTCATCCTGGTCGCGAACCTGTACGTACATACTGGTCGATGTAGAGGCGCGCACGTGTTGTAGTAGAGGCGCGCACGTAGCATGTACACGTACGTACAGCGGCCAGGGTGCAAGAAAGAAAATACGACCACGTATGTGTACATACGGGCGGGGTCTCGAACGCCTAGTCGCGCATACGTACGGCGAGGGCTCGTGTTCATGGGGAGGCAACGGAATGCATCGTGTTCATGGGGAGGCAACGGAATGCGTCGTGTTCATGGGGAGGCAACGGAATGTGTCGTGTTCATCGGGAGGCAACGGAACGCATGGGAGCCAACCGGCTTGGACGGAACAGGCGATGGAACGAGGCTGGCGTGGCGCTGGCAGAGAAACGGACCTCCTACGGTCGAAACGGGGGTCATGTTGATCGGGAGGGGTGTGGCGTACCGCAAAACGGAGGAAACGGACCTCCTACGGTCGAAACGAGGGTCCTGTTGATCGGGAGGGGTGTGGCGTACCGCAAAACGGAGGAAACGGACCTCCTACGGTCGAAACGGGGGTCCTGTTGATCGGGAGGGGTGTGGCGTACCGCAAAACGGAGGAAACGGACCTCCTACGGTCAAACGGGGGTCCTGTTGATCGGGAGGGTGTGGCGTCGCAAAACAGGACTCCACGAGATCTGTTCATCTCCACCGCCGACCTCCTCCAGCCTCCACGGGCCACCGTCGACCTCCTCCACCTCCACGGGCTCTGCTCATCCAGCCTCCACCGCGCTACTCCACCGCCATCGCTCAACCACCCTCCACGGGCACCCTCCACCGCCTACTATTCATCCAGCCCTCCACACCACGGGTCCTGTTCAACCACCCTCCACGGCCACCCTCCATCATCTACTGCTCATCCAGCCCTCCACACCACGGGTCCTGTTCATCCAGAGGCAACGCCACCGCCACTGCTCATCCAACCACCCCCCCAGCGTAATGCTCACTGCTCATCCAATCGATCGGCTTGATTAGCAGCAGAGAGAAGGAATCGCTCCATCGGGTTCGATTAACAGCCATCGATCGATCGCTCGGGTTCGATGAACGCGTAGCTCAGTGCAATCGCTCGGGTTCAGTTAGAGCCCAACGCCTCGCTCGGGTTCAGTTAGAGCCAACGCCTCGCACACACGCGCGTACGTGTACGAGAGAAACATGCATCGCTTGGCCCCCGACCTCCCACCGTAACCGGCAACTCCCCGAAATTTTCCTACCCCTCGCTTCTACCACGGTATTTTTCGTCATGGACGGCTCAAACAAAAGTCATGCAGCTGCGTCTCCGGCCCGCCCAAGACGAAAAGCCCATTTTCTGTCATGATTTTTTGTCATAGAAGTAGGAGCCCGCCACATCTATGATGATACCGGGTTCTGTCACAATTATCGTCATAGAAGTGTCATATGTATGACAGAAAAAATTTCGTTCGGCCCAAAATGTCACGGATGTGTCTTCTTTTTGTAGTGATGTCTTCTTTTTGTGTAGCTCTTTGATGATTTTTCCTTTCTTTCCGAATCCTTACTTCTCCGAGAGGGTCTTCGTTCATAACGATCATCTCTACTCCTTCTCTTTCATGGTGGTGATTCTTCTCTTCTACTTCTTCTTTTGGGAGAATCTTCTCTTCTTTTGTAGGGAACCGTACACTCATTTGAGTAGTGTTCGGGTCTTCCACAATTGTAGCAATTTCGTTCACGACTTGAAGATCTCTTGTCATTGTAGGACCTTGACTTGGAGCTTCTATCCTTGCTTCTACTCTTGTAGAATTTGTTGAAGTTCTTCACCATTAGGCTCAATTCTTCATTGAAGGTTTGTTTCTCACTTGATGATGTGGGAGCTTCACATGAGGCTCTGTAAGGACCACTTGACTTGTTGTGGAGCTCTTCCTTATCCTTAAGTGACATCTCATGAGCAACAATTCTTCCAATGACTTCTGTTGGCTTGAGATCTTTGTAGTTGGGCATCATTTGGATCAATGTGCACACGGTATCATATTTTCCATCCAAGGCTCTTAGGATCTTCTTGATGATGAATCTATCGGTCATCTCCTCACTTCCTAAGCCGGCAATCTCATTTTTGATGAGAGCAAGCCTAGAGTACATTTCAGCGACACCTTCACCATCCTTCACTTTGAACTTGTCAAGTTGACTTTGAAGCACATCCAATTTGGATTCCTTGACGGAGTCGGTACCTTCGTGCATATCAATCAAAGTATCCCAAATTTCCTTTGCATTCTCAAGACGGCTGATTTTGTTAAATTCTTTAGGGCACAATCCATTGAAGAGAATATCACAAGCTTGAGCATTGTATTGCAGCATCTTCAACTCTTCCGCGGTAGCTTCACGGTTAGGTTCTCTCCCATCAAAGAATTCACCTTGCAAGCCAATACACACAATAGCCCAAACGGCGGGGTTATGTCCAAGAATATGCATTTTCATCTTATGCTTCCAATTAGCAAAATTAGTACCATCAAAATAAGGACCTTTATGGTGATAATTTCCCTCACTAGACGCCATACTCTCCTAGGTTGTGAAACCAAGGCTATGATCACCAAAAGCTATGGAAATCAAGGCAAATGGAGACCAAAGCTCTGATGCCACTTGTAGGATCGAAAGTATGTCTAGAGGGGGGTGATTACACTACTTGACCAAATAAGAATCTAGCCTTTTCCCAAATTTAAGTTTTGGCAGATTTTAGCAACTTAGCACAAATCAAGTAATCAACCTACACATGCAATTCTAAGAGGATAGCAGCGGAATGTAAAACAATTGCATATGAAGGTAAAGGGAGGAGTTTGAAGGAAGCAAACGCAATGTAGACACGAAGATTTTTAGCGTGGTTCCGATAGGTGGTGCTATCGTACATCCACGTTGATGGAGACTTCAACCCATGAAGGGTAACGGTTGTGCGAGTCCACGGAGGGCTCCACCCACGAAGGGTCCACGAAGAAGCAACCTTGTCTATCCCACCATGGCCATCGCCCACGAAGGACTTGCCTCACTATGGTAGATCTTCACGAAGTAGGCGATCTCCTTGCCCATACAAACTTCGTGGTTCAACTCCACAATCTTGACAGAGGATCCCAAGTGACATCTAACCAATCTAGGAGACACCACTCCCCAAAAGGTAATAGATGGTGTGTTGATGATGAACTCCTTGCTCTTGTGCTTCAAATGATAGTCTCCCCAACACTCAACTCTCTCTCATAGGATTGAATTTGGTAGAAATATGATTTGAGTGGAAAGCAACTTGGGGAAGGCTAGAGATCAAGATTTATGTGGTTGGAATGGGATATCTTGACCTCAACACAAGTGTAGGTGGTTCTTTCTCAGAAAATGTATGTTGAAAGTGTAGGCATGTTCTGATGGCTCTCTCCACGAATGAAGAGTGCTGGAGGGGTATATATAGCATCCACACAAAAATCTAACCGTTACACACAAATCACTAAACTAGGTGGGACCGAATACTGAAACTCGGTCAGACCGATTTAGTTCAAAATGTGAACGTTAGGATTTTTTGTGGGACCGACATGTCAACTTGGTGGTACTGATTCCATTAGGGTGAGGGCATAACGTAATCTCGGTGAGACCGATTACACAAACTCGGTGGGACAGGTTTTGGTAATAGACAAACAGAGAGTTGGTCAGGCAAACTCGGTGGGACCGATTCGCTCATCTCGTTTAGACTGAATTGTTACAAAGGGGAAACAGAGAGTTTGCATTGCAATCTCGGTGGGACCGATCGCTCATCTCGGTTAGACCGAAACGTTACGAAGGGAAACAGAGAGGTTGCAATCCCATCTCGATGAGACCGAGATCCCTATCGGTGATACCGAAGTGACTAGGGTTTGTGGCAGTGGCTATGTCAACTGAACTCGGTGGCGCCGGATAGAATGTTTCGGTAGGGCCGAGCTTGACTTTTGGTTTGGGACATATGTGGATATGAGAAAGTAGTTGAGGGTTTTTGGAGCATATCACTAAGCATATTGAGCAAGTAACTCATTAAGCAACACCTCAGCCCCTTTTAATAGTATTGGCTTTTCCTATGGACTCAATGTGGTCTTGGATCACTAAAAGTAAAATGTAGAGTCTTGTGCTTTGGGCTTGAGCCAATCTTTTGTCCTTAGCATTTTGAGGAGTCCACTTTCTAATCCATGCCATGCCATTCGTTGAACTTTCCTGAAATATTTATCTTGAAATAGCATTAGCTCAATTAGCTATATGTTGTTAGTAATTACCAAAATCACCCAGGAATAGTTGCACTTTCAGTTATCGAGACCCTTAATAAAACATATCAAGGTTCATAGAAGAAAAAAACATCACTAAAGCACTCGACCCAAGTTTACATTGAAAAAATTGTTGAAAATCATCTCGTTCTTCTTACGCACCACACCACACTTCACTTGGTGTTGTTGGGAGTCCGACGTGGCAGATGTCCGCTCATTTCAAACGTCCAGAATAGCCTGGATAAATTCTGTGACCGTCACCAAAAAATGTGTCCGATTCAGGCATTTGCGGATGATTTGATGATCCCGTTGAAGTTGTGTTTAGTTTCCTTGTGGTGAAATCTACCCAAACTAACCCACTCGAATTCAGGTGGTACTCGCATTTTTCTGAATTTATTTTAATTTCTTTGACACTATCTTTTTAGTGGTATGGCGTGTCCGTCAACTACCAGCAATGACCGCGCCATGAATGGCTCATGTCCCAGCCACCTTGTTTGCTACAGTTGTGAATCTCACCAGTAAAACTGTAGCTACACTCAAGCAATGATTATTTTGTCAGGCCTCATGCCAAGGTCCCTTGGGTGCCTAAGGCCTACCGCTGCCATTGATTATGAGGTGTTTATATCAAAAGTAAATCAATCTTAAAGTTTCTCGGCTCAGTCTCTCAAAAATACCCATGTCATTAGAGAATCTCCAATTGATAATGTAAAATACCCATGTCATTAGAGAATCTTAATGTTTGAGTAAAATTTACATCACAAAAAAGTGGGTTTTTACATCACCAAAACGTCCAACTACAAAAAATTGTTTAAAATAGGGCAGACACGAAAGCCGCTCCAATAGATGATGCAAAATATCTTGTGCAAATTTTGTCGAACACTTTGTGTGTGAGGTGGAAAAAACCAGACAGCTACATGTCGGAGCATAGATGGTAGTCGCGCCGGAGACGAGCGGCTGGTGGAAGCTTCTCCTATGCCTCCTTGATGCTTGACGGCTGGTGGCTAGCCCTAATTTGGGCGACACACCACCGGCGGTGCAACACCGACGATGCCGACCTAAGTTGTGGCCAGTCGGCTCAGTCATGGTGGTCGTGCAACTGCCTGCGGTGGCTTCGGCAACCAGTAGCCATACTCCGACGCTGACCACGAGCTGCGGGAGCCATCGGGGCGCCGGCACTCTGGCTAACAGCCAAATCAGTCGAAACACGGCGCGCCGTCACTTGGTGCCCTGTTTTACATCACGAGCAAATCTCGAGTAAAAAAATTTACATTTAAATCATCTGTTGGAGCACCGTTTTCTGTATATTGGTGATGTAAAAATCAGTTGTTTTTACATCTGCATCATCAATTGGAGATGCTCTTAGGAACCCAAAAAAGAGAGGAGATACTCTTAGGAAGGTTTGTGTATTTTTTTTGAGGGAGTAAAGATTTCATTTCTCAGATAATAGCAATGTAAGTTACAATAAAAGATGAAATGAAATCAGCCGAGTCATCTTCCCAAACAGAAGAATTCTTCATCATATATGCTTGTTTAGCCAAAGCATTTGTTGTGATGTTTGCTACTTGGTTGCATGAAGAAAATTTCACCTCTCCTAAGTCACAAGGGAGTTGAGCGCATTCAAAATCATTGCTGCTTGTGAACCATTGAATCTATATGGATATTTGACTGCATCAATCACAAGTTCATAATCTGACTCAACCTCTACCCTCGAGCATCCCACATGAGCTGCCAAATTAATACCATTCCTGAGAGCAATTGTTTCAGCAGAAGCAGCATCCAAAACATGCGGAACGAACCATGTTGCATCTGCTACAAAACAACGTCATTCATCTCTGATGACTGTTCGAGTAGCTCCTGGTCGATCTTATATGTGGAATGAAACATCTACATTAACTTCTAGAAAGCTGTGCAACGGTTTGCACCACTTTTCCGGCCCCTTCTTCTTTTGTTCTTCTTTTCAGTCACTCTCCGGAATTTTGTGCCAATCGCTCTGATGGATGTTGTTGCTCTACCCGCTGGCAGTACTGATACACCCATTGTTAGCTGTCAGCGTTGCCACCACAGATACCAATTTGCCAAAACCACAAGCTCAAGTATGTGTAGACCTCCAATACTCTTCCCTGAGTTCTCACCTATAATTTGGTTCCAGTTAAAAAAACGACCTGTCGCAGCATATGGCCTTCCTGTTCGTCTCTGTTAGATCCAACTCTTCCTAAATTTTTCTAACCCTCTTAGAGTTGAAAGATAGTGTTCAATATCCTCGCCCCCCCTCTCAAGCAGATTGGACATTGTGCTTGTGTTAAAACATGTCTTTTTGTCAGTACGCCCTTACAGGGAAGGATGTAATACTTTCCAGAGGAAATTTTTAACCTTAGTCGACACATTAAGTTTCCAAATGTCAACCCAAATGGGGTTTGGATTTGCTCGACCTTGGCCATCCTCCGCATGCATACGTTGTCCACCCTTATGACCCATTCCCTATGATAAGTAGACCGAACAGAGAATGTATCAAACTTAGTATAATGCCATACAACAAAGTGTCATTCCCTAAACATTCAAAGGGATTTGTAATATGTGATGCACATCAACAGGGTAGAACGTATCATGGATTAAATCTTCATCCCAGTTTCCAGTATGTGGGTCAATAAGGGCGTGTTTTGTTACCTGCACCGTTTTTGTCACTTTGCATGTGTGTCTCAAATGGGCCTGGCTGAGGTAAAACAGGCCAAAAACTAGCATCCACGCATACTTTGGTTGCCCACATCTAGGCTTTCTGCATGAGAGAACCAATATTGACCCGCAATTTGGTTGCATGCGTTGCACTGGGCGCACAAAACCACATGGTGTTTGGTTGCAAACTACATAAAGTGTTATCATCACTTCTCACTAGTGGTGACATTACCACACACGATCTGAACATAGTTTTAGTCCTAGTTAGGAAACAGATCGTAATTCATCCTAGCTGCTAACAAATATAATAGTCAAATGGCTCAATAGGGTAAAGTTCATCGATGCCAAACTAGTTGGAAGTCCATCCTTGTCTTCTTTTTATTTTGCCGATGTTGTCCTTCTCCCATGTTAATGGTGCCATGTCATCGCATTACTGTTGCTAAACCTCACTTTGATCCAAACCGAGTTCACTTTCAAATTCAAATTAAAGTACAAAATTTAAATTTCTCAAACATGCAAAATAAAATGTTCAGTGTGTGGAAAATATTCCATAACTAATTATGGTGGTGGACCAACATTTTTGAAAAGTGTTTAAATCCCCTAAACTAACCAAAACACTGGCTAAAACAATTATGTAAATGCCTTTTAAATTATAAAAATACTAAACTATTCTATTTGGACCTCACACTAAATGTGGCAGTGGTATAATTAGTAAAAACAACTTAGGTGCTATTCCTATATATTATAAAGCTAATCGCTATTCAAAATTAAAAGACAACTAGAACTGTAAAAGGGAAAATACAAACAAATAAAAAGAAAAGAAAAAAAGGCCCACAACCTCCCTGCCCCCTGGGCCTAGCCCAGCCAACCGAACCCCTCCCCTTTGTCGTCTACCCAGAGACGACCAAGACGACCCGAGCCGCGTCCCCGCCGAACCCACCTCGTCGTTGGCGCCCCGGCGTGGATAAGGCCTCCACCTCCTCCCCTGGTGCCTCGGCCCCCGCTCCCACTCACCCCACTTGCCCCCTCCTTGCTCTCTCTGCCTCTCCTCTCCTCCAGATCCGCCTCTCGCCGACGCGCCCGTTGCCGTCCGCCTCACTCTGCCGCGGCCACCGGCCACCTCTCGCCTTGTCATTGCATCCAAGAAGACCGCCGTCGTCCGCTGCGTCCACTACGGAGACGAAAACGAGCCGGAATCCTCTCCATCGCCAGATCGCCGTCTTCTTCCACTACGTTCGCCTTCGAGCTCCGTTGAATCCGGCCACCTCAAGCTCTCCCCGTGTTGGCTTTGCACCACTACCGGCTCCCAATGAGCACCGCGTGCTCCCCCTCCTCCTCGCCCTTCGTATTTGGCGCCGTAGAACTCTGCTCGCGCCGCTCGGTCCCCGGCCATTGGCCGCGCTCGCCGCGCCTCGCGTTGCGCTCATTCCTCGACCCCGGCTAACCGCGTCGAGCCAGCGCTTGCTGCTGCGTCGCCATGCTGCGCTGCGCAGCAGCCTGCTTCGCCCGCGACTGGTGCTCGCCCTCGCTGCTGCTGCCATTGTTGCGCTCTGCTGCCGCTGCTGCTTTCGCCGCTGCTGCTGCCGCACCACGCTACGCCATCGCTGCTTGCGTCGGCCTACTGCGCTGCTGTCGCTACTGCTACTACTCGCTGCCGCTTCCCCCTTCCCCTGAACCACGCCAGTGCGAGACCGCAACCGCGCCGCTGCTCGCCGTCCATCCCACCCTGCTGCCCGCTGACCCGCTTGCCCGGCGCTCGCTCGCCGGCTCCCTGCTGCGTTGCCGTTGCTGCCTCGCAGTCACTCACCGCCGCCGTTCAGTGTGCGCCCCACACCCCGCTGCACAGCCCCGCATCGCCACCGTTGCGCATGTTGCTCGCCTCGCCGTGCTCGTGCACGCGCTGCTCCTGGCCTCGCCTTCCCCCGCGCTCCACGGCTCTCCTCTGCATGTACTGCTACTAATTAATGTAGCTAGGGCTAGCTTTGCGAATATTACACTGACTAACTCGCTTGACAGCCTTTAATCAGCGGTTAAACAACTACTCCCTCCGTTCCTAAATAATTGTCTTTCTAGAGATTTCAACAAATGACTACATACAGAGCAAAATGAGTGAATCTACAATTTAAAACATGTCTACATACATCCGTATGTTGTAGTTCATTTGAGATGGCTAGAAATACAAATATTTGGGAATAGAGGGAGTACTAACAGGCCAGAGAAAAATATGAGTAGAAAGTATACATGACAAACTCTATTTTATCCCACTGGACCAAATCCCTTCGATGCCTGGATTAATTCCTACGAAAATCACAAAGTTCTATGTTCTGTTAACAGTAAAGCCGAAAACAGCTCTGTTTTCATAGCTACTTTAGAGCTTTTGATGATCAAGAAAATGAACTCTATCAGAGATGAAAGTGCTACTATCTTGTAGATCACAGAAAAAAGCTCAAAATTGATATAAGGCACAAAATCATAGGAGGTACAGATCCATAGTTGTAACCTTTTGAAAACATCTAAAAGATGTTTAAAACTGCCGAATTCTCAGACTTTGCAGAAATTTCAGGGATTTTGAGGATATTGTTTAAATCTTTAAAAAAATCATAGAAAATAATCCGTAACTCGGATGAAAATATACATGAAAGTTGCTCAGAACTACGAGATGAATTGGCATACGCTCTCCGTTCATCTGTCACATGTCCCTAGCATAGCGAACATGCAACTTTTTCCCTCCGTTTCATCGATCCGAAAATGCCTAACTTCGGAAAACTTTCCGGACATTATCCCCCTTCGCCGGTGTCGTGTAGCACCGTGTTAGAACACCCCTAGCCCTGCGTGTTATCGCCGTCATGCATCTTTGTTGCATCTGTTTGCATTATATTTACTGTTTCTTCCCCCTCTTCTCTCCGGTAGACCCCGAGATTGCTGCTGATGCCACTGTGATCGACTACGTCGATGATGACCCTCCTTCCCTTTCAACGGAGAGCTTTCAGGCAAGCCCCCCTTTTGATCATCCCGATATCGCCCATTCCATTCTCTCATGCTTGCATTAGATTTTGCTACTGTTATTGTTTGCTCCTATTCTGATGCATAGCCTGCTTTTGTAACCTGCTCATTGTACCTTACCTGCTTATCCTAAACTGCTTAGTATAGGTTGGTTAGTGATCCATCAGTGACCCTCACCTTGTCCTTGTTGCCCATGCTTCATCATCAACGACTCGATCAACATGATCGACGACCAGAGTTCGACACCTCACATCACATCACACCCCTATTTGTGGCTCGACTCTGTAGAGTTACCATCGAGTGACGAGGGTGGAACCTCATACATCAAATTCAATATCCTCTCCTGATCCTGGATTAACAGACCATAACGTATGCCAGGCTTATCACCATGACGAATAGCTCTCTTGTGAGCCATGCCTGAATCACAACTATCAGTGTTGCTGCCTAAACTACCAGCTTTGTCCGCTCGTCCATAACCTAGGCGACATCAAGGGTGCGGTGAGCAATGGAGAAATCGATCCTACACCTTGCCTAACAGCCTAGCAACCGACCTAACATAGGGGGGATGGGGTTCTATGTTGCTTACCGGCTTTGGAGATAACGACGAGGAAGGAGGGCCCCTGGCTGGGTCGAGGAGGACCAGACAATGGCCAATAGGAAGGGGATAAGTAGCTCCTCCTGCCGGAGAGTGCTATTGTTGCGTCCGTTGCGCGCCGCTTGCGCATATTTGAGTCGCCGCCGCCGTCGGTGCTAAGAATATAGGAAGTGCTTGTCCTAGAGCTAGTGGTGACCGAGTAAATGGGGGCGGTGAGGCTAGATTGCGCGCCATCCCGCGTCGGCCGATTTTCATCCCCGGCCATCTCCACTCAATTTCCCCTTGCACCGTCGCAAGCGGCGCTGCCTCCCTTTTGCGCCGCACTCTGCCTGGCTCACTGAAAACTGCCGATTCGAGGGTTTCCAGTGAGCCAGGCTCTGTGCTACTTTGAGGTTCGTGCCGATGCAAGTTAGGCCTCCCTGTTTGCAACTAAACACATTTTTGTTGGCCCAACTCGGCCTGGTTAGAGGTAATGCAGGCAACCAAACACGTCCTAGGGTCTTCTACTTTGGATAACAAATTTTGCCCTCTCGGAGTTATAATCTTCCTGTTGTTACTTGTTGGAAATCATGAATCTCTCCATATATTGAAAGGGCTGTGTTTGTTCTTATATAAGGTAAAAAAGTGCATTGTGAGTTTTAGAAGGAAAAGAATCCGCAGTCTCCTGAACTACCCGCTCGGCTCGCGTGCCGGCTGAGCCGTGTTGTAATCGAGCCGGTCCCCTTTCCCTTACCCACCCGCATCGACTCCTGATTCCAACCGGAAGAAATCCAAGCGATCGATCCCCAGCTCCCGCGAACCTCCCTCGCCGTCAAGGTATGCGCACGCCGCCGATTCCCTCTTCTTCCCCCAAGCTATCTATCCGTTCTTCTTGCGGGGTTCGTCTACGGTCGTCGATTTAGTTATGCCAAACTCTGTTTCTACTCTGTTTCTACCTTTCTGCTCATCTGGATCGTGGTAGTAGCACCGGTCTTCCTCTGCCTCAACCTGGTCTTCTTACACTCAAAGCCGCTGAGATCATCCTCCTCATCCCCATGATCGCCGTCTCGTCGTTCCCGTTGTTTAACCCAATTATCTGAACTGCAGCTGGGTGAGGTCGATCGGAGGAAAGGGGGAGAAGATGGACGCAGAGCAGGAGTCGCGGTGGGCGGCGGCGCAGGGGATCGGCATCGGCGAGGACCTCGTCCCAGCCGCACTGCGGCACCTGGAGTTCCTCGCCGCGGTCGACCGTCGCCGGTGGCTCTACGAGGGCCCGCTGCTCCACAGGGCCATACACAGGTATGGCCATCGTATTGGCTTTTTCAACAACACAACTTACACAAGAGACCTTTGAGTCTGAAAATTAGTATATTTTCTGAGGTGTTCCATTCTTTTTCTGTCGAGGTGTTATTATTTTTTTTTGGAGCAAATGTTGGGGTGTTACTGATGAACAGCCTCTACTCTCTAGGGTGTGTTGGGAATAAATTCTCTCAGTAATCGTTGCCATATTTCGATAAACTCTTGGTGAATTTCAGGATAACTCTTGGCGCAATCACTATTTGGAACATTGTCCATGTCTCCTGACAAACACCTGCTTGAGGAAAATTAGACAAAAACCACTAGTTTAGTTTACATTAATATATAAGTTGGTGGAAGAGTTTCTGAAACCATCATTTGATCTGTGTTTTCAGTTCCAATTTGTTGCTACAGGTCTGGCCTTATCTGGAAATTTTGGCATGAAAATCTGGCTTCTTATTTAAGTTCAGAGTCCCTATCATGCTGAAATAAGTGATACTATGAAAAAAAAATCACCCATACTAAATTAATTTATGTTCTGTGTCGAATAGACTTTGAATTATTAATTTGTTGTGGTGCTAGGTACAAAGCTTGCTGGCTTCCTCTTCTTGCCAAGTACACTGAGGCTTCTGTTGCAGATGAGCCTTTGGTTGTTCCGCTCGATTGTGAATGGATATGGCACTGCCATCGGCTTAATCCGGTATGCATATCTAAGTTATTATTAACTCACAGATGCTTGTGTGTCGTTTAAAATCTGTGAACACCACATTAGAGAACTAGTATTTTGCTATTTGCACCTCTTGCATAAAAGAAAATACTAGTGAACATGGTTGGAAATGTCTAAATCAAAATCATCTTGTTTTGTTTCTGGTTTTGCTGTGCTGACAACAATATCTTTCAGACTCAATACCTAAAGGACTGCAAGAGATTATATGGCAGAATACTGGGCACTAACAATGTCAAGTCCTCCATTCAAGCAAAGTCCAAGGATCAGGCTGAGAAAGTTTGGACTGAGTTATATTCTGGGGAGCCTTTTGAGTTGGAGTACACAAGTCCTTCTGATGATTTTGTTTACGTGGGTGATGGAACTGCAGGAGGCATTTCCTATGATTTGATCTCAGCTGTTAGGAGACAGTCTTCTTTCGTCTACCAGGTAGTTACATTACTAACCTTTGCTCTGATCTACGTATAAGACAAGTCAATGTGGTAGATTACCCATGATTGAGCAACTGATATCTAAAACTTAGCTATTCTAAATTTCACAAGCAGATTGATACCTGATTTTATTTGCCCCGCAAATGTTGGTGATGGTTCAAAAGTTGTGTCACTGTTGATCCATACATGTGGAAGAAAGCAATAGAAAAGCAGTGCTACTGCCTTTTTGTAAAAGGAAAAATATGCAAGAACAATAAATAAAAAATGTGTACAGAAAGTCAGTGAGCTCCTTTGTTTCTGGCAGGTTGGAACACCAAACATGCATGATCATCGTTTTCTTGAAGAAGCTCTAGCTCGATACAAAGGTTTTTTGTATTTGATCAAGCTGAATCAGGAGAAAGGAATGAACCTCTTTCGTGTGCCAACCTACGACGTGGATCTAATGTGGCACACCCACCAACTGAATTCTGTTACCTACTACAGTGACATGCTGAATCTTCTTGGGAGAGTTCTGGAGCATGATGACACAGATGATGACCGAGCTGAAGGAAAGAAGCTCGACACTGGATTTTCAGGGACCACTGAGCAGTTCGAGAATAACTTTGGTCTGAGATACTGGAAGGTTGGCGCTATGTACCGTGGAAGCCTGCCATCTCCTGTGACATCCGTTCCTCAGATATTTAATAGTGAGGATGATAGTGTTTTTGGTGTCGATAAAGCAGAGAAGCATCTTACTATTCTTGAAACAACAGTTGTGGAGGTATGATTCTCTTTGTACATCTTATTGTTGTCCATGAATGAAGAAATAGTTACACAAGTACAATAATTTCGGTTTTAAAGATGTTTCTTATCTAATAAATAACCCAAAACATGGTACTTACTATTAATATTATTATTGATTTGGAAGCACGCCTGATATTTGATATTGAGCACTTCTAATGCCAACAGACATTTACTGAATTTATGAACTCAAAATATTTTCATTCTTTGCAGTTATATTTACAGATTGTGGACATCAAGAATTTACCATCTGCAATTCCAGAGAAAAGTGTGTACGTGTGGTTCACCAAGACTCAACCAGATGTATTTATCAGTGATGGCGGCAGGTTAGATATTTCAACGAAGACAGGGAAGAGTATCGGAGCTGGTTTCCAATGTGAACCGACTGGTGAACTCATTCTTACAGCAATGGTTGATCAGGCCTATTTTGGGGCCTCGTCATCGAAGAAATCAGAACCATTGGGGAAGGTTTCGATCTCTCTTCAAGAGCTTACACAGCCTGATTCCAAGCTTTCCTTTGAGAGGTGGTTTGAACTGAAAAGTCGTGGTGCATATGCTGGTTCCCCTCCTGTCAGTCTTCGTGTTGCTGCATCTTGTACTATCCCAAGGCAGGCTCCACAGGTTCTTAGCATGGTCAATGTGAAGCCTTTCTCTCTGAAGGCCTGTCTATTGCCACATTCCATCAAGGATCAAAATATGAGCTCCTGGACTCGCTTCGTGTATGACTGTGGTACTGAACTCATTCGTCTTCAGATAAGGTATTTTTTTTATTGTGGTATCAATCATATATATCAGTGAAGAACTGTACATTGAGTCTAGAAACGCATTTGTATGCTGATTTGTAAGTCCTGCATGATACTTACTGGCAGTTTTCTCTAGAAACAAATTAAATGTTACTATATGATACATTGATTGCTAATAGCATATGGTGTAATTGCATCTTCATTTCAAACTACAAATTGATATTTTCTGCAGGAATTGATATTCAACTTATATAGAAGTATTTGTACATTACCTTCAAAACAGATCCAAATTTATTCCAGTGGTCACTGGAAAGTTTTGTTTACCTATGTTTAAGAAAAAATATCAATTTCTTCTGGTCTAATGAGAATTTCCTCCTCTTTACTTCAGGGATCACAAGGCCAAGAGTGGCATGGCTCTCATTCGAGAATTGGTTGGAGTAACAAAGTCATCAAAGCAACCATTTCAGCTTGCAGAATTCACAAAAAACCAATGGTCTTTTAGCAACTCCAACTTATATATCACTCATGACCTGAAACCAAGCAAGGATGGCTGCATACACGAGCTCAAATACGGCAACAAACTGGTAAGGACAACTGCAGTCTACAGCTCATTTCATACAGGCAGTCTGTTTGCTCAAAAGATAGTTATCACATCAAGTTATTTGTAAATAAAAAAAACGTTTATGCATTTAACATACTCACAGTTCTGGTACTTCTTCGAACAAAGCAGATCAAACTATACAGGGGAAGGAGACTAGCATATGAACTGAAATGCTGCAGTCAGCATGCTGAAGATACTACAGCAGTTACTGCTGTGAAGTTCTCAGCTGAACACCCCTATGGCAAAGCAGTCGCACTACTTGACACTGAATCAGAATTTATCACGGTACAATGCTCAGCTCTGATTTCATGTCTTATATTATGGGACAGGGGGAGCAGTAAAAATAAATTTCCTTGCATCTCAGATATACTCATTGTGTTCTTACTTTAATTTAGGTGGATGAGGATTGGTTTCTGCTTCCCTGGGTTGCAATATCATTCTTGTTCCTGAATTCCATTGGCAAAGATGGTGTGAAGCTCATCGAAGGTGCCATGGTACATAAGGGTGAAACCATTGAGCCTGATACTACAGTGGCTTCTGAAATGGTGAAAGGTGGAGCAGCAGGCGCCACTGCTGCGCAATGTGGCCCTTGTGGCACGGCTGGTGGCAGTGACATGGTCATGGCAAGTGACGAGGCTGGTCATGCTAGCTGTGGTGGGTCAGTCACTTCAAGCGGCAAGGTGGCTGATTCTAAGTGTGGTGGTTGTGGATCAGACTCTGGTGGTCGAAGCGGTGTCTCTGTGGTCACCATGAGCAACAAGAAAGGTCATGCGAGCTGTGGCGTCGTTGCAGGTGGCGAGAATGGCCATATTGAGTCTGCTGGGTGTGGATCGGGATGCAGCAGTTCCTGCGGTGGCAGCATGGTTATTGAAAGCTCCCAGGAGGGGAACACGAAGTCAGGTGGCTGCGGTTCAGGTTGTGGTGGTGGAGGCTGTGGTGGCATGGTCATGGAAAGCTCCAAGACTGGCTTCGCCAAGTCAGATGGCTGCGGTTCAGGTTGTGGTGGTGGAGGCTGTGGCGGCATGGTCATGGAAAGCTCCAAGATTGCCTTCGCCAAGTCAGGCGGTTGCGGTTCGGGCTGTGGTGGTGGTTGTGGCTCGGGCTGTGGCGGTGGTTGCGGCAGCATGGTCATTTCACAGTAGTTTTTGCCTTCCAGTTCCATGTCGTTTGACCTACTCATAGAGCTGTGGCCTGTGCTTGTAAATAATATTGAGGTTGGGTGTTGATTTGTTCAGTTGGTGGCGGGGAAGGTCTGGGTTGTTCCAGTCCGGTAACTGGGCAGTGCCTATAATAATTCTATAAAAGAAAAAATTGACACGTTTGTACATGGTTTCTCTGCGGTTGTTATTATGAAAATATGAAGTACAGATTTCATGACTTGTTGATCTGCTCATGTAAACATGGTGAATTGCCTTGTTCTGTTTGCAATTTCCAGCTACCCTGTTTTCTTTGCCTTGTTGACTTACCCTGTTTTCTTTGCAATTTCCAAGTATGCTGATGCAGATCTTTGTGAAGGCACTCACTGGCATGACCATCATCCTTGAGGCCGAGTCATCTGCCACAAGGCAAATATACAGGACAAGGAGGGCATCCCGTCGGACCAGCCGAGGCTCATCTTTGCTGGTAAACAGCTCGAGGATTCGGGGATGCTTGCTGATTACAATAACCAGAAGTCGTCCACCTGGTGCTTAGGCTCGAGGGTGGCATGCAGATCTTGGTGAAGACACCCACTGGTAAGACCATCACCCTCAAGGCTGAGTCTTCCGACATGATTGACAATGTCAAAGCAAAGATCCAAGACAAGGGAGGGCATCCCCCGAAACCAGCAGCGGTTGATCTTTGCTGGCAAGCAGGTTGAGGATGGGTGCACTTTTGCTGATTATTACATTCAGAAGGAGTCCACCCTCCACCTGGTTCTTGTCTCCGTGGTGGTATGCAGATCTTCGTGAAGGTCTTGCCCGGAAAGACCATTACTCATAGAGCTGTGGCCTGTGCTTGAGTCTTCTGATACATGCACAATGTGAAGGCCAAGACATAGGATAAGGAGCCCCTTCCCCAAGCAGCAGCGCCTGATCTTGGCAGGCAAGCAGTTTGAGGATGGGCGCACTCTGGTGGATTACAACATTCAGAAGGAGTCTACTCTCCACCTGGTGCTCCGCCTTCGTGGTGGCCAGTGAGTTCTTTGGGCTTTAGAAGTTTCTGATTTGCAAGTCTGTTGCGCCTGGCGGCCTCTTGCCCCGTCTTCTTTCTGGCTATGTCAAGTCTTGCCCCGTCTTCTTTCTGGCTCTGTCTAGATACGTAGTCCTGTGCCATTCGTGAGAACATCTAGTGCTTCCTTTTAGCAGCTTGGTCTATGTTATGAAATACGGATATTCAGAACGTAGATTCACAGCAACTGTTCAGTGACGAGCTGCAGATTTGCTTGTAGTATAGGCATGTTCGGAATTCAGATAACTTCCTGCAGTATAGTGAAAGAAACATGATTGCTATGTCCAGATTCGTACATGTTCTTCCCTCCTAGTTGCGCCTGCAACAGCATGGCATCAATCGGTCAGCATATCGATTGAGTGCTGAGACGCCATGAACTCTCTTAGTCCTTGAATAGGAACAGACGACAGCGTTAACACTTTTTTTTACTTGCTTTAAAAATAACGCTAGTATTTTTTTTTTTCGCGGGCAAGTGTTAACAGTAACACAAGTTGCAACAAGAAATTTAGAGACTAGACGATAGCCAAGCTACTTTCTTGCTGACATCAAGCAGCGATTGTTGATCCGCTCAGTCCAATCAGCCGGTACGGTATGGTCGAGAGCAACTCCGAGAACCAATCGTCGGCGAAAACGACTATTTAAGTCGCAGAGAGGGGTCTGTTCAATTCAGTCTCAGATGCCACTACTTGATGGTTGGTTTAAGAAGCCATGACCAAAACTGATGAGACTGACAGAAGTAAAATCAGCAGGGTCAGTGGGCAACAATTTATCCCAAGAAAGGAAAACTTGATCTTCGCTTCTTCTTTTTTTCCAGATGAATGAGATCTTCGTTGACACAAAGTACCATGTCGTCATAATGTATAGCATCTGTACAAATAAAACCAAGAAAAGGTATTGACACAAAGTACCATGTCATAATCTCATCTCAGTTCTTAACTGATCCTCTTTTCTTGATGTCCAACCACATTTCAAAGGGAACAGTTGACCTTCCAAACATAGAGGGCCATGCATTCTTACCGGACACAAATTAAGCGAAGCGCGCGTCCATGCATTCTTACCTGATGAAGAAGCTCTTTGCGTAAACTTTGAATTCATCGCCACAAGAAAACCGTCTAGGACAAGGAAGATGAATAGATGGTCACATATCAAAATGAAATGATCGGGCACCAATCTGTTAGTTTTTTCTTTTCTTTTTGCCATCATCTGGCACCAATCTATTACTATAGCCAGAGGGAGTAGTCAGTACTATAGTAGTGCAAATCTTTGTAGCCAGTTCAAACCATTTCTTGATTTTTTTTATCATGAGTACTTTTTTTAGAAGATTTCATGAGTACTTTTTAGGGGGGAGAAATTTGATGCGCATTACGCAGATGAAGCCGTCGAGTGAGCGGGGGCCCAACACCATCAGTCAAGCCCAGTGCCACAACCGCGGGTGAACTCAGAACTCACTGGTCACTCCGACAAATCCCTGGCGGCTCGGGGGAGAAAACCCTAGCCACCGCAGCTTTTTCCCCCTCCTCCTCCCGTCCCGCCGCCGCCGAGGTCGCATCCCAGCGAAGCTCGGGACGGCCCAAGGAAGGCGGCGGCTGGGCAGCTCAGGGCGCGGAGCGCGGGCGCGCGGCGTCGGACCGCAGCGAGGTGAGCCCCAGGTCTACGCGGCGACGCGGCAGGGACATGGAGCTGCGAGCGGCGGTGCTGCGGCATGGGCTCCGCACGGCGGCCCGAAGGGCTTGGTGGTCGCGGCGCGTTGCGCCGTTGTGGCCTGGGTGCCGGCGTCCGCCGGGCCACGAGCGAGATGTGCTTCAGATCTACGCGGAGACGCGGCGGAGGCATGGAGCTGCAGGCGGCGGTGCGGGGCGGTTGGGTACACGTGCGCCGCCCTGCGTGGTGGGGCCGCCGGCGTTGCTGCTCCTGTTGATGGCGCGGCGCTGGCGGCAGGAGGTCCAGCGGTCGGCGTGGCACTCGGAGGTGGTTGGTCAGATGGGCTGGCCGGTCCTTGGCTTTGGTTGGTTGAGGCTGCCGGTGAAAACCGTACTTCGGCTGCGGCCGGAGTCATCGACGGCGGCGCCTTCAGGCGTCGTATCTTTGTTGGAGGCGTCGATGTGTAGTCCTCATCCTCCTTTCCACCATGCTCCAGGGGAACCCTAGATCTGGTCTTCTGGATCAGACAATGTTGAAGCTTAGAGCTCACCCTTGAGGGCATTGTTCTGGAGTTGGATCTGGTCAGAGGGACTCGTGACTCGTGGGTGGAGCGGATGCACGTCGGTCCACGTCGGTCGTCGAGGTTGGGCAGCTTGAGCACCCTTCACATGCGAGGCGTCAGATGAGCCATGTTGGTCGGTTCTCGTGGGATCGAAGCGGCATATGTCCGCCTCCTTTAGGCATGTCGTTCCTCTTCGGCGTCGTCGAGGTTGATGGATAGGCTCATGGCAGACTTTGTCAGCTTGCTGGCGTCTTGTATGTTCTGTGGTGTTTTAGGCCTAGGTTGCTAGATGTGTCTTGCTGTTGTTTAGGTTTTCGCCCGGTTTCCCTTTAATAAACCGAGCAGTTCGGGTCCTCGTACCTTCTTCTTCTCATCAAATGAACTAGATCGGCAACGCGCCTCGGCGCGAGGGTGCCAGTCCAACCGATATGACCAAGCACGTATTGAAATAGGACAATAAATTAAAGAAGAAGAAGAAGAGGAAGAAGAAGAAGAAGAAAAAGAAGAAGAAGAAACATTCATTTCTAATAGAAGACATCATCGAGTTCAACATCGTCGTGAGATTGTTCAGTACATTCATGAGACCATGAAAGGTAACCACTTCCATCCAGTTCAGTACCAAGAGGGCGAACATGAGAGAGCAATGTCCTAATCTAAAACAAAGTTTGCAGCACATCCATGCAAAAGCAAGGCAACTGCCCAATATAGGTTAAAGGTATGCCAAAAACAACTTCGCTACAAAGGTAACATCTAAAAAAGCAGGTTACTAAACACTTACTAATGATTCAATACTAAACATCAAGGTTCATCACACGACATTGGATAACTTCACACCAAATTATACTTGTTGTAAAAAATATACAAATATACTCGTAACAACCTTCCAGAGCGTTAGTGCATTTCATAAAACAATGATGTAAAGGGGGACATTCACGATACAACATATTTGTTGGCCCTCAAATTTCACTTCTATCTTCATCTATATTGGAATTCCAAAGACCAGTCTTAGGGACTCGCTCCTGTCCAGCACCATGCTCCAGCTCAGTCCAAACCATAAAGCAGGTTACAGTGATACATAGTCCAGATGGTGTTGAGCAGAAAAACCATGATATATTACACAAGAAAGAACATGCCATTCTTGTACATAAGTGAACCCCTAACAAAGCAATGCCCTAGATTACTTAGGTATCATCTTCACACCCCATGAGACTCCAGGTTGTAGCCTTAAAGATAAATGTAGACAAACCCCGACAAAGAAAGTAACGCTTGTGTACCTCTTTCAAATTGGGAGAATCCTGACAGAGGCATGAGACCACCGAGAATCTGACAGAGAGGCATGAGACCATAAATAGTAGTATTGGTAGAAGTAAAATCATATGATATCTAAATGGGAAAATTAATTATGTATATATGAAATGCTATAAATTCATAATGGTCAGGACAAAAGAGGACCAGCGAGCACAAAACACGATCATGTCATTCACATTCAAATGAGAAAAAAAACAGCATGATTTTATCTTGAACACCAAACAATGTACACAATGTAAAAGGGCATGATACCAACTCCGTTATAGCTGAACTTATCTAATTAGTAGTAAGAAATTGGATAATGCACGTGCATGATCACATCTCATCATTCTATATAAGTAGATGGATCAGTTCATAAGCATGAGCGAAAGCGCATTAGTATTCTTACTTATACTCATATGGCGTGCTATTTTTATACTCATAGCGCACATTCTTTTTTGGCTTTATCTGTTCACAAGCAGACAAAACATTTCTAGCTGCTTATGCTTATGCTTATCAGTTCTGCCTTCCCATTAACCTCTGGAAGTTTTCAGTTATTCTACCTTAATATCAACAGATTGTATAGAGATTGTATTAAACTGAACCAAATAGTACCTACGGTCCATGATGCATATCATCCAGTGAATCTGCCTAAGCATATAAATTAGTGAAATCTTCCGGTGGTCATGTGAGCACACAATAGAAATAGACAATATCGTGGATTATATTTGCATGAGGTATGTCACTGCACACTACGTGTGAACCAATTACCTAGCCAACTTTTTAAAGCGTGTATATAGTAAAAGAAATGGCGATATGCAGAATAATAATGGAAGTATTTTCATAAATCAGTTAACCTTTAACAATATCATCATCTAATTATGCTACAACTAATAAATGTTCATCATTACAAGAAACAACACTTTTTTTATTGATTAGCACTGAACGGAGACACCAAATTATGATGTAAGATCTTTTCCAAGATGAACATGTAAGGTTGAAATCTAATAAGTCGATGCGAAGGAAATACCAAAGTAGAACTGGGTAATGGGAAGTATTCTGGCATAGCAAATAATGCAGGCACAACAAAAACTGGGTCGCCGGTTTCTTAGTTACCTTCAAGAGACGCCATATATCGGATAATTGATTCAGAGCGGCCTACATCAGAGCAGTTGGGCGTCCACTCTTTATCTGCCCTGTAATATGACAAAATAAATTGCCATCTGGTTAGAGCTAATGTTTAATCTAGTTTTAATAGTGTGTTGACACTCTTAATTGCGCTCATCACAAAAAAAACGTATTTTGACATTACCTTCCACGATATATAATTCTTAGGTACCCGATAACTATGATATAGCAAATGAAAAGGAGCATTTGAAACCAGTCTCTTGTTATTCAGAAGTTACATATTCTAGAGAACTTGCACATCCAGCTTATCAATCAAGTATACAGCTGGATCCACATAATAATAATATGGGACAACTTGGGTGCATGAGTTCTTTCATATGTGTGCAACATCACGTGATCTATGAGTCTGCCATACTTATATCCTACTGATAGAAGACAACTTAACTAATGAAGATGTTGCTAACTGTTGGAAATATGCCCTAGAGGCAATAATAAATTGGTTATTATTATATTTCCTTGTTCATGATAATCATTTATTATCCATGCTATAATTGTATTGATAGGAAACTCAGATACATGTGTGGATACATAGACAACACCATGTCCCTAGTAAGCCTCTAGTTGACTAGCTCGTTGATCAACAGATGGTTATGGTTTCCTGACCATGGACATTGGATGTCGTTGATAACGGGATCAAATCATTTGAAGAATGATGTGATGGACAAGACCCAATCCTAAGCCTAGCACAAAGATCGTGTAGTTCGTATGCTAAAGCTTTTCTAATGTCAAGTATCTTTTCCTTAGACCATGAGATTGTGCAACTCCCGGATACCGTAGGAATGCTTTGGGTGTACCAAACATCACAACGTAACTGGGTGGCTATAAAGGTGCACTACAGGTATCTCCGAAAGTGTCTGTTGGGTTGGCACGAATCGAGACCGGGATTTGTCACTCGTAAACGGAGAGGTATCTCTGGGCCCACTCGGTAGGACATCATCATAATGTGCACAATGTGACCAAGGGGTTGATCACGGGATGATGTGTTACGGAACGAGTAAAGAGACTTGCCGGTAACGAGATTGAACAAGGTATCGGTATACCGACGATCGAATCTCGGGCAAGTACAATACCGTTAGACAAAGGGAATTGTATACGGGATCGGTTGAGTCCTTGACATCGTGGTTCATCCGATGAGATCATCGTGGAACATGTGGGAGCCAACATGGGTATCCAGATCCCGCTGTTGGTTATTGACCGGAGAACGTCTCGGTCATGTCTGCATGGTTCCCGAACCCGTAGGGTCTACACACTTAAGGTTCGATGCCGCTAGGGTTATAGGGAATAGATATACGTGGTTACTGAATGTTGTTCGAAGTCCCGGATGAGATCCCGGACGTCACGAGGAGTTCCGGAATGGTCCGGAGGTAAAGATTTATATATGGGAAGTCCTATTTTGGCCACCGGAAAATGTTCGGGATTTTTCGGTATTGTACCGGGAATGTTCTAGAAGGTTCCAGAGTGGGGCTCACCTGCATGGGGGGACCCACATGAACGTGGGTAGTGGGGGCAAGGCCCCACACCCCTGGTCAAGGCGCACCAAGATCCCCCCTTAGAAGGAATAAGATCATATCCCGAAGGGATAAGATCAAGATCCCTAAAAAGGGGGGATAACAATCGGTGGGGAAAGGAAAGGATGGGATTTCTTTCATCCCACCTTTGCCAACGCCCCAATGGACTTGGAGGGCAAGAAATAATCCCCCTCCACCCCTATATATAGTGGGGAGGCGCATGGGAGCTGAACCCTTGCCCCTGGCGCAGCCCTCCCCCTCTCCCAAGTCCTCCTCCTCTCCCGCGGTGCTTGGCGAAGCCCTGCAGGATTGCCGCGCTCCTCCATCACCACCACACCGTCGTGCTGCTGTTGGATGGAGTCTTCCCCAACCTCTCCCTCTCTCCTTGCTGGATCAAGGCATGGGAGACGTCACCGGGCTGTACGTGTGTTGAACGCGGAGGTGCCGTCCGTTCGGCACGAGGATCTCCGGTGATTTGGATCACGACGAGTACGACTCCTTCAACCCCGTTCTCTTGAGCGCTTCCGCTTAGCGATCTACAAGGGTATGTAGACTCCTTCCCCTCGTTGCTAGTTTCTCCATAGATAGATCTTGGTGACACGTAGGAAAATTTTGAATTTCTGCTACGTTCCCCAACAGTGGCATCATGAGCTAGGTCTATTGCGTAGATTCTTTGCACGAGTAGAACACAAAGTAGTTGTGGGCGTTGATTTTGTTCAATATGCTTACCATTACTAGTCCAATCTTGTTTCGACGGTATTGTGGGATGAAGCGGCCCGGACCGACCTTACACGTACACTTACGTGAGACAGGTTCCACCGACTGACATGCACTTGGTGCATAAGGTGGCTAGCGGGTGCCAGTCTCTCCCACTTTAGTCGGATCGGATTCGATGAAAAGGGTCCTTATGAAGGGTAAATAGCAATTGACATATCACGTTGTGGTTTTGCGTAGGTAAGAAACGTTTTGTTAGAAACCCATAGCAGCCACGTAAAACATGCAAACAACAATTAGAGGACGTCTAACTTGTTTTTGCAGGGCATGCTATGTGATGTGATATGGCCAAGAAGAATGTGATGAATGATATGTGATGCATGAGATTGATCATGTTCTTGTAATAGGAATCACGACTTGCATGTCGATGAGTATCACAACCGGCAGGAGCCATAGGAGTTGTCTTAATTTATTGTATGACCTGCGTGTCATTGAACAAACGCCATGTAATTACTTTACTTTATTGCTAACCGGTAGCCATAAGTAGTAGAAGTAATAAGTTGGCGAGACAACTTCATGGAGATACGATGATGGAGATCATGATGATGGAGATCATGGTGTCATGCCGGTGACGATGATGATCATGGAGCCTCAAGATGGAGATCAAAGGAGCAAAATGATATTGGCCATATCATGTCACTATTTGATTGCATGTGATGTTTATCATGTTTATACATCTTATTAAATAAGATGATCCCTTATTAAAATTTCAAGAAAGTGTTCCCCTAACTGTGCACCGCTATGAAAGTTCGTCTGCTTCAAGCACCACGTGATGATCGGGTGTGATAGATTCTTACGTTCACATACAACGGTGTAAGCCAGATTTACACACGCCAAACACTTAGGTTAACTTGACGAGCCTAGCATGTACAGACATGGCCTTGGAACACAAGAGACCGAAAGGTCGAGCATGAGTCGATGGAGGATACGATCAACATGAAGATGTTCACCGATGATGACTAGTCCGTCTCACGTGATGATCGGACACGGCCTAGTTGACTCGGATCATGTAATCACTTAGATGACTAGAGGATGTCTATTCGAGTGGGAGTTCATGAGATGAACTTAATTATCCTGAACATAGTCAAAAGATCTTTGCAAATTATGTCGTAAGCTCGCGCTTTAGTTCCACTGCTTAGATTGTTGGGGAACATAGTAATTTCAAAAATTTCCTACGTATACGCAAGACCATGGTGATGGCATAGCAACGAGAGGGAGAGTGTCTGTCCACGCACCCTCGAGACCGTAAGCGAAGCGTTATAACAACGCTGTTGATGTAGTCGACGTCTTCACGATCCGCCGATCCAAGTACCGAACGTCGGCACCTCCGTGTTCAGCACACGCTCAGCTCGATGACGATCCCGGGCTCCGATCCAGCAAAGCGTCAGGATGAGTTCCACAAGACGACGGCGCAGTGACGATGATGATGCTCCACCGACGCAGGGCTTCGCCTAAGCTCCGCGACGATATGACTTCACCGACGCAGGCTTCGCCTTAAGCTCCGCGACGATATGACCGAAGTGGAATATGGTGGAGGGGGCACCGACACGGCTAAGGAACGATCCGTAGATCAACTTGTGTGTCATGGGGTGCCCCCTGCCTCAGATATAAAGGAGCAAGGGGGTGCGGCCAGCCCAAGGGGCGTTGCGGAGGAGTCCTACTCCCACCGAGTAGGACTCCCCTTCCTAGTTGGAATAGGATTGGGAGGGAAGAGGGAAGAGGCGCCGCCTCCTCCTTGTCCTATTCGGACTAGAGGGGGAGGGGGGGCGCGGCCTGCCCTGGCCGGCCCTTTCCTCTTTTCCCTATGGCCCATCAAGGCCCATACTTGGGTTTCAGGCTTAGGTCCAGACTTGGGTTTCTTCTCTTGAGCAGCAACTTTCTTGCTGTTCTTTTTGAAGTTCCCCTTCTTCTTTCCTTTGCCCTTTTTCTTGAAACTAGTGGTCTTGTTGACCATCAACACTTGATGCTCTTTCTTGATTTCTACCTCCGCGGCTTTTAGCATTGCGAAGAGCTCGAATTGTCTTGGTCATCCCTTGCATATTATAGTTCATCACGAAGCTCTTGTAGCTTGGTGGCGTGATTGGAGAATTCATCAATGACACTATCATCCGAAGAGTAACTCCCGGTTGAATCAAGTGATTATTATACCCGGACATTTTGAGTATATGTTCACCGATGTAACTATTCTCCTCCATCTTGCAGCTATAGAACTTATTGGAGACTTCATATCTCTCAATCCGGCATTTGCTTGAAATATTAACTTCAACTCCTGGAACATCTCATATGCCCCATGACGCTCAAAACGCCGTTGAAGACCCGGTTCTAAGCCGTAAAGCATGGCACACTGAACTATAGAGTAGTCATCAGCTTTGCTCGCCAGACGCTCACAACTTCGGCGTTGTTCTGCAAAGAGGCACGCACCCAGCGGTGCTTCCAGACGTAATTCTTCATGCAGCAATGAGGATAATCCTCAAATTACGGACCCAGTCCGTGTAATTTCTACCATCATCTTTCAACTTTGCTTTCTCAAGGAACGATTAAAATTCAACGGAACAACAAACGAGCCATCTATCTACAAGAAACATAGATAAGCAAAAAATACTATCGGTACTAAGTTCATGATAAGTTTAAGTTTAATTAATCATATTAAAACTCCCACTTAGACAGACATCTCTCTAGTCATCTAAGTGATTACGTGATCCAAATCAACTAAACCATGTCCGATCATCACGTGAGATGGAGTAGTTTCAATGGTGAACATCACTATGTTGATCATATCTACTATATGATTCACGTTCGACCTTTCGGTCTCTCGTGTTCCGAGGCCATATCTGTTATATGCTAGGCTCGTCAAGTTTAACTGAGTATTCTGCGTGTGCAACTGTTTTGCACCCGTTGTATTTGAACGTAGAGCCTATCACACCCGATCATCACGTGGTGTCTCAAAGACGAAGAACTTTCGCAACGGTGCATACTCGGGGAGAACACTTCTTGATAATTTTAGTGAGAGATCATCTTATAATGCTACCGCCAATCAAAGCAAGATAAGATGCATAAAGGATAAACATCGCATGCAATCAATATAAGTGATATGATATGGTCATCATCATCTTGTGCTTGTGATCTCCATCGCCAAGCACCGCCATGATCACCATCGCCACCGGTAGCGACACCTTGATCTCCATCGTAGCATCGTTGTCGTCTCGCCAACTATTGCTTCTGACGATCGCTACTGCTTAGTGATAAAGTAAAGCAATTACATGGCTTTTGCATTTCATACAATAAAGCGACAACCATATGGCTCCTGCCATTGCCGATAACTCGGTTACAAAACATGATCATCTCATACAATAAAATATAGCATCACGTCTTGACCACATCACATCACAACATGCCCTGCAAAAACAAGTTAGACGTCCTCTACTTTGTTGTTGCAAGTTTTACGTGGCTGCTACGGGCTGAGCAAGAACCGTTCTTACCTCGCATCAAAACCACAACGATAGTTTGTCAAGTTGGTGCTATTTTAACCTTCGCAAGGACCGGGCGTAGCCACACTCGGTTCAACTAAAGTGAGAGAAACCGACACCGCGGTCACCTTTAAGCAACTAGTGCTCGGCGGTGAAACCAGTCTCGCGTAAGCGTCTGCGTAATGTCGGTCCGGCCGCTTCATCTCACAATACCGCCAAACCAAAGTATGGCATGTTGGTAAGCAGTATGACTTATATCGCCCACAACTCACTTGTGTTCTACTCGTGCATATGACATCAACGCATAAAACCAGGCTCGGATGCCATCATTGGGGAACGAGTAATTTCAAAAATTTCCTACGCACACGCAAGACCATGGTGATGGCATAGAAACGAGAGGGAGAGTGTCTGTCCACGCACCCTCGAGACCGTGGCGAAGCGTTATAACAACGCTGTTGATGTAGTCGTCGTCTTCACGATCCGACCGATCCAAGTACCGAACGTCGGCACCTCCATGTTCAGCACACGTTCAGCTCGATGACGATCCCCGGCCCGATCCAGCAAAGCGTCGGGGATGAGTTCCACAAGACGACGGCGTGGTGACGATGATGATGCTCCACCGACGCAGGGCTTCGCTTAAGCTCATGACGATATGACTTCACCGACGCAGGGCTTCGCCTAAGCTCCGCGACGATATGACCAAGTGGAATATGGTGGAGGGGGCACCGACACGGCTAAGGAACGATCCGTAGATCAACTTGTGTGTCATGGGGTGCCCCCTGCCTCAGATATAAAGGAGCAAGGGGGTGCGGCCAGCCCAAGGGGCGCGCTCGAGGAGTCCTACTCCCACCGAGTAGGACTCCCCCTTCCTAGTTGGAATAGGATTGGGGAGGGAAGAGGGAAGAGGCGCCCCCTCTCCTTGTCCTATTCAGACTAGAGGGAGGGTGCGCGCCTGCCCTGGCCGGCCCTTTCCTCTTCTCCCTATGGCCCATCAAGGCCCATTGACCACCCGGGGTTCCGTAACCCCGGTGTTCCGTAACTTCTGTTTTCATCCGAACCTTTCCAAGTCCAAACATAGGCTTCCAATATATCAATCTTTATGTCTCGACCATTTCGAGACTCCTCGTCATGTCCGTGATCACATCCGGACTCGAACAACCTTCGGTACATCAATACTTATAAACTCATAATGAACTGTCATCGAAGCGTTAAGCGTGCGGACCCTACGGGTTCGAGAACTATGTAGACATGACCTAGAACCATTCTCGGTCAATAACCAATAGCGGAACCTGGATGCCCATATTGGTTCCTACATATTCTACGAAGATCTTTATCGGTCAAACCGCATAACGACATCGTTGTTCCCTTTGTCATCGGTATGTTACTTACCCGAGATTCGATCGTCGGTATCCAATACCTAGTTCAATCTCGTTACCGGTAAGTCTCTTTACTCGTTCAGTAATACATCATCTCACAACTAACTCATTAGTTGCAATGCTTGCAAGGCTTATGTGATGTGTATTACCGAGAAGGCCCGGAGATACCTCTCCGACAATCGGAGTGACAAAACCTAATCTCGAAATACGCCAACCCAACAAGTACCTTTGGAGACACCTGTAGTACTCCTTTATAATCACCCGATTCACGTTGTGACGCTTGGTAGTACCAAAGTGTTCCTCCGGTAAACGGGAGTTGCATAATCTCATAGTTACAGGAACATGTATAGGTCATGAAGAAAGCAATAGCAATATACTAAACGATCAAGTGCTAAGCTAACGGAATGGGTCATGTCAATCACATCATTCTCCTAATGATGTGATCCCATTAATCAAATGACAACACATGTCTATGGTTAGGAAACATAACCATCTTTGATCAATGAGCTAGTCTAGTAGAGGCATACTAGTGACTATATGTTTGTCTATGTATTCACACATGTATTATGTTTCCGTTAATACAATTCTAGCATGAATAATAAACATTTATCATGATATAAGGAAATAAATAATAACTTTATTATTGCCTCTAGGGCATATTTCCTTCAGCCTCCCACTTGCACTAGAGTCAATAATCTAGATTACACAAGAATGATTCTAACACCCATGGAGTCTTGGTGCTGATCATGTTTTGCTCGTGGAAGAGGCTTAGTCAACGGTCTGCAACATTCAGATCCGTATGTATTTTGCAAATCTCTATGTCTCCCACTTGGACTTGGTCCCGAATGGAATTGAAGCGTCTCTTGATATGCTTGGTCCTCTTGTGAAATCTGGATTCCTTTGCCAAGGCAATTGCACCAAGATTGTCACGAAGATCTTCATTGGTCCCGATGCACTAGGTATGACACCTAGATCGGAAATGAACTCTTTCATCCGACTCCTTCATTTGCTGCTTCCAAGCAGCTATGTACTCCGCTTCACATGTAGATCCCGCCACGACGCTTTGTTTAGAACTGCACCAACCGACAGCTCCACCGCTTAATAAAAACACGATCCGGTTTGCGATTTAGAATCGTCCGGATCAGTGTCAAAGCTTGCATCGACGTAACCATTTACGACTAGCTCTTTGTCACCTCCATATACGAGAAACATATCCTTAGTCCTCTTCGTATTTCAGATGTTTCTTGACCGCTGTCCATGATCCACTCTGGATTACTTTGGTACCTTCCTGCCAAGCTTCTTGCTAAGCATACGTCAGGTCTGGTACACAGCATTGCATACATGATAGAGCCTATGGCTGAAGCATAGGAACATCTTTCATTTTCTCTCTATCTTCTGCTGTGTGTCGGGCATTGAGTCGACTCAATCTTACACCTTGTAATACTGGTAAAAACCTTTCTTTGCCTGATCCATTTTGAACTTCTTCAAAACTTTATCAAGGTATGTGCTTTGTGAAAGTCCAATTAAGCGCCTTGATCTATCTCTATAGATCTTGATGCCCAATATGTAAGCAGCTTCACCGAGGTCTTTCATTGAAAAACTTTTATTCAAGTATCCTTTATGCTATCCAGAAATTCTATATCATTTCCAATCAATAATATGTCGTCCACATATAATATCGAAATGCTCTGAGCTCCCACTCACTTTCTTGTAAATACATGCTTCTCCAAAAGTCTGTATAAAACCATATGCTTTGATCACACTATCAAAGCGCTTATTCCAACTCCGAGAGGCTTGCACTGCACCATAAATTGATCGCTGGAGCTTGCACACTTTGTTAGCACCCTTTGGATCAACAAAACCTTCTGGTTGCATCATATACAACTCTTCTTCTAGAAATCCATTCAAGAATGCAGTTTTACATCCATTTGCCAAATTTCATAATCATAAAATGCGGCAATTGCTAACATGATTCGGACAGACTTAAGCATCGCTACGGGTGAGAAAGTCTCATCGTAGTCAACCCCTTGAACTTGTCGAAAACCTTTCGCAACAAGTCGAGCTTTGTAGACAGTTACATTACCATCGGCGTCAGTCTTCTTCTTAAAGATCCATTTATTCTCAATGGCTTGCCGATCATCGGCAAGTCAACCAAAGTCCATACTTTGTTCTCATACATGGATCCCATCTCAGATTTCATGGCTTCCACCATTTCGCGAATCTGGGCTCACCATCGCTTCTTCATAGTTTGTAGGTTCGCCATGGTCAAGTAACATGACTTCCAGAATAGGATTACCGTACCACTCTGGTGCGTATTTTATTCTGGTTGACCTACGAAGTTCAGTAGCAACTTGATCTGAAGTTTCATGATCAACATCATTAGTTTCCTCACTAATTGGTGTAGTTATCACAGAACCGCTTTCTTGTGATGAACTACCTTCCAATAAGGGAGCAGATCTGATTATCTCATCAAGTTCTACTTTCCTCCCACTCACTTCTTTCGAGAGAAACTCCTTCTCTAGAAAGGATCCGAATTTAGCAACGAAAATCTTGCCTTCAGATCTGTGATAGAAGGTGTACCCAACAGTCTCCTTTGGGTATCCTATGAAGACACATTTCTCCGATTTGGGTTCGAGCTTATCTGGTTGAAGTTTCTTCACATAAGCATCGCAGCCCCAAACTTTAAGAAACGACAACTTTGGTTTCTTGCCAAACCACAGTTCATACGGTGTCGCCTCAACGGACTTAGATGGTGCCCTATTTAACGTGAATGCGGCCGTCTCTAAAGCATATCCCCAAAACGATAGCGGTAAATCAGTAAGAGACATCATAGATCGCACCATATCAAGTAAAGTACGACACGACGTTCGGACACACCATTTCTGTGGTGTTCCGGGTGGCGTGAGTTGCGAAACTATTCCACATTGTTTCAAATGTAAACCAAACTCGTAACTCAAATATTCTCCTCCACAATCAGATCGTAGAAACTTTATTTTCTTGTTACGATGATTTTCCACTTCACTCTGAAATTCTTTGAACTTTTCAAATGTTTCAGATTTGTGTTTCATTAAGTAGATATACCCATATCTGCTCAAATCATCTGTGAAGGTAAGAAAATAACGATACCCGCCAAGGCCTCAACATTCATTGGACCACAAACATCAAGATGTATGATTTCCAACAAATCAGTTGCTCGCTCCATAGTTCCGGAGAACGGCGTTTTATTCATCTTGCCCATGAGGCATGGTTCGCAAGTACCAAGTGATTCATAATCAAGTGATTCCGAAGCCCATCAAGATGGAGTTTCTTCATGCGTTTTACACCGATATGACCCAAACGGCAATGCCACAAATAAGTTGCATTATCATTATCAACTCTGCATCTTTTGGTTTCAACACTATGAATATGTGTATTACTACTATTGAGATTCAATAAAATAGACCACTCTTCAAGGGTGCATGACCATAAAAGATATTATTCATATAAATAGAACAACCATTATTCTCTGTCTTAAATGAATAACCGTCTCGCATCAAACAAGATCCAGATATAATGTTCATGCTTAACGCGGCACCAAATAACAATTATTTAGGTCTAAAACTAATCCCGATGGTAGATGTAGAGGTAGCGTGCCGACCGCGATCACATCGACTTTGGAACCATTTCCCACGCCAAGATCGTCACCTCGCCCTTAGCCAATCTTCGCAATCCGTAGTTCCTGTTTGAGTTGCAAATATTAGCAATGTAACCAGTATCAAATACCTGTACTACTGCGAGTATTAGTAAGGTACACATCAATAACATGTATATCACATATACCTTTGATCACCTTGCCATCCTTCTTATCCGCCAAATACTTGGGGCAGTTCCGCTTCGGGTCCAGTTTGCTTGCAAGAAAACACTCGGTTTCAGGCTTAGGTCCAGACTTGGGTTTCTTCTCTTGAGCAGCAACTTTCTTGCTGTTCTTTTGAAGTTCCTTCTTCTTTCCTTTGCACTTTTCTTGAAACTAGTGGTCTTGTTGACCATCAACACTTGATGCTCTTTCTTGATTTCTACCTCCGCTGCTTTTAGCATTGCGAAGAGCTCGGAATTGTCTTGGTCATCCCTTGCATATTATAGTTCATCACGAAGCTCTTGTAGCTTGGTGGCGTGATTGGAGAATTCATCAATGACACTATCATCCGGAAGAGTAACTCTCGGTTGAATCAAGTGATTATTATACCCGGACATTTTGAGTATATGTTCACCGATGAACTATTCTCCTCCATCTTGCAGCTATAGAACTTATTGGAGACTTCATATCTCTCAATCCGGGCATTTGCTTGAAATATTAACTTCAACTCCTGGAACATCTCATATGCCCCATGACGCTCAAAACGTCGTTGAAGACCCGGTTCTAAGCCGTAAAGCATGGCACACTGAACTATAGAGTAGTCATCAGCTTTGCTCGCCAGACGCTCACAACTTCGGCGTTGCTCTCTGCAGCAGGCCTGGCACCCAGCGGTGCTTCCAGGCGTAATTCTTCCAGGCAGCAATGAGGATAATCCTCAAATTACGGACCCAGTCCGTGTAATTGCTACCATCATCTTTCAACTTTGCTTTCTCAAGGAACGCATTAAAATTCAACGGAACAACAAAGACGAGCCATCTATCTACAGAAAACATAGATAAGCAAAAATACTATCAGGTACTAAGTTCATGATAAGTTTAAGTTTAATTAATCATATTAAAAACTCCCACTTAGACAGACATCTCTCTAGTCATCTAAGTGATTACGTGATCCAAATCAACTAAACCATGTCCGATCATCACGTGAGATGGAGTAGTTTCAATGGTGAACATCACTATGTTGATCATATCTACTATATGATTCACGTTCGACCTTTCGGTCTCCGTGTTCCGAGGCCATATCTGTTATATGCTAGGCTCGTCAAGTTTAACCTGAGTATTCTGCGTGTGCAACTGTTTTGCACCCGTTGTATTTGAACGTAGAGCCTATCACACCCGATCATCACGTGGTGTCTCAGCACGAAGAACTTTCGCAACGGTGCATACTCAGGGAGAACACTTCTTGATAATTTTAGTGAGAGATCATCTTATAATGCTACCGTCAATCAAAGCAAGATAAGATGGATAAAGGATAAACATCACATGCAATCAATATAAGTGATATGATATGGTCATCATCATCTTGTGCTTGTGATCTCCATCGCCAAGCACCGCCATGATCACCATCGCCACCGGCGCGACACCTTGATCTCCATCGTAGCATCGTTGTCGTCTCGCCAACTATTGCTTCTACGACTATCGCTACTGCTTAGTGATAAAGTAAAGCAATTACATGGCTTTTGCATTTCATACAATAAAGCGACAACCATATGGCTCCGCCAGATTGCCGATAACTCGGTTACAAAACATGATCATCTCATACAATAAAATATAGCATCACGTCTTGACCACATCACATCACAACATGCCCTGCAAAAACAAGTTAGACGTCCTCTACTTTGTTGTTGCAAGTTTTACGTGGCTGCTACGGGCTGAGCAAGAACCGTTCTTACCTCGCATCAAAACCACAACGATAGTTTGTCAAGTTGGTGCTGTTTTAACCTTCGCAAGGACCGGGCGTAGCCACACTCGGTTCAACTAAAGTGAGAGAAACCGACACCGCCGGTCACCTTTAAGCAACTAGTGCTCAAGCGGTGAAACCAGTCTCGCGTAAGCGTCTGGCGTAATGTCGGTCCGGCCGCTTCATCTCACAATACCGCCAACCAAAGTATGGCATGCTGGTAAGCAGTATGACTTATATCGCCCACAACTCACTTGTGTTCTACTCGTGCATATGACATCAATGCATAAAACCAGGCTCGGATGCCATCATTGGGGAACGTAGTAATTTCAAAAAATTCCTACGCACACGCAAGACCATGGTGATGGCATAGCAACGAGGGGAGAGTGTCTGTCCACGCACCCTCGAGACCGTAAGTGGAAGCGTTATAACAACGCGGTTGATGTAGTCGACGTCTTCATGATCCGACCGATCCAAGTACCGAACGTCACGGCACCTCCGTGTTCAGACACGTTCAGCTCGATGACGATCCCCGGCTCCGATCCAGCAAAGCGTCGGGGATGAGTTCCACGAGACGACGGCGTGGTGACGATGATGATGCTCCACCGACGCAGGGCTTCGCCTAAGCTCATGACGATATGACTTCACCGACGCAGGCTTCGCTTAAGCTCCGCGACGATATGACCAAGTGGAATATGGTGGAGGGGGCACCGACACGGCTAAGGAACGATCCGTAGATCAACTTGTGTGTCATGGGGTGCCCCTGCCCCTGCAGATATAAAGGAGCAAGGGGTGCGGCCAGCCCAAGGAGGGCGCGCTCGAGGAGTCCTACTCCCACCGAGTAGGACTCCCCCTTCCTAGTTGGAATAGGATTGGGGAGGGAAGAGGGAAGGCGCCGCCCCTCTCCTTGTCCTATTCGGACTAGAGGGGCGCCTGCCTGCCCTGGCCGGCCCTTTCCTCTTCTCCCTATGGCCCATCAAGGCCCATTGACCCCGGGGTTCCGTAACCCCGGTGTTCCGTAACTTCCTGTTTTCATCCGAACCTTCCAAGTCCAAACATAGGCTTCCAATATATCAATCTTTATGTCTCGACCATTTCGAGACTCCTCGTCATGTCCGTGATCACATCCGGGACTCGAACAACCTTCGTACATCAATACTTATAAACTCATAATGAACTGTCATCGAAGCGTTAAGCGTGCGGACCCTACGGGTTCGAGAACTATGTAGACATGACCTAGAACCATTCTCGGTCAATAACCAATAGCGGAACCTGGATGCCCATATTGGTTCCTACATATTCTACGAAGATCTTTATCGGTCAAACCGCATAACGACATATGTTGTTCCCTTTGTCATCGGTATGTTACTTACCCGAGATTCGATCGTCGGTATCCAATACCTAGTTCAATCTCGTTACCGGTAAGTCTCTTTACTCGTTCCGTAATACATCATCTCACAACTAACTCATTAGTTGCAATGCTTGCAAGGCTTATGTGATGTGTATTACCGAGAAGGCCCAGAGATACCTCTCCGACAATCGGAGTGACAAAACCTAATCTCAAATACGCCAACCCAACAAGTACCTTTGGAGACACCTGTAGTACTCCTTTATAATCACCCGATTCGTTGTGACGTTTGGTAGTACCAAAGTGTTCCTCCGTAAACGGAGTTGCATAATCTCATAGTTACAGGAACATGTATAGGTCATGAAGAAAGCAATAGCAATATACTAAACGATCAAGTGCTAAGCTAACGAAATGGGTCATGTCAATCACATCATTCTCCTAATGATGTGATCCCATTAATCAAATGACAACACATGTCTATGGTTAGGAAACATAACCATCTTTGATCAATGAGCTAGTCTAGTAGAGGAATACTAGTGACGATCTGTTTGTCTATGTATTCACACATGTATTATGTTTCCGGTTAATACAATTCTAGCATGAATAATAAACATTTATCATGATATAAGGAAATAAATAATAACTTTATTATTGCCTCTAGGGCATATTTCCTTCATAGATATGTTCCTAGAGAAAATATAGTTGAAAGTTGACAGTAGCGATTATGCGGACAGAAAAAAGCTTATGTCCTTAATGCACCGCCAAGGTGTGTTGAACCCCAAACGTAAATGCATGGATGTTGCGAACATCGACATACACGTTTTGATAACTACGTGATAGTTCAGTTAAACGGTTTAGAGTTGAGGCACCAAAGACGTTTTTCGAAACGTCGCGGAACATATGAGATGTTTCGAGGGCTGAAATTGGGATTTCAGGCTCGTGCCCACGCCAAGAGGTATAAGACCTCCGACGATGTTCTTAGCCTGCAAACTAAGGGAGAAAAGCTCAATCGTTGAGCTTGTGCTCAGATTGTCTGAGTGCAACAATCACTTGAATCGAGTGGGAGTTGATCTTCCAGAGATAGTGATGTTTCTCCAAAGTCATTGCCACCAAGCTGCTACAGCTTCGTGATGAACTATAACAAATCAGGGATAAATATGATGATCCTTGAGATATTCGCGATGTTTGACACCCGCGAAAGTAGGAATCAAGAAGGAGCATCAATTATTGATGGTTGGTGAAACCACTAGTTTCAAGAAGGGCAAGGGCAAGAAGGGATACTTCATGAAATAGCAAATCAGCTGCTGCTCTAATGAAGAAACCCAAGGTTGAACCCAAACCCGAGACTAAGTGCTTCTGTAATAAGGGGAACAGCCACTGGAGCAGAATTACCCTAGATACTTGGTAGATGAGAAGGCTGGCAAGGTCGATAGAAGTATATTGGATATACATTAAGTTATTGTGTACTTTACTAGTACTCCTAGTAGCACCAGGTATTAGATACCGTTCGGTTGCTAAGTGTTAGTAACTCGAAATAAAAGGCTACGGAATAAACGGAGACTAGCTAAAGGTGAGTGACGATATGTGTTGGAAGTGTTTCCAAGCTTGATGTGATCAAACATCGCACGCTCCTCTACCATCAAGATTAGTATTAAACCAGAATAATTGTCATTTGGTGTTTGCGTTGAGCATAGACATGATTGGATTATGTCTATCGCAATACGATTATTCATTTAAGGAGAATAATGGTTACTCTATTTATTTGAATAATACCTTCAATGGTCTTGCACCTAAAGGAATGGTTTATTGAATCTCGATCATAGTAATACACATTTTCATGCCAAAAGATATAAGATAGTAATGATGGTACCACTTACTTGTGGCAATCGCCATGTAAGTCATATTGGTATAAACGCATGAAGAAGCTCCATGTTGATGGATCTTTGGACTCACTCGCTTTTGAAAAGTTTGAGACATGCGAACCATGTCTATTGGTGTATACGCATGAAGAAACTCCATGCAGATGGATCGTTTGGACTCACTTGATTTTGAATCACTTGAGATATGCAAATCATACCACATGTGCAAAATGACCGAAAAGCCTCGGTTTGAGAAGATGGAACAAGATAGCAACTTGTTGGAAGTAACACATTTTGATGTGTGCAGTCCAATGAGTCTTTGAGGCATCTGATGAATATCGTTATGTTCTTACTTCACGGATGATTTGAGTAGATACTGAGTGTATTTACTTGATGAAACACAAGTCTGAATTATTGAATGGTTCAAGTAATTTCAGAGTGAAGTGGAAGATCATCGTGACAAGAGGATAAAATGTCTATGATATGATCATAGAGATGAGTATCTGAGTTACGAGCTTTGGCACGCAATTAAGACATTGTGGAAATTGTTTCACAATAAATACCGCCTGGAACACCATAGTGTGATGGTGTGTCCAAACATCATAGTTGCACCCTATTGGATATGATGCCTACCATGATGTCTCTTATCGAATTACCACTATCTTCATGGGTTAGGCATTAGAGACAACCACACTCACTTTAATAGGGCACCACGTAATTCCGTTGAGACGACACTGTTTGAACTATGGTTTGGAGAAACCTAAATTGTCGTTTCTTGAAAGTTTGGGGCTGCGACGCTTATGTGAAAGAGTTTCATCGTGATAAGCTCGAACCCAAAACGGATAAATACATCTTCATAGGACACCCAAAACAGTTGGGTATACCTCCTATCTCAGATCCGGAAGCAAAAGTAATTATTTCTAGAAACGGGTCCTTTCTCGAGGAAAAGTTTCTCTTGAAAGAATTGAGTGGGAGGATGGTGGAGACTTAATGAGGTTATTGAACCATCACTTCAACCACTGTGTAGCAGGGCACAGGAAGTTGTTCATGTGGCACCTACACCAATTGAAGTGGAAGCTGATGATAGTGATCATGATGCTTCGGATCAAGTCACTACCGGACCTCGTAGGTCGACAAGGACACGTACTACTTCAGAGTGGTAGGCAATCCTGTCTTAGAGGTCATGTTGCTAGACAACGATGAACCTACGAGCTATGGAGAAGCGATGGTGGGCCCGGATTCCGACGAATGGCTCGAGGCCATAACATCCGAGAGAGGATCCATGACTTTGGAAGAAATACTTGATGGTCGTAAGGACGTTGGGTAAAGATGGATTTTAAAAGCAAGATGCATAATGATGGTAAGTATCACCATTAAGAAAGCTCGACTTGTCGTTAAAGATGTTTTCCGACAAGTTCAAGGAGTTGACTACGGTGAGGCTTTCTCACTCGTAGCGATGCTAAGAGTCTGTTGGAATTGGATTAGCAATTACTGCATGATTGATGAAATCTTGCGATAGGATGTCAAAACATTGTTTCCTCGACGTTATACTTGAGAAAAGGTTGTATGTGATACAACCGAAGGTTTTGTCAATCCCGAAGATGCTAACAAGTATGCAAAGCTCCAGCAATCCTTCTAAGGACTGGAGTAAGCATCCGGAGTTGGAATGTACGCTTTGATGAGATGATCAAAGATTTTGGGTTTATACAAAGTTTGTGAGAAACTTGTATTTCCAAAGAAGTGAGTGGGAGCACTATGAATTTCGATAAGTATATGTGAATGACATATTGTTGATCGGAAATGATGTAGAATTCTGAAAGCATATAGGGTTATTTGAAAAGTGTTTTCAATAGAAAACCTGAATTAAGCTGCTTAGACATTGAGCATCAAGATCTATGAGGATAGATAAAAACGCTAAATGGTACTTTCAAATGAGCACATACCTTGACATGATCTTGAAGGTGTTCAAGATGGATCGATCAAAGAAGGAGTTCTTGCACGAGTTGTAAGGTATGAAGTTAAGAGTTAAAGCTCGACCACGGCGGAAGAGAGAGAAAGGACGAAGGTCGTCCCCTATGCTTTAGACATAGGCTCAGAGTATGCTATGTTGTGTACCGCCTGAAGTGTGCCTTGCCATGAGTCCGGCAAGGGGTACAAGAGTGATCCAGAATGGATCATTGGACAACGGTCAAAATTGTCCTTGGAGTAAATAAGGACATGTTTCTCGATTATGGAGGTGATAAAGAGTTCCGCGTAAAGGGTTACGTCGATGCAAGCTTTAACACCTATCCGAGTGACTCTGAGTAGCAAACCGGATACGTATAGTGGAGCAACCATTTGGAATAGCTCCAAGTGGAGCGTGGAAGCAGCATTTACAATATGACATAGAGATTTATGAAGTACATACGGATCTGAATGTTGCGAGACCGTTGACTAAAACCTCTCTCACAAGCAAAACATGATCAAACCCCGAACTCATTGAGTCTTAATCACATGATGATGTGAACTAGTTTAGTGACACTAGTAAACTCTTGGATGTTGGTCACATGGAGATGTGACCTATGAGTGTTGATCACATAGCGATGTGAACTAGATTATTGACTCTAGTGCAAGTGGGAGACTGTTGGAAATATGCCCTAGAGGCAATAATAAATTGGTTATTATTATATTTCCTTGTTCATGATAATCGTTTATTATCCATGCTATAATTGTATTGATAGGAAACTCAGATACATGTGTGGATACATAGACAACACCATGTCCCTAGTAAGCCTCTAGTGACTAGCTCGTTGATCAACAGATGGTTACGGTTTCCGACCATGGACATTGGATGTCGTTGATAACGGGATCAAATCATTTGGAGAATGATGTGATGGACAAGATCCAATCTTAAGCCTAGCACAAAGATCGTGTAGTTCGTATGCTAAAGCTTTTCTAATGTCAAGTATCTTTTCCTTAGACCATGAGATTGTGCAGCTCCGGATACCGTAGGAATGCTTTGGGTGTACCAAACGTCACAACGAATCGGGTGGCTATAAAGGTGCACTACAGGTATCTCCGAAAGTGTCATTGGGTTGGCACGAATTGAGACGGATTTGTCACTCGTAAACGGAGAGGTATCTCGGGCCCACTCGGTAGGACATCATCATAATGTGCACAATGTGACCAAGGGGTTGATCACGGGATGATGTGTTACCGAACGAGTAAAGAGACTTTCCGGTAACGAGATTGAACAAGGTATCGGTATACCGACGATCGAATCTCGGGCAAGTACAATACCGTTAGACAAAGAGAATTGTATACGGGATCGGTTGAGTCCTTGACATCGTGGTTCATCCGATGAGATCAGCGTGGAACATGTGGGAGCCAACATGGGTATCCAGATCCCGCTGTTGGTTATTGACCGGAGAACGTCTCGGTCATGTCTGCATGGTTCCTGAACCCGTAGGGTCTACACACTTAAGGTTCGATGACGCTAGGGTTATAGGGAATAGATATACGTGGTTACCGAATGTTGTTCGAAGTCCCGGATGAGATCCCGGACGTCACGAGGAGTTCGGAATGGTCCGGAGGTAAAGATTTATATATGGAAGTCCTATTTTGGCCACCGGAAAATGTTCGGGATTTTTCGGTATTGTACCGGAATGTTCTAGAAGGTTCCAGTGGGGCCCACCTGCATGGGGGACCCACATGAACGTGGTAGTGGGGCAAGGCCCCACACCCCTGGTCAAGGCGCACCAAGATCCCCCTTAGAAGGAATAAGATCATATCCCGAAGGATAAGATCAAGATCCCTAAAAGGGGGATAACAATCGATGGGGAAAGGAAAGGATGGGATTTATTTCATCCCACCTTTGCCAACGCCCCAATGGACTTGGAGGGCAAGAAATAATCCCCTCCACCCCTATATATAGTGGGAGGCGCATGGGAGCTGAACCCTTGCCCTGGCGCAGCCCTCCCCTCTCCCAAGTCCTCCTCCTCTCCCGCGGTGCTTGGCGAAGCCCTGCAGGATTGCCACGCTCCTCCATCACCACCACACCGTCGTGCTGCTGCTGGATGGAGTCTTCCCCAACCTCTCCCTCTCTCCTTGCTGGATCAAGGCATGGGAGACGTCACCGGTCTGTACGTGTGTTGAACGCGGAGGTGCCGTCCGTTCGGCACGAGGATCTCCGGTGATTTGGATCACGACGAGTACGACTCCTTCAACCGCGTTCTCTTGAGCGCTTCCGCTTAGCGATCTACAAGTGTATGTAGACTCCTTCCCCTCATTGCTAGTTTCTCCATAGATAGATCTTGGTGACACGTAGGAAAATTTTGAATTTCTGCTACGTTCCCCAACAGTGGCATCATGAGCTAGGTCTGTTGCGTAGATTCTTTGCACGAGTAGAACACAAAGTAGTTGTGGGCGTTGATTTTGTTCAATATGCTTACCATTACTAGTCCAATCTTGTTTCGACGGTATTGTGGGATGAAGCGGCCCGGACCGACCTTACACGTACACTTATGTGAGACAGGTTCCACCGACTGACATGCACTTGGTGCATAAGGTGGCTAGCGGGTGCCAGTCTCTCCCACTTTAGTCGGATCGGATTCGATGAAAAGGGTCCTTATGAAGGGTAAATAGCAATTGACATATCACGTTGTGGTTTTGCGTAGGTAAGAAACGTTCTTGCTAGAAACCCATAGCAGCCACGTAAAACATGCAAACAACAATTAGAGGACGTCTAACTTGTTTTTGTAGGGCATGCTATGTGATGTGATATGGCCAAGAAGAATGTGATGAATGATATGTGATGCATGAGATTGATCATGTTCTTGTAATAGGAATCACGACTTGCATGTCGATGAGTATCACAACCGGCAGGAGCCATAGGAGTTGTCTTAATTTATTGTATGACCTGCATGTCATTGAACAAACGCCATGTAATTACTTTACTTTATTGCTAACCGGTAGCCATAAGTAGTAGAAGTAATAAGTTGGCGAGACAACTTCATGGAGATACGATGATGGAGATCATGATGATGGAGATCATGGTGTCATGCCGGTGACGATGATGATCATGGAGCCCCGAAGATGGAGATCAAAAGGAGCAAAATGATATTGGCCATATCATGTCACTATTTGATTGCATGTGATGTTTATCATGTTTATACATCTTATTAAATAAGATGATCCCTTATTAAAATTTCAAGAAAGTGTTCCCCCTAACTGTGCACCGTTGCGAAAGTTCGTCATTTCGAAGCACCACGTGATGATCGGGTGTGATAGATTCTTACGTTCACATACAACGGGTGTAAGCCAGATTTACACACGCGAAACACTTAGGTTAACTTGACGAGCCTAGCATGTACAGACATGGCCTTGGAACACAAGAGACCGAAAGGTCGAGCATGAGTCGTATGGAGGATACGATCAACATGAAGATGTTCACCGATGATGACTAGTCCGTCTCACGTGATGATCGGACACGGCCTAGTTGACTCGGATCATGTAATCACTTAGATGACTAGAGGGATGTCTATCAGAGTGGGAGTTCATGAGATGAACTTAATTATCCTGAACATAGTCAAAAGATTGTGTTGATCATGATGCAACATAGAACATTCACCATGTAAAATCAAGATTACCTGAGACTGTGTTGTGGACCAGCCAAACCATTCAGTGTCGCTGCAAAAGAAAGGTAAGGATCCAACAGAGCAGTTCCAGCCTATGATAAAATAAATACCATTAGTGCTAGATAAAAAGGTTAGTGCGTGTAGGGGGTATAAACAGGAAACAATTAAACAACCAATGCACACCGAGCTAGTAGGATCAAGCAACGACACAAATAATTGAAGGCCAACCAGTCTCTCTAAATTAGCAGACCACAAAGTTGCTCCACCTCAAAAAGGATACAACTTGCACAACTACAAATTAGGCGTCTAAATTATGCTATTTTCCATTACAACAATGATGCGTCGCACGGGCATCAGTACCTTCACTGCCCCGGCAAAATCATAATTATATTGGTAAACATTTGTTATCATATTTTATCTCTAGTTCTTGCTCCCATAAGTTGTGGGGCGGAGGCTCGCATTATTACGTTGCTAGGGCAGGCAGCGTTGCGAGGCTTGCGGGAGGATGTCGGAGACATGATCCTCCCATCGCGATCACTTATGAGAGACGGAACGTGCCAGCCAGGTCGCCTCTTCCTCCCCCATATCTATGTTGGTGTTGCTTGGGCAAGTAGTGATCTAAACACTCTTATATTTCTGTACAGAGGGAGTACATGGTTATAGTTTCAGTTTTCTACATGGAACAACAAGGGGTGGTTCTATGACATGTTTTTTTGCTTGCTGTTTATAATGTCCAGTTTAGTTTGTAAATCCTAATAATTTCTCAAGTAGTGCAAATCAGTGTCGAACCATCAAATTAAACTGATGTTTTGTCAGTGAGAAACAACTTACTATTTGTAATGTTGTTATGATTTTTCTTTTAGTAAAACACTGCAAGGAGATTCGTATTCAGTCTAGCTGCTTGCCCCCTGCTTGAAGTGCATACAGATGACCACGAGCACATTAAAGAAAGAGAGTTACCTAGCCCACCACTAGAGGCACAGCGCATCCAAAGGTCCGCTCCATCGAGAGCGATGGCAGGCAGGAAAGCCGGCGCCGACGAGGAGCCCACCCAGCCTGCCTGCGTGAGGAAGAAACCAAGCGCATGCATGAGAGGGAAGGTAAGTGAGAGGGGGAAGAGCAAACTGAAGCAAATATGGGTACCAACCTTGACCTTGAGGAGGAACATCGCTGGCAGTTGGAGCGGGTCAGAGCAGCGGCCTCCATAGCAAGCAGAAGCATGCGTCACTCGATTTGGAAGCAGTCGAATAGGAGCATATGTGGATTCGTCTCCCGGCGCGCGACCATCTCTTGACGGATGCACGACAACGACGAAGCCGAGGATGGATCGACCTCCTCACTCCTCCTGCCAAGTCCGGAGGAGCAACGACCACGCCGCGGACAACTCGGCATCCTCACCATCTCCGCAGCCCGCGCTCAGTCAAGAGCATGTCTCAGCTGAAGACGATAAAAGAAGAACAACAGAGACCAACCAACAACATACAGTTCTGAAAAAGCAAGATGGAGCAGAATTAGCCAACAAATATCAGAATCAAAGAAAAACAATAAACCCTAGAGCCACAAGCGAGGCAACCTAGCAAGGACAAGCATATCAGCATGCGAACGCATGAAGCAACAAATCAGAATACAAGAGAACCAAACAAAAAACTGATAGTAAAGCACCAATTCCTCGTATATTAATTAGAAACTCAAAGCTAGGAGCCAACAGGATAACCAAATTAATCTGGCACCCAAGAACAACATTTGATCCATAAAACTGGAACCACATATAATTCGAACCTGGAAGCTAGGATTTGACAGGAAAACCAAATTATTCTAGTGCTCAAGAACAACACCTTGATCTACAGGACTGCAACCAGAACAAGAATAGATCCTCCGTGCTCTTTTCTAACCAACCATGTGGCCTATCCGTTCCTCTTCAACAAACCGCAATCCAATACAAACAAATCCAGCCCCTGAGAATAGGACTTTGAATCAGAGAACCTTAACATTACAACACAGATGATGCTCTATTTCCCCAACTCATGTATGATATGTCCAGTCCCAAATATAAGTGCCAAGGGAGAGCTTGGGTTAACCAATCGATTCAGGAAAAAAAATTCAAGAACATGCCCATCCACAATCCATCTCATCCCCTTCACCTAGTATGCTCCATTGAAGCACCTAGGAAAGGCTTCCTACACCCACTCAACCACAACCATGACAGGCACAATCCATACAAACGGTGACAAGTCTGTGCTATACTTTAACCTAATGTAATTCAACGATTAATCCTGAAGAGTAACATGTAAAACCAGGACGTCCGGCCACGGCAAGAACTGCCACCGCACGTGAGAAAACGGCCAGATCTGGAAGCCACCCACGTCGGCGTGCCCCACCTCCGGCCGCTCCGCGCTGCTCCACCTCTGCCCCGGCCACGCGCGCTCTTCCTCTGCCCCAGCCTTGCCTGCTCCGGCCTCGCCAGCCCCGGCCTCGCTCATCCTGGCCTTGCCTGCTCCGGCCACGGCCCGCCTCGCCGACTCCGGCTAGCGCCCGCCCGCCTCGCCCGCCCGCCTCGCCCTTGCCCCAGCCCCGCACGTCGAGCTCGGCCTCGCCCTTTGTAGTACATGGAGAGAAGTCGCACGGGAGAGAGGGAGTGTGGGCGTGGAGAGGAGAGAGGGAGTGTGCTACACGTGGGTGGGCCTGGAGAAGAGAAAGGGGGAGAGAGAGGCTGGCAAGTGGGGCAGCTCCTGCAAAAGGCTAATGTTGGCGTCCCCAGATGCCCCCCGTCCGGCTGGGTGCGGGGTGGGCGTGCCGGCGCTAACTTTTGCAAAATCCGGCGCAAAACGACGTCTTGGGGGCCTGGCTGGGACGTTTTTTACCCGCCGATGCTAAAAAAGGTGCCTAAGGGGCGTCCTGGGGGCCCTAGTGAAGATGCTCTAAGCTGAAGAAAATTATCTCTAAGCTGGCGTTTTACATCCCTATCTGGTTGAACAGAAGAAATGCTCCTAGGCTGGGCAGACCATGGTCTGCTTTTGCCCTAAGGTAGCTCCGCTAGTGACTGCAAGCATGATTTGCAAAATTTTATATTACCAGGTCTACAATCTGTAGCCCCATATCCAAGCCCGTGCAAGTCGGGGCTAGCCTAATATCAGGGGTACAGAATGAAACCCCACCTCATGTTTTGGCTGTCCAAATATAGTAAACTACATATGTTAATCTTTCTTAGTGATGACTACACGACTGAGATACTAAAAGAAAAAATCTCAAATATTTATGACTCGTGAGATATGATATATAATTATGAGTGTTTCTTCCACCGCTATCACGACATCCATGTTTTTCTTTTGAATTCAGAGATTGTATCCAAACAAATAAAATCTTTAGGTAGATATATTTTCATCAAGGTGTTGTATCCAGTTGTCGTCTGAAATAGCCAAAATAAAGAAACAAAGCCATTCAGAGAGAGAGAGAGAGAGAGAGAGAGAGAGAGAGAGCGCAAGAGAGAGAGAGATATTCGGAACCTCTTCCATCTTTCTGTATGTTGAATCTTCATAGCCATTGTGGTATTTCTGATTCCCGTCACCTCTTACCAAAGCAGCTGAACCAATTATCTCATCAATCATTGCTGACAAGCCTCGTAAAGCTGAAACCACAAATGGGGATATGAGAGCCTTCCTATGAAGGTCCGCATAACCATATGCAAATATTATATGTTTACATGAGAATAATATCCCACCAAGGGTAGGCATCAGCGAGAACAAACACTTCCATTGAGTTAAAAGAATTACTGGAGGACAATAGATATGTAAACTTCAAAGGTTACATGCATGTTCAGAATACTCAAGCAAAAAGGTACAGACTACACCTTCTAATATATGCAATGCAGTGTAAAACTTATGCATTGTAATAGGTGCAATAACAATGATCAAATAGGAAAATAGGATGATACTGTGGTATTCCTAACCTTTGATTTCTTTGCCAACAGGCCTATGCAATGGCATCTGTGCAAATTTTCAAAAGTAATTATGCAAGAACAAAAGAAGAATCTGACAAATCAAATAATTCAATGATGACACCACTATGTGCTCTAGCATAACGAATATGCCACAAGATGTGAGACTTACATCATCCAACACCTATCTACATGACTTTATGGTAGGAAATGCACAAATGACAGCTAAGGTATGGAGGACCTGAATGAGTACTAATGCTAGTTCGCAACTGATCCATGATTGAGAACTTAACAACAAATTAGATGGAACAACTACATATGAATTATCCAAACAAGGGAACCATGTACATTCATAATATATGACAGATTCTGAGCTTGTTGCCATACATACCTTTTTGTCCCCACACATCCTAGCATTCCAGACGCACTGATTTGCAGATCATTTAGTCAAAGTACCTCGCACTATTATTCAAAATACGACCCTGAAGAAATCATATACATGAATGTTAGATCTAGTATGGTATGATATCCAAGCAGCAAACTAACTCAAATTGCAGCACCAATAAAAATTAATAAATGCTACCAACATGTTTCCAACTAAGTGACATCACCACCCAACACCACCTCCTAGAGATCTGATAGTCTGTCGGCAACCTACATACAAGAACCAAGATCAAGAATCAGTATCCAGTATTTCCACCACCTACCCATCCAAGTATCAAGAACCAAGTAACTCAATCAAGAACTCTGCAGCAGCAACAACCTTATAGGATGACGGAGTAACCCAAGATGAGCCACCGCCACTGCTATGATAACATGCTCCTTTTCCGCCCTCCAACCCCAACCTGAAATGACTACCCTAAATATATCAACATAATCTCCTCAAGAAAATATGGAAGTGGTAGACACAAATGACTTTATCCCAGTATTCAGCTTGGCAAGATAATTAATATATTTCTTAGAGAATCCTGGTCAGAATCACAAATGATCAGTCATGTATCCTAGCTGAAGACTGTCTACACTTATATACCGGAAATTTTCCTAATTTGATTTTGCAAAATAAGAGTTTCCACATAATAAATGCATGTCAGAGTGAGTATGTTTTACATCATGGTCAACCGGCTCGATCATCTCTGAATACTATATGGCGATATATTCAACACAAACGATATCAATATTAGAGTGATGCAAAATGGTGAAATGACTCACGCGTATGGCTGTACACTCGACACCATATGCATTTGCAAACATTGTGAGAGCACATATATACAGTCAAGCAAAAAAGGTAAATGCTTCTTAAAGTAAAAGGAAAATCCACGTATTTGAACTTAACAACAATTGCTTCAAAAAGCTAGCCAGGATTTTTTTTGCAATTTAAGTTCTGAAAGCATGTCAATTGATGTGCTTCTTACCATAATGAAAACAAGCATATATGTAATGCATACATAATGAGATCAGTGTCTTAAATTGCTTGCACTTGTCCCCTTGTCCCCTTTGCTTGTTAAAACATAAATGCTCTAAATTCACGCCAACCACTATTCTCTCAACCACATCCTGAACACATTGCCCTTGTCAGATTTTAGAGTTTAACCTCTAGCATCAACATATTATCCCTATTAGAAATGGATATAATCAATCATACAATAAACACACACGAAACAGAAAATAATATGGGAACCAAGGCTCCGTGATTTTTTCTCGAATGAGCAAAGTTGTGTCGAGAAGAAGAAATAGGAAGTACCATGAAACTTGAAAGCCTAATATTCCATATTAGCATTGTATGCTTTTTGCATATGAAAGTCAGTGCAAAGAACAATCTTGAAAAATGCGATTAGCAAAACACATGTGTAACAACGAAATCAATCCGAGCAGCAGTGGTCCTACGAAGCGAATCATCGAGCACCTTTCGATCCAAACTGCAATCTGACAAATTCACAAAAATAAGCTCAGGGATAGTAAAAAATCAATGTGGCTAATATTAGGGAGAGTAAAACTTCCATAGTGGAGCACGGTTCGTAGATGAGGTCGCAAGCATGTATGTGTGCTGGATGGAGATGGCAACATAGACTAGTTTTTAAACGCCAAGGGATCAACGCTGATCACATGACAACATCATTCGAGGGACATGCCCGATACCTAATCACGGGTAGAAAAGAAGTGTTAAAATGCAGAGTATGCAACTGAACATAAACGACAAGAGACTCAATGGCGCAAGTAAGTCAAGAACGAGAGGGCATGGCAATGGCGAGAGGAGGAGTATCGGACCTTGGCCTTGTGGATGACCTTGACGGCGACGCCCCGACCCTTGTGCTCGCCCTTCTTGGCCTTAACGGCGCAGTGTATCCGGTGACCGTAGCCGCCTCCTCGCCGAGCTCGTGCTTGGCGAAGAAGTGCTTGGAGAAGTGAATCCCTTGTCCGAGCCGTGTTCGCTCGCCGCCCTCGGGATGGATGCTTCATTGGGCTTGACGGAGCCGTCTTTGCCGCACCATGAGTGCGTGAATGAGCTTGCCGGCGATGGCGGCGGAAGGCCGCTTGAGCCCACCGCGCTATAACGTGGACACCACGCTCGAGTCGTCGGGCTACCAAGCGCACCGGGAGGGGCAGGTCGACGCGAGGATGACGGCTTGGCGCTCACCAAGCTCGTCGACGCCCTCCCAGGGATGGCGAGGGCCAAGCTCGACGCCCCAGATCGTCCAGAAGCGCGCCGGCCCAGATCGTCCCAGGGATGGCGAGGTCGTGCGCTTGCGCGAGGAGACCCGTGACGGCGTGTCGGGGGGGATGGGGCGGCGGCGGCGGGGGAAGAAGGGTAGGGCGCTGGAGGAAGAACGCGGCGTGAGAGAGGTCCACGGCCCGAGGTTTGAGGCGGCGGTGCGATGTGGATGGGGCGGCGAGTACGAGGAAGGGAGAGGTCGGGAGAGGGTTGGGGAGCGGAGGCGGCTGCTGAAAGTCTGTGGAGGAGAGACGGCTAGGTCACACCCATGTCGCTATTGGATATTTTTCCAGCCATGTGAAATGACGAAAATGCCCCTGTGGGGACACGATAATTACGCACGGTGGCACGAACGACAGTAACTATTCATTCCAGCAGTAACTTTTTTTGATCCGACAGACGAGGTCGATCGGGAGCGATATCCAACGGTCCAAAGCGCATCAAAAATTCGATCCGACGGCTGAGAGTCGCTGAACTCTGAGGAGCCTTGTACATCCATCCTTCTCTTATTTCTAGATATAGCAGCTCTCCTCTTATCGTTTAAAAAAAAAACTGCGACAAATCCGCTTATACGCTCAAAAAAAATTAGCTGCTACTCCGCCCCCCGTCCGTGTGTGCCTGGCTAGGTCTTTCACGCCGCCCAAATGAACGCAAGCGAGGACGGCGCCCGCCGCCGCCGCCGCCGTCCACAAACCCACGAGAGTTACGAGGCAGACGGAGTGGCCCGCCTCCATCCCCAGGCTCACGCGGGTGAGGAGGGAGCCGGAGTGGCTCGCGGGCGCAGCACGCCCCCCCGTTCCCAGATCCACGCGACCGGCGAGGGTGCCGGGGTGATCTGTTGCCTCAGCGTTCCGGCGGCGCTGGCCTCGCCGTTCGAAGATGACGACCTCCTGAGGGAGATTCTCCTCCGTCTCCCGCCGCAGCCCTCCTCGCTACTCCGGGCCTCCGCCGTCTGCAAGCAGTGGCGATGCGCCGCCACCGAGCCCAAGTTTCTCCACCGCTTCCGCGTGCACCACCGGAAGCCGCCCCTCCTCGGCGTCTTTCACGTGCGCAACCGGGAAGATATCGCCTTCACCCCCATACTGGATCCACCCGACCGCATCCCTCCTCGGCGATTCGACTTCAGTAGCAGCACGGAGTTGGCGCTCTTACTGCTCGATTGTCGCCACGGTCGCGTCCTTCTCATTGACGTGGGGCGGGATGAGGCCATCCTGCGCTCACCCATCACCAGCGAGCAGCGCCTCCTGCCCATTCCACCGGGGTTCGGAGTCAACGATGATGTCAACGGGGCTGTGCTCTGCGCTGCCAGCGACCATGACCATGTGCACGGAAGCTGCCACTCGAGCCCCTTCAGGGTGGTGTTGATCTCCGATCTTGGAGAGGTTAATCGACTCTTTGCTTGCATTTACTCCTCGGAGACTGGCGTATGGAGTGATATCATCTCAACAGCCGTTCCACCTGCAACTTTCTGTTCTGACACCCCTGGGATGCTTGTTGGTAATGCACTTTACTGGTTGCTGGATTTTAAAACCGATGACATACTCGAGTTTGATTTGGATGAGCAGAGCCTAGCTGTGATCAAGGGGCCTCCCATTACAGATGATTTCCGCCATGCCAGCCGTTGGATCGTCCAGGCTGAGGATGGCGCTGTTGGCTTCGCCTTATTGACTTGCAGTCACTTACAAATGTGGCAGAGGATTATAAATTTCCATGGTGTTGCCACATGGGTGTTATGGAAGACCATTGACATGCATACCATTCGTGGGCTCCCTCCCCAGATTGAAGGTCACATGATACGTATAGCGGGATGCATTGAGGATACTGATGGAATATTTCTATTCGTGGGCCGTGATGTCTATATGGTTCAACTTAATTCGATGCAGTCTAGGAAACTTTTTGAAAACCGTGGTTATACTTACTATCATTCGTTCAAGAGTTTCTATCCGCCAGGTGATTGTTCATCCTTAGTCCTCATATTGCAGGAGTAACTTAATCTTGTTGTTGTGCTATGTACATGTATGTTCGAATACCTTCGTTGTGATTCCCAAGTGTTCAAACTTATAGCCATATTGCGTGGTATATGTTATCATTCAATATAGTTGTCATCACTCTTCACTATTCGTTTGCTAGATAGACGAGCTTATAGCCTTCTGTGTTATCGTTCAATTTAATTGTCTTTATATATGGGAGATAACAAATCAAATAACAAGTAAGTAATAATGTGAAATAAAATGTCAAATGGTTAACTCATTCGGCATGTTTTTAACCTCAGCTGGCTATATTCTTCTATCTGATACTTTTATTCTTGCTAATTCCATAAAAGGGTTTTCATCCAAACTGTTTTCGAAATAATAGTTTTCATTTTCACTTATTCAAGACTATCTTGCATGTAACACACCTTTTATTTAACCTGAAGACCCAAGATCACTTATTCTGGTAGAGTTTTCGCTTCTTGACATCGGGAGGGATGAGTTAAATGAGATAAATGCTAGACCATGTTTTGCTTTCTTATAAGCTAAATTCTTCATTATGAGGTTGATATGCATACTGCTTTCAATAATATTCCTTGCAAATGCAACATATGTGTTTTTACTGTATCTGTTACCATCATCAGTAGTGAGCTATAAACATAAAAGAGTTAATTTCTCTTCTTATAGTTGTGAATTCATCTATGTAACAGACTCACTGTTGCCTTCTAATATCCATATGTCTATTTCTTGAAACTTTACTAAATATCTGCCTTGTGTTACTAGGCACAACCATTGCTGGTGCATGCGATGGAGCTGAAATGTTGCACGATACATAGGATGACTGTCTGGTTTGATGTTCTAATGTGCTGAAACGGTTCAGCAGGTAAGAAAATCATCTGAATATAGTTTGTGAGAATTGAACCCTTTGATTTTCTCTTTGAAAAATATCTAGCGGCCATTGTTGGTAGCATGCACCCTCAAACTGCTATCATTTTGGCTATAGGGATGGACGCATGCTAATAACAAAGACAAACTATTAAAATGCTGGTGATGCTAAGCTATGTTTTTAAAGCGTCCCTAAGGCGACGCCTAGGCGATGCCTAGGCGTCGAAGCGCTCCCCCTCCGCTTTGGAAAATCGACCGCTTTGGGCGCCTAGGCGTCCAAAGCGCCCGCCTAGGCGTCGCCTAGGCGCCAAAGCGCCCCCCCTCCCTAAGGCGGTAAGGCGTCGCCTTAAAAACATAGATGCTAAGGAAAAAAGATGAGTCCTTTATTGGACCATAAATGACATGCAGATAATCCAAATGTTATATTCCCAGAGTTCTCCCTTAGTTTAGCTGTTTCATAATCTATAGTTTGAAAGCAATATATTAGTAGCATGAGAACTTTATGGGCATTATATGGCTCTTATTTATGTTGCTGAGCTGATGATGAGTTTGTACACATGCCTTGTTCATACACTGTTACATACTCCTAGGTGCTACTATTAGGTTATGTATGTATCAATCAAGTTAGTGACAGATTAGTGCTTTTTCCCCAGGTGAAGAAAGGCTGCTGCATTTGTTAGTTGTCACTGAATTTGTTGCATTGCATCAATGTCACCAGCAGTATTTATATGTTATCTAAAACGACGTACCGTGCCTTATCTAAAATGACGTACCATCTCTATTAGCAAGATGCTTTGAATGCCTGATCCAGTGAATTTCAGCTTAACCCAGTATTATTTCAGGTTGGATTTCCTCTTCTCTTGTTTTTGTTAGGTGTTTGTGCCTGGCAGCTCTGCTCCTGAGCCATGATAGTTTCAGTCCCATGTATCACCAAAACTTGTGTGTTTGAGTGTGCTTGTCACAGCTGTGTTTTGAAAAGCATGTCATTGCCTTCGGTTAAATATGACTATGATCTGCCCGTGCTTTTTTGTCCCGAGTGAGAGTGAGTTTTGCTTTGCTGCTGCTTGTGCAATATTTACTTTTTAATGGTCCATACGAACCAGTACTCATCATTGACTCAACTGTTTGCGGCTGAAGATATGGGACCTGACGACAACCATACTTAGTAACTGGGCAGCAGGAGGTTGCATTCTTACCCTGGGAGGGTTTGATGTTGCATTTGTCTGTAATCAGTCTCTGCTGGACTTCTCAGTGATTTCAACATTTTTTATACTACTGAAGTTGACGCATATTAAATCAGGGATGCAGTAACAGCTAGAACCGAATGTAATTCTTTAGATGGATCAATCTTTGATTATCTCCCAGGTGTCTGTTTTGCTTCTTGCTTAATTGATCAAAACCTCCCTTTGTATGATGGAAACATTATATTATGCTAGATCGTGCTGGAAGTTGGTTGTAGGTCTTCCTGGGTCCCAGGACCTTGGTGGATATATCTTGTGCGGGCCGGCGCGCGGCAGCTGCTACTCGTTGAAGGTCTGTGATGGCTGCTACTCGTTGAAGGTGTGTATTCTTATATGCTCTTGGTACTTGGAAATCGGAATTGTGTTCAGCATTGTCATTTCGATTAAACGCTGCCCTCGCCATTAATTCCTGAAGAGCTTAAAAATGCACCCACTAATGGAGACATTAGTGAGGATGCCAAGTTGACTCCTGCATAATCTGGAAGACACCTTTTCTGAGAAAACTTGGAAAAGGTAATTGTTCAAATAGTAGTCTTATGGAGCTCAGTTAGGCTCACATGCAACTCAAGGTTTCCACATTGCTTGCTGACTACAGTAAACTACATTTTCTTTTTCATGCCATATTTTTCTTTTTGAGGGGCAATTGACAGATGATTAGTCAGCTACCTTCTTGTTCCGCCTTTGAGCTTTTGTTTTTACTAGATGACTCATTGCGCCCATGGCGCAAAAAGCGCGAGCGAACCAAGCATTCAAACCATGTACACCAGAGTAGTTTAGAGATTGATAATAAAATCCTTGATGCATAAGGAAATAGATGACCCAAAGTAGTCCAAGAATTAGTACCATCAGAGCTCTCTTAGATAGCGCATTCAGAAATATAATGGTTTACATTCCAGTCCATGGCAACATGAAGTCCAAAAGCATCAAGTGAAGCAAGAAGAAAGGTTTAAATATGGTTCAAGATAAAGAAAATCCTTAGGGTTATTTAGAACAATCTATTTAGGTTGCTTTCATAAAGCATAGTGCAACACCATCCAGTTAACAATATGAAGTGGATGGCCGTCTCATTCTTTGCTTCATGCGATGAACAAATCTGTGTAAGAATACACAATGTTAGTTACTGCATGGACACAATGTGTTGGAAAATTGATCAAAAATGGTAATTATATTACCTTATCATAGGTTATGGGAGTAATCACTACATATTCCATCGGTACCAAAGATTAGCTAAAATAGCTCTTGTTTTCTAAGAAACGAATGAACAATCTATCTGGTGTGGATACTCCAGATATCATGCATTGTTTTCAGCAAACCAATTAGCATTACAGATACCTTAGAACCCAGCTTAGAATAAAAAGGGAACTTATAATGAGAAAGGGGAGAATTTTATAAGCATATTACTCTCTACATCATAAACTCTTTGCGAATCTGGACCATTATTAATGATCTAACATGTCACGACCTATTTTGTTCTCATGTGACTGGAAAGAAACACCTACTTACACATGTGAATGGAAAGAAACACCTACTCACACATGTAAAAAGCCTAAAGCTACCATTGAACCAAAGCTATGAAGGAACTTCAATTCTAAGGTTGTGTGAAACAACCTTTTGTCAGAACAAACCAAGCCTATGCAAAACTGGCATGCAAATTACAGAATAAACTTAGCAACACAACTATTTGTTTGTTTGATGGCAAGTTTTAATTCTACGAATGAAAGCAAAATGTTGAGAGACTTATCAAGGGATACCTGAATTTCATTGGCGCGTGCATTTTCTAGGAGTAAAGAACTCTGTAGCTCACATTCATATACATCTTCTAGTCAAGAATAGTCTACAAAAGTGCAGGCTAAGATGCCGTTAGAAGAAAACAATTATAAGTATGCCCAAACCAGAAAATTGATGCTATATCTTGTAAAAACAATATCAAAATCATGCCCATTTTCACCTTTTAGGGATTAGAGCAAGATTCAGAAACATAATCATCCTTATTAAATGCTCTCTGCTCTGAACCACAGTTTCAGAATGACTCTCAAAGTACAAATGCCTAGAGGCTTCTCGATGTAAATTTGGAACAAATACGAATCAAATGTATAGGGAAATGAGACAGAGACCAAATTTTGTTGCTACTAAGCTGTAAGATGTAAATTTGGAACAAATACGAATCAAATGTATAGGGAAATAAGACAGAGACCAAATTTTGTTGCTACTAAGTTGTATCTTTTACTCCCTCCATCCCCAAATAAGTGACTCAACTTATCTTGTACTCCCTCTGTCGCAAAATGTTCAACTAAAGTTAGTACAAAGTTGAGTCACTTATTTTAGGACATAGGGAGTATGAAACTGCACCGAGATACAATTGGTATCGAACAATTTGGTTCCGGGTATTTAAAGGAAAAGGTAACCTCCTTATTTTTCAGGTAGTATCAAATACGTGGTTCTATAGAAGATTTAATAGACCTACAGAGTTAGGTACTAAACTACAAATTTAAATAATTTAATGAGAAAGCTAATACCACTACCAAACTAGCTCACCATCAGCTAAAGTAATATGCTGGACACAAAATGTTATTTACATAGCAGCAACATGCTTGTGCTGTACAAAAAAACATAAAGTATCACAAAATATCTCCCCAAAAGAAGCTTTTCACATGGCCAGTTTACCTTTTTGATTACTAAAACAATGTGGCAATGAAATAAGAGAATAAAGCTATAACCAGAATGATCAACAAACCTCTGTAGCTTGCACATACACCAATGAAAGGTAGTCGGCAATCTGAAATTACAAACCTGGCTAAAGTTTAGTGAAAGCTCTAAAGTCTAAACTTGAAAGGAAACATGGAGGAAGCCAAGGATTGTTGGCATCCACGTGCCTTGCTGATGTCGATAACTCCCCAAGAAGCAATCACTGCTCTATGAGGCCTCCTCCTTTGAAGGTCGTCCGCAGACCACAGTACTGTAACAAGAAACAAATCAGCGCGGGGAGTAAATATTTTTCAGATCAAGGATGACTCACCAGGGGGAGAAGGAAGTGGAGCACTGCCAGCGACAACATGCGAGAGTCGCCGGACGGGAATCTTCACCCCACCCTACTTTGTCACCCCATCCTGCTCCATATGTGTGAGCCGAAGCCACCAAATCCAGACCTATGTACTTGCCAGGAACGCTGCAAAGCCAAAACAGCACGAGACAGGTAGGTCAGGGACAGAGGAAGAGGCGACAACAAGGTTTAAAGAATGACAATTTTTCAATAGCTTGGTACACAAAAAAGTCTCTGGAGATGCTCACACATATTATCGCCGTCTTTGTTGTGCTTCATTCCTAGCTGAAACTCCCAGTAAGGAACAATCTAAGAAGGGAGGCATAGGACAGCAGGAACATGGTTTTTCAAAAAAATACCAACAGTACTTGCTGATGGCACCATTGTGTGCTGACTACACTGCGCGTTTTCATGGTTTTAATCATGAATCGATCCATCAGGCTACAAATTACAATGAATGGATTATCAATGGTAATGACTGAAAATAACTAGAGATACGCATGCAACATGATCTATTAGCACAAGTACACATACAACACGATCTATGAGCACAAAAAATTTCCAAAGCATGTGAATCAAATTGACTTGCTTATTTGGCAAACTACTGCCGCCGTATAGCATCTTCTGAACTTAATCAAGGGAAAAACTGCATCGGGAGAAAAACAGTAAATAATCTCATCCCGAAGAAAATTGAATCAAAGGAAGAGTATGCTTGTCGCAAATGAGTAATAAAGAGAGAAAGATATTTCATCTAGGGCTTTAATGATTGATCTGGCCATGGCGATGCTGTCCATGGAGAGAAGCACATAGAGAGAGGGATGACATGATGGGGAAATCATTGTAGCCACCGCCAAGGTGCTTTCCTCACGGGCTGTTTCGATGTACTATTTGAGGCTTGAAATATTCTGAAGTTCAAGGATGCCAGTTGCCACAGATCCAGAGGGATGTTCTGAGATAAATAGTATGGCTGTATGGAGAACCCAAAAGTCACAAGCCACATTCAACACTTCAAGACACATATTTATGTGAATCAAAAACCCCAGCGTGGACAAAGAAGTAAAACTGATTAATGAGGGAGAGGAATAGACTGAGAACTGAAAACCATTCTCTTTAATTTTTTCAATGAATCGTTTTCTTCTGAACATGAGCACTAAACACACACTTCCACTGCTCTGCTTCGACATACTTGGGAAGATTTTCTTTACTATGGCTGCCAAACTGAGTGAACAGAATAGGGTATGACACTGATCAGGTCTAGGGCTGCAAACGAGTCGAGTTTGAACGAGTTGGACTTGGCTCAGCTCAACTCATATTAAAATTCGAGCGAGCTCAAACCGAGTGAAGCTCAAGATCGAGCTGTAGAATATGGCTCGTGCTCAGCTTGTAACGATCTCGAGTCGATTTCGAGCTAGTTTCGAGCTAAATGCGAGGGTAAAAATTATAAATCTATGGCGATTATTACAACTAGATAAGGCACAACATGACATAAGAAAGCACTAAAAATAGTATTCCAATTAAGACCATGATAATATAAATTTTTTCAAAGTAGTTTGAATTATTCTCTCACAACCAAAAGTCTAGCATCAACATAAGATAACGATTCATGAAACACATATATGAGTAATTTGGAAAACAAATTATTGGCCAAAGATCATAAAAAAGTTGCAACATAATGAGGTCGGAGATGATCTTGGAGTTGTCATAGAACTTGAACTAAATCTCTCCATCACCATACCAAAGAAGCACAATTGACCATCATATTAGAATGGGAAAATTTTGTTTTTACCACTCTAGATTTTGTCAATTTTCCTTATGCCACTCTAGATTTTGACATTTCACTTTTGTCACTCTTTGTTTTTGACAATTATCACAATTGCCATTTTGTGGCAAAAGCAAAATAATTTTATTTCATTTTTGCCACTCTTAACTTTTGATAATTATCACAATTACCACTCTGAATATTTTGCTTTTGCCACGGTAATGGCAATTGTGATAATTGTCAAAAACTAAGAGTGGCAAAAGTGAAATGTCAAAATCTAGAGTGGCATTAGGAAAATTGGCAAAATCTAGAGTGGCAAAAACAAAATTTTCCCTATTATAATTTATTAGTTTGAAAGATAATACAAACAATGCAACAATTCGAATGAATTTTATATTTGTTTTTTTACTAGTATGTAGAAACCGAAGGCGCATATATTGGGAGCTTTTGCCAAAGAAAAACTGGATATTTAACACACAGTCGACTGCGTGCCATAATTAGGCCAAAATCTTCTCCGCACTTAATTAAGCTTCCATGTTTGCTGGTAAATAAATTGGAAAAAATTCATGGGAATCATATATGGTAGCAAATTATCTTATTTCCATTTAATATATGACATGCTCATTTAACATAATGATATTATGTCGAGCTATCGAGCTAAAATTGAGCGAGCCAATATTGGCTCGAGATCGGCTCGTACCTTAATCGAGCTACATAAAGTGTTCAAACTCGGCTCATTTCTTTTCGAGTCGATCTCGAGTCGAGCCAAAAAATGAGTCGATCTCGAGCGGCTCACGAGCCTCGAGCTTTTCTTGCAGCCCTAATCAGGTCAGAGCCAGCCAGGCCTAAAGAGGAAAGAATGTTTTAGGCATTTGTTCTGGGAAAATAAATGCATTTGATGCTGGGATCGTTTTTCTTTCGGCTGTACGAAAAAAATGCATTTACAATTCCTTCATTTTATAGCCCAATGGTTGCATCATTTTGTAAGTTGCTTGACATAAAATGTGATGTTGCTCCTACATGGCAGTACAAGAAGGAAAGGGCAGCCACAGTAGGGGCAAAAGCTCAAAACTGATGTTTGTGTATTAAATACAAACTGATGTACAGTTGCTGTATCCTAATAGAGCCTAGTAAGAGGTTTATCACAATTCTGCTATCTTCTACATTTCAAGGATATAAATAAAATAGCACATTTTAGCAATTTAAAAGGGAAAACTAATGTAATCGTCATATTAAGCGTAACACTTTGCAATGCACCTGAGTTAACATGACTAATTACTCTAGAAACCAGTACAGAAACTGAACCTTGACAACACATAGCACAAGATAAGCTTCTGACTTGTAGGGAGTTCCCAATTTAGTTTAATTACGAGCACAACTGTAAGGTCCATAAAAGATATTTCATGGTATTGCAGAGCGGATCTATGATGGGACTCCCTGATTATAATTACTGATAAATGGGGAGCATCCAAAAGTCATACACAAAGAAAATTGCACCGTCAAAATTGGAGCTACCTTCTTACCTGGCCGGGGGAAGACATGCACCAAAATACCAAATAGATCGGCAGTGGATGTTCGTAATTTTGACTGCAAATAGTGCCAAGCATATGTACCAAGGTATGACCAATGTATTAGCAGATGGAGACATACTCACCACCAATTCTAGCAACGGCTGGGTAGAGCACCAGGTGCAGGTATGGTTGCCCAGCCGCCGTCCGACGCACCACACCGCCGTCCGCCGCACCACACTGTGGTCTGCGGCACCACGCGCTGCACATGTTCCTTTTGCTTTGCGAGGAAGAGGCAGAGCGCAGCCTCCCATGCATCACGCCTGAGCCCCAACCTCCTCGGAGCTCCTGATCCAGGAGCAGATCGAGCCGCCGCCAACCACCAGGTCTCGCCCGACCTCGCCGGCACAGGCCGACACCGGCGGATGACCCTCTCCCGTCAGCCGACGCACCACAATCTCCTATTTCCTCTCTCTTTATCCTCCTTGTCAGTACTGCTACGTTGAAGGGTGCACCAGCACTGACTGAAGTACGTCTTCGAGGGAAGGAGGCGCAATCGGGTGGCGGAACGGCGATTGAATAGATTTTTTGTCCAAAAGGACCCTCTGCCGAGATGATTTGCCAAAAAGGACTACCTCTGGATGAATTTGACAAAAGGACCCTCGGCGGTGGCGGCAGCGCGCGCAGCGACACGCGGCACCCGCCGCCACGCAGGAGGCGGCGGGCCCTGCCGCCACCGCAGAGGCGCCACTCAACCGAACGGGTTCCCGGCTGCTCCCCACGCCGCGACGGAACGGGCGGGCCAGGTGGCCTGCCGCCACCGGGCGAGGCGGCCTGGCGCTGTCATTGGCGGGCCGACAAGATCTCGCTGCGCCGGGGCCAGGCCTCGCCGCCATCGGCCGAGGCGGCCATCCTCGGCCGACAAAGAACCGGCTGCAAATGGCGCTGATTCCGGGTCGAGGCGCTGATTCCTCTGCACTGTGGCAAATGGCGCTGATTCCCACGCGTGATTTGTTGCTGCTTTTGCTCCTTGCATGCTTTTGCTCCACGCGCGACAGCTTATGCTTGTTACTTTTGCTCCTTGCATGCTGTTGCTGATGATGCTGATTTTCACGTGTGGGAATCTGATGCGGTGCGCTAATTTCTATGGGCGCGAATTCGACGCTGTGCGGTGATTCATATGCCCGGGAATCACTCAGTTTGCTAAATTTTGCTTCAGCGGACGCGACCGCATCAGTCACTCAACACTGCTTTTGCTTTAGAGGACACGACAGCACTGCGGGAATTAATTCACTCGGTGCGGGAATCCGAGGCTGCAGTAGGATAAGTTTTAACCTGATCTGCGGACACTACCAGGATCCTCTTCCTTTTTATATGCCATGCTTCAGCTGCGTGCGCAAGTATACTCTCTGTGACCTCGTTCCTCTCCTTTGCTCTCTAAGTCTCTAAGTACAGAGAGAAAAAAAGCTCAATAAGCACTTTCACTCATGATTTAGGGCGATTTAGAGTTGGATTTTGAAAATGATGAAGTTGAAGAAAAGATAGATTAAGGTCAGATCTATCCATTTTTGTTGGTTTCATTCGCATGCATGATGTTTTTATTTTGTTTGATTAGTTCCTAAGTGTGTATTCTATGTTGCTTTAGGCATTATTTCAGCACTTGGAGGAGTCATTTGGAGTTTCTGGAGTAGGATTTGCCGTGCAAAGTGAAGTACAAAGGGGAAGAACGAGGTATGAGCTTTGCAATATAAGTATTTTTTTGTGCATGCACGTTGGTAATTAGTTAGTCTTTTAGCTCGTCATTAGCTATGTGATGTAAGTGCTTAGAGGTTAGAAAAATTTGCAGACGACAGATACAACATTTATACTAATTTTTTAGAAGAGTAGGTTGAAGATGTTGTATCAATGTTAGCTGCGTCCATTAGTATTGAGATGTGAGAGATGATCTTAATACGGTAATTAAGAAAAAAATAGCACTGCAATTGTTCATTGCATGTGGTATGTTATTTCATGTGGTATGTTTATTACTACGTAGGTCTACGTACAAGCAAGTGCTATTTTTATACTTTTGATAGCAGAAAGAAAAATCCGTGTGTAATATTGATGTTCATGTGATAATAGGTTGACTCCGTTCATACAATACTGGTGACGGATATTTATTCGAACTATTTGGACGCTTAATTGCAGTCGCAAGCACATCCATATTGGAGCTGAGGTATAAATGACTCCGTAATATTGTTAATATTTTTTATATTGATGTTATGTTGTGAATAATATGGATGCCGCTGCGAATATTAATATTTGTAAATAAATGATTATAATTGTATGATATGAAAAAATTCTATAAATCCGGAAGATATTTCAGCATGTTATTATCGTACTATTAAATCTTTTCCAAAAGCTATGTTTGTGCATGTTAATATTTTTTGAATTGATGTACTGTTGTGAATAATGTGCATGCCGCTGCAGATATTATTATTTGTAAATCAATGATTGTTATCGTATGATATGAAAATAATTATATAAATACCGACAACCCCGGAAAGTCTAAGAAAATGATTCTAAAAACAAACCGGATATTTGTAACGATAATACGATTATTATTTTAGTCGTATGATATGTAAATGTTGTCATCGTACTACTACTAAATGTTCAGTTACTAATTGTTTGAAATGTAAACATGTATGTTGGTTAGGTACTATGGAAAATTTAGTAGTGTACTATGGGAACGTCTTACGCGACGGTCCTTTCGGGGTGGATGTGTCCTTGTGCGAGTCGACTACAGTTGTAGTTAGAGACATGGTCAACGTGGGTTACGCAGCTGTCAGAAGGTGCATCCGAGCGGTGTTTGGCCCAGGGATGCAGGGGAAAAAATGACAATGGAGGCCTTCGTCGCTGTCGGAGCAAATGATGGGACACCTGCCCGTTGGGGTTTGCGGCCTGTCACAGGTGATCAGTCGTGGGGGTCGTACATGAGGTTTGCAAGCAATCCCAATAACCCAGTGTTTGGTCAGCCGATGGTGTATGTGGAGTTCATTTCAGTCACCGATGTTGCGGATGCGATGGCAGGGGCGGTGAGGTCGAGTTGGCCATCACATCAGCCCCTAGCATCGGCCCATCGGAACCGACGGGCGACCAGCCTGTGTATGACACGGGATATTGGTCTGCGGCCGTTGACATGAGTGAACACATGGAGGGATTGGCGGAGGCGCTCGATGATGACGATCACTCTTCCGCGTCTCCGAGTCAAGTGAAGAAGAAGATGTTCCTCCCGAGAGGGCGGTCGCGCGCCACTGCAACCTGGGTTTTACAGGATATGAGCATCACAAATGAATTTCACTGTTTCGGCCTAGAAGCGGGAGCCCGGAGGTTGGGCAGGTTTTCCCGCACAAGAAGTCTGCTTACCAAGCAATTAATAGGTATGCAATCGCCTCCACCGCCAGCAAAAAGTGAAGCAGTCTGATAAAAAGAGTTGAAGGTCATATGCATCCACACCGCGAAGGTTGCCGCGAAGAGTTCTCGCTAGATCAAGCCTGGGTATGTCGGTCATGGCATATCACAAAAATAGTGCAGCATAGCTGTAAGCAAACCGGGACTCTTTCGATCACTGCAATGTGACGGCAAGATATGTGGCACAGTGATGGAAACGACAGTGCAGGAAGTCTCAACATTAGTGTTAGGGCTTTGCAAAAGATGCAGAAGATTAGATCGGCTTCCCTGTCAGCTACAGCAAGGCTAGGCGTCGAAGGAAAATATATTCAAGAACTTGTATGGAACCTATGAGGAAGCCTATTCTTATGCCCCTGAATGCTTCATCGATAGCAAGTGCTAACAGGGGACTCAAGTTTGGCGGAGAGAACGCCGAACCCAAAGAACCCGGTGAGCTAATCTCGACCGCTTATTCGGCATTCGCCCAGACTATACAAGCCTTCAGGCACTGTCGCCCGGTATTATCAGTTGATGGTACCTTTCTCACTGGAAAGTACAAGGGCACACTATTGGTGGCGATTGCAGCAGATGCAAATAATCAGCTTCTTCCTATTGCATACGCACTGGTCGAGAGCGAGAACAAAGATAGCTGGTTGTGGTTCCTGAGCTGCGTGAAGATGGGTGTCGTGAAAGAGCGTTCAGGTGTTTGCATCATCTCTGATCGCAACACAGGATTATTAAGTGCTCTCGACATAATTAAGCAGTCGTCAGAAGAGTGGAAGTGGCCTGATCTAGAGGGAAGGTGGTGCATGCGGCATTTGGCAGCAAACTTTTACTCCAAATTCAAGAATAAGGATTGGTTCAAGTTATTCAAGAGGATGTGCATGCAGAAAACTCAAGCCAAAATGAATGCCATCTGGGCAGGTATCAATGGTGAGATCGAGCGCGCGGCCTTGCCGCAAAGAGAAGACCGGAGGGGTCGAAGGACGGCCATAAATTTGAGCCAGTGGATCGGCGAGAATTGCCCTGATTTGTCCAAGTGGGCGCAGGCTCACGACACCGGGGCTCGGTATGGAATAATGACCAGCAACATCTCAGAAGTGTACAATGGTGTTCTTAAAGGGGTGAGAGCCTTGCCAATCACAGCCCTAATTGAAGAAACTTGGAACCGGACCCTGTCATACTTTGCAGACAGGGTTACCGTGGCTAAAGCACTAGTTGAATTGAACAAGCCATGGTCCGAGAAGATGCAAAGACATCTGGACGAGAAAGCAAAGAAGTCCCAAAGCCATGGCTGCAGGAAAGTGGACGCACTTAGGAATAAGTGGGAAGTAAATGTGCGAGCCAAGTACGTTAAGGGTCGCCACAGAGGATCAAAAAAGAAAGCTGTCACCCTCGGCCCAACGTCCTGTGAGTGCACGTGTAACAAGCCCAAGCTTGAGGGCTACCCTTGTAGTCATGTGCTCCGGGCGGCTGCAGATCAAAAAATCAGTGTTGAGCCATACATATCACCGTACTTCAACATGTACAATCTGTACAACACTTGAAACGGTGAGTTCTGGGCCTGGGGCATTGATATGAACTACAAAATGCTGTGGCCAGATGGGCCGAAATGGGTTCCAAACGCCGACTTGATGAGAACCGCCAAGGGACGACGTCAGTCTAGGCGTCATCGCAATGACATGGACCATAGCCAGATGGGAGAACCAAGGCGATGCCGCGTTTGTAGGTGTCCTGGACATTCACGTAGGGAATGCCCAGACGAGCTTAACAACACCGCATGATGTCTACTTATGTTTGTATCTGTACTCGCTATGTCTACTTATATTTGTATTAAACTTTTATTAATATAAATTGAATCTGTTTGTATTATTGAATCTCTTTGTGTTGTTGTATATATATTTATTGTACATTGAATCTGTTTGTTTTTTTGTATGTTTGTGTGCAGGTTATGGCTGAAGTGCCGCGGCTTTTGAGGGGCCTCATGACGCCGCCACCGCTACACCTTTTTTGAACCCAAATAAAGAACATGATTATCGGAGTTTCAGACTTCGAACCATAAAGAAAACCTGGCCAATACACAATTATTTCATTCCTCACCTTGACGCTTATGGACTACATGCTTTTGCTAGGCCCACATCAAGCAAAGACCCATCCCAGTTACGTTCGGACCCATCCCTTTTGACATCCCTCGTTGACCGGTGGAGACCTGAAACCCACACCTTTCACTTTCGTTTTGGGGAGCTTGCACCTACACTGCAAGATGTTTCTATGATCCTTACTCTACCAATTAGAGGTGAGCCGTTAGTCTCTCGACAAGTGTCTAAAACTTGGGCACAAAATATATCAGACCGTCTTGGGATGACAATGCCAGAATCACGACGTACTGGTGCCCCTCGTGGCATCCCACTCCTCTGGCTTCATGATAACTTTCTTAATATTTCTAGCTTCGCTGATTCTGAGACGAGGAAAAGACATCTGTTTGCGTATTTGTTGTGGCTCCTCGGGGTTATGTTTCCAAATTCACACGGGGACGTAGTTCTCCCTGGTCTCATCTCCATTGTGGAGAAGATGGTAGATGAACCTTTACCCGAGCAGCCAAAATACAGCTTCGGTTCTGCCATTCTATCTCATACATATAGAGGCTTGTGTGATGCCACACAAAAAACTTCCTTCGCACAAAAAGCTCTGTTACTTTGTGTCCCCTACGAGTTTCTACAGTTGTGGTCCTGGGAATACCTCCCTGTAGGACGACCTCGAATAATAAATCCCATACACCCATATGACTATAGCGAGGGCAGCTGTGTAACTATGGCCAGCAGGTGGACAAAGGCACGGAAACATTGGTCTCCAAGTATTGCGAAAAATTGTTATCCTATATACCACCAGCAGTTTGAGGCACTTGATGAGTCCGTAGTCACATGGAACCCATGGACTCAGGAGCATGTACAGATGGTCTTTAATATACGAACCATCACACCAGGCATGTTGACCCATAGTACATTCCGGCTGACTCGCTGCTACTTATTGTTCCTGTGGTGTGTTGAGCCTTACAACCCAGATCGTGTCATGAGACAGTTCGGTCTGTATCAAGAGATTCCACCACCTTTTCCAAGATGTACCGACGAGGAAACCCATAAGTAAGATGTGACCTCCCTAAATAGTTAGTGTCCTTTTTAATTTACTAAACTCACACTTTGTAACATAATTTGCAGGCTAACCAATATGGGCCACGGTTGGAGTCTTTACGATTGGAGGGAACACAACATTCAATGGGTACAGAAGTGGGAAAATGACGCGCTAGCAGATAGAGTGTATCAACTTAGGTACATTTTATTTACATTATTTATTACGATGACCATACGATGCGCGAAGATGCTTTGCTTTCATCACAACGGTTGATGTTATTATATAATTTTGCAGACCGTACGATGAAAGTACAGCTCAAGCGTACAAGCAGTGATACTGCATCAACACGCGTACAAGCCTGGCCGGTCAACCAGCTACGATACCAACAAATCTCACGCACGAGGAGCAGATGCAGAGACCTGTTGAGCTGCATGCAGCTTACTATCATGACCAAATAGTAATCACTAGTAATTTTTTCAGGTCCATCATTTCATAATCATTTCAACCAAATAACAACCAAATATTTTTCCAGCTTCAAACTGCCCAAGATATAGAGCAGATGGCGACGGAAAGCATGCCGCCCAGGGCTGTCAAGTCATTCAATAAACGTGTTAAAGAATACATGCTAACAAAGTTGAGATGTGGTAGAGGCGACGACATTGTCACTGGAGCGTACAACATGCCAGTACCAAGGTCAGCCAGACCGAGTGCGGCGCCGTCGTCCAGACCGAGCGAGGCGCGTACAAGCCATGGCCAGCGGGGGGAGGGTCCGAGTACTACAACGACATTGCCACGACATGACTCTTCTCTGCCACTACATCGCTCTTCTTCGGTGCTGCTTCGTCAGGGGCAGACATCGCAGGACCATGGCATGGGCTTGGATTCGATGCCCGAGCTGTATCTTTCCCCAAACCCATATGCATACACAGGATATGGCACATACACTCAAGGTGAGGGATCTCAGCCGTATCTCTCCACGCGAGGGATCTCCATGCCCGAGGAGACTCGTGGCCCAGATTTAAACCAGTACGAGGTACAATGTCCAGACAGTACAGGCGAGGGATCTGATCAGGTATTCATGTTTACATTTTAATGCATTTACAGTGATATTACATATTATCCTCTAACAGTTTTTGTTTACAATGTTTCTATGTGCAGGGCATACCTGATGTAAATTGGAACGATGAGTACACCCAAACCGGCGACAATGTTAACGCAGTAGATACGGATTTCTTCAGAGAGGACGTTATTGGCCCATCTTTTATCCCCGAGGAGTCACAACAACCATACGCCTACAATTACGCATCAGGTTCGCAATAAGGATTACAGACTCCACCACCAATGCAGGAGTCACAGACACAGGAAGACCAACTGGAGTACGGTCGCGGTCTTCGTGTAACTCGACCACCTAATCGCTTGGAGCTTTCCGGTCCGAAGGGAAGGCCAGGTGGCCGTCGTCGACTACAATGATTCATCTATCCACGTGCGCGACCCATTGTATCTACATATGTCAGTATCAGACTTTTTGATTTGAACATCTATGTATGCTGAAATAAAAATGCACCAGTCAGGAACAATTTCCCCTCAATATTTTCCAGCCAACGCTTTCCCTCCATATGTTCCCGCCACCCGTTTCCCGCCAACCCCTTCCCGCCATATCTTCCTGCCAACCGTTTCCCGCCAACCCCTTCCCGCCATATGTTCCCGCCAACCCTTTCCCGCCATACTGCAGTCGTTCTTTCCCGCCATTTTCTCCTCTCTACCTATAAAACCCCCTTTAGACGGAGGTGGATAAGCATTCGAGTGTAGTGTAGTCGAGATGTCCCATTATCCTTTCGATCGTAGTTTTCACCCTGGGATGAGCAGCACTCTTCTGAGGCTAGCTACCGATTTCAGGATGGACAATAGGATAGTTCCATGGGACGAACTCACCGGTAGTGACACCATAATGAATGAGTTGGCTCACCAATTACGTAGGTCTGGGTGGCCTGAAAGGACCTATGAGGAGGTACGTAAAGAACTTCTTAGGTTGAATGCAAGGTGGAAGAAGGTAGTGGAGCCGAAGAGTGAAACTTTCAGAAGGACTGCAGAAAAGCATCCATTTTTATGGACTGAGGAGAGCGAGGACGAAGATGATATCTTCATGGCGCCGCTTCCGGGTGCTGCATCGTCAAAGGGCAAGAGTTCTGCATCGTCTAAGGGCAAGAGTACTGCATCCTCGAAGGGCAAGAGTTCTGCATCGTCCAAGGGTAAGAGTTCTGCATCCTCGAAGGGCAAGAATTCTGCATCGATGGAGGATGACGATGATGCCTTCATGTAGTTTTTAAGCTGTATTCCAGTTCTACCGTTTAATTCGGATGTACTTGCATTATTAGTTTGTACTCTCTTATTGTAGGGCATTATGTTCTATCTTTATTTTATTTTATAGTTGTTGCACGATGTTCGATATAAGTTGAGGGAAAGAAAATGCAACTACTTTATTCTAAAACTATATATTTTTTCCATTACGACACGGTACAACTGAAAATAAGATACATCGTAGGAATAAAGCTACATTTAACTCCTGAAATAAAGCTACATTAAAGTGCAGAAATAAGATACAAATGATTGCGAAATTAAAAATAGTACGACAGGAATCTACTGAGTCCAGCGTGGATATTTTCCTTTTCCATCGCCAGCTTCTTCTGCTGCCTTGGCCTCACGAGCCCTTTCTTTCTTTCTCTGCCTCTCTGCCTCACGAGCCTCCTTTCGCTGTCGTTCCTGCTCCTCCATGCGACGAGCCTCTTCCCTGTTTTTCTTTCCTAAATCCTGAAAAAAACGGTGTTGCTCCGCATAGTATTCTTTTAACTCTTTCTCTTGCTCTGCTTTCTCCTCAGCTTCCGCCTTCTCGCGTCGCTCTTCCGCAAAGAAACTATTCCACGCACGGCGACTTCTTTCACGAATCTCAGTCACTGCCCAAGCCGGCTTCTCCGTGTCAATCCAACGATAGTACATGCACAGTGGAGGAGGACACTACAACAAGAAACAAGAATGTTATTAAAGAATAAATCAAAATACCAATAATATCTATTCGTGATGGTTAAAGCATACCGGAGGCTTGTCGTACTCTGAAATAGGTACGACGGGATCTTCCGCATAATTGGCGCACATGAAAAACTTCATGCCCAACCAATCTGAAAAATCCGTCACCTCCTTCACCTTGCAAAGATCGCCACACCAACACCGCAGGACTGCCACCCCGAGGCAACTTGCATTCTTCATTTTCCTCGCCTAATGCTTTGATCCGAACAAGGCAAACGATACCGACTGAAAAATGTGTTACACACTTTGCGACCGGCGATTTCGAGGATGGCTGGACGAGAGCCTCCGTGTCTCCTTTTATAGGCTCAGACGATAAATGATGGCGAGAATAAGCGAGAACAGAGGAAATTAGGCGGGAAATTTTAGGATCCCTGTAGTGTCGGCACAACAGGGAACCTCGGATTCCCGCAACGAGTGAGTGTATTTCTGCAGTGCCGTCGCGTCCTCTCAAGCAATAGCCAGCACGCGCGTGGGAATTAGCTAAGTCTGCAACAGGGAACCTGTCGCCGCGCATGACTCAAGCAAAACAAGCAAAAGCAGGCTATCAGCATCAATTTTCGAATCATCGGAATGAGTGAATTTTGTATCGGAATCAGCGCCGTCAGTCACGGAATTCCTTTGCGCTACAAGATGCAGAAGAGAAGATGCCGCCAAGAACAAGTGGCGGCCTGGCCAAGCCGCCTCGGCCAGCAGCAGCGAGGCTGTCGGCCAGCCAGCAGCGCCAGCTTGACGCCGCCTTAGCTGGGCGGCGAGGCCCACAGGCGGGCCCAGGCGCAGCAGATGCTGTCGGCCCGCCAACGACAGCCAGGCTGGCCGCCGCCTCGTGGCGGCAGGCCCACCTGGCCCGCCCCATTCCGTCGCGGCGTGGGGAGCAGCCGGGAACCCGCTCGGCTGAGTGGCGCCTCCTGCGGTGGCGGCAGGCCCGCCGCCTCCTGCGTGGCGGCAGGTGCCACGTGTCGCCTGCCGCCGCCGCCACCGCTGAGGGGGTCTTTTTTGTCAAATTCATCCAGAGGTAGTCCTTTTTGGCAAATCATCTCGGCAGAGGGTCCTTTTGGACAAAAAATCGATTGAATACTCAAACCAGGCACTGGGCTGTGTGCAAGTGTGAGCCCAGTGGGCTTGTAGGCACGACTATATAACATGCCCAGTAGAGAGTGGTAGGTATCCTGGAGTTGATACCCTTTTCGTTCTCCTCTGTATCCAGTTGTATCTTATTCCTCCCCACAACACTCTTTCTCTGGAACTTGAGATGTTGTACCAAAATTCCAAATCCTAGGTTCGCCTATGGCAAGGATATGAAAATTGGTATTCAGAGCTTCGTTTGTCCCCGCTGCGCCTAAATCCTCGAGATCGATCCGGTAACATCGAATGGTTGGTGGGCTGATTGCTGCGGCGATTGGCTGTAAATCCGAGATCAGCATTCGGATCGATTCAGAGCAGGCGGCAGCGACGCCGTTCAAGCCGAGTGCTCAGAAGTGGTACCAGTGAGACGAGATGGGAACGTTCGAGGAGCGCCTGATGAAGGAGTTCGAGGCGCTGCGGCTCCTGCAGGCCAAGGTGGATGGGATCGAGGCGATCCAGGCCAGGCTTGATGGATTGGATGCGAAATTCGAGGAACAAGTGCAGGGCCTAGATCAAGTGCAGAGCAATGTGAATCTGTCGGTGAGTTCGATCGGCGAGATTCATCAGGAACAAGTACAAGTGGCTCGTCATCTCAAGCAGTCAAGCAATGCACGGGAGGCTGATTTGAACATGTTGGCGGAGCCAGGATGTTTGGCCGCATCTCCGATTACGAGTCAGAGCAGTGGGCGACCGTTTTTGACACATGCGCAACCACCACCACCACCTCCTCCGCCATTACTTCCTCCGCGGGACCGCGCATCTAATCAGTTCCCCACGTCCCTTGGAGGAACAACAAAACAAGCGGACTTGGATGCCGAAAATGGAGTTTCCAAAATTCAAGGGAGAGGGAGTCCATATTTGGTTGGATAATTGTGAAGCATATTTCCAGTTATATCAGATCCCTGAGTCCTTTGTTAATGTCCGCATCTCTGCATCTGATTGGCAATGCAGCACACTGGTTTCAGGCTTATAAACTGACAGATCATTATGGCACCTGGGAATTTTTTTTGTGGTACTATCATACAAGAATTTGATATGAATGTGCATAGGAACTGCATGAGAGAGTTTCTTGTATTGAAACAGGAAGGTACTGTGCAACAATACAGATCTGCGTTCCATCATCTTGTGTACCAGGTCCGAATGTATAAGGGAGGAGTGAGTGAAACAATGTTGGTCACTCAATTCATGTTGGGTCTTAAAGAAGAAATCAGAGCCGCGGTGGAAATTCAGTTACCAGCCACTGTTAGTATTGCAGTGGAGTATGCCTTGGTGCAAGAAGCACTGTTAGAAAGAGCTAAACAACAAGCCTCAAGCCACTAAAACTAGCAAATTCAGCTTTCACAAGGGAAGTACGACCAAAGGAGATTATACTGGAAAATCCCAGCTCTCTGCAGGAGATATGTGGAAAGCAAGGCAGCTCAAGGACTACAGGAGACAAAATGGTCTCGGTTACAACCGTGGAGAGAAATTCAGCCCTGACCATGTTTGCAATAGCAAGCAAAATGCCCAAGCCAAAGCAATTGAAGCTACAGAACAACAAGCGCAATTATCTGACCCTGTTCTTAATGTCATTGCAGTAGAAGAGACTGCAGAGGAAGCAACTGCTTATTTATCTGTGAATGCACTTTCTGGCACAACCAATACTAAGTCCATCAGATTGAGAGAATTGGTTGGCAATCAAGTCATGCTCCTTTTGTTAGATTCAGGAAGTTCTCACTTATTCATTGACCAACAGCTGGCAGACAAACTCAAGTACAAAGCTCAGGATCTACCAACACCACTAACTGTCAAAGTGGAAAATGGTGAAAAGCTACAGTGCACACAACACATTCAGGGACTAGAATGGTGGATACAGGGCCACACATTTACCACTGATATGAAAGTACTTGCTATTGGAGGATATGATGCAATCTTAGGTATGGACTGGTTGTCACAGTGGGGCCCTATGGTCTGTCATTGGTAAGATCAATGGATTCAGTTTCAGAGGGAAGATAAAACAATCACACTACAAGGTCTGCAGACTCCTCCAGTTACAGAATTGCAAGAGCTATCCATGGAGAAAGTGGTGAAGTGCCAGAAGGGCAATGATATTTGGGCCACAACTGTATTGTCCAGAATGGCTGTGGTGGAAACATCAGTTGTTCCTGAATGCATTCAGAATACTATTAGAACTTATGAAGATATTTTTCAAGAACCTAAAGGATTAGCCCCTCATAGAGAATTTGATCATGCTATTTCTCTTCTTCCAAACAGTGCACCTATGAATTCCAGGCCCTACAGATACTTGCCCTTACAAAAAGATGAGATTGAGAGGCAAGTAGCTGAGATGATCCAAGCAGGAATTGTGAAACCTAGCATGTCACCCTATGCATCACCTGTCCTGTTGGTCAAAAAAATATGGAATGTGAAGATTTTGTGTGGATTATAGAAGACTGAATTCAGTGACAGTAAAAAGCAAGTTTCCTTTGCCTGTCGTAGATGAGTTGCTGGATGAACTAGCAGGTGCAAAGTGGTTTTCTAAATTAGATCTCAGGTCTGGTTATCACCAGATACGAATGGTGGAAAGTGACGAGGAAAACACTACCTTCAAAACACATCAAGGGCAATATCAATTCAGAGTTATGCATTTTGGGTTGACAAATGCTCCAACTACCTTCTAATGTTTAATGAATGCAATTTTTGCAAGATTTATCAGAAAATTCGTGCTAGTATTCATGGACGATATTCTGATATTTAGGGAAGATTTGGAACAACATCAACAACATCTTCAAAAAGTCCTCTCAGTTTTAAGGGAGCACCAGCTGTTTGCTAAACTCAGTAAATGCTCTTTAGCCTGACAGGAGTTGGAATATTTGGGCCACATCATTTCTGATAAGGGGGTGGCCACTGATCCTGCCAAAACTACCGCTATGGTACAATGGCCAAGACCAACTACAGTTACTGAACTCAGAGGGTTTTTGGGTCTCACTGGCTACTATAGGAAGTTTGTGCAGAACTATGGCATCTTGGCACAACCACTGACCAGTTTACTGAAGAAGAAAAGTTTTGAGTGGACCGAGCAAGCTCAAAATGTATTCGATCAGTTAAAACAGGCTATCTCCACTACTCCAGTCCTAGTATTGCCAGATTTTGCAAAGCCCTTTTGCATAGAAACGGATGCTTGTGATAGTGGTATTGGAGCTGTTTTAACACAGGGAGGGCATCCTGTGGCTTATTACAGCAAAGCTTTAGGAACAGCTAACCAGAAACTGAGTATACTAGTCGTCATCCCATGCATTCACACGGGCTAGTTTTATTACATTTTGTCTTTTTTCAATTTATATTTTACATGTAGATAATATTAATAAATTATCTATGGTGCAACCCACGTATTAATCTTTTATATAAGATTCCGCTTGCACATAACAGTTCAAACATATGTCAATATATTAGAATATGCTACAAAGGCCATGAAAGTAGCTTCGAACACGGGGAAGCAAAAATACATGTTAGTGTCTAAGTGAATTATTGCAATTTCGGCCATTAATTTCTTTTTGTTGTTGTTGTAAAAAACATGAAAACTTGTTGGGCTTCCATAGAAATAACTCATCGGATAGATGGAAAATTATTTATTTGGAATAATACTATAAAGAAACCATATGAATTTTTTGGATACAATGCCATCAACATGAGGCGGTAATCCAATTTATATTTAGTCATCATATTTTGCGCATGCAAAAAATGTAAATGTATCTTTTATCTTCTATTGTACCATCCGGTGGGTAAAAGATCGTTTTATATAATTAGAAACATCATTAGATGATTAAACTTAAATAATACTATTACATTCTTATTTCTCAGGAGGAGGATAATTATACTTTGTTCAAAAAAGTGCAAGCATAGTCATGTAACAGTTAATGGAAATGAAATGAAGCAGGTCATGATAGTTTGAAGATTGAAGAATACTTGGCAAATTAGAAGTACTGTTATTGCATAAAAATAAAGTCTCACGTAAACTTACCCTATAAGTTCAGTTTAGGATCATAAGTAATGTATAAAATTGACTTGCCAAATAGCAGCGGGAATACATGCTTCCAATTTTTACTATATGCATCAGAAAGAAGCACATGTCAACACATAATATTTAGCGCTGAAGTTTAGAAGTCCGGTACGCCATAAATCCCTCGTTGGAGAGGTCTTGCGTCTCGCTACTAACTTTCCAAATGGCGGAGATTATTATTATGTACTAACTCATGCTAATGATGAACTCCGAAACCTAAAATTTTTAGAAGTGGACTGCTGAAATGTTAGTTTGTCGTCTTGGAAAGAACCTGACTACAAAAAAAATCAATGACAGGAGAAGCTAAGGGGGATACAGTGGGACATAAATAGAATGGCCCTTAAAAATTATAATTAACAGAGTCCATCACTACCGTTCTGAGCCTCTGTCGGCTTCTGCTTCTGTCCGCCACCAGAAATTGGCTTGCTATGGACCACCGAGCTTAAACCCTCCAAAGCAAATATTGCTTTCATGTTGCGTGTTTATCCTAAGTATGTAAGTATAGAGTTTACATATGCCCATTTTCCTTCCAAAAAGTAGACAATTAATTTGGAGTAGCACCATGACCATTTGCATTAACCTTGCTGCTAGATTCTCCATCAATTTTTCTATAGTACATATGCAAAGAGTATACAACATCCATTAAAAAACGCAAACAAAATATATATATAATCAGACATCAAGGTAATGTCTCCGTATAGTCATTATGTAATGAAAGATACCTAAACAGTCACATCTTGATCAGACACATTCTTGAAGCTGTCAGTTAAAATTTTCTTCTATAATCTAAATTTCTACTAAGATCACTGGAGGATGGTAAAAGAACTCCACACATCTTAGCATATTCAAATTTTGACAGAAAAGTGCCAGACCAGAAAAGCTCTCTACTACGTGATTGTGCAAACATAAGAAACAAAAGTTTATTGTTTTTGTTGTAACAACCAAACGCAGATACATATCATTACCTAATTACCTGACCAGATTTGTTGTTTGTTTAATGAAAGCATTAAAATGTATTTCACTTAGAATGAAAGGCCATCATTACAAAGTTGAATTATAAGCTTACCTGATGAGCATATATAGTTATGCTCCAACTGATGTCCAAGATGTATCCATAGGTTGTACGTCAGAAGATTATGCTCCAACCGAGGTATCCATTGGTTGTATGTGAGAAGATCCGGGACGGCATCCATAGGAGCACAAAATTATCCAAGGAGACAATACAAAACGAATTAAACCCAAATCCAAAGTTGATGTGGATTTAAGTACAAATCAGCAAGAAAAACATTGAAAAAAGATAGTGAGAAAACAAACCTGATACAGATGAGAAAAACGATTTCGATGCAAGAAGCTCCTTGAGCACGACGAATTCATGCCCCAACTTGATTTTGAGAGAGATGCGGGTTTACTTTCCGTCGGGTGGGAGGTGGGGGAGCAAGACACATTACGGATTACATGCCGGAAGATTGCTTGAGGTTGTTTTTTAACCGGTAGAGGAAGAGACAGTGTATCTTTCAGGTCTAGAAGAAGAAGTACATGGCGTCAGGGCTATCAACAATTGGGTGTAATCTTTCCAAATAATACTGTCGCTCAATGTTGTCGAATCCTTCTCCACCCTGCTCTTGTATTTATTCATATCAGTTCTGTACATAGCCTTTATCTGTTCTGTTCAGTGATCATGATATTTGACAAAAGGGCAGCAGATCTTGGCCCACATGTGTAGCAATCAAGTGGGTCAATTACCAGAACTTGAAAAACTATGTGTTCAATATGTAGCACTCCCAACTGCACTTTGGTAGAAAAAAATATTTGATTGGCAAACAACTGAAGCAATTACAACACACGTTTTAAGAGCATGCCACCCTCCCAATAATAGTACACTGGATTTCATTAACAAAAAGCATAATAGATCGCTAATTGACAGAAAGGAGTGTATATGCAGGATTGTTAGATAAGGATCTCTTCGACGTAATTTGAGAAATTTCTTACCAATTTTTCTTCAACTTATTTACACTTTTCAATATAAAAGAAAAGTAATTGATAGCGTGCATGGAAGGAGTATTTACCTCAAGCTAAGAGCGTATACTCATGTGCTTGCATATTCCTGCAGGAGAGACACACATTACAGTCTTTGCATGAATGCAATCTGGATGGAGGTGCATAGCCAAGGACGCAGCTAGCCACATCTCGATCGGTTAATTAGCAGGTGCACTGTTCGACTGATAGGACGGACTGCCATCTCATCGACAATGGCAGCGGCGTCAAGGTGCCACCAGCTCATCGACGACAGTTGTGGTGTGGCGGGCACGATCCATGCAACAGCTGGTAGAATGGCACAATTATCTCGTTGACAACGGCAGCGGCGTGGCATTGTGACGCCCCTGATTCAATCGTACACTAATCATGCACGCAAACGTGTACGATCAAGATCAGGGACTCACGGGAAGATATCACAACACAACTCCAAAACGTAAATAAGTCATACAAGCATCATAATACAAGCCAGGGGCCTCGAGGGCTCGAATACAAGTGCTCGATCATAGACGAGTCAGCGGAAGCAACAATATCTGAGTACAGACATAAGTAAACAAGTTTCCATAAGATGGCTAGCACAAACTGGGATACAGATCGAAAGAGGCGCAGGCCTCCTTCCTGGGAACCTCCTAACTGCTCCTGGTCGTCATCGGCAGGCTGGACGTAGTAGTAGGCACCTCCGGTGTAGTAGGAGTCGTCGTCGATGGTGGCGTCTGGCTCCTGGGCTCTGACATTTTGTTGTGACAACCAGGTAGAAGAGAAGGGGGAAAAGAGGAAGAAAAGCAACCGTGAGTACTCATCCAAAGTACTCGCAAGCAAGGAGCTACACTACATATGCATGGGTATATGTGTAAAGGGCCATATCGGTGGACTGAACTGTAGAATGCCAGAATAAGAGGAGGATAGCTAGTCTTGTCGAAGACTACGCTTCTGGCCACCTCCATCTTGCAGCATGTAGAAGAGAGTAGATAGTAAGTTCACCAAGTAGCATCGCATAGCATAATCCTACCCGACGATCCTCTCCTCGTCGACCTGTGAGAGAGCGATGACCGGGTTGTATCTGACACTTGGAAGGGTGTGTTTTATTAAGTATCCGGTTCTAGTTTTCATAAGGTCCAGGTACAACTCCGGGTCATCCTTTTACCGAGGGACACGGCTATTCGAATAGATAAACTTCCCTGCAGGGGTGCACCACATAACCCAACACGCTCGATCCCATTTTGGCCGGACACACTTTCTTGGTCATGCCTGGCCTCGGAAGATCAACACGTCGCAGCCCTACCTAGGCACAACAAAGAGGTCAGCACGCCGGTCTAAATCCTATGACGCAGGGGTCTGGGCCCATCGCCCGTTGCACAGCTGCATGTTGCGAGGGCGGCCAGAAGCAGACCTAGCAACCTCCATTACAAAGGAAGTCACGTTACGCGGTCCAATCTGGCGTGCGCCGCTCAGTCCCTGATGTCACGAAGGCTTTGGCTGATACCACAACGTCGAGTGCCCATATCTTTCCCACGTAGTTGGTTAGTGCGTATAGACCAAATGGACAGACTCAGATCAAATACCAAGATCTCGTTAAGAGTGTTAATTGATGTAACCGCGGATACCGACCAGGGCCAGGCCCACCTCTCACCTAGGCGGTCTCAACCTGCCCTGTCGCTCCGCCACAAAGATCCACCCAGAGGGCCGTCGGGACAAAGGTCCTTTCAGCCCCCAATCCGTGAATCACTCAAGAGTGCTCCACGAGCCGACCCGACTTTAGTCACCACATGTATCATGTATAAAGTATATAGTATAAACCCATGATCACCTCCCGAGTGATCATAGCCCGATAGTATAGCACAGCAGACGGACAAGAATGTAGGGCCATAGATGGAATACTAGCATCCTATACTAAGCATGTAGGATTGCAGGTAAAGGTAACAACAGTAGTAGCAAGGACAGGCTATGCATCAAGATAGGATTAACGGAAAACAGTAACATGCTACACTACTCTAATGCAAGCAGTAGAGAGTAGAATAGGCGATATCTGGTGATCAAGGGGGGGGGGGGCTTGCCTGGAAGCTCAGCCGAGAAGGAGGGGTCATAACACCGTAGTTGTACTGGGTAGTAGCAGCGTCGTTCTTGGGGTCTAGCGAGAGAAGAGGGGGAAGAAACAATAAATACGGAGAAAACAAAGCATCACAAAACATAACGAGGTAATACGCGGTGCTAGGTGTGCCCTAACACGGTAGGAGGTGATACCGGCGAAGGGGGGAAACATCCGGGAAAGTATCCCCGGTGTTTCACATTTTCGGACAGATGAACCGGAGGGGAAAGTTGCGTGTTCGCTATGCTAGGGATGTTTGGCGGACGAACGGGCTACGTATTCGGATTTGTCTCGTCGTTCTGAGCAACTTTCATGTACAAAGTATTTTCATCTGACTTACAGTTTATTTTATATTAATTTTCAAAGTTTGTAAACATTTTCTAAAATTATTTTAATTCGATTTAAATAGTAAAAGGCTATGTGCTATGTGTACACAACAGAGGTCAGCCATAGCCTATGACCTGTGGGGCCAGGGGACCCTGTTGACCCTGTCAACTGTTGACTGGTCAACAGTGTGAATAAAGGCACACGGACCCTTTGTCATTCTCTCTAGTAATTCCAACACTAATTTAACATTTATACTAAGCAGTGGACCCCATCAGTCATTGATACAACAGGGTAATAAGCAGGGGGTTTAACTTTTTAATTAAATTTTGTTATCCCCTAAACTAATCCTAACCGCACACACACGCACACCTACACAAAGACACACACACACACGTAACGCACGCGACGATGGCGCCGCCATGGCTAAAGCTATGGCTAGCAGCAGCAGCCGCCGGTGGGGGCGGCGGCGCGAGCGACGCCGGGTGGAGCTCGTGGGCACGCTGGTCGGCTCCCAGCGAAGGCCGATGGACGCGGGAGGAGGCGCGCGAGCGAGGCGGCTGCAGGGGAGCGGACAGCGGCGAGAGTAGTGCGCGGGGCTGCGGCGAGGCCAAGGGGCCGAACGGCCCGCGTAGTCGCGGGAAGAGGTGGCCACCGCCGGCAGCGGTAGCAGCGTAGGCGGGGGCACGCGGGGCAGCAGCAGTGGCAATCCAGGGAGCAGCAGCGACAGAAGAACAGGAGCGGGCCATGGCGAGGCGCGCGGCAGCAAGGCGCGTGCGGGCGTTTGGGGAGAGGAGAGTGGGTGGCGCGAGCGGGCGCACGGGCACGGGGATGCTAGCGTGGCGGCCAGAGGCTCGCGGTGTGGCCAAAGGACGAGTACGACACGACGACGAGCTTCGGTCGTGACGAAAACGGTTGCTACGGGCAAGAATTCAAGTACTAGGGAGAGGGTTTTCGAGCTGGTTCTCACAGGGGAGCACAAGAAAGGCTCGGCGAGGTCTCGGAGCGCGGGGGTTGGGGCGGCGAATCGACGCAGCGGAGCTCCGGTGGCCGGAGGTAGAAGACGATGCGGATCCGGCGATGGAGAGGCGCAGAGCTCGAATGAGTCCTCGTACAGGACGTAGTGGACGATGACGCATCTCTCAGTTGTGGTCTCGAGGCGTGGGGGCGACGGTGGCCGCAAGATCGACGGAGGCCATGGCGGCAGTGCTTCGGGCTCATGTGGGGAAGGAGGGGGGGGGGTCGATGGTCGATGGCGCGAGGAAGGGAGGGGAATGGAGCTAGGGTTCGTGCAGGGAGGTCGGGGGAAACAAGTAGGCGACGGGGAGGAGCTGGATGGCTGGCATGTAGCGATACTCGCCATGGACGGGCGCTTTGCGTCCACGGCGCTTGGGTGAACAGGAGGAGGAAGGGGATCTCCTGGTGGGCTGTGCCACTAGGCCATCTATGCCAAGGCCCAGCGGGCAGGGGAGAGGCTTCTTTCTATTTTGTTTTGTTTTGTTTTGTTTTTCTTTTGTTTAAGTTATTTATTACCTGTTCTTATATTATTGTAGTTTTATAAAACATAAGCCTAGTCACTAAATTAATGTTTTAGTTTACTCTACTGCCTCAAAGTGTTTGGTACACAACAAAATAGTTTACTTTTTTACAATTCTCAAAAAGGCATTTAATTAATTGTTTTACCGTTGTTTTACTTTTTCAGGACCTTTAAACACTTTGTCGAATGTTGGCTCCTCCACCAATATTGACTATGAATTATTTGCCATATTTTGAACACTTCAGTTTTCATGTTTGAGAATTTTATTAATTCACTTATAATTTGAATTTGAATTTGAATTGTGTTTGAATCAAAGCAAGATTAGAAACAGTAATTGCGATGACTTGGCACCATTAACATGGGATTACTGTAGCCTAATTATCCGTGCGTCACAATTCTCCTCCACTACAAGAAATCTCGTCCCGAGATTTAGGAGGGGGAGTAAGGGGAAAAGACCAGGTTACGAAATTCTAACGATTCTTCTCGGTCTTTTTTTATTTCTAGAAGAGGTAGATCCACTACGTTGATGTCTTCATTTATCTACTTCAGGTCATCATGATGAAGTTCTCGTCCTTCCTTCGGGATCTTCATCGTACTTACGAAAGAGAGAAAAAAAGGGGGGGGGGGGTATTCCGGGAGAATGGACCTCTGCATCGTTGACTATCTGGTCGATAACAACGGGTAAGGTGGCGGAAAGTAACCTTCGAATTGAAAACCTTAGAAAATATCGAGAGAAAAGTATGGAGGTATCATGAGAAGTTCGAGCAGGCAGACAATCGTTTGATGCCCGAAAGAGGGCGTGAAAGGGGTCCACAACAACGGGAATAAGTATTGCGTCTAATATCATAATTGATGATCTCATCGGAAGGTGGGTCGTGAATTACATACGAAGTCAAGCGCGAGGAATAACTTTGACAACAGGGTGTACATGAGAGTCAGGTATTGATCCTGTGGAACTATGGGTTATGGGCCCACCATGGGGGCTAAAAGTAGGAAGGGCGTTGACATCTTGCACGATCATGTAAGCAAGGCATGTCAGAGGATAGTCGGCAACAACATCGGTACCAAGGGTGAGGGATGAAGAGAACCATTTTCCTACTCGTTGAACAAGGCGGACCAATAGGTAGAGTTCTCGTCCATCGGCGGTTACCGGAATGTCATCAACAATAGTAACAGGGTTACACCAGACAGGAGGGTACACCGAGGTGTTTACATAAGCAGGGAAATATTACTGCTTATACCATATAGGTCACAAGAAAGGTTAACCAAAACAATGGAAAGGAAAATGTGATTATTACATTAATCACACCAATGGAAAGGAAAAGGTGTTTATACTCAAGTATTAGAGTATATCTTTCGCAAGGAAAGGCGGAGAAAGATATTAAGGATAGGGCTCCAAGTATGTAACCATTTAGGTAAGGGGAGAGGAATTTCATGACATTACCCAAACAACAGTGTTTGAATAATTTATAAAGAAAATTTAGCTTTGTGCTTCAAATGTTCTTGTTGAAAATCGAAGTACCATAGACATGCTTCGAGATAGCATTGACATGGTCATCAGGTGAAGATCAGACTTTGGAAACACAAAGGATCCATCAGGAATAACTTGTAGAATAAGTCTTACAATTTCCTCATGGAAGAATGGTTAACCTTGCTAAAAAGAAAGAATTATAACAATAGGTCCTCTGGCCAGGTGTCCTATGACATCACCTTACCGCGTCATGTAAAGATGTTATAACTCTTGGAAATATGTTCCAACCATCATATCTGACCGAGATTCAGATCTGATTGGTGTTAGGATAACTCAGACTCAGGATGCTTGAGAAGAAAGGTGCAACACAAATTGTCGAGATGACATTGTAAGATTCTCGGGAATTGAACTATAGAAGCAAGTTCCAAAACAAAAGTTCATCATTAACGAAGGAGAAAATGAGTATATGGCTGATGGAGTCAGCGACAATTTATCGAGATTAACAAAAGATGGATTTCCACAATTATGTGAACAAGGAGGTAACACTTGTCAGATCAACTGATATAATGATGTATGCTCGAGGAAAACTTACACAATTAAACATTGGTTGGAAGGTGCACCAGAAAAATGGGCTTATGTAGCACGATCAATGTTCTAACGGTGATTCAATAAACAATAGTCTGAGGATGAACTATCGGCCATTAACTTCAAAGCAATAGGATTACTAGGAGTACAGAATCCAAGCAGCACCATTCACTTGTTGGTATTCCGGTTAGAATCAACATGGGACCAAGAAGGAATGGTGATGGTGAGAAGTATCACTATACCAAGAAATTTTAAGAGGCGGAGCAATTCTCACGACCTTCTTGACATAAAAGATGGAAATACTCCAAGGTGAAGAAGAACAGATGTTGGATAGCAAGGAACTGAAGATTCAATCCAAAACATGAAGACGTTTGTGTTGAGGGAAGACAAGGATGTGGTCGAGGATAACACAAATCATCAAGGGCAAGGATGGTATTTCTCATCATGAACTCAATTGATATCCTGGAAGAGCTCAGAATGCCGATGATGATCACGACACAATTGTTGAGAGATTTCATGAAGATGTAATCGGTCGGCGATGATATCAAGTAAAAGGAATGATGAAGCGAAAGGTTATTGGAACCATGGGTATGACACAAACTAGAAATCAATCTTGTTGTTCAAGGAGAAATGATATGACGAGGAAGATCGACGTAAGATTAGCTCACCGTCGAAATTTGTGCTCCAGGAAGAAGGACCAGTAGCACAGTTAAAATTAGCACGATAATGATGTATCCGTTCAGGCTAGGAAAGACATGATGGAGTATTAAACTCGTAAGCATTGAAGATCTCTAATCCTCGTTGAATCATAGTGCGGACTCGATTCCGTTATCGGTGTCCTTGAGTGTCTAACAACTCAGAACCCGAGGAAAAATTGGAATCGGTGAGAATAATAGTAGATGAAGAACTCATAAGGAGTTATGTAGTTCCGTGATATTCTCGAGATACCAGAGGGGTAATACTCGACGACAAACCAAAGTAGAGGTTGGACTGGGGTAATTCTTTGCAGAAGACAAGTACTTCAACTTGTCCGAGAAATGGGATCAAAGAAGAACAATATGGTCGGAACCACAATTGCAAAGGACCAAATCCCGGATGTAAGATGAACTTATACGAAGGAGACAATTTATTTTTAAGAGAAGCTTTCATGATAAGATCTACATCGTGTCTATGGGCATGAACACAAAGTTCAAGGTCGGCTCCCACTTCTCCAATGCATAACCTTTCACTCACTGCTCTATTAAAATTAACTGAAGGTGAAGACTACCTGGTGAATTACCAGAGGAGTATGACCCGTGAAATCTTTTGGGTTCACACAGATTAGGAAAGGCATTGATTCAACCCATCGGGGCATCTTAGGAACATATACCACGAGCTTCAGGAGTAATGAACAATAGCTCGAAAGCAGAGCATGGTTGACAAAGGGAGAGGATATAGTTTACCAAAGGCATTATGTATCAGGGAAAGAACTCACAAGGCGATCAAATGTGAAGGAAACTGTTGGATAACAATCCAACAAGGGACTTGATGGTCAACAAAGGATCTGATGTGAGTATCGGTACTCAACCAGAAGAGGGAAGAATGCAAATGCAACAGGTTATGGAATCATCTGAATAATTCGAAGCTTAAATGCAAAGGAATTATGATTCCAAATCGAAGGATCAGAAGCAGACACTCTGATCAAGGGTGGATATATTCAATAGACCTAAGGGTACAATTGACGGCAAATAGATTGGTCGAGAACAAGCTCATGTTTAAAATGACGTCTGAGCCAGATAATTTAAAAGGATCAACTGATGATTGCGTGCACTCGCACTCATGTTGAATCAATAGGATCAAAATGACGGTGCCTAAGGATACTAACGAATATTGCCAGACATATGGAAAGCATCCATAATGCAAGCAGACAAGTATTGCAGAGCAATAAGCTACTGAGGAATTTTGGAGGATCGAATAGTATTTCGAAGACCATTGTGAAACACATGAACAACTGGGGATGAGCGGATACTCGATAAGGGTGAGAAATTATCCATAGGGCATTCAGGTGGCAAGGAACTACAAGGCAGTAGTCACAAAATATTCTCGAAACAATAGAAAGGATTTCAAGGTATCTTGTAGTAACAAGATCAACTGGGAATAAAAGTAAGAACGGCAAGTGTATGTATTTATCCCTAAGGATATAACAGTGGTAGGGAATGCAAAAAGCGATGACACAAAGTCTTGATAGAACACTATAGAGTATCTACGGAAACTTCTGGTGCAGCAGGCGATCACCTGTACTAAGGGGCTCTCCGGGAGAAAGTGATCACGAGATCCTAATGTTAGAGTTAGTAAAACCATTTAAACCCGAATAGAAGAGAGTTCAGAGTCCCAGAGTATAGATCGAGGAGTAAAAGATCCTAGTACCACCCAATGGTGACGTGGGCCCGTAAGACACACAACCATGTTAGTAAAAGTTTTGTAATGTCTAGACTCGACTTCGGCCAAGGAGTGCGGAAGGGGGATTCCTACAGGCAGTTGGCTCTGATACCAACTTGTGACGCCCCCGATTCAATCGTACACTAATCATGCACGCAAACGTGTACGATCAAGATCAGGGACTCACGGGAAGATATCACAACACAACTCCAAAACGTAAATAAGTCATACAAGCATCATAATACAAGCCAGGGGCCTCGAGGGCTCGAATACAAGTGCTCGATCATAGACGGGTCAGCGGGCAACAATATCTGAGTACAGACATAAGTAAACAAGTTGCCATAAGATGGCTAGCACAAACTGGGATACAGATCGAAAGAGGCGCAGGCCTCCTGCTTGGGAACCTCCTAACTACTCCTGGTCGTCATCGGCAGGCTGGACGTAGTAGTAGGCACCTCCGGTGTAGTAGGAGTCGTCGTCGAAGGTGGCGTCTGGCTCTTGGGCTCCGGCATCTGGTTGTGACAACCAGGTAGAAGAGAAGGGGGAAAAGAGGGAGAAAAGCAACCGTGAGTACTCATCCAAAGTACTCGCAAGCAAGGAGCTACACTAAATATGGATGGGTATCACTACAGGAATCAGCTACTTTGCCATCTGCCACGGCAGACGGCAAAGGCAGGAACGACGGACGGTAAAGGACTTTGCCATCTGCCACGGACGGCAAAAGGCTCCGACAAAGTAAGGATCGGAAAAGAGATACTTTGCCGTCCGCTTTCTGCGGCTGACGGCAAAGGGGCCTTTGCCATCAGCAACTGACGGCAAAAAAAGCAGACGGCAATAATTACGCTGTTAGTCCGTTAGGTGGCTAACGGCAGCCTTTGCCGTCCGCCGCTGACGGCAAAATTTGTCCGCCTTTGCCGTCCGCCAATGACGCTACCGGACGTCACTACACGATGTGCCTTTACCGTCCGCTGCTGTAGGCAAAGTTGTTTACTCTTTGCCGTCAGCCACTGTAGGCAAAACCTTTGCCGTCCGCTGCTGTAGGCAAACTGGCCAAATGGGTCACATCCCAGGAGGCACAGGTGGCCGCCGCGTGGCTGCTTTGCCGTCCGCGGCTGTCGGCAAAGGTGCCTTTGCCATCAGTGGTTGACGGCAAAGATCCTGCTTTGCATCATTTTTTTCTGTTTTTTTAATCCAACAATTTTCACAGCAAATATATATATATATATATATATATATATATATATATATATATTTCACAGGGCTATTTAACAAAGAAACATATGACATATCCAAACATAAGTTTCATCGCATATACATATATAGTTCCATCCATTCATACATAGCAAGTTGCACATACACATCGTTCCATCCATACATATTACAATGCAAAGTTTCATCAAGATAGCAAGTTCCATCATAGCAAGCTAGAAGAATAGTTGAAGAAAATGAAAGAAAAAACAAGCACTCCATCATAGCAAGCTAGCTTCCGTGAAGTGAATGAAATCTGCGAAATGGCAAATAAGAAAGTTAGAAAAAGGTGACTAGAAGAAGAAGACTAGAACAAGAAGTATATGTCATTTATGAGCTAACTTAGGTGAAATGGATCATATATGAGCTAACTAAGTTGAAATGGGTCGTTTATGAGCTAACTAAGGTGAAATGGATCATTTATGAGCTAACTTAGGTGAAATGGATCGTTTATGAGCTAACTTAGTTGAAATGGATCATTTATGAGCTAACTTAGTTGAAATGGATCTTTTATGAGCTAACTAAGGTGAAATGGATCGTTTATGAGCTAACTTAGGTGAAATGGATCGTTTATGAGCTAACTAAGGTGAAATGGATCCTTTATGAGCTAACTTAGGTGAAATGGATTGTTTATGAGCTAACTTAGTTGAAATGGATCATTTATGAGCTAACTTAGTTGAAATGGATCGTTTATGAGCTAACTAAGGTGAAATGGATCTTTTATCAGCTAACTAAGGTGAAATGGATCGTTTATGAGCTAACTAAGGTGAAATGGATCGTTTTTTAGCTAACTTAGGTGAAATGGATCATTTATGAGCTAACTTAGTTGAAATGGATCGTTTATGAGCTAACTTAGGTGAAATGGATCATTTAAGAGCTAATTTAGGTGAAATGGATCATTTTTGAGCTAACTTAGTTGAAATGGATCGTTTATGAGCTAACTTAGTAAAAAGCACCGTTTTATAGCTAACCTAGGTGTGATGGGTCATTTTGGAGCTAACCTAGGTAAGATGGATCATTTTGGAGCTAACCTAGGTGAAATGCATCATTTTTGAGCTAAGTAAGGTGAAATGGATCGTTTATGAGCTAACCTAGGTGAAATGGATTGTTTATGAGCTAACTTATGTAAAAAGCATCATTTTAGAGCTAACCTAGGTGTGATGGGTCATTTTGGAGCTAACCTAGGTAAAATGGATCGTTTGTGAGCTAACTTAGGTGAAATGGATCATTTATTAGCTAATCTAGGTAAAATGGGTCATTTTAGAGCCACTTGGGTAAAATGCATCATTTTAGAGCTAACCTAGGTAAGATGGGTCATTTTGGAGCTAACCTAGGTAAAATGGGTCATTTTAGAGCTAACGTAGGTAATATGGATCATTTAGGAGCTAATCTAGGTAAAATGGGTCATTTTAGAGCTAACTTGGATAAAATGGATCATTTATAAGCTAACTAAGGTAAAATGGGTCATTTTAGAGATAACTTAGGTAAAATGGATCGTTTATGAGCTAACTAAGCTAATTATGCCATTTTTGACATAAGTAAGCTAAGTACAAATCGTTTTAGAGCTAACTTAGGTAAAATGGATGGTTTTGGAGGTCAGTAAGCTTATTAAGTCATTTTGGAGGAAAAGAAGCTAACTCTAGGTCATTATGGTAAGCATATTGGAGGAAATAAAGCTAAGTCTAGGTCTTTATGCATTTGTTAAGCAAAACACTAGAGAAACTTACCGTGATCATGGAGGTGTAGGAGCGGGCTGGCTCGTGCCGGTAGCTGGAGAAGGATCGTGCGATGCTTGTCTGGAGTTACGCTGCACCAAAGATCTTTTCCAATGTCTCTTTAGCATGATGACACTCAAATGTTAAGACTAGCAAGTAATGTCCATTCAAATTAAACTCACTGTGGTCCCAGGAGCAATCACTGGCATCAGCGGAGCGGTCTGACCAGACTTCTCGCACACTGATGCACATTTGGTTTTGACAACTCAGTCATACTAGTTAGTAATGAGACAAACACTACATGAATGTTTTGGCTAATCTGCAGATGAAACTTACCACAAGGATCTCGTACATGGCCCTTGCCTGCATGTCATTCCGTGCCCTCTCTTCCTCCAACATCTTTGTCATCCTCTCCTCCAACTCCCGCTGCCTCTCCGCCGCCTCCGCCAGAAGTTTCTCCGTTCTATCTCTCTTACTCTGTATAGCAGCCTGCAACACCACTCACATGACCATTTGTAATCATTGATGGAAGCGCACACAATGTAATGGAGAAAGATAGCTGAGTACTTATAACTAACCTTGAAGGCGAGTTGGACTCGCTGCTCACGAGGCCTTATCTCAGAGCGGAGCTCGATCGCGCACCTTGATCTCCGGAGAGTGCTAGGACAACGGATAAGTCCATCTCCCATGGCTATGGAGCCATGGGACCTCCCGCCACCAGATATCATCAGCATCTCTGTATCAATGGGACCCTGGCTCGGGTTAAAGTCCTCCCCTTTCCTCGCTTTCCCATGATCTCTATATTTCACGAGCTTGTCGTGGGAGGAGATGTTGGTGAAGTTCTTTGGATCATCGAGGTCAGACGGAGAGAATGCCTTGACTTTCTTGTAAGAGGCACTGTGGGCCATGGCATACAGGTCGTACACCTCTAGCAACTTATCCGCCTTATTGTAGCGTGCCTGAAAGAGAGAAACAAAGTAAATTAGTAATTAAAGGGCTAAAGCTAGCATGATGAATGAATTGCATGAATCATGAAGCAAACCACATACCCAGTTCCGCCCGAAACTGATTAAAGTTGAGCTGCCTTGATGGTGTGGCACACCTTCCATTTGGGCACGTTTGTCCTTGGCCTCGTTGTGGAGGGCTAGCCATTCTTTTGAGCACCACTCATTGACCAACACCTCCCAACAATCCATCCGATCCGCACACCATCTCGGAGGGGCCTAAGTTAGCAAATAGAAACTTGAGCGCTACGGCTATGAATTACTAAATGAAGGAAGTAAGTACAAGGCCTTAAGAATTACCTTCATGTACTCCTCCTTACTCAAGAACTTCTCGCGACACGCCGGCTTGGTCTTCTTGATACCACGCAAGGTGTAGTAGTCTCGAACAGCCTACACCCGAGCCTCGTGCCGTAAGTTCTGTAGTAGGCGCTTGCAGACGTTATCGATAACATTTGCCGCTTCCTCCTCGTATCCCTCCTCACATCTGTAGAATGTCTGCAATCAAATGAGACAATATTGATTAGTACAATTAATAACTAGCTAGTTGAAGATTTTAATTGTGTAAAGGAGAAATTACCTGAACTTTCTCGATCACCACGCCTGCCTCGCCTTGCACAAGACACCATCGATAATCTCACCCGCGGGGCCGAGGCAGCCAAGTAGTGCTCCCAACTCAATCCAAGCTCGAAGCCGACCTCACCGTGCAATGTGACAAACCCCGGGAAGTTTTGCCGACAAAGAACTCCAAGGACGGAGTTGGGCCGGCGGACACTATGATGGTGGTCCCAACCCCTGCAGCATGACAAGGCCAACACATTAGTTATTTGAAGAAACGTGAATGCAGAAGGTACAAAAATATTAAATGCACTTACCTCTCCCCATCAGGTAAAATCAACCACCTCTGCTCGCGGGTCGCCGACACGGACGAGAGCCGTGTACAACCACGCTGGTAGACGGTGCCCCCCTCCTCCTCAATATCAGTTGGCTCCCTGCCATCATCAGCAGGGCCACTCGGCCCCTCAGGCTGATCCGGCCAGGTACCCCATCCATACGTGTGCTCCTCCGGGGTTTCCTGGACCGAACTCTCGTGGGCCGAAGGCCCGTGGACCGGAGGCTCGTGGACCGGAGTCCATGTAGCCTCCTCCTTGGACGAGTCCACCCTAGCAGTCACGTGCTCGGGTGAAACAGCTGGGGGTGGCGGCGAGGAAGGCGCCCTAGCAGTCACCCTACCTCCTCTACCACGACCACGTGCTCCAGCTCCTCTCTTCTTCTTACCTCGTCCCCTGCTGGGCACCGCGGTCGACGAAGAAGGGCCCGGCGGTGTTGCCATACTGTCCAGCAACGCTCGATGGAGAGGTGCGTGTGGAATGGAAGGCCTCACACCACGCACCGACGAAGAAGGGGCCTCGGAGCGCTCCCGACCAGCGCCCACCATCTTTCAACACCTGCCATGACAAAGAGTAAACGAAATTAGTACAACATAAAAAAAAAAATACCGACATGAATTATAATATGTATATCAATTAAGTTTATCATCATCAAGTACAACATAAAAAATTGAATACCTGACACTACTAATAATCTCGATCACTATCATCAATAAATGCATAATCATCATCATCACTATAATCAATGACGGGCTCATAGGATTCAGTGGCATCAACATGTGGAAGGCCACCTTGACGTAATCGTCAAGCATTGACAGGTCATCCGCAGCAGTAACCTCTTCTTGTTCCGGCTCTTCTTGTTCCTCCTCTGGGGTGATGTCGGATTCACTGTTGCTGTCTACTTCAATGTTTTGGGGTGAAGTATAGCGGTTCTTGAAACGCTTTTTGGAAAGACATGTCTCTTGGAAGAATTCTCCTTCATATGTGTCTGGGTTAATGTGAGGTTCATAATCCTCTTCCTTTGGGGGAGATAGTCTAGCACGTGGCGGCACTTCATAAACAACATCCCAACCTTTCAGATTTGGATTAGTTTGGCAGGCCCACGGTAGATAGAATACTTGGGTCGCCTGTTGAGCCGTAATATAGACATCAGGAACATCTAAATGGGTGCTTTGGTTGATTTCAACTAGCCCTATATGTTCATGAGTCCTTCTAGTCTCCTTCGGCTGAAACCAATAACATTTGAAGACTACGACATTCGGTGGGTTTTCACCATAGAATATAAGTTCATAAATTGCTTCAACTCTCCCATAATACTCAGTACCTCCTTCGCCGATAGCAGATACACAACAATTTGTAGACTTTCGGTCGGCCATAGATAGCACTTTGCCATAGGTACGAAAGTGATACCCGTTGATGTCGTATTTGTAAAATGAACGGACCTTATAGTCAAAACCATTAGCGACTTGTCTCAATTCTGCGTCCATAGACTCTGAATTAGCCTACAAGTTTAATACGAAAGGGTTGTTGCATTACGCACAAATTAGCGAATGAAATGAAATTGTCTAATAGAAATTACCGTTTGTTTGAACCAAGAGATGAAACCGGGATAGCCGCCTCCTTGCTTTGCGAGAAGCTCATATTCTTCGGTGGAATCCTTTTGGATCACCGCTCCATACGAGAATATGGCGACGTATCGACTATATGAAATATCCCGGAATAAGAGCAGTTCAAAGGAAATAGATGTTGCGAAACAATGTACCGAGAACTTACTCGATGTACGACCACACTTCTATCAGGTTGTTGAAGATATACAACGAAATGGTCCGTCATTCTTCATTATCCAAAGATACTGGAATTGAAACACTGGCTGGTGCGAGATTCCCTTTGAATAGGCTGAGGTTGGATCCACCCTTTTTACGGCCGTCAGCATCGTACCGAGGCTTCGGATTATGCAAATGACGATTTTTGGCTTCGTAGTGTGATGTCATGAAGTTTGCCGCCTCCTCAGTGATGAATGCCTCAGCCATCGATGGTTCAATTCTACATTTATTTTTACATTTTTCTCGAAGCGTCTTCTGCATCCTCTCACTTGGGTAGCACCAACGATTTTGCACGGGCCCCCCAATCTTGCCTCGGTCGGGAGATGCAAAATCAAATGCTGCATTGGATTAAAGAAGCCCGGTGGAAAGATCTTATCTAACTTGCAGATCAACTCCGGTGCTAACTCTTCCATTTCTTCTAGCACGCCAGGCGATAGTTCTTTCGCACAAAGAACACGGAAGAAATAGCTGAGTTCTGCCAGTACTAGCCATTCATCCTCAGGGATGAAGCCACACAACATCACTGGCATTACCCGCTCAATCCATATGTGCCAATCATGACTCTTGAGACCAAATATCTTCAATTTATCAAGACTCGCTCCCCTCTTTAGATTCGCTACATACCCATCAGGGAACATCAACTGCATTTTCACCCACAAGATAATTTCCCTCATAGCTGGCCTTCCAAGATTGAACCATGCCTTTGGCTTCGTCCAGTTCTGCTTTCCTTTCGGTTCTTTCATGTTTTGTAACGGCCTATCACATAGCGCCCAGATCGACTCTAGCCTTAGTATTATCCTTTGACTTCCCATCTATGCCGAACAATGTACCAAAAAGTGCCTTAGCGATATTCTTCTCAGCAGCATCACGTCGATGTTGTGTGGGCAAAGGAGGTCTTTGAAGTAAGGCAGATCCCATAAGCATGTCTTGTGAGTCCAGCGTGCTTAGAATTATACGCCTGAAGTACCACGACACTCTGGATCCGCTCGAGAGCGCTTAATCGATCCAGGTCTGTTGGCTCGTCAACGCAGGTGGTGAAGAGTTTTGACAACTCTACCTCGATGAAGTTCTTCTTGTCTTTCCTGAACTTATGGCGAGGATCTAGGAACTGTTTATGCATGTCGAAGCAAGAAAACTTGCGACCGCCCGAAGCCAACGAAACTCAAGAGCTCCCTTGCATGTGGGGCACGGAACCTTCCATGCACACACCAGCCAACGAATAGCGATACGCCGGCAAGTCATGCGTCGAGTACATGTACCGTATACGCATTATGAAGTTCCATTTGCTATAGGCGTCGTATGTCTTGAACCCATTATCCCAGGCTTCTTGCAATTCGTCCTTAAGCGGTTGCATGTACACATTCATATTTTTCCCCGGATAGTTGGGCCCTAGAATTATCAACGTCAGGAAAATGTTCTTTGTTTGCATAATCTGTCCGGGGGGCAGATTGAGTGGAAAGACAAATACGGGCCAACAACTGTATTGGGCTGCCGTCATACCAAACACACTGAACCCATCCGTGCTGATGCCGACTCGAGGATGCCTCGGATCTACCGCTTTGTCAGCATGTAATTCATCAAACTTTTTCCACGCAACACCATCCGATGTGTGTACCATCATCAGATTCCCATCTGCATTTAGTTCGGTTCTTTTGCCTATTTTGTGCCATGTCATCTGTCTGGCCGTCTCTTCGACCATGAAAAGACGTTGAAGTCTTGGTATGATTGGCATATACCGAAGAACACCAACGAGGATTTTGGTTTGTGTCTTCTCACCCATACCGTTGTCTACCACAACATACCTGGAAGACTTGCAAATGGGACAATAGTTCAAGTCCGCATAGTCAAGACTAAATAAGGCACATCCTTTCTCACAAGCATGTATCTTCTCATAGGGCATCTTCAGTGCACGGAGGATTTTGTCCGACTGGTACAGGTTTGCAGGCATTACATGGCCTTTGGGTAGAAAGCGTCCAAATATTGTCACCATTGCGTCGTAGCATTCTCTGCCCAAGTTGAACTGAACCTTCAGAGCCATTACTTGTGAGATGGCATCCAACTGACAAAGCTCAGTGTGCTCGTGGAGCGGACGTTTTGAAGACTCCAACATTTCATTGAAGGCCTTTGCAGATTTCTCCATCTCCTCGTCTGAATCCCGAGCATCATCATAGTCTTGCACCATGTTTTCCATCCCGGTACCATGCTCGTCGGTGCGACGACGATCCACCTCAGCTCGGTCACATTGGGCAGACTCACCATGATATGTCCACATCGTATAATCGGGCATAAAACCACTCTTTTGCAGGTGTTTGCCCATTTCAGCATCTGTCCTCTTCTCCCAACTGCCGCACCGAAAATAGGGGCACCAGGTTTTCCTCTAGCCCCTTGGTTTTTGTGAACCATTCAGCGCTCCATTTGTTCTGACCAGTGTGACCGGTATACATCCACGCACGATCACTCATCTTGACTTTCAGAGCTACTGGACACACAACAAACATATATATAATTCACCATGTATATATTCACCAGTTGATCTACTTTGTCAATTTTATTACGTCCATGCAACCTACACTCTAATAGGTAATGATAGGTCCTTATCCCACCCGAGTATGTGTAGATTGGGTTCATTTTCCATGCTATGCTCGGATCCGACGCAAAAATTTCGGCAGCACCTCCTGCTGTTCTCTCGATACACGCCTCGCAATAAACAGAGAGGATGTGTACCCGGAGAACAACAGGGGAGGCACTGACAAAATTTATGCATCGGATCTGGAGCAAAGCATATGGGAAAACGAACCCAATCTACACATACTCGGGCTGTCCATGGATAGCGTTGGACAATTCTAAAGAATCAAGGTTATAAATATGCAAATGCATGCATATTTATAACTATAACGCTTTCAAATAGGAGACACATATTGGTTACGCATACTGATGATTCAAGACACATATATAGCTAGCTATCAAGTTTCATCGGCACGAACACCAGAACAGAGCAAATAATTAAGGGGGGAGGAAGACATGTCATTTGTGCTCACCCACGAACGAAGGGGCAGAGCTCGTCAAACGCAGGGCGAGGTCGTCGAACACCAAACCTCACAGCGATGAAACAACTGCATATTCAATCAACACAATTATATATGATGTTTTTCATAACAAAATCGAAAAATATATGACCTAACTCATAATTCACAAATATATGACCCCGTCGGCCTCTGGAAGGCCAAAGAGCACCTTTTCGGGAGGTGTCGGGGGTCGGGGTGTCGTGTCGGTGTCGGGGTGCCGTGTCGGGGTCGGGGTGCTATTTCGGGGTCGGGGTGTCGGGGTCAGGGTGTCGGTGTCAGGGGGTCGGGGTCGGCGTGTCGGGGTGTGGTGTCGGAGTCGGGTGTCGGGGTTAGGGGTCGGGGTCGGGGTGTCGGGGTGTCGTGTCGCGGTCGGGGTGTCGGGGTGTGGTGTCGGGGTCGGGGTGTGGTGTCGGGGTCGGAGTGTCGGGGTCAGGGGGGTCAGGGGGTCGGGGTGTCGGAGTGTGGTGTCGGGGTGTTTCCTTCTATCCTTCTTCTTTCTTTCTCTTCTTCTTCTTCTTCTTTCATCTTTTTTCTACTTCTTTTACTTCTTTTCGTTTCTTCTTTTCTTCTTCTTCTACTTCTTCTACTTCTTTTCTTCTACTTCTTTTTTCATCTTTTTTCTACTTCTTTTCTTTTCTTCTTCTTTTCTTCTTCTTCTTCTTTTCTTCTTCTTCTTCTTCTTCTTCTTCTTCTTCTTCTTCTTCTTCTTCTTCTTCTTCTTCTTCTTCTTCTTCTTCTTCTTCTTTTTTTTTCATCTTTTCCTACTTCTTTTCTTTTCTTCTTCTTCTACTTATTCTACTTCTTCTTCTTCTTTTCTACATATTCTTTTTTCTTCTACTTCTTTTCTTCTTTTCTTCTTCTTCTTCTTCTTTTTCATCTTTTTTCATTTAAAACCCATGCACTAAATCTAACACTAACACATGTGTAGCACTAAATCTAACACTAACACATATGTAGCACTAAATCTAACACTAACACTAACACATATCTAGCACTACATCTAACACTAACAATTTAAAAAAAAAAGAAAAGAAAAAACAGAAAAAAAGAAAAAAAATAACTCACCAGAGCCGATGGGGGCCGTGGTCTCGCGGCGGCAAGGTGGCGGTGGCGACGGGGGCGGCAGGACTCCGGGGTGGTGGAGTTCAGGGGGGCTCCGGGGCGCCGAGCCGGTAGGGAGGCGGGGCGATGGGGCAGCATGGTGGCGCTGGGGCGATGGTGGGTGGCGACATGGTGGCGCTTGGCGGCAGGTGGGCGGGGCAGCGGATGGTGGGGCGAAGGGCGTGGCGGGTGGGGTGGGGCGGGGGGTGGTGGGACGACGGGCAAGTGGGGCGGGGCGATGGTGGGGGGCGGCGGCGGTGGCGGGGTGGCGCCAAAGGGGGGGCGGTGGGTGGATCTGGTGGCGGGCGTCGGGAGGAGAGAGGAGAGAAACAGAGAGAGTAACGGCGGGCGGGGGAGGGGGCTCGGCCGTTAGTTAGGTTAGCCTTTGCCGTCCTCTTTTTTTTTTATCTTTGCCGTCTGCTAGCAGACGGCAAAGAGGGGGGCGTTTAGTTTTTCTAATCGGCTCGTTAGTGGGGGCCACCTCAGCCAGCTGACGGCAAAGAAGTGACACATGGCAAAGACCTTCTTTGCCGTCCGCCAGTTGTTTGCCGTCTGCTTTTTGGTATCTGATGGCAAAGACCTTCTTTGTCGTCTGCTAGCTGACGGCAAAGAACTGGCAGATGGCAAAATCCCCGATTCCAGTAGTGTATATGTGTAAAGGGCCATATTGGTGGACTGAACTGCAGAATGCGAGAATAAGAGGAGGATAGCTAGTCCTATCAAAGACTGCGCTTCTGGCCACCTCCATCTTGCAGCATGTAGAAGAGAGTAGATGGTAAGTTCACCAAGTAGCATCGCATAGCATAATCCTACCCGACGATCCACTCCTCGTCGACCTTTGAGAGAGCGATCACCGGGTTGTATCTGGCACTTGGAAGGGTGTGTTTATTAAGTATCCGGTTCTAGTTGTCATAAGGTCAAGGTACAAATCCGGGTCGTCCTTTTACCGAGGGACACATCTATTCGAATAGATAAACTTTCCTGCAAGGGTGCACCACATAACCCAACACGCTCGATCCCATTTGGCCGGACACACTTTCTTGGGTCATGCCCGGCCTCGGAAGATCAACACGTCGCAGCCCTACCTAGGCACAACAGAGAGGTCAGCACGCCGGTCTAAATCCTATGGCGCAGGGCTCTGGGCCCATCGCCCATTGCACACCTGCATGTTGTGAGGGCGGCCGGAAGCAGACCTAGCAACCTCCATTACAAAGGAAGTCACGTTACACGGTCCAATCTGGCGCGCCTGCTCAGTCGCTGATGTCACGAAGGCTTCAGCTTATACCACGACATCGAGTGCCCATATCTTTCCCACGTAGTTGGTTAGTGCGTATAGACCAAATGGCCAGACTCAGATCAAATACCAAGATCTCGTTAAGCGTGTTAATTGATGTAACCGCGGACACCGACTAGGGCCAGGCCCACCTCTCACCTAGGCGGTCTCAACCTGCCCTGTCGCTCCGCCACAAAGATCCACCCAGAGGGCCGTCGGGACAAAGGTCCTTTCAGCCCCCAATCCGTGAATCGCTCGCGGGTGCTCCACGAGCCGACCCGACTTTAGTCACCACATGTATCATGTATAAAGTATATAGTATAAACCCGTGATCACCTCCCGAGTGATCACAGCCCGATAGTATAGCACAACAGATGGAAAAGAATGTACGTCCACAGATGGAATACTAGCATCCTATACTAAGCATGTAGGATTGTAGGTAAAGGTAACAACAGTAGTAGCAAGGAAAGGCTATGCATCAGGATAGGATTAACGGAAAACAACAACATGCTACACTACTCTAATGCAAGCAGTAGAGAGTAGAATAGGCGATATCTGGTGATCAAGGGGTGGGGGGGCTTGCCTGGAAGCTCAGCCGAGAAGGAGGGGTCATCAACACCGTAGTTGTATTGGGTAGCAGCGGCGTCGGTCTCGGGGTCTAGCGAGAGAAGAGGGGGAAGAAACAATAAATATGGAGCAAACAAAGCATCACAAAACTTAACGAGGTAATACGCGGTGCTAGGTGTGCCCTAACACGGGAGGAGGTGATACCGGCGAAGGAGGGAAACACCCGGGAAAGTATCCCCGGTGTTCACGTTTTCGGATAGATGAGCCGGAGGGGAAAGTTGCATGTTTGTTATGCTAGGGATGTTTGGCGGACGAACGGGGTACGTATTCGGATTCGTCTCGTCGTTCTGAGCAACTTTCATGTACAAAGTATTTTCATCTGACTTACGGTTTATTTTATATTAATTTTCAAATTTTTAAACATTTTCTGAAATTATTTTAATTCGATTTAAATAGTAAAAGGCTATGTGTACACATCAGAGGTTAGCCATAGCCTATGACCTGTGGGGCCAGGGGACCCTGTTGACCCAGTCAACTGTTGACTAGTCAATAGTGTGAACAGTGCACACGGGACCCGCCTGTCATTCTCTCTAGTAATTCCAACACTAATTTAACATTTATACTAAGCAGTGGACCCCATCTGTCATTGATACAACAGGGTAATAAGCAGGGGGTTTAATTTTTTAATTAAATTTTTTTATCCCCTAAACTAATCCTAACCGCACACACATGCACACCTACACAGCACACACGCACACAGGACGCACGCACGCATGGCGCACGGCCATGGCCAAAGCCATGGCCAGCAGCAGCAGCAGCCGGTGGGGGGTCTTGGAGCGGCGCCGGGGTGGAGCTCTAGCGGGTGCGCGGTGCGAAGCTCCGGCGAGCGTCAGCAATGGACGCGGGAGGAGGCGTGCGAACGAGGCGGCTGCAGGGGAGTGGACGGCGGCGGGAGAAGCCTTGAGGGCTGCGGCGAGGCCAAGGGGCCGAACGGCGCGCGTGGTCGTGGGAAGAGGTGGCCGCCGCCGGCAGCGGTAGTAGCGCAGGCGAGGGCACGCGGGGCAGCAACAGCGGCAATCCAAGGAGCAGCAGCGACAGAAGAACAGGAGCGGGCCATGGCGAGGCGCGCGGCAGCAAGGCGCGTGCGGGCGTTTGGGGAGAGGAGAGTGGGTGGCGCGAGCAGGCGCACAGGCACGGGGATGCTAGCGCGGCGGCCAGAGGCTCGCGGTGTGGCCAAAGGACGAGTACGACACGACGACGAGCTTCGGCCGCGACGAAAACGGTGGCTACTGGCAGGAATTCGAGTACTAGGGAGAGGGTTTTCGAGCGGGTTCTCACCGGGGATCACAGGAAAGGCTTGGCGAGGTCTCGGAGCGTGGGGGGGGGGGGCGACAAATTGACGCGGCGGAGCTCCGGTGGTCGGAGGTAGAAGACGATGCGGATCCGGTGATGGAGAGGCGCAAAGCTTGAATGAGTCCTCGTAGAGGACGTAGTGGACGACGACACATCTCCCAGTCTCGGTCTCGAGGCGTGGGGGCGACGGTGGCCGCGAGATCGACGGAGGCCATGGCGGCAGTGCTTCGGGCTCAAGCAGGGAAGGAGGGGGGCGGGGAGGTCGATGGCGGCGCGAGGAAGGGAGGGGAATGGAGCTAGGGTTCGTGCAGGGAGGTCGGGGGAAACAAGTAGGCGACGGGGAGCAGCTGGATGGCTGGCACGTAGCGATCCTCACCATGGACGGGCGCTCTGCGTCCATGGCGCTTGGGTGAACAGGAGGAGGAAGGGGATCTCCTGGTGGGCTGGGCCACTAGGCCATCTAGGCCAAGGCCCAACAAGGAGGGGGGAGGCTTCTTTCTATTTTTTGTTTTGTTTTGTTTTGTTTTTATTTTGTTTAAGTTATTTATTATATGTTCTTATATTATTGTAGTTTTATAAAACATAAGCCTAGTCACTAAATTAATGTTTTAGTTTACTCTACTGCCTTAAATTGTTTGGTACACCATCAAAATAGTTTACATTTTTACAATTCTCAAAAAGGCATTTAATTATTTGTTTTACCGTTGTTTTACTTATTTCAGGACCTTTAAACACTTTGTCGAATGTTGGCTCCTCCACCAATATTGACTATGAATTATTTGCCATATTTTGAACACTTTAGTTTTCATGTTTGAGAATTTTATCAGTTCACTTATAATTTGAATTTGAATTGTGTTTGAATCAAAGCAAGATTAGCAACAGTAATTGCGATGACTTGGCACCATTAACATGGGATTACTGTAGCCTAATTATCCGGGTGTCACAGGCATGCACGATCCATGCGACGGTGTAAGGATCTGGTCAGAACGACGGCGGCGTCCTGGCTTGTGGTCGTTGCTTAATGCGACGACATCATGATCTGGTCACGACGACGGCGGCGGCTTGGCTTGTGGTCGTTGCTTAATTTACCCTTTAGGTAATGGGCTGGATGGACAACCACAATTGGAATCCTTCATAGCAATTGTTTAGGGCCGGAATGAGAATGAGCTCTATTTCTACAACTCGTGCAATTGAAGGACCGTGGGCCTTCTAAATCTGAGTTACAGGGTTAATCTCAGCTAAAAGGTACATGGGTTAATTTGCACCGTAATAATTTGGTCCCACCAAATGAACGGTTCTTAATTTCTAATTAACTTGCTAATTTCTAGGGAGTCACAAATTAGTATAGGTATAGATAGATATGAGAAAGAGTTCATGGCAATTATTATGGCCATTGAAAGATGGCAACAATATATTTCCAGAGGTCCTTTTGTCATCAAAACAGATCACAAGAGCCTCTGTCAGTTAGGAACACAAGAACTTACTTCAGATCTTCAGAGAAAAGCATTGACTAAACTAGTAGGATTGCAGTTTTCTTTTTAGTACAAGAAAGGTCGGGAGAACAAAGCTGCAGATGCACTTTCCAAAATAGGCCATGTATTTGCATTGCCTATTGTGTCTACTTCTCAACCTGTTTGGATTCAGGAAATCCTCAATTCCTATGACATCGATACACAAGCTCAACAACTTTTGCAGAAGCTATCCGTCAACCCTGAGGAAGAACCTGGATATTCTTTGGACAATGGTCTATTAAAACATCAAGGAAGAATTTGGATGGGAGCCAATGCAGGGTTACAGACTAAGATCATTGAGGCACTACACTCTTCTCCTATAGGAGGGCATTCTGGTAGCTTGGCTACTTATCTGGCAGTTAAGGAGTTTGTGCAACAATGTCAGATATGTCAGCAAGCTAAACATGAAAACTGCAAATATCCTGGGTTGTTGGCACCTTTACCAATACCTCGGGGCCATTGGGAGGATATCTCCATGGATTTTATTGAAGGCCTTCACAAGTCCAATGGATCCTCTTGCATTCTGGTATTGGTGGACACATACACTAAGTACAGTAACTTTATACCCCTTAAGCACCCATACACTGCAGCTCAGATTGCTCATATCTTTCTGCAACAGGTGGTAAAACTACATGGTATGCCCTACACACCATTACTTCAGATAGAGACAAGATCTTCACCAGTTAATTTTGGAAAGAGTTGTTCAAACTGTGGGCACTAAACTATAGATGTCAACTACTTATCACCCACAAACTGATGACCAGACCGAGAGGGTAAATCAATGCTTGGAAATGTACCTGAGATGTGCTGTCAATGATACTCCAAAGTAATGGGCAGCTTGGCTTCCTTTAGCAGATTCTGGTACAACTCTACTTATCACTCTTCCCTGGGATGTACTCCATTCAAAGCACTCTATGGACATGAGCCAAACTTGGGAAATCTACCTCAACCCTTGCAATCACAATAGTTGGAATTGCAGGACTGGCTTAATGAAATGCAACAATAATCTGAATATTTGCACCAACACTTGAACAGAGCTCAGACGAAGATGAAGTCTGATGCAGATAAGAACATGACTTTCAGGGAGTTCATGGTGGGAGATACAGTGTTCTTGAAGCTGCAACCTTATGCTCAAGCTTCTGTGGTTAACAGACCTTACCCAAAGCTGGCAATGAAGTTCTTTGGGCCATATAAAATTCTTGAGAGAGTGGGAACAATGGCTTACAAGCTGGAACTCCCATCCACTAGTCAGGTACATCCTGTGTTTCATGTGTCTCAGTTGAAAACTCACGTGCCAGATCACACACCAATTTACATGACATTGCGAGAACCACCGCTGCTTAACAAGATTAATGTGGTTCCTGAGGAAATTTTGTACAGGCACCTGGTCAAGAAGGGGAATGCTTCCTTGCTTCAGGTTCTTATCAAATGGTCTGGGTTGCCAGCAGCAAGTGCTACTTGGGAGGACTATGACACAGTCCACCAACGCTTTCCATTGGCACCAGTTTGGGGACAAGCTGGAACTTCAGGGGGAGCTCATGTCTGTACTGCTACGCTGAAGGTTTTACCAGCACTGACGGAAGTATGTCTTCGAGGGAAGGAGGCGCAATCGGGTGGCGGAACGGCGACTGAAGATTTAAACCAGGCACTGGGCCGTGTGCGAGCGTGAGCCCAGTGGGCTTGTAGGCACGGCTATATAACGTGCCCAGTAGAGAGTCGTAGGTATCGTGGAGTTGATTCCCTTTTCGTCCTCCTTTGTATCCAGCTGTATCTTCTTCCTCCCCATGACACTCTTTCTCTGGAACTTGAGATCTTGTACCAAAATCCCAAATCCTAGGTTCGCCTATGGCAAGGATATGACACTCCTCTCCTTCCTTCTCTCTCTCTCCCTCTCATCCTCTCTCCTATAGGGACTGGTCCATGGCGCTACATCGAATTGAGCGCCACCGCCGTTGCCCTTTGCCTGCAAGTCACCGCCGCCGCCGAGTGGACGCGGGAGAGGAAGAGATAAGTGAAAGCGACCATGCGCTAGGGGCAGAGGAGGAGAGAAGTGACGGGGAGGAGTCAGCGGCGCAGTGGTGGTGGAGATAAGGAGGGGACGAGGGGCTCGAGAGGCGATTGGCGTCTCGAAGACCAGAACAATTGGTCGCTTTCACGCTCGCTGAGTCCACCCACCTTTTTACTGCAGCACACCCCTCTTTTCACCCGAATCCATGCACGCACCACACTGAACCAGCGGTCTCGCGGGGAAGGATGGCCTAGGTGTCATCAACCAAACCGCAAAGCCACAGACTAAGTTAAAACTGACGACCAGATGTTTGACAACAAGTTAAAAAGGACATAAAACATTACAGCGATGCATAAAGGGCACCCCAGATCAAAGGCGCAACAGAAATGCTCCAGTTATGCGGGTAGTGTAGCTAGATTTATATGTTCGACTAGATGACCTGTTGCGCCGATGGCGTAAAAGGCGAGAACGATCCGAGCTTTTAAACTATGCAAGTTAGAAATACTTCAACTGCGATGAAAGGTGTAGACGCGCATTGCGTAGGTTGGGCTGGCCAATATGGCAGCATACCAGCCAGATGGGCTTCTTATGCGGGCCTAGTGGGCCACCTGAAAAGTTCACTACGCAGCTGCAAACCTCTCGCTAGTGAGAACCCGTCGAGACGCTTTGAGAGACGGTGTGGTAGGGACGGACTCCGAAACCGCCTCTCGTGCTCGCTCGACGCTCGTTCCGTTCAAGTCGAGCCGTGACGCCTCATACCTTTATTGACAACATTATATTATACAACATCCAAAAAGAGTCCACCCTTCACCTGGTTCTCCGTCTTCATGGTGGCATGCAGATTTTTGTGAAGACCCTCATTGGCAAGACAATCACTGTGGAGGTTGAATCTTCGAACACCGTTGACAACGTGAAGGCCAAGATCCAGGACAAGGAGGGTATCCCCCCAGACCAGCAGCGCCTTATATTCACAGGCAAGCAGTTGGAGGATGGTCACACTCTGGTGGATTACAACATTCAGAAGGAGTCTACTCTCCACTTGGTGCTTCGCGTTCGTGGTGGCCAGTGAGTCCTTCGGGCTTTGAAAGTTATATTTGGAAGTCCGCGTCTGACGGCCTCTCACCCTGTCATCTCTGTGGTTACGAAGTCGTTATGTGTGCTCAAACTTACTCCTCTACCATTCATGAGAACACCTGATGCTGTCTTATAGCAGCTTGATCTCTGTTATGAATAAGTGAACCTAAATGTTCTTATCCTAGATGACTTGATGTTCTTATATCTTGTAATTACGGTTGAGTCACTGTTCTTATCCTTATCCTGGATGACTTGATGTTCTTATTTGTTATGAATAAGTGAACCCTGAACACCTTTTAACCTAAATGGGTCGCTAGTTGGCCATTCCACATGTCGACGTTTCATTGGCATCTCCTATACATTGGACGGATGACATCCGTCGCAAATGAGAATATGACACGTGGAAAATTTCCATTGGCGAATGAGAATATGACACGTGGAAAATTTCCATTGGTCCGGGCTATCGGATTCAAAACCGGCACCTGATAGCTTAACGGTGACCGGTTAAGGTGAATGTCACGTGTTGGTTACTCTCGACGAAAACACTTCCATGACACGCCATTTATCATCATGGAAGTGAACACTTCTTGATAATAAATTTAATATTGTCATGGAACACTTCTATGATAGCACAGGTATGACTATCTTCTTTCTCTCAAAAAACCGTGTAAGTGCATCTAGTGCCCCTTAGTGATTTTGGTGTATTGAAGACTTATATGTTAAGGGACTAATGTGTTTGTGAGTGTACACATGTTCTATAAGTCTATGTGGAGTTTGATATTTATGATGAAAGTCGACCCCTAAAAATGAATGTCTTCAGTGGAAGACTTTTTTTGAAGACTTTGAAACTGAGGAAATTGGTGTGACCTTGAAGACTTTGATATTGACGCGAGGTTTATGAAGCGTGAAGAATTTTTTTTCGTAGTTTCATTTTCTCTTTCTTGAGTCATAGGAAACACCGTAATGTTAAAGGGGGTCGAGGTAAAACTAAGGAAAAGTTTCCAAGATGCTCATCTCAAAATCCTACACCTACCCAATCCTTTCGAGTGAAGCCATTGGAAATCTCATACAGTTCAGTCAATTTCTTCAGTAACAGAGACAAAGATCTTCTGTTCTCTAAGGAATTTGTTCTGACTGAGGAGTTAGGAATTTGCTAGTGCGGATTGCCTACAAGTGAGGAACATGATAGCCCTGAGGAATTTGAGAGCTCAAATTTCTGACCGTTGTTGTGCTATGCGCCAATTGTCCCAAAATATCTTATCCACCTAATGGTCATATCACTGAAGGGCATTTATGTCTTATCATGTCGGGCTGCTCCCTAGGCTATAAATAGCCGCCCCCTACAACCACTAGTTGGTTGGCTACTCTGAGAGAAACTGACACTTGTCATTGAGAGCATCCCACCCTCCGAGGACTTTGAGCAAAAATCATCAGTGAGGAAAACCCAAACCCAAACACCTACAACCCGAAGTGATTGAGCATCGTTGAAGAGATTGTTCCTGTGTGGAACCGATGCTTATTACCTTTGAGGATTGTGCATCCTCCAGACGGTTAGGTGTCATATTCTAGAGCATCCAAGAGGAATTGGGATCCCCGAGTGACCGAGTCTGTGAAGGTTTGGAAGTCACCTAAAGACTTACCACGAGTGATTGGGCGAGGTCCGTGTGATCTTAGATCAAGGAGAATACAGCGAGGACTATGTGTCCTCAGGTTTAAATACCTAGCCACTCCAACCAGATGTACGAGTGTCATAGCAGTTGGAACTGGTCTACCAAATCATCGTCTTCACCAAGCTACTGGTTCTATTTCCTCAACCCTTTCATTTCCTCATTCATGTGTTCATGAAATTGATCATTACTGTTTGAAGACTTTGACTGAAGATTTCCTCTCTTTCCTCAATCATAATTCTTCAGTCACTTTGTCTTCAGCCTGCTTATCATGTTTACACGCTACTTGCACTCTGTTTATGTTTCATTTCATCATGATGACTATGCTACTGTTGTGTTATGCTTGCTACTTGAGTACTTATTCCGCTTCTTGTAGTTCGTTTCTTAGGAAATTCCTCAAGTTGAATTTCCTCAGTGATGAATTTGTAAAATCGCCTATTCACCCCCCTCTAGTCTATATAACGCACTTTCAATTGGTATCGGAGCAAGGTACTCCCTTGTTCTGTGTGATTTTGGTCTAACCACCTAGAGTTTTAGTTATGTCGACTGCAGGCATGATAAAGGTCTCGGCTGGGTGTCCTACCTTCGATGGGACGGACTACCCCTACTAGAAGAATAAGATGTGCATGCATCGAGGCAATTGACAACGATCTCTGGTACGTTGTGGAAAATGGCGTTCCCTCTATCACTCCTTACGTGAACGCTGCTGATGTTAAGAGATGCAAGCAACTCAACTCTCAAGCGAAAAATGTCATATGTGGCCATCTGAGAAAAGGACAGTATGGCAGAGTGAGTGCTTTGGAGACAACAAAGTTTATCTGGGATAGACTGTCCAAGGCCAACGAAGGAGTCTCAACTCAACGTGACTCCCGAGTTGACGTTCTTCGCAGTCTCTTCAACCACTTCAAAAGACTCCACAACGAAAATGTTCAGCAAACCTTTGATCTCCTCACTGACATCTCAAATGAGCTTCAAGCACTTGGTGCCACTGACATCACCGACCATGAGGCGGTGAATAAATTGCTGAGATCTCTTGATTCCTCATTCGATACACTTGCACTGATGATTCAAGAACATGGAGACTACAAGTCACTTGATCTTGCTGATATCCTCGAGAGGCTAAATACTCATGAGTTCCAACTTGCTGAGAAGAGAGACCTCTACGGACAAAGCTATGGAAGATCACACACACTGAAGGCCAAGGCAGTTTCCGAATCTGAAGGAGAAGATTCTAATAGCAGCCTTGGTGATCCTGAAGAACTAAGCTAGGAGCTAGAAATGCTCATGAGGAAGTTCCAAAAGTTCTCAAGACGTGGTCGCTTTGGAAAATCTTCAAAAAATGATGACATGAGATCAGATTCCTCATCCCTCGATTATAAGAAGAGGACTTGCCACAAATGCAAGAAACCTGGCCACTACATTACTGATTGTCCTTAGTGGGTGAAGAAATAAAAGAAGAAGAAGTACAAGGATGACAGTTCTGATGACTCAAAGAAGAAGAAGAAGAAATCTTCAAAGTCCTCATCATCAAAATCTTCATCTCACAAGAAGAGCAGTTCCAAAAAGGCTCAGGCATTTATTGGCAAGGAAATTGACTCTGAAGCTGAATCTGAGGAAAATGAGGAAGAGGAGGAATCTGAGGAGTCAGACTCTGGTGTGGCAAGCCTAGCCCTCGCTACTGCTTTCGTCAGCAAGTCCATCTTCAACACTGAGGAAAATGACTTTGCCAACACTGCTGACAATGACAACGATGATTACGCTCCCACCTATTGCTTCATGGCAAAAAGTGCCAAGGATGATCAACCCAAAGCTACTGAGTGGGTCCTCGACAGTGGATGTACAAATCACATGACCGGTGACAAGAACTTATTGATGGACACTGCTTTATCTCCATCGCATCTGAAGCATATCACCTACGACACATGGACAAAGTCATGCTTGTCGAGTCCCTAGGATACAACCTCATGTCTGTCTCAATGGTTTGTGATCTTGACATGGTTGTTGTCTTTGCAAATATCGTTGCATTGTGCTCATGGAATCTGATAATTCCAAAGTCTTCGAAGGCTTTAGGAGAGGAGACTTGTATATTGTTGGTTTCTCTGCAGGACCACAGCCTGCCACATGTCTACTTGCAAAAGCTTCAGAAGGTTGGTTATGGCACCGACGACTAGGTCATGCTGGCATGAGGAACTTACATACACTCATGAAGAAGAAACATGTCATTGGCATCGAGGGTGTCAAATTCCTCAAAGACCACCTTTGTGGGGCTTGTGAGGTTGGAAAGATGACCAAGTCCAAGCATCCCTCAAAGACTATCATGACTACCACTCGTCCTTTTGAATTGCTTCACATGGATCTCTTTGGCCCTACTTACTATGCCACACTAACAAATGCAGCATCTCTATATGGCTTTGTTATTGTTGATGACTATTCTCGTTACACCTGGGTGCATATCATCACTTACAAAATTGAAGTGCGGGAAGTCTTCAAATGATTTTCCTCAAGGGCATCGACGAACTTCAGTGTGAAGATCAAGCACATTAGGAGTGACAATGGGACCGAGTTCAAGAATACTGGTCTTGATGACTATCTTGATGAACTTGGTACTACTCACGAGTTATCTACCCCATATACTCCTCAACAGAATGGCGTCGTGGAGTGCAACAACAGGACTCTTGTTGAGATGGCTCGCACTATGCTTGATGAATACAAGACGCCTCGTCACTTCTGGCCTAAGGCTATTGATACTGCATGCCACATCATCAAGGGGGTATATCTTCACAAATTCTTCAAAAAGACCTCATATGAACTCCTCACTGACAAGAAACCCAATGTGAGTTATTTCAAAGTCTTCGGTGCTAAATGTTGGATTAGAGATCCTCATCACAATTCTAAATTTGCACTGAAAGCACATGAATGTTTTATGCTTGGTTACGGAAAGGACTCGCACACCTACAAAGTCTTCAACACCTTTCAACACAAGGTTGTTGAAACTATAGACGTGTTGTTCGATGAAACTAACGGCTTGCAAAGAGAGCACCTACCTCCTGTGCTAGATGAAATGTCTCCTGAGGAATCCGTCAAGTTCAAGGCTACTGAGGATGACATACCCACTGAAGAATCTGCTGAAGAAGTCATTCCAGAACGTGAAGAAAATTATGCTGGTGCATCTGAGAAAAATGGCTCTGAAGAAAATGCTGAGCCCAATCAACGTCGTCAACTTGCTCATCCTCGCGCTGCAAATGAAGTGCAGATCGAGAAAATCATCGATGACATCAACGCACCAGGTCCTCTCACACACTCGAGCTTCACATTTATCTAACTTTTGTGGGCACTTTACTTTTGTCTCTATCACAGAGCCCACCAAAGTTCATGAGGCATTTCTGAAGCCTGAGTGGATTCAAGCAATGCAAGAGGAATTACATCAATTTGAGCTCAACAATGTCTGGGAGCTTGTCAAGCGACCAGACCCACGCAAGCACAATATCATCGGTACCAAATGGATCTACCGCAACAAGCAAGATGAAAATGGCCTTGTTGTGAGGAATAAGGCTCGTCTTGTAGCTCAAGGCTGCACACAGGTTGAAGGAATTGATTTCGATGAAACTTTTTCACCTGTTGCTAGACTTGAGGCTATTCACATATTGCTTGCTTATGCTAACCATCATAATATCATATTATATCAAATGGATGTGGAAAGTGCATTACTCAATGGTAAGCTTGAGGAAGAAGTATATGTTGCTCAACCACCACGTTTTGAAGATCCTAAGCATCCTGACAAAGTCTTCAAACTCAATAAGGTCCTCTGTGGCCTCAAGCAGGCCCCTCGGGCGTGGTATGATACTTTGAAGGAATTCCTCATGAAGAAAGGCTTCAAACCCGGTTCAATTGACCCAACTCTTTTCACCAAAAGCAATGATGATGAATTATTTGTGTGCCAAATTTATGTTGATGATATCATCTTTGGCTGTACTAACCAACGTTACATTGACGAATTTGCTTATATGATGAGTGAGCAATATCAAATGTCTATGATGGGAGAATTGAAATTCTTCTTAGGTCTTCAAATTCGTCAACAACGCAATGGCATCTTCATATCTCAAGAGAAATACCTCAAGGATGTGTTGAGGAAATTCGGCTTGCAAGAATGCAAAGGCGTTAAAATCCCTATGCCCACAAATGGCCATCTATGCACTGATGAAAATGGTAAAGACTTCGATCAAAAGGCATACCGCTCCATGATTGCCTTTTTATTGTATCTATGTGCCTCTAGGCCAGATATTATGTTTAGTGTTTGCATGTGTGCCTGTTTTCAAGCTACACCGAAGGAATCACACCATAAGGTTGTGAAACATATTCTTCGATATCTAGCTCACACTCCAACACTTGGATTTTGGTATCCCAAGGGCTCGACTTTTGATCTCATTGGATATTCTTGTCGGGGAACGTAGCATGCAATTTCAAAAAAAATTCCTACGATCACGCAAGATCTATCTAGGAGATACATAGCAACGAGAGGGGAAGAGTGTGTCCACATACCCTCGTAGACTGAAAGCGGAAGCGTTAGCTTAACTCAGTTGATGTAGTCGAATGTTTTCTCGATTCAACCGATCAAGCACCGAACGTACGACACCTCCGAGTTCTGCACACGTTCAGCTCAATGACGTCCCTCGAACTCTTGATCCAGCAAAGTGTCGCGGGAGAGTTTCATCACCACGACGGCGTGGTGACGGTGATGGTGATGTGATCCGCGCAGGGCTTTGCCTAAGCACTACGACAATATGACCGGAGGAGTAAACGGTGGAGGGGGGCACCGCACACGGCTAAGAAACAATTGATGTGCTTAGAGGTGCCCCCCGGCCCCCGTATATAAAGGAGGGAGAGGGGAGGAGGCCGACCTAGGGCGCGTCAAGTGGGGAGGAATCCCACTTGGACTCCTAGTCCTATTCGCCCCCTTCCTTCTATCGGAGGGGAAAAGGGGGAAGGAGAGGGAGAGGGGGAAGGAAAGGGGGGCCGTGCCCCCTCCTCTTGTCCAATTCGGACTCCCCATGGGGGGGCACCCCCTTGTGGGCTTCCTTGCCTCTCTCCTATGGCCCATATGGTCCATTACTTCCACCGGGGGGTTCCGGTAATCCCTCGGTACTCCGATAAAAACCCGAAAAACTTCAGAACCATTCCGATGTCCGAATACTATCGTCCAATATATCAATCTTTACCTCGGCCATTTCGAGACTCCTTGTCATGTCCGTGATCTCACCCGGGACTCTGAACAATCTTCGGTCACAAAAAAACATAACTCATAATACAAATCATCATCGATAGTTAAGCGTGCGGACCCTACGGGTTCGAGAACTATGTAGACATGACCGAGACACATCTCTGATCAATAACCAACAGCGGAACCTGGATGCTCATATTGGTTCCTACATATTCTACGAAGATCTTTATCGGTCAAACCGTAATGACAACATACGTCATTCCCTTTGTCATCGGTATGTTACTTGCTCGAGATTCGATCGTCGGTATCTTCATACCTAGTTCAATCTCATTACCGGCAAGTCTCTTTACTTTTTCCATAATACATCATCCCGCAACTAACTTATTAGTCACATTGCTTGCAAGGTTTATCATGATGTGTATTACCGAGAGGGCCCAGAGATACCTCTCCGATACTCGGATGGACAATCCTAATCCCAATCTATGACAACCCAACAAAGACCTTCGGAGATACCTGTAGAACATCTTTATAATCACCCAGTTACGTTGTGACGTTTGATAGCACACAAGGTATTCCTACGGTATTCGGGAGTTGCATAATCTCATAGTCAAAGGAATATGTATAAGTCATGAAGAAAGCAATATCAATAAAAATGAAAGATCATTATGCTAAGCTAACGGATGTGTCTTGTCCATCACATCATTCTCCTAATGATGTGATCCCGTTCATCAAATGACAACATGTCACATCCCTAGATCTGGTATGCTCATGGCTAGCTAGTCATTTGTGCATCATGTTTAAATTCCATTTAATTTTGAAATGGGGATTTGTGAAACCCTCAGAATCATTTTGGAAATGACCTAAATAAAAATTGCTCCAAAAAGGTCCAGGAAAATGCTCATGTTTCTCTCTGAAAATATTGGGCAGAGATAAAAGTCAAACCAATATTTTCAGGATCTCATAAGTATTTATTTTGGGCATTTGGAATTAATGCAGTAATTATTTGCCTTGGATATATATTATTATATATATAAAATATTGTCCAAAAATTATGCCATTTATAAAGGAGCTCTGGAATAATACCACTAGCTCATATAAAAATTGGCATAAGTAAATAAAATTATTTAGTATTTTAAATTAGTCAAACAAATGTCAGAATATTAGAAAAGAAAACAAAAGGGGATAAAACCTTACCTGACTTACCTCCCCTGCGGCCCAGCCCCTGTGCGGCCTGGCCGGCCCAGCTGGCCAGCCCCGGCCCAGCCGCCTCCCTCCTCTGTCGTCTTCTCCCCCTCGCCAAGCAGGTGCGTGCCCGCGCCACAGCCACCGCGGCCACGTGCCCGGCCACCTCCTGCTTCGTCCTCCTCGTCGCCCTGGACACCCTGGAACGACGCCACGCGCCGCCCCGGGTCCTCCCCCACTCTCTCTCGCTCTCCCCCTCCCCTGGTCTCTCCCCACGCCGCCGAACGCCACCGCCGCCGCTGCTCGCCGAGCCGTAGCCACCGCACCCCTCGAGAGCATCCGAGACGCCCCGAGCTCCGCGTCGTCGACCTCGCCTCCCCTGCTGCCACGCGAGCCCGAGGCACCATCGCGACGCCATCGCCATCTTCTCCATCTCCATCCACCGGAGATCGCCACCGCTGCTCGCCGCCGTCCGTGCTTCCCCAAGGCCGCCAACCAGCTCTCTCGATCCGCTGTGAGCTCCTCTACCTAGCCCCCTACCTCCCGTGCTCGACACGCGCAGTAGCCACCGCCCCTTCGATCCCGAGCACCCCTCGCCGCCGGCCATGTCGCCGTCGTGGCTACGGCCGTGCAAGCACGCGTCCGAGCGCACCACCGCATTCAGTACGTCCTCAGGAGCCTAACGCACGCACTCCGTCGCCCTGCCGTGCACCGTAGCCCCCTTTTCCTCTCCGCCCGAACTCCGGCGCCGCCGCGAGCTCTGCTCCGGCGAGCTCCGGCCACCCTGCGCCCTGCTGCTGCCTCGGCTCGATGCGGCCGAGCGAGGGCTTCCTCCTGGTGCCCCCAGGACGCCAAACGGTGACCCGCACGAGAAACCCGAGAAACTCCGGCGAAACCTCGCCGCGTTTTTGGTCGCCGCCGACCAAGCTCCGGCGAGCTGACGTGGCGCTGGCTTAAGTAGTGCTAATGACCCTGCTAATACCCCCTAGAGTCACTGACGCGTGGGCCATGCCCTGTTTAGTTTAGGTGTTAGTTCAGTTAGCGCTAATTAACTCGGTTAATTAGTTATCTCTCTGACAGTGGGCCCAGCGCTACTAATCTTTTAATTAGGATTAAAATAACCCCTGTTTAACCCAGGTCACCGACGTGGACCCCACACGCCAGTTTGACCCTGGTCAGCCCGGTTGACTTCTTGACGCAGCATGACGTCATGTCAAGCGCAATATTATATTTTCTCGAATTAAAATAAATCAGGAATTTCCGAATATATTCAAAACTTCAATAAATCATATAAATTCAACCGTAGCTCAGATTGAAATAATTTATATATGAAAATTATCAGAAAAATTCAATCTATCCATCTGTACTAGTTTCATGCATGGCAAAACAACTTATACTTGCTGCATAGGTGAAAACTTATGAATGGCATTTATAAGAGCTTATTTTGAGTTGCATTTGAACCTTTGGTTCAAATGGACTTCATTCAAATTGAATACCAGTTGCATTAGCTCAAACAGCATCACATCTACATGCCATGTTCATGCATCATATTGTTGCATATGATTGTGTATTGATTGCCGCACTGCTCTTTCTCGATAGGTCCCGCTCCGAGACGCTCCCGAGTACTGCCTGTGAAGCGGTGCCTCCCTTGTTGATTTACCGGTGCAAGCAAACCCCTTGTTCATTCCGATACAATCCTACTCTCTCGCTCCTGCTCTCGTTATTGCATTAGGACAACAACGATTCATCTGCTACTTTGTGCTGCGGTAGTTGAACCCATTCCTCCGCATGACCCGTCATTGCCACAAGAATAGTTGAAAACCCACTAGCATGTGTAGGAGTTGATTGAGCCATGTTGTGTTCCTACCATGCTATGCCTGCTATTGCTTAGAGTTGTGTCGGGTCTGATTCATTGGGAATGAATTGGAGTACAGTTCTATGTTCGATGTTTGAGAGTGAAGTGTGTGAACACGATTTGGTAAAGGTAGCGGTGAGAGGCCATGTAGGAGTACATGGTGGGTTGTCTCACCGGAACCGCCCTTAAGCACTGAGTTCTATGTATGTTGTCCAATGACTCGATACTACCACACATTGGGCTCCGGCGCCCAAGCCCTCTCGACTTATTAACCGACTTGATCTCTGTCCGTGAGTCGCAACTAGTTTCGTGTTTGTAGGTAGTGCTATTTTTCTACCAAGTGGCACCCGAGGTGGGCTTGGGACAGACTAGGCACAGGTGGCACGGTGTACCAAGTGGCACCGGATGGTGGGCTTGGAAACCCTGCTCACATCGTTTGGGGCCGTGAGCGACACCCCGGCCGGATCTCCTTGCGGATGGAACCCGAATAGGCGATAAGCCTGGACTAGAGTCTTGTGTGGTTAGTCAGGTCGTGGCCGACACCCTCGCCAGGCTTCCGCTTGAAGGTTGCCGAGATACATGACGTGTATATGGCGGTAAGTGGCGAGAGCGTGTGTGAAGAAGTACACCCCTGCAGGGTTATCATGATCTATTCGAATAGCCGTGTCCTCGGTTATGGACTTCTTGGATGCTTACGTGGTACATAGACAACTTGAAGTGGATACTCTAAAATTCTCAAGACAAGTGTGAGTGCTATGGATGGCCTTCCCGTATGGAGACAGGAATGAATCCGTAGTATAGTATTGTGTGGTGATTAGTGGACTCGTGTACGTTGTCTCACCTCAAGAGTTTCTGGTAGTCGTAGAACAGGTTAGCCACAGAGTCAAAGCTGGCTTGCTGCAACTAAACTCCACATTACCTTCTTGATACTAATGCATGTATAATAGGATCTGATGTAAGTCTTGCTGAGTACCTTTGTACTCACATTGCTTTATTTATGTTTTTGCAGCGGAGACTTCGGTCTTACTAGTAGTTCCGCTTGGACTTCGACGAGTAGCTTGTTACCTCAGCTACGATCTTGTACCCTTGGGAGGGTCTTGTAGATAGTCAGCTTCTCGGTTTTTTCTTTTGTAGTTTTCCGTACTCGGACATGTAATGCTTCCGCTTGTTGCTTGTATGTTTCAATGATGGGTCATGTGACCCTGTTTGTATTTAATGCTATGTGGCTCTTCCGAGCTTTTATCTATATGAGTTTGCGTTATGTTGTGATGCCATGTTGTACAGCACATACTTGCATGTTATGCGTACGTGTAACTTGTATTGCTATGTGTGGGATCCGACAACCTAGTTGTTTATCCTTGGTAGCCTCTCTTATGGGGAAATGTAGTCTCGTGCTTCGAGCGATAGTAGTCCGCTACAGCCCGGTTCACCGGAGTCCTGCTAGCCCAAGACTACTGCTTGGACACTTGATGGCGGCATGTGTTTCACTTCGTTCCTATGTCTGTCCTTTGGGGAAATGTCACGCAGTGATATTCGAGTCCCGCCTAGCTCTGCTACAGCCCGGATACCGGAGTCCTGTTAGCCCAAAGTGCTTCAGCCCGAATTTTTACGTTGATGACCGACATGCTTGATGTGATTCATGTATGCCTGTCCCCATAGGTTAGTGCCACTTTGGGTTCACGACTAGTCATGTCGGCCCGGGTTCTCTGTCATATGGATACTAGCGACACTATCATATACGTGAGCCAAAAGGCGCAAACGGTCCCGGGCCATGGTAAGGCGACACCCGTGGGAATACCGTGCGTGAGGCCGCAAAGTGATATGATGTGTTACATGCTAGATCGGTGTGACTTAGGATCGGGTCCCGACAGCTTTGGTATCGAGCTTTGTCGCTGTAGGATTTCCAAGCCAACCTGGTCAAGTTGAGTCTAGAAATGCTTTAGCTATATAGGGGAATTGATTGTGGAAGGGAACGTAAGGCTCTTTTTACTCCTTTACCTCATGGCCTCTGATCTGAGTCGTCCTATCTTTCCTACGGGGTTAAGGAACTAGGCTATCTCTTCTGTCTATCAGGATCACGTGTTACTACTCCATAGCTCCATAGGGTTGGTTGATCAGAGTCATACCCCCAGTTTTCGAGTACCCTCGGTGTAGCATGTTTAGTATTATCCCAGAACCTTTGAATGATGATGTTGAGTATGGTGCTACCCCATTTTAGCAGGATGTCTCATTTTGAACATTTTACTGCCGTTATGCTGCCGGAATTGCCCCAGGAGTTCAAGAGTTACTAATTTCCGTGTCCTACATTTTTCAGTATGTAGTGATGTTGATTCCGTCCTTGGTTTCGCTCTCGGGATGTCATCGCTTAAGCGAAGTTCTGTTGCTCGTAGCCAAAACCACGGAGATGGTAGGGATGAGGATCCTCCCGACCAGCCTTCATTGGCAAAGTTTATGTTAGAGATGGAGAGGAACAAGCGTGAGTCTAACCGTTTGTTGGCACGTATCGAGGAGAACACCGCACATCAGTCCAAAGGGTTTGCAACCATTCATGACTTCATTCGCTTGCACCCACCTACCTTTCATCATTCCATCGAGCCACTCGATGCAGATGACTGGCTCCGTAGTATTACACGCAAGCTCCGCTCTGCGAACGTAGCTGAAAGTGACAAGGTCACCTATGCTGCATACCACCTGGAAGGTCATGCTAGTCTTTGGTGGCAGAACTATGAGGCTATGCTTCCAGCTGGTCAGATTCCAACCTGGAGAGATTTCATTGAGGCTTTTCGCGAGCATCACATTCCTGAAGCCCTCATTGATCGCAAGAGAGAAGAGTTCTGTAGTTTCACCCAGAGTGAGATGGCTGTTGATGCTTACAGCAGAGAGTTTGAGAACCTTGCCCGTTATGCCACAGAAGAAGTGTCCACTGACGCCAAGAAGCAGGCTAGGTTCCGGAAGGGTCTCAACCCCAAGTTGCGTCGTGATCTCCACCTGCACCATTGTGATACATTCCAGGCTCTTGTGAACAAGGCCATTAATGCAGAAATAGCTCAGCTCACTTACGAGGAGTCTCGTAAGCACAACCGTGAATTGGTTTCTTCCTCCGGTTCTGGTTCCCAGAAGCGCCGGATTTGGATTCCAAACTCTGCTCTTCCACCCGGATATTCACCGAGGCCATCCTATATGGCGCCTCACCCAGTTCAGTTACATGCTCCACCCAGGCCTATTGGTAGACCACTTGTCAATGCGGGTCCACGTCTAACTTCAGGGACTTGCTTCACATGCGGAGAGCCAGGACACTATGCACGTGACTGCTCTCAAGCCAGTTATGCTCCACCCCAGCCCGAGAAGCCTGTTGGTTGTGTTAAGCCATCACGCAAGATGATCAGTGTCAAGTCAGCTCCCATTGAACGTGGACGTGTGCATCACGTCACAGCTAAAGACGCCCATGATGATCCGGATGTCGTTCTTGGTACCCTCCTTGTCAACTGTCATCCCGCCTCAGTTCTATTCGATACTGGAGCATCTCATTCCTTCATTTCTGAAAGCTATGCTAACTTGCACAACATGTCATTTTGTGATATGCCCTCTCCGCTAGTCATTCAAACTCCTGGATCCAAATGGCAAACTTCTTGTGTAAGCCATGGTAACGAAATCCTTGTTGACAGACTTGTATTCCTTGCCTCACTTGTAGCCCTCAAGTCTTCAGATATTAACATCATCTTGGGTATGAACTGGATGACAGCTCATCATGCCAAGATTGATTGTTTCACTAGGTCTGTTCAGCTTACACACCCATCTGGCAAGATAGTCACTGTCTCCACTAGAGTTGCAAAGCGTCAACTCTATTCTCTTAATGCCAGCCCTCTTCCAGACCTTGAAGATATCCCGGTAGTCCGTTACTTTCCGGATGTTTTTCCCAGAGGAACTGCCAGGTGTTCCACCTGACAAAGATGTAGAGTTCGTCATAGCTCTTATTCCGGGAACCGCCCCAATCTCTAGGAGACCTTATAAGATGGCACCCTTAGAACTAGCTGAGCTTAAGAAACAACTTGATGAGTCCTTGCAAAAGGGTTTCATCCGTCCTAGTTCTTCTCCTTGGGCTTGCCCCGTCCTCTTCGTCAAGAAGAAGGATGGTACGGACCGGATGGTTGTAGATTATCGTCCCGTTAATTTGGTCACGATAAAGAACAAGTATCCGCTCCCCAGGATCAACGATCTGTATGATCAGCTCGCTGGATCCTCGCCTTTTTCAAGATGGATTTGAGGTTAGGCTACCACCAAATCAAGATCAGGAATGGAGACATTCCCAAAACAGCCTTTGTCACTCGTTATGGCCAGTATGAGTACACCGTCATGTCCTTTGGTCTAACCAACGCTCCAGCTACATTCTCCCGCTTGATGAACTCGATCTTCATGGAGTACTTAGATAAATTTGTCGTGGTTTACCTCGATGATATTCTTATTTATTCGAAGAACGAGGAAGAGCATGCCGAACATCTTAGACTTGTGCTAGAAAAACTCAGAGAGCACCGCCTTTATGCCAAGTTCTCCAAGTGTGAATTTTGGTTGCCAGAGGTGACCTACCTAGGCCACGTAATCTCTGGTAAGGGCATTGCTGTCAATCCCGAGAGAGTTCAGGCCGTTCTTGATTGGACTCCACCTGAAACCGTTAAACAAGTTAGGAGTTTCCTTGGTCTAGCCAGCTATTGTCGCCGCTTTGTTGAAAACTTCTCCAAAGTAGCTAAACCCCTCACGGAACTTCTCAAGAAAGATAAAAAGTTTGAGTGGTCCCCACAGTGTGAGTACAGTTTTCAAGAACTGAAAAGACGCCTGACTACTGCTCCCATACTGGTGCCACCGGATTTCACTAAAGACTTTGTTATCTACTGCGGCGCCTCACGACAGGGACTAGGTTGCATTCTTATGCAGGATCGTCATGTGATTGCCTATGCATCCCGTCAGTTGCATCCACATGAGGAGAATTATCCTACACATGATCTAGAGCTTGCAGCCGTAGTCTATGCACTCAAGACCTGCGACATTACCTTCTTGGTAAACGCTATAGATCTACACCGATCACCAGAGTCTCAAGTATATCTTCACCCAACCAGATTTGAACCTTAGGCAAAGACGTTGGTTGGAGTTGATCACAGATTATGATCTAGGGATTACCTACACCCCAGGCAAGGCCAATGTCATGGCTGATGCTCTAAGTCAGAATCCTATTGCAACAATCTCATGTTGCAGCAAGGCCAACCACTTCTTCATGAGGAATTCTGTAAGCTTAATCTTCACATTGCTCCTCACGGATTCCTCTCTACCTTGGTGGCGAAACCTGATCTTGAAGATCGGATTGTCGCTGCTCAAAAGCAAGACATGGGAATTTCTCGGATCAAGAGAAACATTAAGAAGGGAGTGGGTGGACGTTTCTCTATGGATGATCGTGGTGTTGTCTTCTTTGAGAATCGTTTGGTGGTTCCCAAGAATCAACATCTGTGACAATTGATTCTTAAGGAGGCGCATGAATCTCCTCTCACAATTCATCCCGGTAGTACTAAGATGTAGCAGGACCTACGCCAGAGGTTCTGGTGGACTAGGATGAAGAGAGAAATTGCTCAGTTTATTGCTAACTGTGACGTTTGTCGTCGCGTTAAAGCAGAGCATCAAAGGCCTGCTGGCACCCTTCAGCCCTTAGCCATTCCCGAGTGGAAATGGGATAAAGTTGGTATGGATTTCATCACCGGTTTTCCCAGGACCAAGAAAGGGAATAATGCTATCTTCATAGTCATTGATCGTCTCTCCAAAGTGGCGCACTTCCTTCCTGTTCGAGAGAGTATCACTGCTAGTCAGCTCGCTGACTTATACATTTCTCGAATAGTGTCACTCCATGGTGTTCCACTAGAGATCAATTCAGACCGTGGTAGTCTTTTCACTTCTCATTTCTGGGAGAGTTTCCAAACTGCCATGGGAACCCATCTTTTCTTGATGACCGCTTCCACCCTCACCAAGTGGTCGGTGGAAAGGGTCAACCAAATTCTCGAAGACATGCATAGAGCTTGCGTTATCTCATTCGGTATGGATTGGGAGAAATGTCTTCCTTTTGCCGAGTTTGCCCATAACAATAGCTATCAATCCAGTCTCAAGAAAGCTCCTTTTGAGATTCTCTATGGACGAAGATGTCGAACACCTTTGAACTGGTCAGAAACCGGTGAAAGACAATTCTTTGGACCGGATATGATCCAGGAGGCAGAAGAGCAAGTTCGCATCATTCGTGAGAATTTGAAAACAGCTCAATCTCGTCAAAAGAGCCAGTATGACCGTCGTCATAAGGAAGTGGCTTATGAAGTTGGCGACAAAGCTTACCTTCGGGTTACTCCTCTAAAGGGTACCCATCGTTTCGGTATCAAGGGCAAGTTGGCTCCTCGTTACATTGGCCCCTTTCGCATTCTCGCTAAACGAGGAGAGGTTGCCTACCAGTTGGAACTACCCCCACAACTTTCTCGAGTTCATGATGTCTTCCACGTCTCTCAACTCAGGCATTGCTTCTCGGATCCTATCCGCGGAGTGGACCACGAAACGCTTGATCTCCAAGATAACCTCACATACCGAGAGTACCCGGTTCGCATTCTTGATCAAGCAGAGCGTGTTACCCGACGTCAGAACATCAAGTTTCTCAAGGTTCAGTGGTCTCATCATTCCGAGAGAGAAGCTACTTGGGAGCGAGAAGATCGTCTTCGACTGGAGTACCCCGCTTTCTTTCCGTCGACCCCTGAATCTCGGGACGAGATTCTTTCAAGTGGGGGCGAGTTGTCACATCCCTAGTTCTGGTATGCTCATGGCTAGCTAGTCATTTGTGCATCATGTTTAAATTCCATTTAATTTTGAAATGGGGATTTGTGAAACCCTCAGAATCATTTTGGAAATGACCTAAATAAAAATTGTTCCAAAAAGGTCCAGGAAAATGCTCATGTTTCTCTCTGAAAATATTGGGCAGAGATAAAAGTCAAACCAATATTTTCAGGATCTCATAAGTATTTATTTTGGGCATTTGGAATTAATGCAATAATTATTTGCCTTGGATATATATTATTATATATATAAAATATTGTCCAAAAATTATGCCATTTATAAAGGAGCTCTGGAATAATACCACTAGCTCATATAAAAATTGGCATAAGTAAATAAAATTATTTAGTATTTTAAATAAGTCAAACAAATGTCAGAATATTAGAAAAGAAAACAAAAGGGGATAAAACCTTACCTGACTTACCTCCCCTGCGGCCCAGCCTCAGGCGGCCTGGCCGCCCAATCCCAGCCAGCCCGCCCAGCCGCCTCCTCTCCTGTCGTCTTCTCCCCTCGCCAAGCAGTGTGCGTGCCAGCGCCACGCCCACCGCGCCACGTGCCCGCCACCTCCTGCTTCGTCCTCCTCGTCGCTCGACACCACGAACGACGCCACGCCGCCCGGTCCTTCCCCACTCTCTCTCGCTCTCCCCCTCCCCTGGTCTCTCTCCCACGCTCCCGGCCGAACGCCACCGCCGCCGCTGCTCGCCAGAGTCAGTAGCCACCGCACCCTCGAGAGCATCTCGAGACGCCCCGAGCTCCGCGTCGTCGACCTCGCCCTCCTGCTGCCACGTGAGCACGGAGGCACCACTGCGACGCCATCGCCATCTTCTCCATCTCCAGCCACCGGAGATCGCCACCGCCGTTCGCCGTCCGTCGTGCTTCCCCAAGGCGGCCAACCAGCTCTCTGGATCCGTCGTGAGCTCCTTTACCTAGCCCCTATCTCCCGTGCTCGACACGCCGCGTAGCCACCGCCCCTTCGATCCCGAAGCACCTCGCCGCCGACCATGTCGCCGTTGTGCTACGGCCGTAAGCACACGTCCGAAGCGCACCACCGCATTCAAGACGTCCTCGGGGAGCCTAACGCGACGCACTCGCGCCGCTGCCGTGCACCGTAGCCCCCTTTTCCTCTCCGCCCGAACTCCGGCGCCGCCCTGAAGCTCTGCTCGGCGAGCTCCGCCACCTCGCGCCTGCTGCTGCCTCGGCTCGTGCGGCGAGCGAGGGCTTCTCTGGTGCCCCGGACGCCAAACGGTGACCCGCGACGAAACCCGAGCAACTCCGGCGAAACCTCGCGCGTTTTTAATCGCCGCCGACCAAGCTCCGGCGGTGACGTGGCGCTGGCTTAAGTAGTGCTAATGACCCTGCTAATACCCCCTAGAGTCACTGACGCGTGGGCCATGCCCTGTTTAGTTTAGGTGTTAGTTTAGTTAGCGCTAATTAACTCGGTTAATTAGTTATCTCTCTGACAGTGGGCCCAGCGCTACTAATCTTTTAATTAGGATTAAAATAACCCCCTGTTTAACCCCGTGTCACTGACGTGTGGACCCCACACGTCAGGTTTGACCCTGGTCAGCCCCGGTTGACCTGCTGACGCAGGCATGACGTCATGCTGGCGCAATATTATATTTTCTGGAATTAAAATAAATCAGGAATTTCCAGAATATATTCAAAACTTCAATAAATCATATAAATTCAACCGTAGCTCAGATTGAAATAATTTATATATGAAAAAGTATCAGAAAAATTCAATCTATCCATCTGTACTAGTTTCATGCATGACAAAACAACTTATACTTGCTGCATAGGTGAAAACTTATGAATGGCATTTATAAGAGCTTATTTTGGAGTTGCATTTGAACCTTTGGTTCAAATGGACTTCATTCAAATTGAATACCAGTTGCATTAGCTCAAACAACATCACATCTACATGCCATGTTCATGCATCATATTGTTGCATATGATTGTGTATTGATTGCCGGCACCGTTCCTTCTCGATAGGTCCTGCTCCGAGACGCCCCAGTACACATGCGTGAAGCAGTGCCTCCCTTGTTGATTTACCAGGCAAGCAAACCCCTTGTTCATTCCGATACAATCCTACTCTCTCGCTCCTGCTCTCGGTTATTGCATTAGGACAACAACGATTCATCTGCTACTTTGTGCTGCGGTAGTTGAACCCATTCCTCTGCATGACCTGTCATTGCCACAGGAATTAGTTGAAAACCCACTAGCATGTGTAGGAGTTGATTGAGCCATGTTGTGTTCCTACCATGCTATGCCTGCTATTGCTTAGAGTTGTGTCGGTCTGATTCATTGGGAATGAATTGGAGTATAGTTCTATGTTACGATCTTTGAGAGTGAAGTGTGTGAACACGATTTGGTAAAGGTAGCGGTGAGAGGCCATGTAGGAGTACATGGTGGGTTGTCTCACCGGAACCGTCCTAAGCACGAGTTCTATGTATGTTGTCCAATGACTCGATACTACCACACATTGGGCTCCAGCGCCCAAGCCCTCTCGACTTATTAACCGACTTGATCTCTGCCCGTGAGTCGCAACTAGTTTCGGTGTTTGTAGGTAGTGCTATTTTTCTACCAAGTGGCACCCGCGAAATGGGCTTGGGACAGACTAGGCACAGTGGCACGGTGTACCAAGTGGCACCGGATGGTGGGCTTGGAAACCCTGCTCACATCGTTTGGGGCCGTGGCGACACCCGGCCGGATCTCCTTGCGGATGGAACCCGAATAGGCGATAAGCCCGGACTAGAGTCTTGTGTGGTTAGTCGGTCGTGGCCGACACCCTCGCCAAAGCTTCCGCTTGAAGGTTGCCGAGATACATGACGTGTATATGGCGGTAAGTGGCGAGAGCGTGTGAAGAAGTACACCCTGCAGGTTATCATGATCTATTCAATAGCCGTGTCCTCGGTTATGGACTTCTTGGATGCTTACGTGGTACATAGACAACTTGAAGTGGATACTCTAAAATGCTCAAGACAAGTGTGAGTGCTATGGATGGCCTTCCCGTATGGAGACGGGAATGAATCCGTAGTATAGTATTGTGTGGTGATTAGTGGACTCGTGTACGTTGTCTCACCTCAAGAGTTTCTGGTAGTCGTAGAACAGGTTAGCCACAGAGTCAAAGTTGGCTTGCTGCAACTAAACTCCACATTACCTTCTTGATACTAATGCATGTATAATAGGATCTGATGTAAGTCTTGCTGAGTACCTTTGTACTCACGTTGCTTTATTTATGTTTTTGCAGCGGAGACTTCGGTCTTACTAGTAGTTCCGCTTGGACTTCGACGAGTAGCTTGTTACCTCAGCTACGATCTTGTACCCTTGGGAGGGTCTTGTAGATAGTCAGGCTTCTCAGTCTTTTTCTTTTGTAGTTGTCTGTACTCAGACATGTAATGCTTCCGCTTGTTGCTTGTATGCTCTGAATGATGGGTCATGTGACCCCTGTTTGTATTTAATGCTATGTGGCTCTTCTGAGCTTTTATCTATATGAGTTTGCGTTATGTTGTGATGCCATGTTGTACAGCACATACTTGCATGTTATGCGTACGTGTAACTTGTATTGCTATGTGTGGGATCCGACAACCTAGTTGTTTATCCTTGGTAGCCTCTCTTATGGGGAAATGTAGTCTCGTGCTTCTGAGCGATAGTAGTCCGCTACAGCCCGGTTCACCGGAGTCCTGCTAGCCCAGCACTACTGCTTGGACACTTGACTGGCCGGCATGTGTTTCACTTCGTTCCTATGTCTGTCCCTTTGGGGAAATGTCACGCAGTGATATTCGGAGTCCTGCCTAGCCTGCTACAGCCCGGGATACCGGAGTCCTGTTAGCCCAGTGCTACAGCCCGAATTTATACGTTGATGACCGACATGCTCGATGTGATTCATGTATGCCTGTCCCCATAGGTTAGTGCCACTTTGGGTTCACGACTAGTCATGTCGGCCCGGGTTCTCTGTCATATGGATGCTAGCGACACTATCATATACGTGAGCCAAAAGGCGCAAACAGTCCCGGGCCATGGTAAGGCGACACCCGTGGGAATACCGTGCGTGAGGCCGCAAAGTGATATGATGTGTTACATGCTAGATCGGTGTGACTTAGGATCGGGGTCCCGACACAACACATTTCTATGGTCAGGAAACTTAACCATCTTTGGTTAACGAGCTAGTCCAGTAGAGGCATACTAGGGACACTTTGTTTTGTCTGTATTCACACATGTATCAAGTTTCTAGTTAATAAAATTCTATCATGAATAATAAACATCTATCATGATATAAGGAAATATAAATAACAACTTTATTATTGCCTCTAGGGCATATTTCCTCCAGTCTCCCACTGGCATTAGAGTCAATAATCTATATTACACTATAATGATTCTAACACCCATGGAGTCTTGGTGTTGATCATGTTTTGCTCGTGGAAGAGGCTTAGTCAACGGGTCTGCAACATTCAGATCCATATGTATTTTGCAAATCTCTATGTATCCGTCCTTGACTTGATCAAGGATGGAGTTGAAGCGTCTCGTGACGTGTTTGGTTCTCTTGTGAAATCTTGATTCCTTCGTGAAGGCAATTGCTCCAGTATTGTCACAAAAGATTTTCATTGGACCCGATGCACTAGGTATTACACCTACATCGGATATGAACTCCTTCATCCAGACTCCTTCATTTGCTGCTTCCGAAGCAGCTATGTACTCCGCTTCACACGTAGATCCCGCCACGACGCTTTGCTTGGAACTGCACCAACTGACAGCTCCACCATTCAATATAAACACGTATCCGGTTTGTGACTTAGAGTCATCCGGATCAGCGTCAAAGCTAGAATCGACGTAACCATTTATGACGAGCTCTTTGTCACCCCCATAAATGAGAAACATATCCTTTGTCCTTTTCAGGTACTTCAGGATGTTCTTGACCGATGTCCAGTGATCCACTCTTGGATTACTATGGTACCTCCCTGCTAAACTTATAGCAAGGCACACATCAGGTCTGGTATGCAACATTGCATACATGATAGAACCTATGGCTGAGGCATAGGGAATGACTTTCATTTTCTCTCTATCTTCTGTAGTGGTCGGGCATTGAGTCTGACTCAATTTCACACCTTGTAACACAGGCAAGAACCCTTTCTTTGACTGGTCCATTTTGAACTCATTCAAAACTTTATCAAGGTATGTGTTGTGTGAAAGTCCAATTAAGCGTCTTGATCTATCTCTATAGATCTTGATGCCCAATATATAAGCAGCTCCACCGAGGTCTTTCATTGAAAAATTCTTATTCAAGTATCCTTTTATGCTATCTAGAAATTCTATATCATTTCCAATCAACAATTTGTCATCCACATACAATATTAGAAATGCTACAGAGCTCCCACTCACTTTCTTGTAAATACATGCTTCTCAGAAAGTCTGTATAAAACCATATGCTTTGATCACACTATCAAAGCATATATTCGAACTCCGAGATGCTTGCACTAGTCCATAAATGGATCGCTGGAACTTGCACACTTTGTTAGCACCTTTAGGATCGACAAAACCTTCTGGTTGCATCATATACAACTCTTCTTTAAGAAATCCATTAAGGAATGTAGTTTTGACGTCCGTTTGCCAGATTTCATAATCATAAAATGCGGCAATTGCTAACATGATTCAGACAGACTTAAGCATCGCTACGGGTGAGAAGGTCTCATCGTAGTCAACTCCTTGAACTTGTCGAAAACCTTTTGCAACAAGTCGAGCTTTGTGGACAATAACATTACCATCAGCGTCAGTCTTCTTATTGAAGATCCATTTATTCTCCATGGATTGCCGATCATCGGGCAAGTCAACCAAAGTCCATACTTTGTTCTCGTACATGGATCCCATCTTAGATTTCATGGCCTCAAGCCATTTCACGGAATCTAGGCTCATCATCGCTTCCTCATAGTTCGTAGGTTCGCCATGGTCTAGTAACATGACTTCCAAAACAGGATTACTGTTCCACTCAGGTGCGGAACGTAGTCTAGTTGACCTACGAGGTTTGGTAGTAACATGATCTGAAGTTTCATGATCATCATCATTAGCTTCCTCACTAATTGGTGTAGGCATCACGGGAACATTTTTCTGTGATGAACTACTTTCCAATTCAAGAGAAGGTACAATTACCTCATCAAGTTCTACTTTCCTCCCACTCACTTCTTTCGAGAGAAACTCCTTCTCTAGAAAGGATCCATACTTAGCAACAAATATCTTGCCTTCGGATCTGTGATAGAGGGTGTACCCAACAGTTTCTTTTGGGTATCCTATGAAGACACACTTCTCCGATTTGGGTTCGAGCTTATCCTGGATGAAGCTTTTTCACATAAGCATCGCAACCCCAAACTTTAAGAAACGACAACTTAGGTTTCTTACCAAACCATAGTTCATACAATGTCATCTGAACGGATTTAGATGGTGCCGTATTTAACGTGAATGAACTGTCTCTAATGCATAACCCCAAAACGATAGTGGTAAATCGGTAAGAGACATCATAGATCGCACCATATCTAGTAAAGTACGGTTACGACGTTCAGACACACCATTACGCTGTGGTGTTCCAGGTGGCGTGAGTTGCGAAACTATGCCACATTGTTTTAAATGAAGACCAAACTCGTAACTCAAATATTCGCCTCCGCGATCAGACTGTTGAAAATTTATTTTCTTGTTACGATGATTTTCTACTTCACTCTGAAATTCTTTGAACTTTGCAAATGTTTCAGACTTATGTTTCATTAAGTAGATATACCCATATTTGTTCAAATCATCTGTGAAGGTCAGAAAATAATGATACCCGCCGCGAGCCTCAACACTCATCGGACCGCATACATCGGTATGTATTATTTCCAATAAGTCAGTTGCTCGCTCCATTGTTTCGGAGAACGGAGTCTTAGTCATCTTGCCCATGAGGCATGGTTCGCAAGCATCAAATGATTCATAATCAAGTGATTCCAAAAGTCCATCTCCATGGAGTTTTTTCATGCGCTTTACACCAATATTACCTAAACGGCAGTGCGACAAATATGTTGCACTATCATTATCAACTTTGCATCTTTTGGCATCGATATTATAATATGTGTGTTACCACGATCGAGATTCAACAAAAATAGACCACTCATCAAGGGTGCATGACCATAAAAGCTATTACTCATATAAATAGAACAACCATTATTCTACGATTTAAATGAATAACCGTCTCGCATCAAACAAGATCCAGATATAATGTTCATGCTCAATGCTGGCACCAAATAACAATTATTCAGGTCTAAAACTAATCCCGAAGGTAGATGTAGAGGTAGCGTGCCGATGGCGATCACATCGACCTTGGAACCATTTCTGACGCGCATTGTCACCTTGTCCTTAGCCAATCTTCGTTTAATCTGTAGCCCCTGTTTCGAGTTGCAAATATGAGCAACAGAACCAGTATCAAATACCCAGACGCTACTATGAGCATTAGTAAGGTACACATCAATAACATGTATATCAAATATACCTTTGTTCACTTTTCCATCCTTCTTATCCGCCAAATAATTGGGGCAGTTCCACTTGCAGTGACCAGTCCCTTTGAAGTAGAAGCACCCAGTTTCAGGCTTAGGTCCAGACTTGGGCTTCTTCCTGGGTGTAGCAACTTGCTTGCCATTCTTCTTGAAGTTCCCCTTCTTTCCTTTGCCCTTTTTATTGAAACTAGTGGTCTTGTTAACCATCAACACTTGATGCTCCTTCTTGATTTCTACCTCCGCAGCTTTGAGCATTGCAAAGAGCTCGGGAATCGTCTTGTTCATTCCTTGCATATTATAGTTCATCATGAAGGCTTTATAGCTTGGTGGCAGTGAGTGAAGAATTCTGTCAATGACACTATCATCCGGAAGATTAACTCCCAGTTGAGTCAAGTGGTTATGGTACCCAGACATTCTGAGTATGTGTTCACTGATAGAACTATTCTCCTCCATCTTGCAACTATAGAACTAGTTGGAGACTTCATATCTCTCAACTGAGGCATTTGTTTGAAATATTAACTTCAACTCCTGAAACATCTCATATGCTCCATGACGTTCAAAACGTCTTTGAAGTCCCGATTCTAAGACGTAAAGCATGGCACACTGAACTATTGAGTAGTCATCAGATTTAGCTTGCCAGACGTTCACAATGACAGCAGTTGCTCTTGCAGCAGGCCTTGCACCTAGCGGTGCATCAAGGACGTAATTCTTCTGTGCAGCAATGAGGATAATCCTCAAGTTACGGACCGAGTCCGTGTAGTTTCTACCATCATCTTTCAACTTAGCTTTCTCTAGGAACACATTAAAATTCAAGGGAACGGTAGCACGTCCATTGATCTACAACATAGATATGCAAAAACTATCAGGATTAAGTTCATGATAAATTTAAGTTCAATTAATCATATTACTTAAGAACTGCCACTTAGATAGACATCCCTCGAGTCATCTAAATGATCACCTGATCCATATCAACTAAACCATGTCCGATCATCACGTGACATGGAGTAGTTTTCAATGGTGAACATCTCTATGTTGATCATATCTACTATATGATTCACGTTCGACCTTTCGGTCTCAGTGTTCCGAGGCCATGTATGTACATGCTAGGCTCGTCAAGTTTAACCCGAGTATTCCGCACGTGCAAAACTGTCTTGCACCCGTTGTATGTGAACGTAGAGCTTATCACACCCGATCATCATGTGGTGTCTCGGCAGGATGAACTATCGCAACGGTGCATACTCAGGGAGAACACTTATACCTTGAAATTTTAGTGAGGGATCATCTTATAATGCTACCGCCGTACTAAGCAAAATAAGATGCATAAAAGATAAACATCACATGCAATCAAAATATGTCACATGATATGGCCATCATCATCTTGTGCCTTCGATCTCCATCTCAAAAGCACCGTCATGATCTCCATCGTCACTGGCTTGACACCTTGATCTCCATCGTAGCATCGTTGTCGTCTCGCCAACTATTGCTTCTACAACTATCGCTAACACATAGTGATAAAGTAAAGGAATTACATGTCGATTGCATTTCATACAATAAAGCGACAACCATAAGGCTCCTGCCAGTTGCTGATAAATTTTACAAAACATGATCATCTCATACAACAACGTATATCATACCATGTCTTGACCATATCACATCACAACATGCCCTGCAAAAACAAGTTAGATGTCCTCTACTTTGTTGTTGCAAGTTTTACGTGGCTGCTACGGGATTCTAGTAAGAACCGTCCTTACCTATGCATCAAAACCACAACAATGTTTCGTCAAGTTTGCTTATTTAACCTTCAACAAGGACCGGCCGTAGTCAAATTTGATTCAACTAAAGTTGGGGAAACAGACACCCGCCAGCCACCTTTATGCAAAACAAGTTGCATGTCTGTCGGTGGAACCGGTCTCATGAACGTGGTCATGTAAGGTTTGTCCGGGCCGCTTCATCCAACAATACCGCCGAATCAAAATAAGACGTTGGTGGTAAGCAGTATGACTATATCGCCCACAACTCTTTGTGTTCTACTCATCCATATCATCTACGCATAGACCTGTCTCAGATGCCACTGTTGGGGAATGCAGCATGCAATTTCAAAAAAATTCCTACGATCACGCAAGATGTATCTAGGAGATGCATAGCAATGAGTGGGGAAGAGTGTGTCCATGTATCCTCGTAGATCGAAAGCAAAATCGTTAGCTTAGGAAGGTTGATGTAGTCAAACGTCTTCTCAATTCAACCGATCAAGCACCGAACGTAAGACACCTCCGAGTTCTGCACACATTCAGCTCAATGACGTCCCTCGAACTCTTGATCCAGCAAAGTGTCGCGGGAGAGTTTCATCAGCACGACGACGTGATGACGGTGATGGTGATATGACCCGCGCAGGGCGTTGCCTAAGCGCTACGACAATATGACCGGAGGAGTAAATGGTGGAGGGGGGCACCGCACACGACTAAGAAACAATTGATGTGCTTAGAGGCCGCCCCCGTATATAAAGGAGGGAGAGGGTGTTGGAGATATGCCCTAGAGGCAATCATGTATGATGATATTTCCTATATGATTATGAATGAAGATAGTCCTTGGACATTGTCAATGATGTGTATCGGCAAGTACGTGACTTGTTTGTGGGACTATGCATTATATGATGACTGTCCTAAAAGGTCCCTAGTCGAAAGGGCTGTGTGGACGCGCAACCGACTAGACTAGCATATGACACGGTCGATGGCTCGGTCTCACTAGCCATGGAGCATTGGATGCTAACGGATAATATGGACTTGGAAAGGTATGGTCAGATTCGTCGTAGTCGGATCCGAGTCGAGATAAGGTCCGAGTCGGACATACCCAACTATGAGACGCATCGATATGTCATCTGTGAGTCTCTAGTACAACATACGTTCTATGTCCTAAGACCTGAGCTGGCACATGTACTCGGGATGGTGACAGATCTTCTTTGGGCCAACCAAATGCTACTCCGTGATTGGGTGGTTACAAAGGTAGGTTTCAGGCTTGTCCAGACCCATGCCGCGAGACATGGTCGAGGAAGATGGGATTTGCCCCTCCGATCAGGAGATATATACTCTGGGCCCCTCGTGTGATTCGACCAGGATAAGCATGGCCATGCGACAAGGATTATGAGATAATCCGGATAGTGGTCGGGATCACTTGAACGAGAAAGAGGTCGGGCTAGCACAAGGATGAAAGACTCGCCTTGAGCCCGACAACATATATCGTGTGGCAAAAGGAATGGAAGTATGATGTACAGGTTCGCTAACCAGCTTCATAGTCTGCTTGGTGTTCGGCATGCCTTGCTAGAGGCCGCTACCAACCGTGCAGTTCGGAGGTGATCCGAACTGCGACCAAGCCGACTTGAACCTAAGGGGTCACGCGCTTAAGGGAAGGAACCAACGAGGTCGTATCCGAGGACACTGGTCAGATGTGATCCGATCTGTATTTGGATTGTGGCCGAGTAGACTTGTGGGCTTTAGGGTCCGTGCGAGGCCCAAGTGTTGAGCCCACGACGGACGCTTATATAAAGTGGAGGTGCGGCACACTCATGCGGTTGATCACTTCGGCGCTGCCACTAGGGTTTGCATGTGTTGCGAATAGACACCTCCACTCGCCGCCGGTTGTGTGATCGGATCTAGCAGTCCGCCGCACGACGTTCCTCCTGCATGCGCGGATACCGTTGGAGGCGGCGCACTTGCACCGCTCCGGCGAACTTGTATGTGGGAATCGACGACCGACTATTCGAGGGAGATCGGACGAGGAGGAGACAAACCACGCAGACGTGCTGCCCCAACTCTTCTTCCGCTGCACGGCACTGCACGTCTAGTGGTAACGAACTGTGATCCATCTCACGTAGCATGTTCCTGGTTGTTCTGCGCGTAGGAAAATTTTAATTTGCAGTCGACGCACCCTACCTTATAACCCAACAGAGGGGAGGAGGCCGGCCTAGGGTGCGTGGAGGAATCCCACTTGGACTCCTAGTCCTATTCGCCCCGTTCCTTCTATCAGAGGGGGAAAGGGGAAAGGAGAGGGAGAGGGAGAAGGAAAGGGGGGCCGCAACCCCTCCCCTTGTCCAATTCGGACTCCCCAGGGGGGGAGCCACCCCCTTTTGGGCTGCCTTGCCTCTTCCCTATGGCCCATATGGCCCATTACTTCCCCCGAGGGATTCCGATAACCCCTCGGTACTCCGATAAAAACCTGAAACACTTCGGAATCATTCTGGTATCCAAATACTATCGTCCAATATATCAATCTTTACCTCTCGACCATTTCGAGACTCCTCGTCATGTCCGTGATCTCATCTGGGACTCCGAACAATCTTCAGTCACCAAAACACATAACTCAAAATACAAATTGTCATCGAACGTTAAGCGTGCGGACCCTATGGGTTCGAGAACTATGTGGACATGACTGAGACACATATCCGATCAATAACCAACAGCGGAACCTGGATGCTCATATTGGTTCCTACATATTCTACGAAGATCTTTATCGGTGAAACTGCATTGACAACATATGTCATTCTCTTCGTCATCGGTATGTTACTTTCCCGAGATTGGATCATCAGTATCTTCATACCTAGTTCAATCTCGTTACCGGCAAGTCTCTTTACTTGTTCCGTAATACATCATCCCGCAACTAACTCATAAGTCACATTGCTTGCAAGGCTTATCATGATGTGTATTACCGAGAGGGCCTAGATATACCTCTCCGATACTTGGAGTGACAAATCCTAATCTCGATCTATGCCAACCAAACAAACACCTTCGGAGATACCTGTAGAGCATCTTTATAATCACCCAGTTACGTTGTGACGTTTGATAGCACACAAGGTATTCCTACGGTATTCGGGAGTTGCATAATCTCATAGTCAAAGGAATATGTATAAGTCATGAAGAAAGCAATAGCAATAAAACTTAACGATCATTATGCTAAGCTAACGGATGGGTCTTGTCCATCACATCATTCTCCTAATGATGTGATCCCGTTCATCAAATGACAACACATGTCTATGGTCAGGAAACTTAACCATCTTTGATTAATGAGCTAGTCTAGTAGAGGCATAATAGGGACACTTTGCTTTGTCTATCTATTCACACATGTGTCAAGTTTCCGGTTAATACTATTCTAGCATGAATAATAAACATTTATTCTAATGTAAGGAAATATAAATAACAACTTTATTATTTCCTCTAGGGAAGATTTCCTTCAGCATCCCCAAGATTAACTCCTACTCGTCCTCGAGTAGGTAAGTGATAAAAACAGAATTTTTGATGTGGAATGCTGCCTAACATGTCATATCATATTCTTTTCTTTATAGCATGGACATTGGACTTCTATATTGTTCAAAGCAATAGTCTAGTTTTGACATGATAACTTAAATATTCAAGCATATCAACAATCAACCATGTCTTTCAAAATATTAACGCTAAAATAAGTTATCCCTAGCCCATTATGCTCAATCATTGATCCATTCATGAAACACACTTGCATATTAACTAGACCGAATAATCAAGTACGATCATATTGCCTCCAAGTTGGTGCTTTTATAAGAGAAGATGGAGACTCAAATTCAAAAATAAAAATAGCACAAAGTAAAAGGAAGGCCCTTCGCAGAGGGAAGTAGGGATTTGTAGAGGTGCTGAGCTCAAAGCGAAAAACTTAGAGATAAAAACATTTTGGGAGGTGTGTCCTTCCCACCAACGAAAATGACTTAGAGTTCCCAACACTTTCCATGATAGATATATCATAGGCAGTTCCCAAACAGAAAATAAAGTTTATTCCTTTTTCAACCATACTTTCACTTTCCATGGCTAGCCGTATCCACGGTTGCCCTCCATACCAACACTTTCCAAGGAATTTATTATTTGACAACATAAAGTAAATTCTTTTTTCATTTCGGGACTGGGCATCCCTAGTACCTTTGCCTTACTCTCGTGCAATGACAAGTGAATAAACACTCATCGTGAGAATAACACATCTAGCATGGAAAATATTAGCCACCCTTCACCGCTCCGCGAGCGGTACAAACAGACAAAAGAGAAGTTTATTTTGAAAATTAGAGATGGCACAGACAAATTTGCTTAGAAGACAAAAGAATACCGCATATAGGTAGATATAGTGGACTCATGTGGCAAAACTAGTTTAAAGGTTTTTGGATGCACAAGTAGAGATCATACTTAGTGCAAAATGAAGGCTAGCAAAAGATTAAGAAATGACCAACCAAGAAATGAATAATCTCATAAGCAAGTGTTAAGCATAATTAACACCGAATAATGCACCACAAGTAGGATATAATTTCATTGCATAATTATTGATTTTCGTGCTTGCATAGGGAATCACAAACCTTAACACAAATATTCTTACTAGAGCATAATTACTCGTCGAGATGACTCACATATCACATCATCATATCTCAAAACTATTACTAAGAATCAAGTTTATTTTGTCTAATGATCTTCATGAAAGTTTTTATTATATCTTTCTTGGATATCAATCACTTTGGGACTAATTTTCATATGTTGCTTTTGATAAGCTCAAACAAATATAAGTGAAGATCATGAGCATAATTTTCTTTCTCTCAAATTAATTTAAGCGAAGCAAGAAATAATTTCTTGAAAATTTTACTAACTCTCAAGTAAATCTAAGTGAAGCAAAATAGCATTTCTTAAAAAATACTAAAGCACACCATGCTCAAAAAGATATAAGTGAAGCACTAGAGCAAGTCCATAGCTCATAAAAATTTAAGTGAAGCATAGAGAGCAATTCTAACAAGTCATGACATAATTTTGGCTCTCTCAAACAGGTGTGTCCAGCAAGGATCAATACTTAAAACACAAAATAAAACAAGCAAAGACTCATATCATACAAGACGCTCCAAGCAAAACACATAGTATGTGACGAATAAAAATATAGCTTCGAGTAAAATACCGACGGTCGTTAGAAGAAAGAGGGGATGCCACTCGGGGCATCCCCAAGATTAGTTGCTTGCTCTGTTTTGGATAATGGCTTGGGATGATGGGGCATCCCCAAGCTTAGGATCACACAAAACTCAACAAAACCTTCGTGAGATCCGTTAGTATAAGAAAATAAATCACTACTATAAGTATTGTAGCAAACAAATTCATATTTTGTTCTTGCATTATATCTAATGTATTCCAACTTTTCTATGGCAAAAACTCCTCAAAGAAAACCATAGAGCCATCGAAACAAGTACACAACGCAAAGAAAACAGAATATATCAAAAACAGAACAGTCTGTAGCGATCTGACTATTTCGAATACTTCTAAAACACCAAAAATTCTGAAAAATTAGGATGACCTGAGAAATTTGTATATTAATCTTCTGCAGAAAGAATTGGCATTTTATCACGCTCTGGTAAGAAATGAGAATTGTTTTCGTGAGCGCAAAAGTTTCCATTTTTCATCAAGATCAAACAACTATCACCCAAGAAGATCCTAAAGGCTTTACTAGGCACAAACACTAACTAAAACACAAAAAACACAATCATCACAGTAGCACAATTGTGCAAACACTGAAGAACAGAAAGAAAAAAGCAAAAATAAATTTTATTCATTGGGTTGCCTCCCAACAAGCGCTATAGTTTTACGCCCTAGGCATAAAGCAAGGATCTAAGTTTTGTCTTCCGTAGTTTTGGCAACTTTTGTAAGGGTTTTCTCAAACCCGGGAGGCTCTTTATGATTCCCTAAATTCTCTGGAAAATAAACCATCTTTAGATCCAGAATATCCAATCGCTTGTTGCAAATAGTAATCAAGGTATTCATGCGATTGATACTACCATTGAGATGTTTGAGGGGTTCATTATATTTTTGGAATTCGACCATATGATGCAAATCACCAAGTTTATCTAACATTTGAACTCCCTCTGGGGTGAAAGAAAACTCCTTTTGATTTGGAACTCCCAAAATTCCTTCTAAAATTTCATAGGCAGCATTGGCATCAAGCTCAATAAAATTCCCTTTAGCGGCAAAATCTAGGAGTTGTCTATGATGCAAAGCCAATCCTATGTAAAAATTACGAAGCAAGATGTTAGCACCCCCTTTAAATTGCAAATATGATAAGATTCCATAAGCCTATAGCAAGCATCTTTCAAATTTTCTCCTTGTCTTTACTTGAAGTAAAGCACTTCAAATATGGTGACAAAGGAGGAGTAGGCAAGCTAGCCATTATGACTAGAAAGCAAGAACACGGATATATCTGACGAGAAAGCGGCGAACGAAAAAGAGGGCGAATAAAACTGCAATTTTTTGTGAAGTGGGGGAGAGGAAAACGAGAGGCAAATGGGAAATAATGTAAATTGCGAGGAGATGAGATTTGTGATTAGGAACCTGGTATATGTTGAAGATCCTCCCCGGCAACGGCGCCAGAAATTCCTTTTGATGCGGCTTGAAGCTACGTCGGTATTTCCCCAAAGAGGAAGGGATGATGCAGCACAGCGACGGTAGGTATTTCCCTCAGTGATGAAACCAAGGTTATCGAACTAGTAGCAGAACCTAGCAACGCAACGTAAACAACACTTGCACACAAATAACAACTACTCGCAACCCGACGTGTAAAACACTACAAAAAAAGACACATCTGTGACATTTTGGGCCGAACGAATTTTTTTCTGTCATACATATGACACTTTTATGACGATAATTGTGACAAAACTCGATATCATTATAGATGTGGTGGGCTCCTACTTCTATGACAAAAAATCATGAAAAAAATGGGCTTTTCGTCCTGGGCGGGCCGGAGACGTTGCTGCATGACATTCTTTGGGCCGTCCATGATGGAAAAAACCGTGGTAGAAGCGAGGGCGATGGAAATTTCGGGGAGTTCCCGATTACGGTGGGAGTTCGGGGGCTGAGCGATGCGCGTTTCTCTCATACACGTACGCGCATGTGTGCGAGGCGTTGGCTCTAACTGAACCCAAGCGGGCGTTGGGCTCTAATCGAACCCGGCGATTACCTTTGGAGGCTATGCGTTCTCGAACCCGAAGCGATCGATCGATGGTCGTTAATCGAACCCGATGGATGCTGCCTCTCTAGATGAACAGTGAGTGTTGCGGGGGGGTGGGGGGTGGGGGGGTTGGATGAACAGACCCCGTGGTGTGGAGGGTTGGATGAACAGTAGACGATGGAGGGGTGCCCGTGTAGGGGTGGTTGAACAGTAGCCGGTGGTGTAGCGCGCGGTGGAGGCTGGATGAACAGTCGCAGGTGGAGGCTGGAGGAGGTCGACGGTGGATGAATAGTAGCCCGTGGAGGCTAGAGGAGGTCGACGGTGGAGATGAACAATATACCGTGGAGTCCCGTTTTGCGGTACGCCACACCCCTCCCGATGAACAAGACCCCAGTTTTGACCGTAGCGGTCCAACACAAGTCCGTTTCATCCGTTTTGCGGTACGCCACACCCCTCCCAATCAACAGGACCCCCGTTTCGACCGTAGGAGGTCCGTTTCCTCCATTTTGCGGTACGCCACACCCTTCCCGATCAACAGGACCCCCGTTTCGACCGTAGGAGGTTCGTTTCCTTCGTTTTGCGGTACGCCACACCCCTCCCGATCAACAAGACCCCCGTTTCGACCGTAGGAGGTCTGTTTCCTCCGTTTTGCGGTACACCACACCCCTCCCGATCAACAGGACCCCCGTTTCGAACGTGGCCGGTCGAACACAAGGCCGTTTCCTCCGTTGTGCGGTATGCCAGGCCTCGTTTCCATCGCCTGTTCCATCCAAGCCCTCCCGATGAACACGACGACGCATTCCGTTCTGACCCAGCCGGTTGGCTGCCCATGAACACGACGATGACGTTGTTTCTTCGTTCCGACCCAGCCATGTACACGAGCCCTGGCCATACGTATGCGCGAGTAGGCGTTCGAGACCCCGCCCGTATGTACGTACATGGTCGTATTTTTTTTCTTGCACCTGGCGTTATGCGTGCGTGTACATGCTACATGCGGCGCCTCTACTACGACACGCGTCGCGGCGCCTCTACATCGACCAAGATGTACGCATATCGTTCACGACCAAAATGACAACGCTACGTACGCTTGGACCAGGTGGGTCCCGACTGTCAGGGACTTAGCTGGTGGGTCCCAGCAGTCAGGGGGGTGAATCGTTTTTTTTGCCCGGACGTACTTCCTTGCATGCGAAGATGTAGCTGGTGGGTCCCAGCAGTCAGGGGGAAACGTTTTTTCATGAAATATGGTGGCCCGTCCAGTGGGTCCCTGCTGTCAGGTGGAGGAATAATTATTTTGCGCGTAATAAGGAGGCACTTCCTTGCTACGGCCGTGGACCCAGCTGTCAGCCTCTCCACGTACAGTCCACGTCCGATGGAAGCCGTTCCTTGACCACGTTGACCACGCCGCGCCGAGAGCACCAGGGCGGTGGACGACGGCGAGGCCTAGGAAGGGGACGACGCGAGCTGGGAAGACGCGCGATGGATGCCCACACATAGAAATACGAGGTTCACTGGTTCGCTGCGGTGTGAGGCTGCCGTCGCCACAGAATAACAGGGGGTGTGGGTGAGTAGAGGGATGGCCTGGCCAGCGGTGGGAGTAGTAGGGGGCGGTGAGGCCTCTGCCGCATCGCAGCCGGCCACGGGAGGCAGGAGCTTGAGGCACGACCGACGCTGGTTTGGGTGGCAGGAGCAAGAAGACCAGGGATTGAAGAAGCACTACGGCCGTTGGATGGACATCGTACGGTCACTGGAGCTAGAATCGTGCATATTGACTAAGTTGACAAAGCCCTCCGTCCCCGTCAACTTAGTAGGCCCACAAGTCAGCCTGCCACTATACTGGGTCCCAGCTAAAAGGGGGAGTTTTCATTTTTTTTGTGCGTAATAAGAAGGCACTTCCTTGCGTGCAAAGATATAGCTGGTGGGTCCGAGCTGTCAGCGGCGGTAGCGTTTTTTTTGCGAAATACAGAGGCCCTTTCGGTGGGTCCCCGATGTCAGGTGGAGGAATCATTATTTTGCGCATAATAAGGAGGCATTTCCTTGCGTGCGGCCGTGGACCCAGTATCGGCCTCTCCACGTCTGATCCACTTCAGATGCATGTCGATGCGTTGACCACGTTGACCAGGCAGCGCCGAGAGCACCAGAGGCGGTGGACGACGGCGAGACCTAGGAAGGAATGACACGGAGGCAGGGAAGACTCAGCGAGTTGTTTCCCACGCGGAGGGGAGTACGACTGTCACGAGGTTTATTGGTTAAATCTGCCCTCGCGGAGAGAATAACAGCAGGTGTGGGTGAGTAGAGGGATGGCTAGGCCAGCGGTGGGAGTACGGTGGGCGGTGAGGCTGTGGCAACAGCCGCCCATGAGGAGGGAACAGCAGCCCGCGGCGCTTGTTTGAGCGGCTGGAGCAGGAAGAGCAGAGATTGAAGAAGCACGATGGCCTTTGGATGGACATCGTACGGTCACTGGAGCTAGAATCGTTCATATTGACTAAGTTAACAAAGCCTTCTGTCCCCGTCAACTTAGTAGGCCCACAAGTCAGCCTCCCACCATGGTGGGTCCCGCTAGCAGGGGTAGTATTCATTTTTCTGTGCGTAATAAGGAGGCACTTCCGGTGGGTCCGATATGACAGCGGGGGGAACGTTTTTTCATGAAATACGGTGGTCCGTCCGGTGGGTCCCAGCAGTCAGGGGCAAACATTTTTTTTCGCGAAATACGGTGGCACGTCCGGTGGGTCCCAGCAGTCAGGGGGGAAACGTTTTTTTCGCGAAATACTGGTGGCCCGTCCGGTGGGTCCCTGCTGTCAGGTGGAGGAATAATTATTTTGCGCGTAATAAGGAGGCACTTCATTGCGGCTGCCGTGGACCTAGCTGTCAGCCTCTCCACGTACAGTACTCTTCCGATGGAAGTCAGTCGTTGACCACATTGACCACGCCGCGCCGAGAGCACCACGGCGGTGGACGACGGCGAGGCCTAGGAAGTGGACGACGCGGAGCCGGGGAAGACGCGGCAGTGGATGCCCACGCAGAGAGGAGTACGAGGGTTCACTGGTTCGGCTGCGGTGTGAGGCTGCCATCGCCGCAGAATAACAGGGGGAGTGGGTGAGTGGAGGGATGGCCTAGCCAGCGGTGGGAGTAGTATGGGGACGGTGAGGCCTCCGCGGCAGCACAGCCGGCCACGGGAGGCAGGAGCATGCGGCACGACCGGCGGTGCTTTGGGCGGCTGGGCAAGAGGACCAGAGGTTGAAGAAGCACTACGGTCGTTAGATGGACATCGTTGACCACGCCGCGCCGAGAGCACCAGGGCAGTGGACGACGACGAGGGCTACGAAGGGAACAACACGGAGCCGGGGAAGACACGACAGTGGCTGCCCACACGGTGGAGAGTACGAGGGTTGACTAGTTCGGCTGCCGTCGCCGAAAAATAACAGGAGGTGTGGGTAAGTGGAGGTATAGACATGCCAGGGATGCGAGTATGACGGGGCCGCGAGGCCTGCCCGGCAGCACTGCCGGCCACGGGAGGCGGGAGCAGGCGATTTCGACGGCGCTGGTTTGGGCGGCTAGGCAGGAAGATGAGAGACTGAAGAAGCACGATTGCCGTTAGATTGACATCTAACGGTCTGACGCTGGTAGAGTCGATTGTTGACTAAGTTTCTTTTTTGAGAAACCTTGTGTACGCATGAACTTAGTAGGCCCACGAGTCAGCCTCCAAATCTGTGGCGGACAACATAAAGCCCATTTGCTATTTTTTTATAATTTGCAGCCCATTTGCTAATTCTTAAGTAATTTATTACAGCCCATTTTCTGCCCAGGACCACAATCAAAAAGTTCAACCTTATTTTGCATATTTCGATGGAGTCCGAACTGTTGTAATCCCGAAATGATAAACATTTTTTAAGAACTTATTGATTTGCCAAAAAATTGTTTTGTTTTTGTAAGCAAATAAGACGTGGGACAATTTAGTTGGTTTAAGGGAAAACCAGTGGTAAAAAAATCAGCGCTGGGTGGGAAAAAACAACAAAAATAAGGATGTAAATATGAAAAGGGAATTTTATGTGTTTTCAATATAATGATACGTGTATATGAACTAGTAAAACTATAGGTAGAGATTAGAAAATGGATGTAGGACATGCGTTTCAAGAGGAAAATAGAACTGGGCTGTGTGTTTGATTCAGTAAAAAAAAACTACCTGCAGATGTTGGAAGACAAAATATAACTAACGCTGGCGGGCCAGAGGCCAGTAGATACCTACTGGATCTTTGTGCCCCATTGTCGTCATGGGCTGGGCCTGTTAAAAACAAAACCAACCATGGGCAGTCTACAGCCCAGTTGAAACTTGTTCGACCTGAAAAAATAATATACGTGCTCAATAATCGAGAGAATTCTGCAAGTATAGACTGATAACTGGGATGCAGCATGGATATTGTTTTTTTTATCGTGATCATAAGTGCATGCACTTGTTCCGAAAAAATTGGAGAACTGGGAATTCGAACGACAGGTGCTTATGCTACCCACCAAATAAAAATCAGGTGCCTGAAAATTCGTTTCGAAACAAATGATTCAGCTTTATATCCACGTCGACCCTCGGCATGATGGTTGGAAGCAAATGCAAGTTCATACCAAAAGATCGTTAACAACAATACCAACTTGCGGACGACAAGGTAGCACAACTACCAATACCAAACTAACTTATAATCTTTTTACTACTGGCCCTAGTGTTCGTCTGGTAGAAAATCTTGCAGAGGACGAGCTCCCGCTCCTTCTCTTGCTCCAGGTCCTCGAGGTGGTACTGGTGCATCACCCAGTTGGTCCTCTGCGGGTCGAAGTTCTTGTTGGTGTGCAACACCAGAACCTTTTTTGCTGCCCGTCTGCCGGCCGTTGACCATCACCGGCAAGGTATTGCCGGTCTTGTGCCACATCGCGTGCATGCCAGAATCCGACTGTATCTTGCGACGCGTCCACGTGCCCCTTTTGAACGCCCTGGAATTGCGCTGGAAGAAATGCTTCCTTAGGCCACTCAGTGTGATACCTGCAGTATTGTGGAATACAGGTTTTAGTGTACGTAGTTGGCATTTTCATAACATCTTTGGCATGTTGCAGTCACTTGTTTCACTTTTAATTAACTGTCAAATTCTAATTGCTTCACTAGGTCTGCGTCTAAAAAGAAAAATAGAGCTATAAACAAACGAATATGTTTGTGCAAGTAGACGGTCGATCGGTGTCTTACCTGGAAGTTTCTCAGGTTGGGTGTAGCATATGCCATGCTCGCTGTCGATGGTTGGTATGAACAAATCAATGAGAGACTGAAATCTCGCGCTGTCAGCACTCACTTTGGCCTCAAGGTGCTCGATCAGCTCATGATCCATGGGATCGAACTTGACGCCAGCCGGCAGCACCGGCCAATCCTTCTTCGACTTGCATCGGTAATTCCAGTTATATGGTACTCAATGTATGATCAATCGACTGTTTTAAGTGAATGATGAAAGATTTCGACAGATAAGTGGTACTCCAAATCTGAAGTCCAAAATACCCGAACACCCCGCCGGGATTCTTGTGTCACCTCACGTGCAGCGTGTTGTCACATCAATTCAATGTGTGGACATGATGAATAATTTGACAGACGTATACTAGTACTGCTACTATACTACTTTCTAGTCGTATTTAGTGTCACAATTTATACATAGGTTTAACTAACAAGTACATGTTTGAAGCCTAACTAATATATATATATATATATATATATATATATATATATATATATATATATATATATATATATATATATATATAAGCATGGATTTCTATCAATGATAACCAGGGTCACTGCTATCCGAACTGTTTCTTTAGTTCAAGATTGAACCTTTACGAGGATAAGGTTCCCTATTCTTGCTTTACTGAAAATCATCCGACCAAAGAGGCTAGATCGGTGGAGCACTTTTACTGCCTCCAGAACCGAAACGGCAACCTAGAGGCCTTTTTTTTAATCGTTGTTGAGGAAAGCCAGCCATATGTGACCGCTTATTGGGACATGCCATGGCCTGTTTTTGGCAATCTCACCTGCCATCTTCACAGTTTCTATTTATACAAAAAGTTCTATTGTAAGTCTCCCACACACACACTTCAATACACGCAAGTATACAAGCTGCCTTGATTGATTTGTTTGAAGCAACACGCACGTAGCAAGCTAGCTACTGGAGCTACCAAGCTAGCTGCTGGATCGATCTTCAGGAGGTAACCTACACAAACGTGAAGCTAGCTTTTGCACGGCCTTGACGTTGATCTGTTCAAGTGAAACTATGATCTGTTCACATGTATAAACATTCGGGTAAACGTTGTAATGTCACTTACTTGCTTAGCACAGCACCAAACATATGGGAAAGGAATTAGAGACAAGTGTGTTGCCTCGCTGATGCCCTCTCGATAGCCTGTTCACAAGACAGCAAGAAAATCGGCAGTCTCGCTTATTCACAATGCGCTCCATCTAAGCTGATGGTTTAATCTATTCTTCTCTCTACTCACATGCACTATGGGATGCTCGCGTCCGCTGCGCTTGGTTTCCTGCACATACGATACTGCAATAGCTAGACAGAGGCTGTCTACATTTCTGCAAACTGGAAAGTTGGAGCAGATGCAGCCATTTGCCGCACCGAGAAAATAAGACTTTGACTTGCACTCATGGTGGGTATCCGATGTACTTGGTCAACTCATGCATTTGGGCTCTTTGGCAGGGTAGTAGGAGTATCTTTTAGTGTAATCTTGTGCATAGTCTACGTGGGTGAGAGTCCTGCTTTCGTACAAGAGTGGTCTTGGATTAAACACCAATCAAGGTGGCCGTGTAATTAATAAATTAGGAAAAATCACAATAGTAGTCCGGCTAGGATGCATACGTGGTAGTACTAGTAGGAGTCGCAAGGATTAAACAATGCATAATGGTGCTTGCGCCTTACTGTTCTGTTCCACCAGTTAATCATTTTATACATTTCGGTTACAAAAAGTGATGTATAGTTAGCCTCGCATAACAAGTTTCACACGAGTTGGGAAAAAAATAGATTCAGAAGTAGTTGATTTTTATTCTCGAATAGGTTTGAACTAGGGGTATGAGTTAGGAGCAGAAAAATGAACACGTTTTTGAAGAAGGTTGACAAGGAACTTGGAAAGCATTTGCATAAAAAATAAAGAAGGCTGAAAAGATTTTCAGAGATTTTGCCAAAAGATTCATTTCAGATGTGAAAAGCTGAATGACACGAGAAGAAAACAACCTTTTTATGGCCTTAATTTTTTGCAAATCGGCGTGCGTGAGCTACAGACTACATAGAAGGAGGGTTATCAACCATCAGATGGCGAGGCCCGGTCCCTGGGGTTCCTACTGCAAGGTTCCTTACGTGCAGCAGAGGATTCCCCCCTCGGAATGGGTGGGGTTCGGACAATAAAGAAGGTCGGTTCTCGCTCTCGAGATGGCGGTGACTGGTGGGGGGGGGGTGGGAGTGCATATAGGCGCATTGGTGGTGTTCCGGCATCGCTCTCCACCCGAATGTTCCTCGCGCTTCTCAGAGGGGTAGCTCAATTGGTGTGCGTGAGGTTATAACACAATATAAATGAGGGTTCTCCATCGATGAGATGGGGGTGTTGTTTGGTTCTTTCGGGCGATGCCTAATCATGCACACACGAGGCTGATTGGGAATGGAAAGAAAGGGGCAACTATCCCGTGGGTGACGCGATGAGTTTACACCCCTTCTGCAAGGTTCCATATGCACAACAGAGGGTTCCCCCATCGGAGTGGGTGGGGGTTCCGACAATGAAGAAGGACGGGTCTTGCTCTCAAGATGGCGGGGACTGTTGGGGGGGGGGGGGGTGATAGTGCATATAGGCAACTGTCTCGTGGGTGATGCGATGGGTTTACATCCCCTACTGGAAGGTTCCTTCCGCGCAACAGAGGGTTCCGCCCATCGGAGTTGGTTGGGTTCCGACAATAAAGAAGGACGGTTCTCGCTCTCGAGATGGCGGTGACTGGTTGGCGGGTGGGAGTGCATATAGGCGCTTTGGTGGTGTTCCGGCATTGCTGTCCCCCCGAATGTTCCTCGCGCTTCTCAGAGGGGTAGCTCAATTGGTGTGCGCGAGGTTATAACACAAAATAAATGAGGGTTCTCCATCGGTGAGATGGGGGTGTTGTTTGGTTCTTTCGGGAGATGCCTAATCATGCACACGCGAGGCTGATTGGGAATGGAAAGAAAGGGGCAACTATCCCGTGGGTGACGCGATGAGTTTACACCCGTACTGGAAGGGTTGTTACGTGCAAACATAGGGTTCCCCCAACCCGCCGCCGGAGTGGGTGGGGGTTCGACAAATAAAGAAGGACGGTTCTTGCTCTCGAGATGGCAAGGGACTCGGGGGTGGCAATGCACACTTGCGTCCTCCTGGTAGCACTTCAGATGCTTCGGTAGATTGTCGCATGCATTTTTTGTCCACCTCTTCAGTATGTACTGGTTTGGAATTGTGTGCAGCTCCTCCTGGTAGCCGGTTTTCTTTCTTTTTTTATTTTCATTCATTTTTAGTTTTTTTTCTTAATCATATTTTTGTTTTTTTGTTTCTTTAATTTTTCAATGATTTCTTTGTTTCTTTCTTCGTTTTCACCTGTTTTTCCATTTGGTTTCTTCAATTTTTTTTGCTTCCTTTCTTTGTTTTTCTTCTTCTTTTCTTTCATTAGCTCGTGGTTTTTTCTGTCTTGCTTTCGCAGAAGAGAGGTTCCCCCATCGAGTGGGTGGGGTTCCGACAATAAAGAAGGACGGTTCTCGCTCTCAAGATGGCGGGGACTGGTGGGCGGGGCGGGGGTGGGAGTGCATATAGGCGCTTGGGTGGGGTTCCGGCATCGCTGTCCTCGCGAATGTTCCTCACGCTTCTCAGAGGGGTATCTCAATTGGTGTGCGTCAGGTTACAACATAATATAAATGAGGGTTCTCCATCGGTGAGATGGGGGTGTTGATAGAGTGGAAGGGTTCTCGTTCCTTAAAAAAGGGTCCCTACTGTAGCTGTATTGATGGTTCCCACAGTGCACGACGTAAGTTCCGTGTGATATGTCGATGCGGTGAGGGGGGGGGGGTCTTATTCACCCATAAGATGTGCCCCGATCCCGCGAAAGCCCATTTGCACTATGCAATTTCTTTGCTAAATAGATATGTGAGGATCGATCACTCTCCCCATCCACACCCCTCCCCATTATCGATATCTTGTAACACAACTAATACACATGCATATTGATCTCCTTCTTAACAGTTCAGAGAGGTGCGGGATAAGCTCCTACTCGAGGAGCGCATACTAGCACTTCAAGAGGAAATAGCCGGATTTTTGCTCGACCGGGTCATAGATACCAAAGGAGAATATTATTACCCGCTACCGCCCCCATGAACCACTTTTCATCGTGCATGCTCAAGGCACCAAGGCAACATGTAGGAGAAATTGTATATGTATATACATGTGTATGTGTGAATAGTTAATGGTGTTGGCTGTGAGACATTTGATGATATTATATATATATATATATATATATATATATATATATATATATATATATATATATATATATATATATATGTTTCTACGTCTGAGAAAATCTATTTATATATATGCATAACGTGTACAATTTGTAGTATCGTGAAATACCAGCAAACAGAAAAGAATTAAATGGAAAATAAAGCCAAATTGAAAACACAAAATTAAATAAAAAATTAAAAAACACACCCAAACATTTAGTACCGGTTGGTGTTACCAGCCGGTACTAAAGACGTACACGCACATGGGCCTGGCTCGTGCCACGTGTTTGCACTTTAGCGCCGGTTCGTGACGAACCGGTACTAAAGGGGAGGACCTTTAGTCCCCACTCTTTAGTGCCGGTTGGCGAACCGGCACTAAAGGCCGTCACGAACCGGCACTAAAGACCGGTTTTGCACTAGTGTATCCATCTGGGCACATTTCCACCCCATATTTGCGCCCGATTTGCGTCCACAAGGTCACGAGACGAGTGCGCTCCGTGTTCGCTTGGTGTCCGCCACGGCCCCACCTGTCGGCCGCCCAACCACCACTCGCAGTCGTAGTGGATGTGGATACCTAACTCGCGCTTGCATGGCAGTGTCTGGAAGCTCCGAGTGCACATTCTTTTTAATGCAAGCATGCAGGGGCGGCCTCATCCACTTATCCTCCCAACCACATCTGGCCACCCTCCCTCCCTCGCCAGGGCAAGAAGCTGGCTTCGACTTGTCCCGCGCGCTGCCTCGACCACCGCCGTGTGCCTCCGAGATGGAGCCGATTGCGGCAAGGGCTCGCCGGCGACGGGACCGGCTTTACTTCCCGATGCACCGCGCGCATTGGCACTGGTATTACTGCCAGCCGCTGTCGCGTCCGGATGTTAACCTACAACATAGTTGGCACCTTAACTCCAGCGTATCCGGGTGTTAGAGGTACCGCGGTCGCTGCAGGCGTACATAGAGGAGGTGCGCAAGCGTCGCGCCCTCCTGACGCTGGATCAGTGGCGTGACCCCCGCCTACATGCCAAACTCCACCAACTGGGAGGTCTTGTATGCCACGGAGCATGACATGGTCCACGGCATGCAGGTCGACCCCTGGTTCATGCCGCCGCCCCCTAGGTGGTGCAGGAGGAGGTGGCGATGGAGGCACCCTACAAGGCCACATTGGACGCGGTGCTACAACGCACCTTGGAGGAGAGCCGACACGAGTAGGACACACGCTGGGAAGGCTTGGAGGAGGCCCCCCGGGGCCACCGCCGCTGCTGCCCAAGCTCAAGGCCCAGCCAGAGCCCGCCTCCACGCCCACGTCACCACCAGCGGACCTCAACCAGTGGTATGAGTAGCAGGGTCGCCTCTGTGAGTGCGTGAGCGTGCCGCATGTGTGGCTGGGCGCACTGCCGGAGAGTAGGCAGCGTACGCGCTGGTGGGGGAGCGCGAGTATGGAGAGTGGTGCATGCAGCAGGAGCACAACGAGGAGCACATGTGGAGATGGACAAGCGAGGAGGAGGAGCCCGCGTCTCGTGCAACCTGAAGCAGCCTGCAAAGGAAGCACCACGGGATACGTGTCAGCAGGCCCCTCCATGCATGCACACTGATCGTCGCCAGTTTTATGAAAGTCATGGGTCAACTTACCAACACCAGCGTGCGACCTGCTCGCGGCAGTCAAATGATGGAGCTTGCTCTCCGGTTGGTTGCTAGCAGGCTGCACCCCTATGCTATGCCTTCTATAGCAAAAGGACTATAGGGTGTAGCGCACGGATTAATGAAGGCGAGCTTACTTTTTTAGTCTCATGGCAGCGACCTGCCGTTTCACAACAAGGTTCTTCCTGCTCTCTGCCATGGCTGTGTTTCACCTCCGCGCTGCCTGCCTAGAAACAACATGGGGCGGCGATAAACCAGGGCAAGAAGCTGACTAGGAAGCGTGCACGGCTTCGCCGGCGACGGCATGATGACATGGGGGTTCCTGGGCGCGCTTGCTGGGTGCGGACAGTACGTCTACGACACCGACTTGGTCCACCTCGTCGCCTCCACGCCTTTGTTGACTGGCGGCTCCGAGATGTTCCAGGCACGATGCCTCACAGCGGCGCTGCGGAAGCTCAGTGTGGGGGAGAGGTGCATCACTGTCGGCTTAGGCTACGGCCGGTTCCTGGCGTTTGAGACGGGCCGCGGCACACCAGGGCCTCGTCCGCTCTGCCGTCGTCTCTGGCGTTGACGCGCAGTAGAAGTAGCAATCGGGAAGAGAGAGAGGGATGGCTGTGAGATTGCCGAGGTCCGTGCTGGAAGTTGTCTTGAGCAGCGCCGTCGCTGACGAGGTCGCGACTCCCAGCGTGATAAGGAGGTGGAGTTCAGCACGAGCGCGCAAGAGAGAAATGGGCTGCGACGGATCCGGCTGCGAGTGGAAATAGATCACGGGCACCGTTGCTCGTGATGCAGAGCATGTATGGGCGGGATGGACGGCTGTAACCATGGCCGGCGGTACCGGTGGAACAGCTGGGGCGCTCTTGTTTCGAGGGTAATCGATTACAGGCGAACGAAACCAAACGTGTTTAACGGTATTAGATCGTGCTGTAATCGGATAACGGGCAAGCGCAAAACAAACACCTAAGTTGTTCTTCTATATAAAAGGGCAAACAAAATCCTGGCTGTTTTTTTGTTAGCTATGAGCTGCTAACAAAAGATGGCATCCCGCGAAGGCAACAACACCTGAAAGTCTTGATTAAAAAAAAGCGAGGCATAAGGAAAAAACGACAAAGAAATGAAAGGTTCAAACCTTCTCCCCACAGTTTTCCTTTTCTTTTCCCAGAACCGTTCGGGCCGCTAGGCGGGTGGTCCATGCCGGCTACACTGCCATATTGGCAGCCTAGTGCCTGCGCGGTGCAGTTCCCTTGTAGTCAACGTGGCCCACATTTCTCCATAAGAGGAAAATAGCAACAAATGGAATATAACATCAAAATTCAAATGAGGTAAGAGCAGGGACCGGATCCCCATGCGAATGAGCGCTTAGGATTGCAATCGCGCCAAATAAACTTTATATCTTTGCTTTTTCCTATATATATATATATATATATATATATATATATATAGAGAGAGAGAGAGAGAGAGAGAGAGAAAATCCATCCTACCATCCGGTGGTAGTTACCCCACATATCTAATATATTACCATGTGGTACTATAATACTATTTTATTATTTTAAATATGTTTATATACTATATTTAAGATATTTCAAAGCAAGTTACATGAAAAATTGCATATGAACCCATAGTTTTTGTTATATTTATGAAATACGTATATATTTATGCGTAAAAAGAGCATACTCAAAACATGGTATATACTACCTAAAATTAGTATATATACTACCTAATCATTGTTATATACTACATACTACACGTACATACTCTTGGTTTCGATAGATACTACATACAACACACAAAACGCATAAATGGTGGTAACTACCACTGCTTGTAGGAAACATTTGTCATATATATATATATATATATATATATATATATATATATATATATATATATATATATATATATATATATATATATATATATATATATATATATATATATATATATATATAGAGACAGAGTTATTTTGTTACTAGTAACAGAATAATATTCTGTTACTCTGGCTCATGTGATCACTCGTCGGATAACTTTTCAGCCCGACAACAAACAAGAAAGATCCCCCCCGCCTGCACGCCACCTCCTTCCTCCCCTTGGCGCCCGCCTCCTTCCACCCCCGTCGGCGCGCCGCCGCCCACGGCCGGCCCCAACCACAAGCCGCCGCCCACCTCCGGTGCCAAGCGCCACCGCACGACCTCTGGATTCGCCCGCCGCCCCGACCACCGGATCCGTGTGCCGCGTCCACCCCTGGATCCACGCATCGCTAGCTGTCCTCCCGACTACTTCCGTCGCGCCACGAGGTTCTCACCCACCTTCCCCACCTCTGGTTCTCCGACGGAGCTGGTGGGCAACAGTGGTAAGGTCTTCTTGCACACCTTTCTAATGCAACATTTTCTCCTCCGGCCTGCTCCCTCTCGAAATTTGGACTGATGCTTCCATTGGTGGAGGTTCTGGAGTTCCCGCACCCAACACGCCGCCACAAGGTTCCGCTTCTTCCCCTGTCGCTATGGCCCTCCGCCTCTAGGCTCCCCTTGCTTGCTTCCTACCCGTGTTCCCCTCCCTAGCCAGCTAAACCGCCTTTCTCCAACTCCCTGAACCGCCCCGAGCGCCCTTGCTGAACCTTCCGTATCTGTCACTTGCCCCCGGGAGTGACATGGGAGTGACCCATTTTCGTGCGACCACACACGCAGCTCTTGGCTAGCAGCCACACTGGCTGGTCGCCTCCAAGTTGAGGATACAAGTTGGTTTCTTCTTGTCGCGAGCACACCAAATGGATCTCTGCTTTCGGGCGCGGTCGGAACTCCAGGTATTCTACTCGTATTTTGCCATGCTGGGCACCAAGCAGCGCACATGAGGAAGATTGCTTTGCTTTTGTAGTTACTGTGCATCTAGTTTGTTGGGCAAAATGAAAATTACAGTTGAAGGAAGATTGAGGGTTAAAGTTCAGAGACGTTTTGAATAAAAGTTTTGATAGTGTGGTAGCAGAAAAACATAGGGCATGTCTTGTAGTTTTGAACTTTTGGATGTGTATGTCAATTTTCAGTCAAGTAGCTTTTCAGATCAAAAATGATGTACCGTTAATCGCTATATTGCTCAGTTCATGTGCAACCATTGGAGGAGTTGAAAAAATCAGAACTCGTCCATTTCCATAAAATTCTGTAAGTTTCATGTGTGTGTTGCTAAAATCTGAATATTTTTCCAATCATACTAGTACTGATGCAATCACCTAAAAACGTTGAAGAAAAAAATCTGTAAGTTTGGTGCGTGTGCTGCTACAAATCTAAACTTCTTGTCTAGTCATTCTAGTACTGATGAAGATCGAGCGGACTGAAATAATATGTGTAATGGGCCACCATAACTCATGCCACTCGATTGGTCTGTTGTCCTTCCAACTAGTCATAGCAGTAAGAATACAAGTAGATGATTGTGGTGTTTAGTAAAAATCCCTTCAATTACATATGCAATCGAGCGCAAGTTCAACATCATCGTCTAAGAAAGGTTCGCAGATATCATCACGAGTAATTCAGATTTTTAAAAAGGTCCATATAAGAAACCACATGAAAATACAGTGAACAAAAAAAGATTCAAAGAGTACGAATGCTCCTGACAGGACTACAAGTCTTTGTGTACAAATATTAATGCAGGGGAGCGAAAAAGTTAATAGCATTTCTGCTTGTGGGTGTTTGTACTTATGTCTGAAAGATAAATATTGTGTTCCTAGCTCATCCAGTTTGTCGGAATAAGTTTATTTTCCTATATAAATAAATTTTCTAGCTGCAGAACTACATGTGCTACTCTAGATGAAGCTTCTGAAACCTCCAATGGCACTTCTAAGTCTAAAACCTGCATGTTTCAGTGTACATGTTGAAACTGCAGTAATTTTGGTGTGCATGTGTTGAAAAAAAAACATATTACACATTTCTTGTTGAAAGTCGGTGTCTTTGCCTGATTGTTTTTCCTTACGTAATTTTTTTATTTGTTGCAGGTTTCCTTTTTCATCCGTCCCTATGATTCTTTTGGAGAACAGAGATGGGAGCAGCCTGCAATTTGTGCTGCATGTTCATTGAAAAAGTTTGGATCCTGACCAGATTATTCTCAAGAAAATTGTTTTGACTTGGTAAGCTTAGTAGCATAATTTACTAGGTAGAAATATATGCAACTTGTACATTTCTTGACTGCCAATAATTACCTAGGTCCACATAGTCTCAGAATCGAATGTCAGAAAATTATGCCTTTTCAGTTACTGTACATTACTTGACATTTGAGCCGTCACTATTGTCAGAATGTCAAAGCTAGTGTAATCCCTGTAGAGATGCTACTCTTCTGAATTTTGGTTCCCAGACCCAAGTCTGGTGGTTTAGATATTTATTTTCAACAAGTACTGGTAATAAAAACTAAAAGGTCATCCATCACAAAAGTTCACGTAGCATTATACTTGTTCGTGTAGTATTGTCTAGTAAGTACAAAAGTCATGCTCATCTAGTAAGCACAGAAGTTGTGCTCATCTTGTAAGTACATAAGTCATGTTGTTATTTGCGCATCATGCAAGTTCAACTATATATCTCCCGTGGATGTCTCCCTCAGTCCGACTATTGCTGCTGCTTCAAAACACAGAAATTTGATTCGGACTGTAAGTTATTAGCTGACTTCATTTTATCGTTAACGGGCTTGTTAACAACCTCATTTGTTGAACTGATTAATAGTCGTTACTAAATGCTAGATTATTTGGACAGATTGATAGTACATAAACTGGTTAGCAAAAATTTATTTTTGATTATTTGATTACTGCTAGTCAATCAAGGCATGGTTCTGAACATCTTGCGAGGCTCCCTGCTGGATATCGGCGCTAGAGGGGAGCGGACACCATCGTTGCCCCACGCCCATAGACTTCTCTTCTGCAATGCAAGGTTCATTTTCCTCTTAAACATTCACACGGAAAGAATAGAGCTACTCCGTACACATTCTGCGTCGGTGTCAGAACATGTTATGCTAATTAGTAAGAAATCAGTATAACTAAATGTATATTTTAGGCAATCGACATCAATATTTTCTTCTCAAAATATATTTTTACCATTAGTGGTAAATCAGTATGTTAACACCATCTAGCGCTCTGAACTTATGCTATTGATATGCGGTTGATCCTTCCTTTTCAGACATCGAGTCTGAGTTCTTCCTGGAGTATGGTGAAATAAACCGGTATCAGGTTGGTGATGATTAAGGCCGTTACGTCAGTCCAATCCCACCTCCCAGACAGGTCACCTCTGCTACATCATCTCGCAAACCGAGCCCCCCGGTGCCGCATCTTGTCGAGCTCAACGCCTTGCCGTGGTTCCAGTGGGGGACGGGCGGGCTCATATCTGAGAGGATGGATGCCTGGTGCGAAATGCGACCAGGATGGTATCGGTGCTCCGGCCAACTCCATCGATCTGCTCAGTAAATGCCCACTCCTAACTCCGTTTGAAGTTTTGGTTATGATCGCCATCGGCTCGCCTCCCCGCTGTTCCCACTGGACTGCCGCCCCCCTACTTCCATCGCGCCACCGGCCAACCTCCCCGCTGCTTCCACCGCGCCACCGCCCCGCACACAACCTCCTGGTTGCCGGCCGCGTCGCCGCCCCTTGCCCAACCTCCTAACCGTCGGCGCCGGCACCGCTTCACAAGCCTCCGTCGCCCCCATCTGCTCTTGATCTCATCATCAAGCTCCCCGACCACTCTCTGCGAACCGCTTCAGGCGCCCCTGTTTCTCATCTACCCCAGCTCCAGTCTACCAGCAAACCACATACACGCACAACCGCAGGTCGCCGGTGTGACCCACTTCTTCTGCCGCAGCGTCCCTGATGTCCATCTCCAGCGCAACAACCACCAACCTGGCATGCCCTTCGTTCACCGCTGCCACCCCAGATCGTTCAACTACATAGTGCCAAGCCTTTCGATGCCGCAGCTCGGGAGGTGCCCATCTCAACCTTTCCACATCTCCCCCTGGATGTTCATGCTCCTCTGGTATATATTCAGTTCATATTGTAGTTATGGTCATTCTATTATGATTTTCATCTCATCTTGTGTGATTTCTTTCTTCAGTCCCAAGTGGCAAATTTGTTCTGCAACATATGGTATCATTGAGCTGCACTTGTTTGTACTGTCCCTCTTCCCCTACTCCTCAAGCGCCACTACTGTCTTGTGCTTGTTGTTCGATAGGTATTTGTCTTAATGCCTAGAGAAGAGATCTGTTTTCTGTACTAAACTCATTATTAGTTTGGTTTGTATTATTTTGTCAGTTCATGAAAAATCACAAGATAGTTGGGTGCGTGCGCAAAAATATCATCAGTACACGTTTCAAAGTTTGTAAGTTTAGATATATCACCTAAAAAAGTTCAAAGAAAACCATAGAGACTGCCACTAGTTATTACAGTGATTTTGGCCACTAAATTCCCTGTATTTTTCCTAGTCATTCTTGTACTGCCTGCCATGAAAAAACCTGATGATAGAATACAAATATTTGTGTATTGTATCGTCAGTTCACAGAGAAGAAATTCTTTTTTCTTCAGTGTGTATACTATCGTTAGTTCCGTGTGTATTTTTGTTCTCTTTTCTTCAGTTCACAAAGAATAAATATTGCCAGTTCATGAATAGAGAATGTCTGTAATAAACTTAATATTTGTTTGGTGTGTATTCATGAAAAAAATACAAACTAGTTGGTGCGTGTGCAAAAATATCATCAGTTCATGTTTCGAAATTCTGTAAGTTTACATATATCACCTAAAATAAGTAATGTTTTGTAGCGAGTTTCTTCAGTGTCTATTCTAATTCAAGTGCCTTGTTCTTCCTAAAACACAAGGTGCTTGTGTTAATGCCTATGGGAGAATAACACATACAGGGACTGCGTACTAGTGTTGAAAACAGGATAAAGTCCTAAGATAATGATGTTCTCCCCTGCTTCCACCTCCATTCGCCGCCTCAGAACACCGCGCACTACCGCCCTCCCTTATCCCCTGCAGCTCGCGGTGTGCAAGTTCTTCAGTCCAAGTTCTCCGTCGAGCTCGTCTCTTGTTTCATTTTCCTTAACACTTGGTAAGGAAAATGATCGTTCAACTTGAATTATGTTTCGGACTGATTGTTCAAGTTCTTTCGTATAGAAGGTTCAGAAAGTTTTTTTTCCTGAAAATGCACTTATTTGGAGTATGCCAATATATATATGTATTTCTGAATTTCGCTCTTGAGTAACAGTTCAACATGTATTACGCCATCAATTCATAATGGAAAGGCAGCAAAACAGTTCAATACTTGTGTGTTAAAAACGTAACAGTATAGACAAACTTTCGTAGTGGTTCGATGGAATAAATCACATCAGTTCTGACTTGGATCCGTTCTTGCCTATAATGCATTGAAAAATCAATTTTTTTGCCTTCGTTAAGGCTTGAGAAGCATGTATCTCATTTATAATACGCTTTGGCATTTGGTCGATGATATTTATTGCATCCTTCATCACTGATCTTGAGGAGGAGATTCATTTGTGCATTTCTATATTCGTTTTGTAAATCTGTTGATTTTTAATGTTTTAGGGATTTCGGGAGAGTGGAGACATGGAAGAGCACTTTCAGGCGTTATTGGCCATGCCAATAAATGACCAAGAAGAGCACTTTCAATAGTCCAGGAAGACAACAACAACAACAACAACAACGAGAAAATGCAACGATGCATCATGCTTTCGTTGATGAAAAGCTATGATTTTGTGCTCCTGTTTGTTATTATGTCAATGAGAAACCAATACTTCTTTTCTTCAGGTTTCGTGTTTTAATTGGTGAGGGATAAACAAATTTTCCTATTCAAGTGGAAGCTCCCAATATATGATGGATGTGGAAGCTCCCAATATATGATGGATGTGGAAGTTATTTTTACATTCACTGTTCGGTGCTTCTCTTTATGTTTTCAAGTGCTCGATGAAAATTTATGTCCCTAGTAGTTCATGTATTATTGCATGAGGAGTTCATGTGTTACTGCCAGTTAGTAAACCTATTAATCACTCTCTCAAGTGTGATGAAAAAAATGGGCAGTAAATTGATGAAAAATATCATCGAGTTCAAAACACGCCGAGACACGCGACAGCCACCCCAGTTCGGGTGTAGTAAGTACCTCAGTACGAGTTCAAAACGGTGGTCCGTTCGGAATAAAAGGAATGGCAGAAATTCAAATTGTAAAGTTCAAGCAAAAAAAGAAACTCTATGAAAATCCTGCTTAGTAAGTACTCCCTCCGTTTCAAAATAGATGACTCAACTTTGTACTAACTTTAGTACAAAGTTGAGTCATCTATTTTAGAACGGAGGGAGTACCTCAGTACAACTAGTAAAATGAGAGAAGTTCAGAACAACGTTGTAAAAAAATATTGAGTTAAAAAACACATTTTCTTTTTGAATAAATTATCATTCAGTTCGATGATACAAACCATACAATTACAGGGGTGACGATACAGTAAACCGTTGAAAACTTATGAGAAAAATATTACCCAAAAAACAGAGCAAAGTCTAGTTAGTGAAAACACGCTTAGTAAAAACTCATGCAACCATCAGTACACGTACCCCTTTTCGGAACCATTCAAAATTACTCTACAAAAAATAGCTCAGTACAAACATACACATATATCAGTACGACTACTCTGTTTTTCAGACGAGAAAACAGCAGAATCCGTCATGCCGTATTCAAAATTACTCTTAAACGGTTGCGAAGTAGAGAAAATATTCAACATGACTAAGTTTCGCATTTTCGATAGCTATCCAACAGTATATTATTTTCCATATTTCGACAAACTTTTTGAAAAAATCACGTTCAAAATCAAATTTGCCTCAATCCGATAATAAACCGTTTGCAAAAAATCGCGAAAATACGTTTCGCCCAAAATTTTCACTGTTTTTCAAATTACTTTTAAATTATATAGAATTAGAAAAAACAATACATATATGGAAGATGCGGATTTTCACCAGCTTTCCAACGCCATCTTATTTGCTCAATTCTGACAAACCGTTTGAAAATTGAGTCCAAAATACGATTCACGTTTTCGGTTTAAAAACGGTTTTTTTTCAAAACTGCTCTTAAACCATAATGATTTTGCAAAAACGTTCAATATACTTGAAATATGGTTGTCAAGAGCTTTCCAACGATATATTACACGCCATGTTCCGACAAAAAAATCACAAAAAGTTTTTGAAGTAAAAAATACGATGTGTTAAACACAACTGAAAGCATTAGTTCAACCGCTTCGAAAACATAAGTACAACGACCTGAAACCGTCAGTTCAAAAAGGGTAACAGAATAATATTCTATTACGTGTAACAGAATAGCCCAGATGTACCACCCGGTGGTAGTTACCCCACTTATCTAATATACTACCATGTGGTACTATATATACTATTTTATTATTTTAAATATGTTCATATACTATATTTAAGATATTTTAAAGGAAATTACATGAAAAAGTGCATATGAGCCCATAGTTTTTATTATATTTATGAAATATGTATATATTTATGCGTTAAAAGAGCATACTCAAAGCATGGTACATATTACCTAAAATTAGTATATATACTACCTAATCATTGTTATATACTACATACTACACGTACATACTCTCGTTTTCGATAGATACTACATACAACATACAAAATGCAAGTGGTGGTAACTACCACTGCTTGTAGGAAATATTTGTCATACATATATATATATATATATATATATATATATACATACACATACAGACGGTCTATTCTGTTAATATTAGCAGAATAACTATTCTGCACACCACTTCGGCACTGCACGCTCAACAAAACCGCACTGCATCATTTTGACGACGAGCACTGCAATAGAGACTATTGAACTTCTCGTCGGAAAAAACTGCACGCGTTATTTTTTCGTTACTGTTTTCGCTCTAATTTTTTAACCGTTTATCGGAATAAGGCGTGTAATATACCATTGAAAAGCTATGGATTAGGCGCAACTTCGACATGTTGAACACTTTTCGAGATTCCACACGGTTTAAGAGCAGTTTTAAAAATAGTGCGGCGGATGACAAGTGGCAGCGAGCGTTTTTTCGCGTTTTTTTCTAAACCGCTTGTCGGAATGAAGCAAATGATACGCAGTTGGATAGATATCGTCGAGGCGCATCTTTTTCATATATAAATCTTTCTCTAATTCGTTACGGTTTAAAAGCAGTTTCAAATTTACTAAATCGCTGAACTCTGTTTTTCAATTTTTTTGAAATTTTCGGTACTGTTTTCGCTCCAGTTTTTGAACCGTTTGTCGAAACGAGGCGTGTGATACGCCGTTGGAGAGCTACGGACAAGGCACAACTTTCATATGTTGAAATGGTTTTGAGATTCCTTACGGTTTTTAGTTAATTTTGAAACTCGTGTGGCTGGCTTCGAGAGGCAGCGGCTCTTTTTTCACGAAATTTTTACGAACAGCTGGTCGGAATAATTCAAATCATACGCCGTTGGAAAGATATCGACGAGACACAACTTTTTCATGTAGAACAATCTCTCTAATTCTTTACGATTTAAGAGCAGTTTCGATTTTACCGAAAAGCGGACACTCTGTTCTTCGCGAGACCAAAACCGTCGTATGTACTGCATCGGACGGAAGAACACATTGCTTCAGACAAAATACGGCACTGCATCAGATGGGCAAGTGCACTGCATGGTTTCTTTTTGTTTAGACGTATTTTTTCTCGGACGAGGAAAGAAGAACGCGCTGCTTCACATGAAATACCGCACTTCATTAGATGGGCAAGTGCACTGCATGATTTCTTTTTGTGAGATGTAAATTTTCCCAAACGAGGTAGCAAATCGCACCGCTTTAGACTAAAAACCGCATTTCATCAGACCGACAAGTGCACTGCATGACTTATTTTTTGTGGCACGTAAATTTTCCCAAACGAGATGGAGTGCACTTCATGTCTAGCGTTGGTGAACCCCAATACTATGAAAAGTGAACCTCTAGACTACCATAAACGGGCCGCGACACTACCAAAAGTGAACCGCATGACTTTTTGTTCACCTTTTTCATACTTCATATTTATAACAAGGGTAGACCGAACGAGTGGACCGTATGGATTGAGTGATTGAACCGCACTGGATTAAGAAGTGAACCACATTATTTTTGGCACCCTTCACATTTTGTAGTAAATGAATCACACTGCAATGTGGACCAAATCAAAAACAACATATAACACGCACTGCTTCAAATCCAAAACCGCACTGCAATGTCGACCAAGTAACTACACGCAGGTTTGACTGTACGTGTTTTTTGTTCTTGAGCCCGAGTGAGCTTCGAGAGAGTTCAAACCGAACTCCCACACACATAAAAAGCGTACTGCAGTTTTTTTGCCATCATTCTTTTTAGTTATCTACATTTTTCTCTTCTGGACGACATGGTGGAGCCTAACGAACTGTATAAGTCCTTGGCGAACGGAGTTAAACTCGCAAAAACTAAAGTGAGCATTTTTCTCTTTTGTTCTTAGTTTTCTCTCCTTTCGTTGTTCTGCTCTCTCACACAAAAGAAACTAAGTGTATGTTTGGTTCCCTACAATACATTTCTCAAACAAAAAGGAACCGCACTGCAGCACCCTAGGCAATCGATCCCAGGCAAACTGCACCTGTCTCCCGGCAGCCCTCGTGTGGTCGCCGGCGCCTACTTTTTTCACCATGGGAGCTCAATCGAGCTTTTTCCTGCTCAAATCAGTATGCCGTTGCCGCCAACTGTGGAAACGAACAAGTGAATTGCGAGGTGTCGTGAGACAAACTTAAAACAAAAACAACCTTTTTTACTCAGAGATGCACTTCCTCGAAACTGCAGGCGAACAGAAGGAGAGAAGCTGCACTGCACACCAGGGAGAGCTCCACTGCATGCTGGTGGCACTGCACGCCAGGCAGGGCCGCGAAACTGCATGCCATCGTACGGCGTACTGCTAGCCATCGCTGGCCAAACTGCACGCGAGCCGCCAGGGATGGACATGCTGGACCTCGCCAGAGGGAGTTTGCGGGGAGAGGAGGAAGAAGGAAAGGAGAGAGGGGAGGGCGGCTCCCGCTGCGGTCATGTTGAGGTCGTGTCGCGCGGCCGCGGAGTGCACAGATGTGGTTGCCGGACTGCACGGAAGGCCGCCGGGGGGATGTGATGGGCCTGCTGCGCGCACCGCATCCCACCTCGGCCGCCGTTCTGTAACCACAGCCGTGTGCCGGTGCAAGAAGACGAAGGGAGCTCGTCGGAGAGGCTTCTGCATCGGCGGGTTGGAGCAGAGGAGGAACGCCGTCCTGGTGCCAGCGCTGCAGGAGACGGGGTTCACCCGTGGCGGCGGATCGATCCAGATCATGGATGGGTGGCGGATCCGGACGTGGGGGTGGAATCCACCCGCGGCGAATCCCGAGGGCACCGGAGACGCAGGCAGGGGCAGCGCCAGGGCCGGAGCAGGGGAGGAGGTGGCGCGAGGGTAGGTAGCGGTGCGGTGGCGCGAGGGGTGTGGTGGGGCGACGGCGGACGTTCGTAGTTTCTGGTGGGTGGGGGGGGTGGATCGAGATTTGAGAGGAAGGCGGGCCACTGGGGGATCCGCGGCGCGCGGAGGCCGTTGGCGCGGCAGTTGGCTGGCCCGGGGCACGGCGCGGCTGGGGACGAGGTCAATTGTGACTGGGTGGGCGGAGGAGCTGGTTTGTGAATCGGGGCATGGGGTGTTGACCGTGAGGAAGGTGGAGGGGATCGGGGGAGGAAGGTGGAGAAGAGAGAGTGGTGGGTGGGGTGGGCCGGTGGGGTTGATATTTAGTCTGTGTGCGCTGAGGTGCGCCGGGTGTTAGCAGAATAAGGTTCCGGTGTGCAGAATAAGGTCTTAAGGGGTGGTTGTCACATCCCAGTTAGACCATGCATTAGGGTGTGCATCATGTTTAAATTCCATTTGAATTTGAAATGGGGAAGGCAGGAAACCCCAGAACACCCCCCCCTTAAAACAACTAGGGTTTACTAAAAATTATTTCAATGAATCCGAAATGCCCTTCAAAATGCTCATCCTCTTTGTTTTGGTTCAGAACCTATGGCAAAGGAGGTGTATCATTTTCTAGGTCATCCAAAGTTCCTAGGATTAATCCACAAGTTTTGAACTTGAGCATTTTAAATTATATAAAATATTTTAAATGTTCAAAAATTGCCAAACCAAAATGTTTCATGTTGGGAATATTCCAACAAGGGACCAGGAGCATTTTGGTGATTTTCAAAACAGTTTTGGTATTTCAAAAAAACCCCACAAAGTTGCAGAATATTAGAAAAAGACTAAAAATGGGAAAAACCCTTACCTGACGCCCGTGTCCGGCCCACCTGCCGGCCCAGCCCAGCAGCCGCCCAATGTGCTGCTTGGCTCGCTTGAGCAGCAGCCAGTGCCCGACAGCGAGCTCGAGGCGCCACGCAGCTGGCCGCCGCCTGCTTCACCTCCTCGCCGCCTCGCTGCCTGGGCGGCCTCCACGTCGTCGCCCGACCCTGGACACGCCATTCGCCCCCTGCCTCTCTCCCTCGCTCCCCTCGCCATGGCCGACGCCACCGTCGCCGCTCCACCGTCGTAGCCGTAGCCACCGTCGTCCCAGCGCCACGAGACCGTGTCCGATCAACCGCATTCGTCGACTTCGTCGAACAAGCCGAGCCCCGGCGCTTGCTGCGCCCAAGCCACTCGCACCGACCTCGCCCGACTCCGCCACCGCCGGAGATCCCCTTCGCCGTCGCCGCCGCATCAGATCGTCCCGACCACGTCGTCGGCTCTCTGAGACCGCTGTGAGCCTGGCTACCTCCCATCCTCTCCACTCTCTTTCGTGCACCACAACGAGCACACGGCTTCGCCCGAACGCACCGCCCATGGAGCTCGTCGCCGACGAGGCTCCGCCACCCAACCCACGCCACCGTGTCCATCGCACTCACCACGTTGCGTTGGGTCCAACCCTGCACTCCACGCCTCACCTTGCCCCCTAGCGGCGAGTCCGAGATCACCCGAGCCCGGCCGCCGCCAAACTCGTCGCCGGCGCCAACTCCGCCACCCGACCCTAACTTACTCCACCAAGAGCTGCGGTTCGTCTCCAGCTCCACGTAGATGCCTTCGCGCCCCATTTGGTGGCGGAGCGTTAAAGCACTTTGCTCCGCCCTTTGGCCTCGCCAAGGCTAGACGCCATGCGAGTTGACCGTGACCATTGGTGGTGGGCCTGTTGGCTGCTCTGAGTCAATGACGGTGGACCCCCACGGTTAACTAATTAGATTAGTTCTAATTAAAGTTAATTAGTTTAAACTAACTACTGACATGTGGGTCCCACTGTCAGTTTGACCTGGACGACCCCGTTGACCCCTGACGTCACGCTGACCTCATGCTGACGCAATAAATGAATTTCTGGATTTATTCTGATATAGCAAATTCCAGAATATAATTCAAATTTCAAATGCTTATAACTTTTATTCTATAACTCCAAATGCAAAGATTTATATATGAAAAATTATCAGAAAAATCCACTCTATCCATTGGTACAGGTTTCATGCATGTTAAAGCAAGTTAACTGTGCTGTTTAACCAGAATAAGATATTGCACCATTAGGACTAACTCAAATGAGCTATCATTTGAATCCTTGGTTCAAATGAGTTCATCCCCTGTTCTTTCAGCTTGCATTAGACCAAAACACATCCATATTGCCATGTCATAGAATGCATCATATTGTTGCATATTGTCATGTGTGTTTACTTTCGGTGTGCTTTCATGATAGGTTCTGCCCCCGAAGATAACCTCGACTACCCATCTGAAGGGCAGTTCCCTACCCCAGTTCCATCAGGCAAGCAACCCGTTGATCATTTCGATACAAACCCATGTTCTCGCTTCTGCTCTCGTTTACTGCATTAAGACAACGCGATTCAAACTGTTGTGTGCTGCGGTAGCTGAACCCACTTCCTTTGCATGACTGTCATTTCCACAAGAACTAGATGAAACCCACTAGTATGTGTAGGAGTTGATTGAGCCATGTTTGTGATTCCTACCATGCTATGCTTGCTATGCTTAGAGTTGTGTCAGTCTGGCTCATCGGGATGATGAAGCTGGAGTGAAAGGTTGTGTTGGTTCGAGAGTGAAAGTGTTGAACACGATTTGGTAAAGGTATCGATGAGAGGCCATGTAGGAGTACATGGTGGGTTGTTTCATTGAAGCGAACTTAAGAACTGAGATCTGTGTTTGTGATCCATGAATCGAGTTACTACCACATTGGGATCCTTAATTGACCCTCTCGGCTTCTTAACCACCCCTGTCCATAGTCAAGGAGTTGCAAGTAGTTTAAGTGTTTGTAGCATCTTTGGGGCATACGCAACGCTGACCTTAGGGGTGGGTTGTGTTGCGGTAGGCACGTGGCCCGTGTCTGCCGAGTGCCGTTTGGTATCTCGGGAACCCTGCACACATCGTTCGGGGCTGTATGGGAAACCTCGGCGGACTCCTGCGGATGGAACCCGAATAGGCGATACACTGGACTAGGGACTTGAGTGTTTAGGTAGGCTGTGGCCGACACCCACGTTGGGCTTCGCTTGAAGGTTGCAGTACATGTCGTGTAAACGGCGATAAGTGGTGAGCGTGTGTGAAGAAGTACACCCTGCAGGGTTAAGTATGATCTATTGAATAGCCGTGTCCACGGAGAAGGACTTCGGGTTACCTATATCGGTTCATAGACAAGTAAATGGATACTACTAAAAGCCTCAAGATAAGTGTGAGTATCGTGGATGGCCCTCTCGTGGGATGACGAGAGAGATCCACAGTGGAGTATTGTGATGGTGATTAGTGGACTCGTAATACGACAAATGCTTTACAAAGTGGTGTCACGTGGGATAGCAGCCAAGAGTCAAAGCTGGCTTGCTGCAAATAACTCCACTTCCTTCCTTGAGAATGTGCATGTATGATAGGATTACGTGGTAAGACTTGCTGAGTACCTTTGTACTCATGTTTGTAATTAATGTTTTTCGAGGACTATACTACCCCCTCCGACGGATTCTATGTAGATATTGACTTGACGAGTGAGCTAGCCACCGGTGGCGATCTAAGACTTGTGAAGGGCCATTGTAGATAGAAAGGCTCCAACAAGCTTTCTTTCTTTCTAGAGTCTGTACAGACTAGTTTGCTTCCGCATGTGCTTGTATGATTGTATGACTTGAGTGTTGGGTCATGTGACCCCTACCTGTATGACTATGTTATGTATGGCTCCTGGAGCCTCTTAAATAAAGTACTTGAGTTGTAGAGTTTTGTTGTGATGCCTTGTTGTATTTACTCATATCGGGCATATTATGTATGATTGAAATGATTGGTATGAGTGGGATCCGACAAACTAGTTGTTTATCCTTGGCAGCCTCTCATATGGGGAAATGTAGTCTCGTGCTTCGGCGATAGTAGTCCGCTACTGCCCGGTTCACGGAGTCCTGCTAGCCCAGCACTCTGCTTGGACACTTGACTGGCGGCATGTGATTCATTTCGTTCCTATGTCATCCCTTGGGAAATGTCACGCGGTGGTATTGAGTCCTGCCTAGCCTGCTACAGCCGGGATACCGAGTCTGTTGGCCCAGATGCTACAGCCCGAATTCATCGTTGATGACCGACATGCTCGAGGTGATTCATGTATGCCTGTACCCATAGGTTAGTGCCGCTTTGGGTTCACGACTAGCCATGTCGGCCCGGGTTCTTTGTCATGTGGATGCTAGCGACACTATCATATCGTGAGCCAAAAGGCGCAAACGGTCCCGGGCCATGGTAAGGCAACACCGTGGGAATACCGTGCATGAGGCCGCAAAGTGTGATATGAGGTGTTACCAGCTAGGTCGATGTGACTTGGAATCGGGGTCCTGACAGCGTTATCATAATAGACCCACCCTATATATATATATATATATATATATATATATATATATATATATCTTCTACACAAGCATCTCCATCATCATTATCGGTACATCCCACGCAGTGAGTTAGGATGCACTTGATCCCGGAAGGTATCTATCCTTCAAACCCGAGGAGTAATTTAAACTAACAACAGTACATAATATCCAACAAAAGAGGGTCGTGCTACAGCAGCAGAATACATGACTCAGTCTAGATATCAGCACAAATCAAGTTGTGCATATTTGCTGTTGGCATGAACCACATCGCCGCATGTCTGGTTTGCAAAAGCCATCCATCGCATGGAAGCTTGATGCCTTTCACACACTGAAGATTATCTGGCAACAAGCTGTGTCGACGAATCTCTGGATATGGTGATTCATGAAACCCATGGTATGATGTGTAAACATAGTCCCCCCTCACGAATGGGAAGTTGCATAGCACGGTAATTATCACCGGTGATATGATCGATTATTGGTTGGATGATCGGATAATTGAGCCCGAGGAACAAGGAGTGGTTGCCGAGGCTGTAAACCCGCCTCCAGTTGAATATGCCCAACGGAGCTGGGATCTTTCTCGAACACGAAGCAGCCATAGCCATCAATGTCACGGACGCCCCACGCAATTGTACTGCATGTGGTTTGATGTAATGGTTTGGTCAATTTGGTACGTGCGAAAGAGCATCAAATGACCGCCGTCAGCTGAACGAGCGATAAACCACCACCCATCGGCTGGTATGATTCTAGGTCCTGGAATCATGAAGGCCAGCGCATTTGCATCTGCTGCAACAATTCAAATTGGAGACCGAAAGGACAAAAATAAACAATCATGTTCAGAGAATGTGTGGAATTAAAATTATTATAACAGTGACACATATCATAGACAGAGAATTGCAATGCCATGGTCATAATCATACCCCAAGTTAAAAAAATAAGCCAATGACTTTCATATTCTAGCAATATGTCATGGTTCAAACATCATGTAACAATGAGAGGAAAACAGCTATGACAGCGCCTACTCATATTCTACCATAGCACTTACTACTACTGTTCTCATATCAACTCTAAGCAATAACATGCGTTCTTATAAAATCTTGTAAACGAGAGTAACATATAGCAATCATGATGTTATGCTCATAATATGTATTCTAACAATCATTAGATGCCAACTGTTCTCATATCAACTCTAACAATAACATGTGTGGTCATAAAAATCTAGGAAATGAGAGGAACATATAGCAATGATGTGGTTATAGACATGCTATGCATTCTAAATTTGTAACAAATGAACAGGCAGTCGTATTCATAAGGTAAAGATGAGATGAGATAGAACAATTACGACGATAGATTCCACCAAAGATAGGCAGCCAATCTAAATGTCGACCGCGTAAATGATGCCATGGTGCACTATAGCATCAGACAGAAATGTTGCCTCAACAGGATTGATGATGAGCCATAACCATGTATGGCGACCGGATTCCAGATAGACTAATCCCATGTTGAACAAGGCAATGAGCTTGTAATCCATGTACTCTTCTGATGGTGTGGGCACTTCGCAGATTACAACTTTCTGCAAATAGAGGTCGAGCCAAAAGCTTCACGCGTCTTGTGCGTAGTAGGCAGGAGTGTCTGGCGGGCCACGAGGCTCGATGGTGGAGGTATCCAATGATGGAAGGGTGATCTCTCACTGGGTGTAGATATCCACGAGACGCCACGGACTACCAGAGTGGTGGATGAGGACGATCCAGTTGGCCTTCATGCCCACCCAGTAGTGGCCGTGCATGAAGGACAGGTGGACGGGTAGTGGTAGCATGTCGAGGGGCACCACGGCAACCTCCGTAGGATCGTCAAGTCGGTGTCTAGGCCACCTGCGAGGATCGGGCATCAGCAAGCATGGTGTCTTGAAAAGAGCCGGCGGTTGCGATTTAGTAGACGGTACAAAGACACCGAGCATGCGGCCAGACGGACGGTCTTGAGTAGGTCCATCGACTCTGATCTGCTCCAAGAGAACATCGGGAGGAATTCCAATCGCGGCTCTACGTTCACGGTTACGCCATTGGGGTTTTCGGTGCTGCGAGCCAGCGAGGGAAGTGGATTCAAGGGCGAAGCGAAGAAGCTTCTCCTCGTGTGGCCAAGCGGTGGAGCGGGGATATGGTGCGCGTGAGCTACCAAGGAAGATGGCGCGGCGGGCGCGCAGTGGCGAGGTAAATGGTGTGCGACCGACGATGGGGAAGAGAGGAGGAAGAAGAAGATAGGAGGAAGAAGAGTGGAAGACGGGGAAGAAAGTGCATTAAATCTCAATTCTACTAGTACTACTACCAGGATATACTGTCCTTCGGAGTTTAAATAGTTACACCGATGATATGTGGGTCTACCACAAGAGGGCCCATATGTCAGTTAATGGAGGACAACGGTGCGTAGTCGTATTTGCGGAAGTGTGCTCTACTGGCAAACATGATGGCAGTACTGGGTAAGGCTGATTTAGTAACACCAACACGCTGGTTCAGCTTATTAATTACGTGTCCCATCTGCTGCAGCGTGTATTGTCACTTCACTACGAAGACTAGTTGAATAGTTCTCTCTGACCGAGATGGGGAATAATGGATCGCAAGGACTTCCTTTCTACAGTATCCCTATGCCTCTACGCTCACTTCACTCATTTTGCTCCGTACCTAGTCACTTGTTGAAATCTGTAGAAAGACAAATACTCCGTATTTGGGAACAGAGGGAGGCTTTTATTCCGTATTTGGGAACAGAGGGAGTATCACCATATGGAGGGAACAGAGGAAGCTTGAAATATGAACATGTCAGTGGGAGAGAGTAAGCCCCATGCATGCATGCAACATGCAACACTCACACGTACACATGGACGCACACAACACTCACGCACCCATGTGGCACACAGCACACGACGCAACACACACGCTCACGCTCAAGTGCTCAACCTACTGCCTACGTCCGTGAAAGACTGTACATTTAGATATTTACACATTGAACAGGGCATAATTAATGCCCAAAAGTAGCAAACTTATGTGTGCATGCGACCATTGAGAGAAGAAGATTAAATGAAGGCCGTTGCATGTTGTAATTAAGGATAGACATGTAGCCTATACCTACAACACAAGTTGGTGCATTAGTCAATCAATATCGATTTAGATGTACATCATGTACTACACTCTTTGTTTTATAGCCGATGTACACTCTTTGTTGGAAGACCGAGGGAGGACACGTGCATGCACTCACATACACAGCCAGGGCGATTCGCGCGCAAGGGTTGGACTCGTGTCGTGCCTGCGTAAAGTTTTGTTTAACTGATTTCTTTGCTCGCTAACCGAGGTGTGGGACCCGAAACCAGGTGACAATTTAACCGATCAGCAAAGTGCCACGTCGACTATGTGGCTGGTCAGTAGGGGGCAATACGGTGCTCTACGATGAGCTAGTGATCGTATAATCACCGCAAAACTATATATAGTGACCGTAAAGAGCGTATTGTTACATACGTTGACCACCAGTGTATTTTTCTTGTTTCAAATTAAGCCATATTAATCGGAAAGGATGCAGTATGGACTACTACTAGTACTAGTACTCCCTCCGTTTTTATTTACTCTGCATATTATAGTTGACTGAAGTCAAACTTCGTAAAGTTTGACCAAGTTTATAGAAAAATAATATAGACATTTATCCTATACGATGTGAAAGTACATTCAATAATAAATCTAATGTTGTTGATTTGTTATTGTATATCTTAATATTTTTGTTTATAAACTTGGTCAAAGTTTGTAAAGATTGACTTTGACCAAAACTAATATGCGAACTAAATAAAAACGGAGGGAGTACTGCTTTGATGTGTCCCATCAACTCACCGAACGAGGAGAAGCTTGCTTACTATGCCTCTCCCTCGCCCATGCGCGCGGTCGTTCGCAGGACGTACGAGGAGAGGGTTTTGACTACAGCGCCCTCTCCCTCTCCCTCTCCTTCTCCATCGCCCTCGCCCTCGCCCTCGCGGTGGACGTGCATCAGTTCAATCGGTGTCAGATTGCCAGAAGCATATTGTACTGTAGTATCATCATTGTTGGACCTTCCGAAGAGGCGAAGAGCCAAGTGCAAGGTTCACACGAGTACAAACTGTTGAACCTCGTGAGGAAAGAGCCAAGCGCAAGGTTTTATAGGAATTGTCGTCCTAGTAGGAGTGTACTACAACTATAGCGAATGATGCTACTGTATGATGCCGCCATGTCACGTATATCCAAAGCTGTGCCACCTTTTTTCTCAAAGAGCGTGTTGGAGCCCGTGCAACAACCACACAAGTTGCACGTACACATAACACATTTACTAGTAATAAATTCTAAAGGACAAATGCCAGTATGCCACACAAGTTCATCTCCAATTCATGTGATAAATTTGTGCACGACTAGTCTACATATATTCACAGTGCTACCGTTCACAATTACCGTACTCCACTTACACGTTATAGGCTACATGTCCTCCTCCAGGTTCCAGTCCCAGGTGTTCTTCATGGATGGCACGATCCATAGCGGTGGGCAACGGGAATCATTGTCGCAGCTTTCTAGTCCGGTTCCACAAGATGGAGACTCATCCAAGCTGAAGCGGCATAAATCAGGGAGAGCGTGTCCCAGCATGTCGTTCATCCGGCGGTGCACACTGAAGACAGAACCATGCTTCATGAACGGCAGGCCTTCCGTGTCGTGCACGGAAGGTGGAATCCGCTTCACAATGGGGTAGCTGTCCCCGATGAAAAGCGAGTACTCTCCAAGAGTGTTCCTCGGCACCCACGTAGCATCACGGGGGTCAAACTCGGCACCGTTCATCTGGTACACGCGGCATCCCAGATCTGGACACATGGTGACGTACATAGTCAAGGTCCATGCATAATAATGTTGTGCTAAAATATGGCGGTCGATGTCTACTGCAGCAAATAGTACTACTCCGGTATAGAGGAAGTAAAATAACCGGCTTATTATATATAGCCACTCTTGGCTACATGGATGAGATAGTAAGACATGGAAAAAAAATGGTGGCAGCTAGTGGGTTCAAGTCTTCAAGGGCCTAGCTAGCTATATGTGTCCTCCAAGGTAAAAAGTACTCCTACTAGTAATACAAAGTATACTACTAGTACAACAATGAAAGAGAAGGCGAGAGGGTTAAAAAATGGAATAACTGGGTAGATGGTGACGGTCCGATCGTGGTAGATTGTGTGACCATGTTGCACATCAGGGGTACCATGGGTAACGACTGCTAAGATAGTTGATCCCAATATGCCAAAGTCAGCTACAAGGTTCCAGGTTAGACCGAATCGCGGATGCAAATGCACATCCAGGATCGGCGATCTTATTTTGATCGGGGGATGAATGGTCCCTGCAAAATAATGGAGTACCGTTAGGGATGCAAATGATGGTTTGTGCATTCTGTTTGTAATCTCTCGTACCGTAGGATGGCAACCAGATGAAACAAGTCCCCTGGCTTGTCACTGCGAAGATGCGGCCTAGATGGCGCACGACGTCTTCGAAAGTGTAGGGGTACAAATCTACCGCCGCCAACATGCGCTAGCCTCTGCCGTTACTGCCTCTTGCATTGATGGCAATCCTTATGTCGAACACCGCGATGAGATAGTAATCGTCATAGCCGCGTCGCTTTATCGGCGGGTCCGCAATTGCTATCTTCTTCAATCTCATGTAGGCATCATCATACGTATTCAAGCCCAGCCAGTCCGGAAGGCCGATCCCAATGGTGGAGAAGGGTCTACGAGCGGCCGCCTTCTTTGTGGATGTTGTGCAAAATGATGGTGGTATCCGGCCGGAGGTATGCAAGCCAATCTTCGTTGGCACCAACCCAGACCTATATATAAGACGGTGGGCAGCGGAGAAATTACGGGATGGAAATGGAATAACTAAGTACTACATGATCAAACTCCATTACTGACCTGCTCATCGGACAAAATCCGACTACCTCTCAACGTCGGCAACTCTAGCGGAGTCAACATGCAACCATGGCCAGGGAGCGGTGGATTTTTCGAAGGATTGTCCCATAGAAGAACCTTCTCCTCGAGGACGCATGGAAGACCAACAAGCATGGCCTTTTCCCAAGCCTGTTTAAGCAGCGTCTTGAAAAAGTTGGTGCAGGAAGCACCGAGTCTTGCAGCGGTGAGGACGTCGGAGCGGCGTGCGATTTCTCCTAGAGGATTGTTGTCCAAGGTCTACCAGCCCCGACGAGGAGGAGAACCGCCTGGCGAATCCATGGGAGTAGTGACGAACTGCGTTCTCTTCGGGGGGAGGGGAACTGGCGAGGAGGAGATAAGAGCATAGTAACCGCAGGGCCTCGTCCCTTCCAACTGTAGATCGTTCCTCAGCGAAGGGGTGATGCTATTATTTACTACTAGTACTAGCATTATGGAACGTTATGGGATTGCATTATACTGTAAATAATAGCACTAGTAAGAAATTTTTGGCACTAGGTAGTAGTTTTTGGCGTGGATTAAGAAATTTTGGGTATGTTTTTGCCATTTTTTATACACGCCAACTAGTGTCAAAAAACGTCTTACATTATGTGACGGAGGAGTACGTACTCGTACTGTAGCAGTACTAGTAACTAGTTTTCTCAAATAGTAGTGCGATGTACTGTACTTCTAGTCTAGTCTAGTATAGTGCACCAGTTTTGAACTCTTGAATCTCAGGGCCAAGGAGCTATAGCTGGAAGTGGAGGGTACTACTGTTCTCTAGAACCATCGCTGTGCTATCAATGCAGGGAAAGTACACCTGCGTAGTGGCCTAGTGGGTACTCTCGGTGCTCTACTCAGCCGCTCCTCTCAGGCACACACTAGCAGCCTGTTTATGAGCAACGGTTACTGCGGGGGCAGAACATTTGAGTTATTTGATACAACAAGACTAGGCTTTTCGCTTCCCTTTGTGGAGGTGTAATGGATCTCGTCGAACTTTGTTAGTAGTTCCTTCTTTATGAATGAGATGAAGCAAAGCTTTTGCTTCCGTTTCAAAAAAAACACGTCAAGAGGAATTTCTTTTATAGTAGAGCCGATAATGGAGTGAAGTCCATGCGTGCAACACCACAAGCTACAGAGTAGTAGTAGAGCACTTTACGTACAGAGCCATATTGCACAGTTCCCAATGCCCCGCCAGGCTTTTCCGGCTCCTCGGGCTTAATTGGGAGGCGCTAGTTTAAATATGCTACTAGCTGATGAGGAAGCTGCAAGCGAGGTGCGGCTAGGGCGAGCACGCGAGCCATGGGATGCTGGGAAGGAAAACCCGTTCACGTGGCTAGGCTACCCAGTGCACCCAGATTGTGGGGCCGCACGTCCGTTTGACTTCAAAACTCAAACTACCCGTGTAAAATATTGGCTCGCAGCAAAGTGTAGTAGTACTATTTAAAAAAAGGTTGCGGTGCGTTCGGCCGGGATCGAACCCACAAAACAAGGTATACACTCCCGCGACCACTAGTAGTACTCGTTGGAGTACAACGCAACCTAGAATCGCCTTTTGTCGCTAGTAGTATGTACATTGTTCCTTACGAGAAACCCCTAATAATGCAAGAAACCACTAAAATGCCAAGAAACTACTACCACTTGCATACGTGGCAGACTTAAGATAAGACTACCTTATCAACCATTGTACATGCTCTTACCAACAAAAATCCTCGAGTGACCTCCTACCTCCGGCCCGTCCACCTAGTCATCCTCGGTCATGGGATGCAGCTACCGCCCGGCGGGCGAGTCAAAACCGCCCGGCGGTGCGGAGCCCATGTTGCGGCAGCCCGGATGCCAGCTCCGCCCGGCGCTCGCGGCCGCTAGCTAGCCAAGATAGCTCCGTCCAGCTGCTTGTTTGCAAGGTTTGCTAGCTAGATTGGCACGGTAGCGTGGCGGCTTGCTCGCGCGCCGCGCTAAGGCCAGCCATCTGGCTCGAGCGAAGGCCAGCGCGGCGGCTTGCTCGCTCGTGAGTCACGCTCGGGCCAGCCTACCAACCCGTGCGGAGGCTAGCGCGGCGTCCGGCCCGTCCGGCGGAGCGGCGGCCAACTCGCTCATCACCGGCTCCACCGACGAACACGCATCAGTACTGTTTGAAGTAATGTTCAGGAAAAATAATGATTTGAGGGGGAATAACAGGATAGAAGGTCAGATGTGGATCCCTCGTGTCAACGGTCAAACAAAATGTGTTGGTTTAAGCTGCCTCATCAGCACGGACGTGTGGGCCAACCCTGTCATAAATGGGTTTAAACGAACCTAATCGGTAGGAGTACTAGGTAGTAGTTTTTGGCGTGGATTAAGAAATTTTGGGTATGTTTTTGCTATTTTTTGTACAATAGATTCTTCCTAGGGCTGGTTGAAAGTGGTAGTTTTTTGTTAAATACTCTACGTATTGTAAGTAGGAGTGAAAGTTAAGCTTTGGAAGCCAATAAGCATGGCTAGTTACATAGCACATATGTGTACATGATTGAAAGTAAATATCAACCATGAGTGACTAATATCTTGATGGAAAACTTGAAACTATGGAATACTAGGAAAAAAATGCATGGTTGGAAATACTAGCAATGTTCATGTCCGTTGCAACGAATCATAATTAGAATGGTACTTATTCACAAACTTGGTACAAAACACTCTAATTTTGATATACATATGTCACCAGAGATATATTATGTTTCAATTAGAATATATTCCTTGGGCTGTTTTGGTGAGGTCAGGGAGGGATGTGGTTGGTTTTAAGATACTAATTATGGGTTTTTCTGCAAATTGGTAGACCAGTGGGATGTTGGTGAGAAAAGGCAACAACTTACCTCGCAATCGTTAGATGTAGATCTAATGGTCAGAATTGACGGATGGCCGACACACCAGCATCACCAACTTAGTCTTGTCTAGGAGTACTAGCAAGATCCGTGCATTGCATGGAACATCAAGATGCATTTTTTTATAAAACACTTATTGTGATTGACCCTTGCGGGAGTAATCCCATGTGTAAAAAGTAATGGTATCTCGAGAAATGTGAGATAAGGTGAAGAGGAGTGGGGTGTGGTGGTGGTTGGTGGTCGGACTGAGCGGAGGCATGAGGATTGACGACGCCGGCAGCGGCCACCAGGCCAGTTTGTTCCAGAGGCTTCCTTTCTTAATTGCTCAACAATGAGGTTTGTTGGAGATAAGGATGAACGAGGGAAGGCCTTGTCTGCAAATGTGGAGAGGGGTGCGGGTATCTATTATTTTAATTTCCATCCATCAGATATAGATCGGACGGTCTATATTACAAGATAGCACATGTACCATCATCACCAACTCGGTTTTATATAAGAGAAGAAATATAAGTATGGAGATACAAACGTATTATCGATACTTGCTTCCGTAAACTAGCATCTACATTCTATTCAATGCCTCGGCATGTGGGGCCTTAGCACAATGACTTCTCGACTGTGTAAAACAAATATTTTCCCGCCGCCGACAAGGAGGGGGTGACGACGGGGCGCTTTTTGGCTTGCTCTAGTCCTAGTAGTCATACTAGGTGGTCTAAGCATGTGTATATTTATTCTTTTTCATGTATCGTGTTCGCCGTACTGCCACGACTTTTGATGAATAGACGGTAAGTTATTCACGGGGAAACCCTTGTTGAGCGTGTTTGCGAGAGAGAGAGATAGTGTGCGTGTGTGATATGTTAGAGACTGAGGCAATGATAACAAATTCTTTGTGTCTATGTGTGTGGAGGATAGAGAGAGACATGTACATGGGGATTTGTGTTGTGTAACGTGGAGACACATATACATAATTAGAGAGTGAGTGTGTGAGATACACATGCGGACATGGGGAGAGACGAGGATCCAGATAAATGGGTGTTTGTGCGTGTCTGTGTGTGTTTGTGCACGTGTTTGTGTGTGAGAGGGAGAGAGTGTATGTGGAGTAGAGAGACCAGTGATGATGTAAACCTAGTATAAGGGAAGGGGGAATGGTGTGACATGTATAGTAGCGGGATAGCACGGGTGCGGGCAGGGGGAGCAAACAATTTGGAAGAGACATCGAGTGTGTGTGTGTGGGAGAGGGGTGGGAGAGCGAGAGAAAGAGAGAGCTAGCGATGGAGAGAGAGAGAGAGGAAGAGAGGGGGCGAGAGGGGTCATTTGTGTCCATAAATGGCGTATAGATAGGGAGACAATGTTGATGTTGTCCGAAATTGGCCTATGAACGGAGACGCAAGGGAAGCGAGTCATCGTGTGTGTGATACAGACTTCATGAGAGATCTAGAATAGATGGTGTAGAGAACAATGTGCGAAATCGAGAACGATTATACATTAGGGAGCTATGCAAAGAGTCACGACATATATGTATACAGGGAAGGAGCTGGGGCGGGTCCGCATGTGGGAGAGATAGAAAGAGGAGAGTGGTGCACAAGGAGACAAAGTGTGCTTGTTTGCAGTGGGGGTGGTGTGTGAGGTGAGTGCGCGAGAACCACATAACTAGGGAGATAGACGTTTGGGGGCGACGTTTTGTGTGTATGGGAAATAGACACTCTAAATTGTGCGTGTGCTTGGGTAAGAGAGATAGCGGGAGACCTAGAGAGTGAGGGAAGAGATGTGTGCATGCCCGAGCGATAGAGACCTATGTTGGGGTCCGGACTTTACAAGAGAGAGGGGTGTTAATGTGCTCGTGTGTTGGTGTTTGGGGGAGATAACGACTTCTCTATGTGTGTGTGTGTGTGTGTGTGTGTGTGGTGGTGGTGGTGGGGGGGGGGGGGTTTGACTTCAGATAAAGAGTGAGGTGTCTATATTTGAGGGACTTTAGTGTAATTGAGATAGTGTGCACACATGGTTGATCAATTTGTTTCACAGTTTGTGCTATGAGATAATGATACTTTTGAACATGCGTGATATACCTTGATGTACCAGAATTACAAACCTAAGATTGGAATTTTGGAATTCGACTCCATCATTAGCTTTTGTAATTCATTTAAATGGAGGTACATTTTTTAAGCTGGGATTTCGTGGTTTCAAATTCATATATCAAACCTAGAGATATACACATACGGGCATGTTCAAACTTTATAATCATCCACTTTATTCATACACATACACATTTCTGCTTTTGTCATCATATTTAGGATACACACATTTGGAATTTCATTTGAATTGGAAACACATACGGGCATGGTATTTGCTTGTAGTAGCTCAATGATCCATATTTGAATTGAATGGACAATCTTAGTTTTGAGTTGGAGACATTGATTTTCAAAACTTGCACTTTTTTTGCGTGCAAAACAAACAAATTGTCGGCCATGATATCATAGTCGGCCGTACGAGAGCAGAATACTTATAATTTTAGGTGCCAAAAGCTTTCTAACTTCCCGCTCACATCGAAATATCACGCGCCCGAAAGTTTAGCCCTGCGATATTCCTGTTTTACCCCTGCCACATGAACGGAAAAGGGCTGCTTTTGTGACTCCATTGTTTTCCCCTCTTTGCCCCCAACATTCTTCCCCAGAGCCCCTCCCCTTCCCCTCCCCGACCCCCCCAACCACGGCAAGCCGCCGAATCTAGTCCTCTGCCGCAGTGGTGGAACTCACACCCCGCCGGATCTACCTTCCGCACCTTGGAACCCCCAACTGCCAACTCACCACTTCACCGGAGCCGCTTCAGCGACTGGCTTGTCCACCGCTCCAGATCTCCTTAACCGCCATCATGGTCCACCGCACCGGATCTGCTTAACCGCCGCCCTCGTCCACCACAGCGTAGGCCCTTCACTGACTCCCTCATCCGCCCCTTCGCTGGCCCTTCATACAAGCCCTCGTCCGCCGCAACAGATCCGCCTCACCGAAAGCACTGTACAACACGCCCGCCGAAGCCTTTGTCTACTACACCGGACCCTCTCCACGGATGCCATATTCAACTCCACCGGCCCTGCTTTACCGACGCCGCAGCCTCATCAGGTTATTTCGATTTGTACTCCTTCAGTTTTTCTCTTTATCGTGCAACTGTTCACTTACCACAGATGAGCTTTCTTGTATGTCGACAGGCGCCACAACCGTAGCACCGGAGCCGCTTCAGCGATGGTGATAGCCGACCCAAACTCAACGACAACACGAGCACCATCGATGATCCTTAGCTATCAAGTATGACAACGATACCCATACGCCACCGAGAATCAGGTACTATTATCCAACGGCCGGCGCCTACATTCACTTTCCTAGCATAAGCACCGCACCTTTGAATTTCTTTAGGGCATCATTCAGTTTTTCATGAGACGCGTTATTCTGCTTGCACTTGTAGGGCCATACTTCTGGCAGTGAACATGTTACATGTGCTAAATTACATACCAGTGCACATATAGTTAATATGCTTTAGTTTTGTTCTGATGCGACCTGTTGGTTCCATCAGACTGCTTAATGTCCTCTATGCTTAATTACACATCAGCAAACTAGCATGTGGTTCTGCTACTTTTTGTTCATTTTACCCTACATTTTCTGATGCTAGCTATTACATCACTGCTCCGAGCCTCTGTTCATTACTTGTTTGTGTGTTCTTGATCTTCCCAAGTTGCATGACTAATTTGATGCTTCTATTAATTATGGAGCTGCCAACCCCATCAAGCAAAATATTTGTTCTTTTGGGGCTGGCACCTCGAACAAGCATAAAAATAGAGGGAAGCAGATATATTGTCGTGTATGCACACACCCTTCTTTCATTAGTTTAGATGAACCATTGATGATAAATTTTGACAAGTGCATGCGATTAAAATTAATTTTACCTAAATAGAGGGTGCAGAATAAACTACAACAACTAGATTTGCAACCACGGGATGCTGACGATATCTTCAAAGAACATTGCAACAGCAGCGAGGCTTCACAGCAACATATGGTAAGCCAGTGTGTTTTAGTACATGTGAAATGTAATGCGAGTGGGCTTCTTTCTTGGCTTGTGCCCTCAGCCTGTAATCCTACCGAATTACAAATAGTTCAGTTGTCTGCTTTGCTGTATTGCTTGATTCGAATGCTTGTTTGTTGTTACGCTATACCCGAGTTGGCCAATATGTCAGCAGTGCCTGCTGTACTATCGTAAAGAAATGCATGCCTATTTCATTCGAGTCCTTAACTTTTCCTCTCAACTTCATCACAATACTGTCTTCGTAGTTTATATGAGGCCACACTGTTAAGTGCTTTCTCAGATTATTTCCACTGCTTAGATGCCTTGGCAACTTAAATATAGCGGTGGTACACTCCCTTTCAACTAGGGATGTCAACTGGGTTCCGTTTAATCCCTATTGAAGTCCACTAGTGGTATGATAGTTCAAAAGATTTTTTGTTTTTAGAGGAATATGAACTAGGGAGGTAGGAAAAACTAACTAGATGGGACTGGCGGATGTCGTTTATTTTCCACTTACATCCCTAGTTTCGTCTTACCATTTTAATTTCTTTTCGGCTGATGCTGCTTTGAACCATTTAAACATAGTTTGCCATGCTTGGCAATAATTCATCCGTCGTTTACCATGTAAGCTTACTGCCTGGATCATACGATAACTATCTCTTACTTATGTCCAGCGGAAACCTTTCAGGATGCCGTTCACACTAGGACCCAATGTACAACCCCGAATCTATTTGTGGAAGCGGTCGCCATCCATGTTACCAGATGGTAGCATTCGAGAGCAACAACGCCGGAGAGCGTCGAGCACATATATTATAGTGCTTGAGGCTCTACTAGAGGCAGAAAGAGATGGTGTGGCTGCCATGAATGAGGTAATCTTTATCCTGAGGCTGGAAATTACGGAATTAGCGGCACGCATTATGCAAGCAACCCAAGAATTGCAAGAAGTAAGAATGTTGCATTTGAAGACGGAGGAGGTCCTGGTTCTTCTTTAGATACCAGTTGAAATTGTCATTAGATTATTGTACTTGCATGTTGTGTCATGTCTCTGAATGGATTATGTTGCAAGACCCCCTATGTTGTCCATGTGTTGTAATGATCCGAATTTTTTAGGCGAGGTAATCCTCAGTACTTGTATGATTGACATAAGGTGAACTGTTTTTCGTGTGAGCATATTGTATTGGATGAAATAACTGTTTGACTCAGAGTGTATCCAACCCACTGAATTCGAAGATCACGACATTTATAAATCATAATCATATATAAAGGTGGAATAAATCTTTGTTGTGGTTTTGAAGAAATAAATAACAAAACGTATAATTATCTGTGGATATTCGTAATCGAATACAAATTGGATTTGAATTTAGTTTGCGAGGGCCCAGGGCAAACGTGAATGCTAATTCTCCCAAGTTTTGAATGAAGCGGCTAAACACCCACTATAATTTGTGGGCTTCCCGAAGCAAGTGTTTGCGATATGGAAATTACTACCTACCCCTGACACTTGACATCCTTATCGACCGGATTTACATTGCTGCCGATAGGGGTAGACTAGTAATATCAATCAGACGTGACACGACGGCCTCTGAGCCCATTCAGACACGGTGGGCGCCAAACGTGGGCGGCAAAACACATTTGATTCAAGCTCGTCTGAAAGACATGTGTCCCTTCCTCCATTTCCCCATTCATACACGGTGGGCAGCAAAACAAACTCTCCTCGTCCGAAATCGATGCAGGCTAATATTTTAAATAGGGGCAGATGTGTAACTTCCATCAAACGTGACACAACCGCCCATACTATCAGCCCCGTTCATACACCATGGGCGCCAACCGTGGGCGGAAAAACACCCTCTCCTTGCCCGAAATAGTTACCGGCAAATATTTGGGAGATGCGAGATTACCATCCTATCCCCAACCGACGCGATGTCTGAAATTTTAAACGGGGATAAGTTCGTAACTTTCCCCCATTTCAGAGAAGCGCGTCCCAAAGTTTGAGATCCCCTCCTCCATTTCCCCATTCATACACCATCAGCGGCGACAACCTCCGCCGCCGCGCCAGCCTCCTCCGTCCGCCACCCCATCCTCCACCTTGCCGGAGCCGCTACCCCTACCCGTCGTCCCACTGCAAGAGATGGACGTCTCTCATCCACGGCGCTGGACCGGGATCCTTTTATCGCCTCCTCTCGCTTCATCGGCGCCGTCGTCCACCTTGCCGTTGCCGCTCCTACGACCGCGTCGTCCACGGCAACAGGATATATCCCCCGACCTGGCCGTCTGCTGTCTAAAGTCTTCTTCCCCGCCGCCGACAGCCATCGCACCCGCAGCACCCTCAACGTATCAGCATAGGCCTACATGGCGTCGCAAGAGAGGTGGTACTCTTCCATATATGCTTAAGTTATTGATCTCACCCGGAAAATAGATCGTAATTTGTTTACTGTACTTTTCTTGTCCGTACCAAATCGTAGTGGCTAGTTGAAAGCAAACATTGGTTGCGAAGTAGCTTTGTCCGGTTTGCACCTTCAGATCTGCCATGGCACGGGTACTATACTCGTAAAGCTTATGGTTTCCCCCGTTTATATTCACTACCATCATCGTAGGTGCTTCGTGTCGTGCTAGCACTGCTCCTCAAGACCTCAACCCAAAGCTTACGTGTTGAAATACGAATCTGATATGATGCTCATATCACTAAAACAGAGAACATTTAATTGGTCACCTAATGTTCCTATATTCGTTTTGAAAAGCATGTGCGCCACCCACTGGTCCATCTAGTTCTACTTTCCTGATTTTTCTCTTGATGCTTAGGGTTTTCCCCTTTTATCTACTCTACTATGATCTGCGTAGGTGCTTTCTGTCGTACTAGCATTACTCCACCCTTCAAGCTAAACAACACAACACTCAGAATTCGAAAGCTTAGTTGTTCAAATATGATTGTGATATGATACTGATATTAGTTAATCAACACATTTAATTGGTTAGCTAAAGGTCTCACTTGAGTTTCCAAATGCATGTCGCGACATATAGAGAGACAGCATAATTGCATTTCTTTGTCACTTGTTAACCGTACTTTCTTGTCCATACCAAATCTTAGTTGTTATTTCAAAGCAAACATCGGTTGCTAACTACCCTTTGCGCGGTTTGCAGCTTCAGATCTACCATCCCACTGCCACGGTCAACACTGTACTCATCATGCTTACGTTTTCCCCATTTTATGATGACCACAATCAGCCTCGTGGTTAGGTGGTCGTAATAGCACTGCTCCACCCATCGAGCTAAACAAGCTTAGTTGTACAAATTCATATATGATATTATTGCTGATATTAGTAAAACGAGAGATGTTTAATTGGTTAGCTAAATGTTCCTACTTTAGTTTGAAATGCATGTGAGCCACATATGGAGAGACCGAAAGAATAGTATTTCTCTGTGTGCTCGTTCATCATGGGTGGCCAACCGACATTGTATTGAAAGACTTGTAATATCTTCAATCTGCTTGCTCTTCTGCTCTTCTTTAAGATGATACTCTTCTCTTGCGGTCGACTGGCCAGGTCGAGTTGTTCTCCCTTAGTATATTTTGAATCTGTCAGGTCAGGTCGACTTGTTCTTCTTTACTATATGTTGAAGTTGTCATCTGCGAAGTGTCATCACTTATAGAGCTCTCATATTTTGAGTAGTAGGCCACACTATATTAATGCACACAACAAATTACAGCATGCATGGCATCTTTTAAAAGAATTTCAGAGATAGCACAAAGGGGTTTACAGGGAGGCAGTATTGCATTAGAATCACTTCTGCATTACAAAGAAAATCTTACTTGTTTTTATGTTTTCCTGCATGTCAGATATTGAACATTATCAAAATGAATATGAGAATGGGCGCACGAGAGGAATATTGTGGAACGATCCACTGGCTAACAAACTTGGCATGGTGGAGGATGGCCTATCTTATTCACCCATCAAGGTGCTTGCTCTAACTTTGCAAAGTTGTATTGGTGCACATATTTTGCATCCGACCTCTTGCATTACTTCTACTTTGTTACACCATCTGCTTAGTTTAAGCATCATATATGAGTATATGCCATACCTATCCATTTTCTGTACCTATTCCATGTGTCGTCACACTATGTTTTTCCAGTCAAATGTTGTTCTTTCATAATAGATGTCCAAAAGGAAGAGGGTGAGTGTAGATCTTCAAGGAGTACAAAATAGGTATTTGGAAAAGGTAGTGATACATGTTAAATCAGATAGATCAGCAGCCACAGAAAACACATGCCCAACTGTACCACACTTTACCCCTACTCCAGTGGCCAAACCCCTATTAGAACTGCTGGGAGCCCAGCGTCAGGTACTGTCTATGATATCAATTCAAAATTTGAACTCCTAAATTTCTGCTTGTGCCTTACCTTCTCTCTTGTATGAAAACTAATTTCAGATGAATCTCCTTGCTCAAAGGATCATACAATCTCAAAACAATAATGGGCTCTGCATTGCTCTTGTTAGTACCTCTCTCCCTTTTGCCTTGTAACGCTGTACTTAATTAATTGCTATTTGATTATGTATCATCAGTCTGCACCTGAGCTTCATTATCCTCTGTTTCTTCCAATATTATTTGATCTATATTTACTCTTTGCAAAATGTAGAACAATGGCAACGCTTATAAAGAATTTTCTTTGGGGAATTTAATTATCCTTCCATCAACATGGAGCAGGGCTTTGTCCAGCCCGTGTTAACATGTAATGTAAGTTCATCCTTCTCAAGCCTTCAAACTTTGTTCTAGTATAAATTTGGATAGGCATCATTTCCTCCACTGCTGTTTGCTTTGCTGTTTACATCTGATTGGATGTTTGCAACAACTACCAGTTTCAAATTGTAGTTGTAAAAACATGTTCCTTATCTTGAAACAGATCCATTTATTTTCTTATATAATTGTGAAACCTGTTACCTGTCTCCTTGTTTCTCTTTCAGAGTCGTATCTCTTACACCAGGCAGAACTTTAGGGAAGATAGTGAGCCAAACCATCTTGAGGACAGCGAGATGACCCCAAGGTCCTGTCTTGATGAACACAGTGAGTTGAAGCTACTCACCAGCAGGTGTGAGACAACCTCTATGTAGTCGTTGCCTCAATCAGTTCGACTTCTTCAGTCTCAACTTAAAGCGGAAAGGCTTGCTTCATCTCAGCTCCGACTTGAAGTCAAAGATGAAATGAAGATGTCAGAGGACTGCCGTGTGCACCATCATGCCTTAAATCTAGTGTCGATGCATCTATCGTTGACACAACAGAGGTCTACTCAGCTTCTTCAGCTATTTGGGGGGCCGACCTGGCCAGGCCTAGTGCCTTCTGAAGTGCTCTCAGTTCTGTATATTCTTTTGTCGGCGCGTTTATTTGCAATGGTGGCGAACTTTGATGCCCAGTGGATGTAATATGTGTGATAGCCGTCATAGCCTAGCGTAAGTTGCTTGCTTGTTTATTTCCTTGTTGTCTTGTTTATTTGTTTGCTTGTAGTCATTGCAGTTCTTTTTCTGCGGTTTGCTAGTGGCTGTAATAACCTATTTTTTAAAACTAGGCCACAATAACCATGGGCTAATATTTACTGTAGTGACACTAGGCCTCCCACGGGCCGTAGAAAAAGTGGGCCTTCTACAGGCCGTAGAAACAGTGGGCCTTCTACGGGCCGTAGAAACAATGGGCCTTCTACGGGCCGTATCATCAATGGGCCTTATACGGGCCGTATGATTTATTGGCCAAACATGGGCCAATAACAGGCAGCATTATGGCCGTAAACGGGCTAGAGTTGGAATCGTCCGTTCATGGGCCGACCATAACGGGCCATCGTTAATAGGCCGTATTTGATGACGCTATGAAAACGGCCCAATGTATTAACGGACCACAAACGGGCCGATCAGAACCACGGGCTGAATTTGGCCCACAAGCGAAAAATGATAGTAACGGGCCGTAAGTAAGCGAATCTTTGAAATGAGCCCAAGAATAAATGGGCTCGAGAAGGCGAAAGATAACATGGGCTGGAAGCGCCCAGCGGAATAACGGGCCGTTAATGGGTATAGAGTGATACACTGTTCATTACAGGCCAGTTTCACCACGGGCCGTTAATGGGTGTAAAGTGATACACCGTTCATTACGGGCCAGTTTCACCACGGGCCGTTAATGGGTTTAAAGTGATACACTATTCATTACGGGCCAATTTCACCATGGGTCATTAATAGGCCAAGAGTTACATAGGGCCTCATATGGGACGAAAGACATCATGGGCCATACATGGGAAAGAAGTGAAAACGGGCTAGAATCATATTGGATGGCCTAGATGACGCTACTGGGCCTAATTCGGATAGGGCGTAACATGCCTTCGGTTAGCGGGCTGTAAATCGGCTATATGCGAACAAGCCATTAATAGGCTTTCCATGGGCCGACCCGCCACCTTTTGACCAAGTCAAACGGGCCGGCCTTTTCATAGGAATGGGCCTCTGTTGGGCCGTGCCACGTGTCGATGTATCATAGGCGCTTTCTGTCCAATGAGTGGATGAGATCTGTCCCAACGATGAGCCGACACGTGTTTCCTCCAGCCAATGATGATTTTACACGTGGAAAATCCCCATTGGTCGGGGCTGTTAACGGGTTAACGGATCCAAAACCCGACCCGACAGCTTAACAGTGTTCCGTTATGGTGGATGCCACGTGTCGGTCACCCTTGACGAAAGCACTTCTATGACGCGCGATTTATCGTCATGGAAGTGGACACTTCTGTGATGATAATTTTGGTAATGTCATGCAACACTTCTACGACGGCACATGTATGACTATCTTGATTTTGTCATAAAATCGTCATGGATGTACATGCATGACAGAAAACGCGACCTACTGTGACAAACACGTATCATCACGGAAGTGTATTGTTTTGTAGTGAAAGGGGTTGTCAATCCCTTTTGGGTAGAGGCGCCCCAAGATGGGCAAACAGACGTGTTGGGGATATGACGATTCATCAAGACGAAGCCCATGAAGATGTTGAAGATAGTGGTTCTGGAAGGAGAGGGTTTAAAGCCCAAAGGCAGCTTAAGGCCCATAAGTGTAAACCGCCATATGTTTACAACTTGTATTGTAAGGAAGGTATAATTAGTCACCGAGCCGGACACGTTGTTTATGAACCAGTCGGGACTCTGTAAGCCGCAGGGCATCAACCTGTGTATGTAAAGGGACGACCCGACGGCGGGTTAGGGCAAGAAACAACATATCGAAAGCTAGGTCAAGCGTATTCGCTCCCTGGTAATCGAGAAATAAGCAATACCACCTCAAACTGGATTAGGCCTTTACCTTCACCGCAAGGGGCCGAACCAGTATAAACTCCTTGTATCATTTGTCCCTTTTAAAGCTAACCCTGTAGCGATGGCTCCACGACTAAGTCCTTCTGCTAGGACATCTGTCGTGACAATTCCACGACATGACGTGAATGAAATTGTAGTAGATTGATAGATCAAACGCTAAATAAAATAAATAAGAATAAAACACAGCAAGGTATTTTTTATTTTTGGTTTAATAGATCTGAAAATAAAAGCAAAGGAAAATAGATCGCAAAGGCAAATAATATAAAAAGAGACCCGGGGGCCGTAGGTTTCACTAGTGGCTTCTCTCGAGAAAAATAGCAAACGGTGGGTAAACAAATTACTGTTGGGAAATTGATAGAACTTCAAATAATCATGACGATATCCAGGCAATGATCATTATATAGGCATCACGTTCAAGATTATTAGACCGACTCCTGCCTGCATCTACTACTATTATTCCACACATCGACCGCTATACAACATGCATCTAGTGTACTAACTTCAGGGAGAAACGGAATAATGCAATAAGAACGATGACACGATGTAGACAAGATCTATCTATGTAGAGATAGACCCCATCATTTTATCCTTAGTGTTGGGTAACGTAGTAATTTCAAAAAATTTCCTACGCACACGCAAGATCATGGTGATGCATAGCAACGAGAGGGGAGAGTGTGTCCACTTACCCTCGTAGACCAAAAGCGGAAGCGTTATGACAACGCGGTTGATGTAGTCGTACGTCTTCATGATCCGACCGATCCAAGCACCGAACGTACGACACCTCCGAGTTCAGCACACGTTCAGCTCGATGACGATCCCCGGACTCCGATCTAGCAGGGTGTCGGGGATGAGTTCCACAAGACCTGACGGCGTGGTGGCGATCTTGATGTTCTACCGTCTCGGGGCTTCGCCTAAGCACCGCTACAATATTATCGAGGTGGACTATGGTGGAGGGGGCACGCTGCACGGCTAAGGAACGATCATGAAGATCAACTTGTGTGTCCTGGGGTGCCCCCTGCCCCGTATATAAAGGAGCAAGGGAGGGGGCGGCCGGCCTAGGAGGGGGCGCAACAAGGAGGAGTCCTACTCCCACCGGGAGTAGGATTCCCCCTTCAAGTAGTAGGGGTAGGAGTCAAGGAAAGGGGAAGAGAAGAGAAGGAAGGAGGCAGCCCCTCCCCTAGTCCAATTCGGACTAGGCCTTGGGGCGCCCAACCTCTCCTCTCTCTTTCCCTAAAGCCCAATAAGGCCCATATACTCCCCAGTAATTCCGTAACTCTCGGTACTCCAAAAAACCCGAATCACTGGAACCTTTCCGAACTCGAATATAGTCGTCCAATATATCGATCTTTACGTCGACTTGGAAGGTTCCGACTGATTCGGTATTTTCAATCTTGGAGAGTTACGGAATTCGCCGAGAGTATATGGGCCTTATTGGGCTTTAGGGAAAGAGAGAGAGAGGTTAAGCGCCCAAACTATTCGAGCGGGAGAATATATGGGCCTTATTGGGCTTTAGGGGAAAGAGAGAGGACAAGGTTGGGGGCCCCCAAGGCCTAGTCAATTCGGACAAGGCCCTGAAGCCCAATAAGGCCCATATACTCCCCTCGAAATCCCGTAACTCTCGGTACTCCAAAAATACCCGAATCACTCGGAACCTTTCCGAACTCCGAATATAGTCGTCTAATATATCGATCTTTACGTCTCGACCATTTCGAGACTCCTCGTCATGTCCCCGATCTCATCCGGGACTCCGAACTCCTTCGGTACATCAAAACTCATAAACTCATAATATAAGCATCATCGAAACCTTAGCGTGCGGACCCTACGGGTTCGAGAACAATGTAGACATGACCGAGACACGTCTCCGGTCAATAACCAATAGCGGAACCTGGATGCTCATATTGGCTCCCACATATTCTCGAAGATCTTTATCGGTCAAACCGCATAACAACATACGTTGTTCCCTTTGTCATCGGTATGTTACTTGCCCGAGATTTGATCGTCGGTATCCAATACCTAGTTCAATCTCGTTACCGGCAAGTCTCTTTACTCATTCCGTAATACATCATCCCGCAACTAACTAATTAGTTGCAATGCTTGCAAGGCTTATAGTGATGTGCATTACCGAGTGGGCCCAGAGATACCTCTCCGACAATCGGAGTGACAAATCCTAATCTCGAAAGACGCCAACCCAACATGTACCTTCGGAGACACCTGTAGAGCTCCTTTATAATCACCCAGTTATGTTGTGACGTTTGTTAGCACACAAAGTGTTCCTCCGGTAAACGGGAGTTGCATAATCTCATAGTCATAGGAACATGTATAAGTCATGAAGAAAGCAATAGCAACATACTAAACGATCAAGTGCTAAGCTAACGGAATGGGTCAAGTCAATCACATCATTCTCCTAATGATGTGATCCCGTTAATCAAATGGCAACTCTTTTGTCCATGGCTAGGAAACATAACCATCTTTGATAAACGAGCTAGTCAAGTAGAGGCATACTAGTGACACTATGTTTGTCTATGTATTCACACATGTATTATGTTTCCGGTTAATACAATTCTAGCATGAATAATAAACATTTATCATGATATAAGGAAATAAATAATAACTTTATTATTGCCTCTAGGGCATATTTCCTTCAGTCTCCCACTTGCACTAGAGTCAATAATCTAGTTTACATCATCATGTGATTCAACACCAATATATCTGTATGTGATTAACACCCATAGTTCACATCGTCATGTGACCAACACCCAAAGGGTTTACTAGAGTCAATAATCTAGTTCACATCGCTATGTGATTAACACCCAAAGAGTACTAAGGTATGATCATGTTTTGCTCGTGAGAGAAGCTTAGTCAATGGGTCTGTCACATTCAGAGCCGTATGTATTTCGCAAATAATCTATGTCTACAATGCTCTGCACGGAGCTACTCTAGCTAATTGCTCCCACTTTCAATATGTATCCAGATTGAGACTTAGAGTCATCTGGATCGGTGTAAAAAGCTTGCATCGAAGTAACTCTTTACGACGGGCTCTTTTATCACCTCCATAATCGAGAAATATTTCCTTAGTCCTCACTAAGGATGTTCTTGACCAATGTCCAGTGATCTACTCCTAGATCACTATTGTACTCCCTTGCCAAATTCAGAGCAGGGTATACAATAGGTATGGTACATAGCATAGCATACTTTATAGAACCTATGACTGGGTATAGGGAATGACTTTCATTCTCTTTTCTATTTTCTGCCGTGGTCGGGATTTGAGTCTTACTTAATTTCACACCTTTGCAACACAGGCAAGAACTTTTCTTTGACTGTTCCATTTTGAACTACTTCAAAATCTTGACAAGGTATGTACTTATTGAAAAAAAAACTTATCAAGCGTCTTGATCTATCTCAATAGATCTTGATGCTCAATATGTAAGTAGCTTTACTGAGGTCTTTCTTTTAAAGAACTCCTTTCAAATACTCCTTTATGCTTTCCAGAAAAATTCTACATCATTTATGATCAACAATATGTTACTCACATATATTTATCAGAAAGGTGGTAGTGCTCCCACTCACTTTGTTGTAAATACAGGCTTCACCGCAAGTCTGTATAAAACTATATGCTTTGATCAACTTATCAAAGCGTGTATTCCAACTCTGAGATGCTTGCACCAGTCCATAGATGGATCGCTGGAGCTTGCACATTTTGTTAGCACCTTTAGGATTGACAAAACCTTCTGGTTGTATCATATACAACTCTTCTTTAATAAATCCATAAAGGAATGTAGTTTTGACATCCATTTGCCAAATTTCATAAAATGTGGCAATTGCTAACATGATTCGGAAAGACTTTTAAGAATCGATACGAGTGAGAAAATCTCATTGTATTCAACACCTTGAACTTTGTCAAAAACCTTTTTCGACAAGTCTAGCTTTGTAGATAGTAACACTACTATCAGCGTCCGTCTTCCTCTTGAAGATCCATTTATTTTCTATGGCTTGCCGATCATCGGGCAAGTCCACCAAAGTCCACACTTTGTTCTCATACATGGATCCCATCTCAGATTTCATGGCCTCAAACCATTTTGCGGAATCTGGGCTCATCATCGCTTCCTCATAGTTCGTAGGTTCACCATGGTCTAGTAACATGATTTCCAGAATAGGATTACCGTACCACTCTGGTGCGGATCTTAATTTGGAAGATCTACAAAGTTTGGTAGTAACTTGATCTGAAGCTTCATGATCATTATCATTAGCTTCCTCACAAATTGGTGTAGGAATCACTAGAACTGATTTCTATGATTAACTACTTTCCAATTCGGGAGAAGGTACAAATTACCTTATCAAGCTCTACTTTCCTCCCACTCACTTCTTTCGAGAGAAACTCCTTCTCTAGAAAGGATCCATTCTTAGCAACGAATGTTTTGCCTTCGGATCTGTGATAGAAGGTGTACTCAACAGTTTCCTTTGGGTATTCTATGAAGACGCACTTCTCTGATTTGGGTTTGAGCTTATCAGGATGAAACTTTTTCACATAAGCATCGCAACCCAAACTTTAAGAAATGACAACTTGGGTTTCTTGCCAAACCACAGTTCATAAGGTGTCATCTCAACGGATTTAGATGGTGCCCTATTTAACGTGAATGCAGCTGTCTCTAATGCATAACCCCAAAACGATATTGGTAAATCGGTAAGAGACATCATTGATCGCACCATATCAAATAAAGTGCGGTTACAACGTTCGGACACACCATAACGTTGTGGTGTTCCAGGTGGCGTGAGCTGTGAAACTATTCCACATTGTTTTAATTGAAGCCCAAACTCGTAACTCAAATATTCATCTCCATGATCAGATTGGAGAAACTTTATTTCTTGTTACGATGATTTTCCACTTCACTCTGAAATTCTTTGAACCTTTCAACTATTTCAGACTTATGTTTCATCAAGTAGATATACCCATATCTGCTCAAATCATCTGTGAAGGTCAGAAAATAACGATACCCGCCACGAGCCTTAATACTCATTGGTCTGCATACATCAGTATGTATTATTTCCAACAAGTTTGTTGCTCGTTCCATTGTTCCAAAGAACGGAGTTTTAGTCATCTTGCCAAAAATGCACGGTTCGCAAGCATCAAATGATTCATAACCAAGTGATTCCGAAAATCCATCTTTATGGAGTTTCTTCATTCGCTTTACACCAATATGACCCAAACGGCAGTGCCTCAAATAAGTTGCACTATCATTATTAACTTTGCATCTTTTGGCATCAATATTATGAATATGTGTATCACTACGATCGAGATCCAATAAACTATTTTCATTGGGTGTATGACCATTGAAGGTTTTATTCATGTAAACAGAACAACAATTATTCTCTGACTTTAAATGAATAACCGTATTGCAATAAACATGATCAAATCATATTCATGCTCAACGCAAAAGCTAAATAACATTTATTTAGGTTTAACACTAATCCCAAAAGTATAGGGAGTGTGTGATGATGATCATATCAATCTTGGAACTACTTCCAACACTCATCGTCACTTCCCCTCAACTAGTCTCTGTTTATTATGTAACTCCTGTTTCGAGTTACTAATCTTAGCAACCGAACAAGTATCAAATACTCAGGGGATACTATAAACACTAGTAAGGCACACATCAATAACCTGTATATCAAAATACCCTTGTTCACTTTGCCATCCTTCTTATCCACCAAATATTCAGGGCATTTCCGCTTTCAGTGATCATTTCCTTTGCAGTGTAAGCACTCACTTTCAGGCTTTGGTCCAGCTTTGGGCTTCTTCGCGGGAGTGACAACTTGTTTGCCATTTTACTTGAAGTTTCCCTTTCTTTCCCTTTGCCCTTTTCTTGAAACTAGTGGTCTTTTCAATCATCAACACTTGATGCTCTTTCTTGATTTCTACCTTCGTCGATTTCAACATCACGAAGAGCTCGGGAATCGTTTTTGTCATCCCTTGCATACTATAGTTCATCACGAAGTTCTAGTAACTTAGTGATGGTGACTAGAGAATTCTTTCAATCACTATCTTATCTGGAAGATTAACTCCCGCTTGATTCAAGCGATTGAAGTACCCAGACAATCTGAGCACATGCTCACTAGTTGAGCGATTCTCCTCCATCTTTTAGCTATAGAACTTGTTGGAGATTTCCTATCTCTCAACTCGGGTATTTGCTTAAATATTAACTTCAATTCCTGGAACATCTCATATGGTCCATGACGTTCAAAACGTCTTTGAAGTCCCGATTCTAAGCCGTTAAGCATGGTGCATTAAACTATCAAGTAGTCACCATATTGAGCTAGCCAAACGTTCATAACGTCTGCATCTGCTCCTGCAATAGGTCTGTCACCTAGCGGTGAATCAAGGACATAATTCTTCTGTGCAGCAATGAGGATAAACCTCAGATCACGGACCAAGTCCGCATCATTGCTACTAACATTTTTCAACTTAGTTTTCTCTAGGAACACATATAAAAACATAGGGAAGCAAAAACATAGGGAAGCAACAACGCGAGCTATTGATCTACAACATAATTTGCAAAATACTACCAGGACTAAGTTCATGATAAATTTAAGTTCAATTAATCATATTACTTAAGAACTCCCACTTAGACAGACATCTCTCTAGTCATCTAAGTGATCACGTGATCCAAATCAACTAAACCATGTCCGATCATCACGTGAGATGGAGTAGTTTTCAATGGTGAACATCACTATGTTGACCATATCTACTATATGATTCATGCTCGACCTTTCGGTCTCCGTGTTCCGAGGCCATATCTGTATATGCTAGGCTCGTCAAGTTTAACTTGAGTATTCGCGTGTGCAACTGTTTTGCACCGTTGTATTTGAGCGTAGAGCCTATCACGCCCGATCATCACGTGGTGTCTCAGCACGAAGAACTTTCGCAATGGTGCATACTCAGGGAGAACACTTCTTGATAATTAGTGAGAGATCATCTTAAAATGCTACCGTCAATCAAAGCAAGATAAGATGCATAAAGGATAAACATCACATGCAATTAATATAAGTGATATGATATGGCCATCATCATCTTGTGCTTGTGATCTCCATCTCCGAAGCACCGTCGTGATCACCATCGTCACCGGCGCGACACCTTGATCTCCATCGTAGCATCGTTGTCGTCTCGCCAATCTTATGCTTCTACGACTATCGCTACCGCTTAGTGATAAATTAAAGCATTACAGGGCGTTTGCATTTCATACAATAAAGCGACAACCATATGGCTCTTGCCAGTTGCCGATAACTTCGGTTACAAAAGATGATCATCTCATACAATAAAATATAGCATCACGTCTTGACCATATCACATCACAACATGCCCTGCAAAAACAAGTTAGACGTCCTCTACTTTGTTGTTGCAAGTTTTACGTGGCTGCTACGGGCTGAGCAAGAACCGTTCTTACCTACGCATCAAAACCAGAGCGATAGTTTGTCAAGTTAGTGCTGTTTTAACCTTCGCAAGGACTGGGCGTAGCCACACTTGGTTCAATTAAAGTTGGAGAAACAGACACCCGCTAGCCACCTGTGTGCAAAGCACGTCGGTAGAACCAGTCTCGCGTAAGCGTACGCGTAATGTCAGTCCGGGCCGCTTCATCCAACAATACTGTCGAACCAAAGTATGACATGCTGGTAAGCAGTATGACTTGTATCGCCCACAACTCACTTGTGTTCTACTCGTGCATATAACATCTACGCATAAAACCAGGCTCTGATACCACTGTTGGGTTACGTAGTAATTTCAAAAAATTTCCTACGCACACGCAAGATCATGGTGATGCATAGCAACGAGAGGGGAGACTGTGTCCATGTACCCTCGTAGACCAAAAGCGGAAGCGTTATGACAACGCGGTTGATGTAGTCGTACGTCTTCACGATCCGATCGATCCAAGCACCGAACATACGGCACCTCCGAGTTCAGCACACGTTCAGCTCGATGACGATCCCCGGACTACGATCCAGCAGGGTGTCGGGGATGAGTTCCGTCAGCACGACGGCATGGTGACGATCTTGATGTTCTACCGTCGCAGGGCTTCGCCTAAGCACCGCTACAATATTATCGAGGTGGACTATGGTGGAGGGGGGGCACCGCACACGGCTAAGGAACGATCATGAAGATCAACTTGTGTGTCCTGGGGTGTCCCCTGCCCCCGTATATAAAGGAGCAAGGGAGGGGCCGGCCGGCCTAGGAGGGGACACACCAAGGAGGAGTCCTACTCCCACCGGGAGTAGGATTCCCCCTTCAAGTAGTAGGAGTAGGAGTCAAGGAAAGGGGAAGAGAAGAGAAGGAAGGAGGCGCAGCCCTCCCCTAGTCCAATTCGGACTAGGCCTTGGGGGCGCCCAACCTCTCCTCTCTTTCCCTAAAGCCCAATAAGGCCCATATACTCTCCGCGAATTCCGTAACTCTTTGGTACTCGAAAAATACCGAATCACTCGGAACCTTTCCGAACTCGAATATAGTCGTCCAATATATCGATCTTTACGTCTCGGCGATTTGAGACTCCTCTTCATGTCCCGATCTCATCCGGGACTCTGAACTCCTTCCGTACATCAAAACTCATAAACTCATAATATAACATCATCGAAACCTTAAGCGTGCGGACCCTACGGGTTCGAGAACAATGGAGACATGACCGAGACCGTCTCCGGTCAATAACCAATAGCGAAACTGGATGCTCATATTGGCTCCCACATATTCTCTGAAGATCTTTATCGGTCAAACCGCATAATAACATCGTTGTTCCTTTGTCATCGGTATGTTACTTGCCCAAGATTTGATCGTCGGTATCAATACCTAGTTCAATCTCGTTACGGCAAGTCTCTTTAGTCGTTCGTAATACATCATCCGCAACTAACTAATTAGTTGCAATGCTTGCAAGGCTTATAGTGATGTGCATTATCGAGTGGGCCCAGAGATACCTCTCCGAAAATCGGAGTGACAAATCCTAATCTCGAAATCGCCAACCCAACATGTACCTTCGGAGACACTGTAGAGCTCCTTTATAATCACCCGATTCGTTGTGACGTTTGGTAGCACACAAAGTGTTCCTCCAGTAAACAGGAGTTGCATAATCTCATAGTCATAGGAACATGTATAAGTCATGAAGAAAGCAATAGCAACATACTAAACGATCAAGTGCTAAGCTAACGGAATGGGTCAAGTCAATCACATCATTCTCCTAATGATGTGATCCCGTTAATCAAATGACAACTCTTTTGTCCAAGGCTAGGAAACATAACCATCTTTGATAAACGAGCTAGTCAAGTAGAGGCATACTAGTGACACTATGTTTGTCTATGTATTCACACATGTATTATGTTTCTGGCTAATACAATTCTAGCATGAATAATAAACATTTATCATGATATAAGGAAATAAATAATAACTTTATTATTGCCTCTAGGGCATATTTCCTTCACTTAGTAGAAATGATACATACATGTCGGTTCCCCTTCTGTCACTGGGATCAAGCACCGTAAGATCGAACCCACTACAAAGCACCTCTTCCCATTGAAAGATAGATAGATCAAGTTGGCCAACAAAAACCCAAATATCGAAGAAGAAATACGAGGCTATAAGCAATCATGCATATAAGAGATCAAAGAAACTCAAATAACTTTCATGGATATAAAATGATAGATCTGATCATAAACTCAAAGTTCATCCGATCCCAACAAACACACCGCAAAAAGAGTTACATCATATGGATCTCCAAGAGACCATTGTATTGACAGCGAGAGAGAGTAAGCCATCTAGCTACTAACTACGGACCCGAAGGTCTACAAAGAACTACTCACGCATCATCGGAGAGGCACCAATGGAAGTGGTGAACCCCTCTGTGATCATGTCTATATTTGATCTGGTGGTTCTGGACTCTACGGCGGCTAGAACTGATTTTCGTCGACTCCACTAGGGTTTGTGGAATACTGGGGTATTTATAGAGCAAAGAGGCAGCCCCGAGGGCACCCGAGGTGGGCACAACCCACCAGGGCGCGCCTGGGCTTCCTGACGTGCCCTGGTGGGTTGTGCTCTCCTCGGAGCACCCCCCCAGGCACAACCTTCACCCATTAGGTGCCTTCTGTTCCAAAAAAATTCTCCATAAAGTTTCGTTGCATTTGGACTCCATTTGGCATTGATTTCCTGCAATGTAAAAAAACATGCAGAAAACAACAACCAACACTTGGCACTATGTCAGTAGGTTAGTACCAAAAAATGATATAAAATGATATAAAATGACTATAAAATGACTATAAAACATCCAATATTGATAATATAATAACATGTAACAACCAAAAATTATAGATACGTTGGAGACGTATCACGTATCACTCTCTACTGCTGAAGCTGAGTACATTGCTGCTAGTTCATGTTGTGCTCAATTGCTATGGATGAAGCAAACCCTCAAGGACTATGACATCAACATGAATAATGTGCCACTCTACTGCGACAATGAGAGTGCCATCAAGATTGCTCATAACTCAGTTCATCACTCGAAGACTGAGCACATTCAGATTCGTCATCATTTTCTTCGTGATCATGTGTTGAAGGGCGATATCTCCATCGAACATGTGAAGATTGAAGAACAGCTAGCGGATATCTCACAAAGCCCTTGGATGAGAAGAGATTTAGCAAGTTGTGGTTTGAGCAAAATATCTGAGAATCTTCTAATGTTCTATGAAAGGACACACATCCTAACTCTTATGCAAAATTGATGACTTAGATGTGCAACACACGAAGTAACGTTTTTCTTCAATCAATGAAGACTAACCCTCTAAGTGTGAAGAAATTAATGAAGAATTTGATTCTCAGAGCCCTACAACAATTGTACGCGGCGTCTGAAATCATGATTCTTATACGGTGGGTCACGCCACCAACCAAAAGTTGAAAATCTTAAAATTTGAGTTTTTCTTCACTTTGCACATTCTTCAAAATTTCAAATTCCTCATATGTTCTAATTCTTTAGCTCTGCAAAGTGTTCATGTTTTCGACTGATGTTCTTCATTGACTATATATTGCTAATTCTTCTGGTTATTGAAGGTTTTGAATAAAAATGTTCTGAATATGACTCCTGAAGAACTTGTGGCTCTGCAAAAGGAGATCAAGATATCTTGCAGATTGACTAGGTGCCAAAGTCAGATTCTTCAGACTACCCAACTCCCTCAATCTCAATGTTGCAACTTAATAGCAACAAGAAATTCCTTAGTCTGAAGCATCTGCTCAGCCTACTGAAGAAAATGCTAGCAGAATTGATGAAAATCAGGCTGTTGATGACACTGAGAGTACCAGGGCTGAAGATATTCCACCTCCTGAAGAAACTGCCAGGGCAACCTCCTGAAGAAACCCACTTCAACTGCTCCTCCTACAAAGTCATCATAGAAGAAGAATATCAACCTTCCTTATGCATCAGAAGTGAAGAAAACCAAAGCTGCGGAGAAGGCAGATGTGAAGAAAAGGAAAGCATTCGCGACTGCAGAGTCTTCAGCTCCCAAGAAAGTGAAGACTTTGACAAGTTCCTTCACTAACCCCATTGATGTTGTTCCTATCTCTATTGTGCTATCCAAGGAAATTGTTCCTTTTGGTGAGGAATATGTCATTCCAGATGACATTGATGAGGAATCCCTCTGCTGCTTCTTTAGAACAGTTGGATGAAGAAATTGAAGTGGAAGACATCCCTTCAACTCCACTGGTATCATCGCCCATGCCTCAGTTCACTGCTGAAGAAGTAGGCGTTGAGGAATTGGATGAAGATGAGGATGTGGACATTGGCTCTACAACACCAGTTCTAAATGATGACTATTGGGAAAGACTTCATCCCAATTCGCCATTGATCACCCCTCTGCATCAAATTCCTCAGTCCCCTGTGCAAACTGAAGAAATTCATATGGGATCTAAAGGACATCAAACTTCACGTCTTTCCATTCCAGAAGAAGTTCCAGCTACTGCAGCTGAAGAAATGGAGTCCAAGACTGCTGCTATTGAAACTGCCGCTGAAATTCCTCAGTCTGTGGCTCCAGAGATTGTGCTCCAAGAGGCTGTGAAGCCTTCAACTGTTAATCTTTAGCCCAAGCCACTAAATCCTCATACAAAGAAGTAGAAATTCAAGGCTGTTGATTTCTTCGCTGAGCACCATTTCTTCACGGATTTCAGTCCCTATGACTCAGCAAGACTTCGACGCAAGCGGTTCTGGACTGCCAGTCAGATGAACTTCTATTCTTCATTCTTATTTGATAAGGACAAGGTATTTGAGCACTATTAAATTCCTCATGTGGATATGGAGTCTCTCCCGTGCTTCCAACCTGTCCTGAGTGTTCTTCATGACACTGGGCTTTTGAACTTCTCCGCTGACATCTGCGACTGGAACGAAGAGCTAATTCTTCAATTCTATGCTACATTGCACCTGACTGGAAATGTGTATGATGTGAATTCATGGGTGCTTGATTGGATGACTGGGAATACACATTACAAAACCCCAGCCTCTGAATTACTTCATGCCATTCCAGTCAGTCCTCCTGCTGAAGGCGCAAGGCTCATATATGAGGAACCTGAACTTTCAAATCATCTTATGCAAGTGCTGATGAAGCCTTTGAAGGCTGGCCAAGCTCCAAGGACCACATTCCTCGTGAAGGAATTGCTATATGTGCCTAGGACAGTATACCGCATTCTAACCAAAACCCTCAGCCCAATCAAGGGCCACAACTCTGATGAAGAAAAGGTTGTTGGCATCATGAAGAATCTACTATTCAACATCATACATGGCATTCCCATCAACTACCATGATTTCTTCATGAGGACTTTCGCTAATGCTGCCCTGTCACCTTTTGAGTTGAAGCCTTATGCTCCATGGATCATGAAACTCATCAGATCAAGGTCCTCAATTCATTACAAGGCACATTATCAAAATCATCTCAGCTATTTGCCTCCTATTGAAGTCCTCAAAAGGACTATTTCCTTAGCTGATGAGAAAGGCAAGGCTGTTGTTATTGATGAAGGCACTCGTCCATTGGATGCACTACAAAAAAATACACTTTCGTGATGATACATGTTTGTCACAGTAGGTCACGTTTTCTGTCATGCATGTACATCCATGACAAATTTATGACAGAATCAAGATAGTCATACCGTCTATGTCGTAGAAGTGTTCCATGACATTACCAAAATTATCATCACGGAAGTGTCCACTTCCATGACGATAAATCGCGTCACGGAAGTGCTTTCGTCAAGGGTGACCGACACGTGGCATCCACCGTAACGGAACGCCGTTAAGCTATCGGGTCGGGTTTTGGATCCGATAACCCGTTAACAGCCCCGACCAATGGGGATTTTCCGTGTAAATTCATCATTGGTGGAGGAAACATGTGTCGGCTCATCATTGGGACAGATGTCATCCACTCCTTTGGATGAAGCGCCTATGATACGTCAACACGTGGCACGCCCAACATGGCCCATTCTCGTGAAAAGGCCGCCCGTTTGACTTGGTCAAAAGGCGGGCGGCCCATGGAAAGCTTTGTTAAAGCTCAGTTAGCATATAGCCCATTTACAGCCCGCTAACCCAAGGCCCGTTCGCCCTATGCGAATTAGGCCCGATAGCATCATCTGGGCCATCAATATGATTCCGCCCGTTTCGCTTCGGCCCATGTATGGCCCATGACGTCTTTCGGCCCATATGAGGCCCTTTGTAACTCTTGGCCCATTAGCGGCCCGTGGTGAAACTGGCCCGTAATGAACAGTGTATTACTTTACACCCATTAACGGCCCGCGGTGAAACTGGCCCGTAATGAACAGTGTAACACTTTATACCCATTAACGGGCCGTTATTCCGTTTAGCCGTTTCCAACCCAAGTTAACTTTCGGCCTTCTAAGGGCCCATTTATTCTTGGGCTCATTTGCAACATTCAGTTACTTACGGCCCTTGTCGGGGATATACCCCGCGGTATGACCCGGCCGGAGTCATAACCCGGCTGGGACTTGGTAAACGGGTGGACAGTTAAGATAGAGTCAAGATAGATGGCTGAGACAGACGGTAAACCGGCTGGTGGTAAACCGGCAGGAGTCAAGTCAGATGATAACCCGGCAGGTGTTAAGTCAGACCATGTTAAACCAGCAGACCATGTTAAACCGGCAGGCCATGTTAAACCGGCAGACCATGTTAGACCGGCACACGTTAAGAAGCCCATGAAGGGAGGTCAAAATAGTTTAAGTCTTAGTCCGAGATGGACTCTACATGTAACCCGCCCCTTCAACTTATATAAGGAGGGGCAGGGCTCCCCAAAGAGGGACAAGCAAACAACAATATCTAGGGCTAGACACAACTAGAGGAGAGCCGGTTTACGGTGACTCCCTCGTGATGATAATGAGATCTAGCCTCAGACAGCATGTAGGGTTATTACCGGATGATGTTTCCCGGGGCCCGACGCTGTCTAAATTCTTGTCTTGTGTTGCGTCTCTCGATTCCGCTCAAGCCCTCTCAAGCTACCACATAGATGCGTTGGCCTCACGACTAAGTCCTCATGTTAGGATATCTGACGTGTTAATTCCACGACAGTTGGCGCCCACCATGGGGCCTGCTCACGGTGGTGATGAGTTCTTGGAGGGATCTCTCTTAAGGATCGAGAAGTTCGCGATTTGTTGGGTGAAAAAGAGCCGGCAAGAACAGTCAAAACATCATATGCAAGATTTTTTGGTCACGAGAAATTTAGGGTTACATGCTCAACATCTACTATACGCGTCCTGGTAAGCCGCCGAGTCCCAAGGAGGAGAGCGATCTGTTCCAGGAGCTGTTTCCTTCATGGTTCGACAAAGCAACAAAGTGTGACCAAAAGAAAAAGGAAAGATGAAAAATAACAAAGGAGGTCCTCGGACCAGAATTGGAAACAACGTTGACTCGGAGTCAACATCGACGACCCAGTGGATTCTGTTTTCTGCTCTCGCTTCGTTCCGCTTCCGGTTCCAACTCCCTTTGCTCTCGTCTCGGGCTACCTTGACCCGGCCTCCTCTGTGGCTCGGCCGTTGATTAGTGGGTCACATGCGTGGCAGTTCGCCCGCTAGCATCTGCCGCAGCGGCAACAAGTCGCCGAACCGGACTCCACCACTGTTCCCATCCTGAGCCGGCCTCGCCGCACCAAAGGGCCTCTGCAGTATAGCTTGCCTGAGCCGCCGGCTTCTCCGCTACCAAGACATCTGAGTGCAGTAAGCCACCGCTGGTTTCCCCCCAGAAACTTCCGAGCCGCCTCAGGGTGGACACGGTCCAGGCCCTGACCGAGCCGCTGTTTTGACCGGCCGCCGGCGAGCCGGACCGGACCGGACCGACCAACTGGCCGGTCTTGATTTCAGGGACCGGACCGCTGGAGCTCAAGCCCGGGCCGGACCGAGAGGACCGGCCGTGGTCACCACCGTTGAGGGTAGAGCATGGACGGGGGCTTGTCGGACGGACCAGGGGACTCTGTGGTCGAGATCGGCTATGATGCACACCGGCAGAGACAAGATTTGGCGTCGCGCACGACTGTTAGCTATGAACCCGTGCATTTTCTTCCTTAGCAGTTTTTTCTCTTGCATGCAAGTAATGTAATGGGTGCATGAGCCCACGATTGGCTGTCTGCGGGCCTTGCCGTGATTATTGCAACAAATTTGACGTGGAGTTAATCATGGGATGGCGCCATAATTATCGGATCGAACCATGTTTCCCACTTTCCCTCGTTCTTTCTGTTTTAAGCAGTGCTATATATATATTCCAACGAACAATTTGGATGTAAACTTTATGGACGTAGTTGAATTTGATTGCAGTTCCCTAAAATTGTGGGGCAGTTCCCTAAAATTGTGGGGCTGTCACAATCCAAACAAAACTTGCACGTACGTACAGATTTGGTAAAGCCTCTTATGTAGGAATAGATGTTTCCTTCAGCTTTCTGTTCGATTGAATAAAGGGAAACATCAGTGTGGGATGGCGCGTGATAATTGGATCAAACTGTTGAGTCATGAGTAAAAGGAAACGCCAGCGTGGAGTAAATCATGGGATGGTGCCGTGATTATCGGATCTAATCCCATTTCTCTCGTTCTTTCTCTTTTCTGTTTAAGTGAATAACAGCGCGTGACCTGAGTCTTCTTCTACCTCTTGCCCCTGTCTTTGTGTCGATTGACTGAGTTACACTTGACTCCGCTGAACAAGCGCCGGGACGGGGCATGGCCGGGCGTCGCCGGCGGCTGCAACGTCGAGGAACAATCTGCAGCCTCGGTCCACTCGGTCGGACCGGTTAAAGACCGGACCGGACCGAGTGAATTTCGGGCTGAAATTTGGTAACCTGACCGGCCAATTTCTTCATCGGGACAGGACCGATCGGTCCGGTCCAGAACGGGCCACGAGCGGGCCGAAAAGCCCGCTCACTCCATCCAGCCTGAGAGCCGCCTACCAACTCGTGCCCCGCGCCTGCCGTGTCGCATCAAGCTTTCTGTGAGTTTCTTCACCCGCCAAGACACATCAAGCCGCCGGGATGAACCACCCCGGCCGTGCGGTCTCTGCAGAGAGTCGCCATCCCGCCTTGAACCGCCCTCGAGTGAACTCGCGCTCACGGCCCAGAGCCGGCGCCTCGAGCCGCCATCGTCCGTGCTAGGCCAACATCATCAAAGCCACTGAGTCGCTGCCTCGTCATGTGGGCCGCCCTGTCGGCTTGATGCCTCGGCCACAACCGTCCGAATTACGGCTCGCCCTCGCCGCTCTGAGCGGCCGTGGCCTGTGACTCCTCGCCGGCTTATGTTCGCGCTCCGGCCTCCCCAGCTGCTTACACGCCGATCTGACCCGCCGTGTGAGTGCCCTGCCTCAGCCCGCTTCTGCTGTGCATCACTGCTACGACAATTCGCCACTCCTGCACCCTCCTGCGTGACGCCCGGTGGTCAGATACACCTGTTTTCGCTGAGCCGTCGCGGGCTGAACCGCCGCTTCCGCCCTGAGCCACCGCCCTTGCGATCTGCCGCCCCGACCGGAGTCCGTTCGCCGCAAACCGGCCCTGAATCACCCGCTGCCGGACTCCGCCTCGCCCGTGGATTCTGTTTTCTGCTCCGCCGAGTCAAGCCGCTGTTTCCCCCCGCGCTTGCTGATGCGGATTCGATCCGGACTAGTGCCAAGTCGCCGACCGCTGATTCGCGCTGAGAGCCGCCAAGCATTCTCACCGCTAGGTGCCCTAGCCATTGTTGTCATCCTCGTCAGCTGCTGGAGAGCCGCCCGGCGCCTTACGCCTCTGCAGCCGTTTCACACTTGTTGTCTGTTGAGCAGCCCGTTAAAATCGCCGCTCTGACGCGAACCACTTCCGCAACCTCGCCTTCAGTCACCGAGGGGCGCGGTAGTCATGGCTTATCAAACCGCCCCCACAGGAATCACCACAGAGTGATTCGCCTTGCACCCGCGGACGAAGCGGAGCTACCGCGGTCAGGCTGCGTCGCTTCCGATTCACCTCTCCACCTCATCCATCGCGGCCTTGAACCGGCCTCGCGCTTTGACTGTGCGCGTCGAGTTGGGTTTTCCTCCTCCATTGTTAAATCGCCGGCCTTGAGCTGCCAAGTCGCTCGACCCCACCATCGGGTTACCTTTGCTGGTCTCGCTTCAAACACGGTTCCGCACCGAGTCCTCTCTCCCACGCCGCAGCTCCCGTTTCACCTGCAGGCGTCGGCTGCCCCTATGCCTCATTGCCGAGCCATCGCGCCCGCACGTCCCTCCACTTCTGAACTGCCACAACGCCGAGTACCCTCTACCTCCATCGACCGCCGCTGTTGTTGTCTTGAAATGCCACAAACCAACCCGCTGTTGCGGCGTGAGCCACCTCTGCCATGACCCGTGTCGCCGGGGTTGGAGAAGTTTCATGAACCGTCGCCTCCGCCTCTGCTGCGGCCATCCGAGCCACCCCGTTGAATCGCGGAACGCATTCGTCGGGTCCGCCATGGCCCGTCTTTGCCGGGTCACCCCGCTTCCATTGCTGGTCTACGGCAAGCTGGCCGCGAGCCGCCTACAGTGTGCTTGGCCTCGCCTCGCTTTGAGCTGCTCCCGCGCGCACTTCGCTTGACAGGCGGCTCCGTCTCCTTGCGCGAAGAAGCCGCTGAGGGGGCAGGCCCTGGTTTCTACTCCGGTATGCTCCCCTATTGGCTGAAGGAAAAGACAGGGGGTACAGGCTAAAGAAAAGAGGAGAACTACCCTAAAAAAAAGAGGAGAACAAAGGGGACGTGTTACTGTCGCTACCATGGCATTATTATGAGCCGGCTACTACTACTATTCCATGTGATGTAAGCTACATGTCCACGTGCATCCAACAAAAATACCGGGTGCTATCTGCCATATTTATTTCATCATTATACTTTAATTCCTCCGAGAAACATTATTCTGCCTTTAAAGTTTTTATGCGCAGGACAAATTGTTCCATGTTCTTGGCAGACATGGTGAGATCATCTGTCATCCAAATACATCAGGAAAAATATTCACCACCGAAGGGGAGTTATATCACGGATACGGAGTGCATCACATCGTCATTTTGCACTACATTTATCCGTGTTGCTGTGCTCAACGGAAGAGCTTACGCTACCGTCCTTGCGGTCTGGTCTACATCAACACACCGGGCCGCACCTGTCTGCATGAGCTGTTTATTGAGTATGAGCAAGTCATTGCTTGGGTAGCCTGGTTTTTCTTCCAATACCTTGGAGGCAAATTATCATTCAGCTGCCGTCTGCACTGGATGGATCAATGGACATGCGCACAAGTCGCCGCCACTACAGTTTGGTTAACTTCAATTAGCCAGTTAGAAGGAACCATTGGCCGAGTTGCTGACACGGCTCATACGGGATCATTTATAACCCGCCGCAGTCAACCTTCTGTGGATTCACATCGTGCTATCAACACAAATGATATACAACTTATGCCGCTTTATATCACGGTCAAATATGAAGAATCTCAAGCCAACTCCTCGAGTCACCTTGAGACTCGGGGGCTACAACGATATGACTCAGCAAATGTTGCCGATTTTCAGTGAAGTCAAGAACCCCAAGACGTTGGAGGGAAAGATAACCCGGTCCCGGAGGCTGCAACCATATTGATGAAAATTTGTCCACATCACACTTCAAAATTTGCACCAAAGCACATGAGGGTTTTATGCTTGGTTATGAAAGGACAGACTTTTGCAGTATTCAACCTCTTTCACTACAAAGTGGTTGAAACTGTGATGCGATGAAACTAACAGCTCGCAAAGAGAGCACCTGCCAAATGTGCTAGATGGTGTACCAGGAGTGAATCAATCTAGCTAATGGGAACACGAGAGATCATACCATCGTGAGGCCCAAATCAAGAGGAACTTATCGCTTCAAGACCGATGAACCTGAAGACATTGCTCAGCCCAAGACAATCCTCCAAATGATGACAAGGATCAGCAGGAGCAAAATCTTCGTCTGGGGCTCATCCTCGTGTTGCAAATGAAGTACAAATTGAGAAGATAATTGATAGCATCAATGCACCGGTCCACTCACTTGTTCAAGAGCAACACAGCTAGCAAATTTCTGGCACTTTGCATTTGTCTCAATCTCTAACCCAAGAAAGTTTCTAGCCTTCATGGAACCTGAATGATTCAAGCTGCAAGAGGAGCTTCAACAGTTTGAACTGAACAATGTATGGGAACTTGTCAAGGCCCCGATCCTCGCAAGCACAACATAATAGGGTAGAAATGGATATATCGCAACAAACATGACGAGCATGGTCAAGTAATCAGGAACAAGGCTCGCCTGTTGCTCAAGGATACACACAAGTTGAAGGAATTGACTTCCATGAAACATTTGCTCCAGGATCAAGGCTTGAAGCATTCATTATACCGCTATTACGAAATTATCATAACTTCCTTCTCAGATCAAATGGAGGTGAAGAGGCCTTTCTTCATGGAAAGATTGAAGAAGAAGTATATGTTGCACAACCACCGGCTTTGAAGACCCAAAATATCCTCGATATGGTATATAAGCTCAACAAGGCAATCAGATGGCCTCAAACAAGCCCCTCGTGCTTGGTATATGACACACCAAAGACTCTCAAGAGCAAAGGCTTCAAACCTGATCTCTAGATCCCACTGCTCACGAAGACATATGATGGTGAACTGTTTGTGCCAAATCAATGTGGATGATATTATCTTCGCTGTAACCGACAAGAAATACAAGGATGAATTTGCTTACATGATGCAAGAACAATATCGAATGTTCATGATGGGAGAGCAAGTTTTCTCGGTCTTCAAACCACAAGAACGCAATGACATCTTCATATCACAAGAAAAATATCTCAAAGATTGCCCAAGAAGTTTGGAATGCAAGACCAAAGGATACACGACGCCAATGCCATCCGAAGTCATCTAAGCCCCGACGCCAATGGTAAAGATTTCGATCAACATGTATACCTTCCATGATTAGTTCTTTACTTTACTTATGTGCATCTAGGCCTGATATCATGCTTAGTGTTTGCATGTGCCCCGATACGCGGCACCAAAGGAGTCGATCACTTAGTCTGGAAGCTTAATTCTTCGATATTTGGCTTACACCCCAACACTAGGATTATGGTATCCAAAGGGCTCGGAGTTTGATTCGTTGGTTTTCGGTCGACTATGCTGGTGATGTGGTGGATCGCAAGTCTACATCGTGCACATGTCACTTTCTGGTCGATCTCTTGTCCGTTAGTCTTCAAAGAAGGTAACCGTATCACTCTCAACCGCTGAATCTAGATACATTGCTGCCGGATCTTGTTGCGCCAGCTTCGTGGATGAAGCAAACTTCAAAGACTATGGCATCCATCCAAGCATGTGCCACTTTACCGCGACAATGAAAGCGCTATCAAGATTGCCAATAACCCGCCAGACTCAAGACTAAGCATTGAAATTGGCCATCACTTCCTCGTAGATCATGTTATGAAAGAAGATATTGATATCATTCATGTCAAGACGTAAGATCAGTTATTGATATCTTCACTAAGCCCTTGGATGAGAAAAGGTTTTTCAAGTTGCGGTGTGAGCTAAATATCTTGGAATCCTCGAATGTCCCGTGATCAGCACACATCCTAACACTTATGCGCTTGATGACTTAGATGTGCAACACACGGTAATGTATATCTTCAATCAATGAAGACATACACTCTAGGTGTGAATACGTTAACGTGGAAATTGACTTCAGAGTGCCATGATAATTAACCGTGTCCGGGTCTAATACTTCCTATACGGTGGGTAACGCCACCACCAAACTCTTATGAAGTGTTTCCTCATGGCGCCATATTTGCAAAGTCTTCGTAATTGATTTAACTTCAACATTAAGTTGACTTGAGATGATTTGATTTGTTTTATTATATATATATATATATATATATATATATATATATATATATATATATATATATATATATATATATATATATATATATATATATATATATATATTGTATTCTGTCCTCTACAGCATTCACTTATGGCTACGCCTTCTTGTTTGAATCTTTGAACTAAGTGAATGTGATCGGACTCTAACCTCTCTATGCTTTCTATCAAGCTCTATGTATCCAAATCATATGCATTCTGTTGAAACTATCGAGTGTCTCTCTACGCCCCTCGGTAAGATACAGACAAACATTTATATCTATTTTAATACATATCCTTTTTGCTCGAAACCCGGAGAATTCGAATGACCACCCCGATAATCCAGGCGTATGGGACATGGAACAACTTTCAATGAGTTGCATGTTCGCCACGCGGTCCATCGATGTGAACCACTGTGGGGCACCGATAATTGCATTGTGTTGTCTCTATCCTTATAAATGCATGCTCTGGCCCCTCACAAAATCCTTCTTCCTCCTTCTCCATCTCGTGAAACCCTAGCGCCCACGCTTAGCTCTCGACGACGCCGACGACGAAGCGCTTTAGCTGCCATGATTTCCTCGACGTCGTTCTCACGCCAGCCGCTAACCTCGCCTTTCTCCGCTGTTTTAGGTGTCTTCCGTCGCCAATTTATGGCACGGAGACCGGTGCTCGGCATCCATCTTCGCCTCCGCTCAGCAGTTCTTCGTGTGTTAATAAAAGTTATTTTTACCATATTTTGATCTGATAGATTCATCCTTTCTACCAAATGTGGTTTCTAGATCTTAACGCGGATCTATCTCTTTCGTGATCTCATATTCTGCCTAGTATATTCACTTATGCTTCTTCACAAGTTAGATTCTCTACTTGCACTTATTCTTGGATTTGTACAACCGAACCAACTCTCATTATATAAGTGAATGTTCGCTATGAGGTCAATGTCTTCAAACTGATTTATATTCAAACAAACTGATTTATATTCAAAATCTTCTCGAGAATGCATATGACCTCGCCCCCTTCCCTCGCACCTTTAATGCTGTCACAGTACATGTCCGTGGGAGAACTTTGTTCTCATAGTCTGCATTCTTGTAGTTCTTGCAGAATCACATCAACTCACAAGCGTTGTTCCCCACACCCACCCGTGAAGCCTTTTGAAAGTATGAAGCCTTCGCTACAATTCATGGCAAATGGAAAATCAGCAAGAAAGGGAGGCATAACGCCGTGTGGTGACACCTCCAAGGACTTACCTCCAGATTTGCATGAGATGTACAAAACTGATCCGTATAACCTACATCGAACGAATCGAATCCAATGGATTCAAGATATTGGGAAGAAGAGTGGTTCTGATCACCAAGGAATATGCAGAGAAGAATGCCGAGGAGTCCTGGATTAGGTGTCCTGGACAGCCGGACTACCATCATCAGTCAACTATCATTCCGTCGACTATCATCATCGATCGGACTCCAAGACTATGAAAGACAAGATTGCGACTTCTCCCCGCTGTCCGGATGGGACTTTCCTTGGCGTGGAAGCTTGGTTAGATACGATATGAAGAGATCTCCACAAATAACGACTCTATGTAACCATAGCCCTCCGTGTCTATATAAACCGGATGGCTCTAGTCCAGAGACTACTTATCACAACAAACCTTACAATCGCCCATAGCTAGCTTTAGGGTTTAGCCTTTGATTCTGTAGATCACTCAAATATCCACATTATACGACCGAGCATTTAGGTTTTACCCATCAAGAGGGCCTGAACCTGGTAAAACATCGTCCCTTGTCTCCTTTACCATCCGCCTAGATGCACAGTCAACTTATAATTAGATCCGCCGGTTTTAATCGTTATTGGTGTTTCTTATCAGAGTTCCTCTCAGGTCGTCACCGATAGGCTGAATGAAGGAAATATGCCCTAGAGGCAATAATAGTTATTATTTATTTCCTTATATCATGATAAATGTTTATTATTCATGCTAGAATTGTATTAACCGGAAACATAATATATGTGAATATATAGACAAACAAGATGTCACTAGTATGCCTCTATTTGACTAGTCTTGTTAATCAAAGATGGTTATGTTTCCTAACCATGAACAAGGAGTTGTTGTTTGATTAACAAGGCACACATCATTAGTTGAATGATCTCGATTGACATGACCCATTCCGCTAGCTTAACACATTGATCGCTTAGTATGTTAATGCTTTCTTCATGACCCACATATGTTCCCCGTGAATTATGAGATTATGCAACTCCTGCTACCGGAGGAACACTTTGGTACTACCAAACGCACAACGTAAATCGGTGATTATAAAGGAGTACTACAGGTGTCTCCAAAGGTACTTGTTGGGTTGGCGATTTCGAGATTAGGTTTTGTCACCGATTGCCTGAGAGGTATTCTAGGTTTTCCGGTAATACATCATCATAAAGCCTAAGCAAGCAGTGCAACTAAAGAGTTAGTTGTGAGATGATGTATTACGGAACGAGTAAAGAGACTTTCTTCCGTAATCAGATTAAACTAGGTATTGATACCGATCGATCTAATCTCGGAAAGTAACATACCGATGACAAAGGGAATAACGATGTTGTTATGCTATTTCGACCGGATAAAGATCTTCAGAGAATATGTAGGAACCAACAGATAGCATCCAGGTTCTGCTTATTGCTTATTGACCGAGAATAGTTCTAGGTCATGTCTACATAGTTCCTCGAACCGTAGGGTCCGTGACGCTTAAGGCTTTCAATGACGCCATTATGAGTTTATGTATTTTGATGTACCAAGGAGTTCGAGTCCCTGATGTGATCACGGACATGATGCAGGAGTCTCAAATGGTCAGACATAGAGATTGATATATTGGATGGTTATATTCGACATCGGAAAGGTTCCGGAAGTTTCCTGGGAGAAACTGGAGTGCCGGAGGGGTTACCGAACCCCCGGGAAGTTAGGGCCTTATTGGCCACAAGAGGGGAGAGAGAGGGCTGCACCAGGAGGTGGTGCGCCCTCCATGGGGAGTCCGAATTACTAGGAGGGGGCGAGCCCCCTTTCCCTCTCCCTCCCTCTTTCCTTCCTTCCTCTTCCTAGTAGGACTAGGAAAGGGGAGTCCCATCTACTAGGAGGAGGACTCCTCCTTGGTGCGCCCAAGGGCTGGCTGCCCTCCCTTGCTCCTTTATATACGGGGCAGGGGCACTTAGCACACAAGTTGATCTACGGATCGCCTTAGCTGTGGTGTGTGCCCTCCACCATATTCCACCTCGGCCATATTGTAGCGCGCTGTAGGCGAAGCCCCGCGACGGTAGAACATCAAGATCGCCACCACGCTTGCAGGCCGACTAACTCTTCCGGACGCTTTGCTGATCGAGCTCGGGATCGCCATCGAGCTGAACGTGGTGCCAAGAACTCGAGGTGCTTTGAGTAACGTGCTTGCGGATCGGCCGGATCGTGGAAGACGCATTTACTACATCACATCTGCATAATATAACGCCTGGCCGGCCCACGAGTGTAATGGACTCGACACTTCCTTCCTCGCTATGCCATCACCATGGTCCCGGCGTGATCGTAGGAAAATTTTTGAAATTACCACGCCTCAAGGCAGCAAAATCCGAGCCTGGTTTTATGCGCTGATGATGTATGCACGAGTAGAACACAAGTGAGTTGTAAGCGATACAAGTCATACTACCTACCAGCAATGCTGCATACTTTGGTTCAGCGGTATTGTGAGATGAAGCGCCCGGACCGACATTACGCCAGACGTTTTACGCCGAGACCGGTTTCACCACCGTGAGTACCTCGTTGCTTAAAGGTGACTCATGGGTGTCTCGCCTCTCACTTTAGTTGAACTGAAAGGCATACGCCCGGTCCTTGAGAAGGTTAAAAGGAGTTCATTTGACGGAAGTATCGCAGTGGTTTTGACGCGAGGTAAGAAACGGTTCTTGCTTCAGCCCGTAGCAGCCACGTAAAACTTGCAACAACAAAGTAGAGGACGCCTAACTTGTTTTTGCAGGCATGTTGTGATGTGATATGGTCAAGACGTGATGCTATATTTATTGTATGAGATGATCATGTTTTGTAAACCGAAAGTATCGGGTAACCCAGGAGCCATATGGTTGTCGCTTATTGTGATGAAATGCAACGCTTATGTAATTGCTTTACTTTATCACTAAGCTGTAGCGATAGTCGAGAAGCAATAGTTGGCGAGACGACAACGATGCTACGATGGAGATCAAGGTGTCGCTACCGGTGACGATGATCATCGACTGCTTCGAGATGGAGATCACAAGCACAAGATGATGATGGCCATATCATATCACTTATATTGATTGTATGTGATGTTTATCCTTTATGCATCTTATCTTGCTTTGATTGACGGTAGCATTATAAGATGATCTCTCACTAAAATTATCAAGTAGTGTTCTCCTCGAGTATGCATCGCTACAAAGTTCGTCGTGCTTTAGACACCACGTGATGATCGGGTGATAAGCTCTACGTCCATCTACAACGGGTGCAAGCCAGTTTTGCACACGTAGAATACTCATGTTATACTTGACGAAATTTAGTATATACAGATATGGCCTCTAACATGGAGACCGAAGGTTCGAACGTGAATCATATAGTGTACATCAACATAAGATGTTCACTATTGAAAACTACTCCATCTCACGTGATGATCGGTTATGGTTTAGTTGATTTGGATCACGTGATCACTTAGATAACTAGAGAGATGTCCCGCCTATGGGAGTTCTTAATAATATGATTAATTGAACTTAAATTTATCATGAACTTAGTTCCCGTAGTATTTTGCTTGTCTATGTTTACTGTAGATAGATGGCTCGTGCTGTTGTTCCGCTGAATTTTAATGCGCTCCTTGAGAAAGCAAAGTTGAAAAGATGATGGTAGCAATTACACGGATCGGGTCCGTGAATCTGAGGGATAACCTCATTGCGCACGTAAAAGTTATTCCCGGAAGCACTACCGGTGATGACAGTTCTATTGGCAGATGCGTTGTTTTGTTGTGAACTTCTGCTCAAGCTGATGACTACTTGATAGTTCAAGGTGCCCATGCTTTACGGCTTAGAACCGGTCTTCAACGACGCTTTTGAACGCTATGGAGCATAAGGAGATGTTCCAGAGTTGAAGTTGATATTTCAAATGTAATGCCCGATGGATGAGAGATGAAGTCTCCAATAAGTTCTATAGCTGCAAGATGGAGGAGAATAGTTCCACTAGGAGCACATACTCAAAATGTCCGGGTATTACAATCACTTGAATCAACCGGGAGTTAATCTTCCTATAAGATTGTGTGATTGATGTAATTCTTCAATCACCGCTACTAAGTTACAAACTTCGTGATGAACTATAATATGGGTTAGTAAGGACTATGCTCGAGCGCTTCTTCGTGAATGCTAAAAGTCATGGAGGTAGAAATCAAAAGGAGCATCAAGTGTTGATGGTCAATAAGACCACTAGTTTCAAGAAGAAAGGGCAAAGGGAAGAAGGGGAACTTCAGAAGAACAGCAAACAAGTTGCTGGATCGAGAGAAGAAACCCAAGTCGACGGCCCCTAAGCCTCGAAAGTGTTTGTCACCGCAATGGACCGGTCATCGAAGCGGAACTGCCCCAAGTATTTGGTGGATAAGAAGGATGGCAAAAGTGAACAAAGGTATATGTTGATATATTTGTTATTGATGTGTACCTTACTAGAGCTCGCAGAAAATTGGTATTTGATATTGGTCATGCTGTTAATATTTGCAACTCAAACAGAACCACGGATTGCGTAACACCGCAAAGGACGCAGGTGACGGCGCGTGGGAAACGGGTTCCAAAGTCGATGGATCGCAATCGGCACGCTACCTCTACATCTACCTTCGGGATTAGTTTTAGACCTGAATAATTGTTATTTGGTGCCAGCGTTGAGCATGAATATTATATCTGGATCATGTTTGATGCGTAGACGGTTATTCATTTAAATCAGAGAATAATGGTTGTTCTATTTATATGAATAATATCTTTTATGGTCGCACATTCCTGAAGAGTGGTCTATTTTTAATGAATCTCGATAGTAGTGATACACATATTCATAATGTTGAAACCAAAAGATGCAAAAGTTGATAATGATAGTGCAACTTATTTGTGGTACTGCCGCTTAGGGCATATCGGTGTAAAACGCATGAAGAAACTCCACATCGATGGACTTTGGAGTCACTTGATTATGAATCACTTGGCACTTAAGTAACTGCGGCCTTTTGGGCAAGATGACTAAAACTCTGCTTCTCGTACTATGGAGAGTACAAAGATTTATTGGAAATCATACATACCGATGTATGCGATCCAATGAATGTTGAAGCTCGAAGGATATCGCTATTTTCTCACCTTCACAGATGATTTGAGCAGATATGGGTATATCTACTTAATGAAATATAAGTCTCAAATAGTTGAAAGGTTCAAAGAATTTCAGTGAGAAGTGGAAAATCATCGTAATAAGAAAATAAAGTTTCTACGATCTGATCGTGGAGGCGTAATATTTGAGTTACGAGTTTGGTCTATATTTGAACAAACAAGCGAATAGTTTCACAATCACGCCACCCGAACACCATAACAGCAATGGTGTGTCCGAACGTCAGAATCGCACTTTACCTTGATATGGTGCTATCTATGATATCTCTTACAGATTTACCGCCATCATTTTGGGGTTATGCATTCGAGACGGCCGATTCACGCTTAAATAGGGCACCCATTAAACTGCTGAGATGACAATCTTCATGAACTATGGTTTAGCAAGAAACCTAAGTTGTCGCTTTCTAAAGTTTGGGGGTCATATGCTTATGTGAAAAGTTTTCAACCTCGATAAGCTTCGAACCCAAATCGGAGAAATGTGTCTTCATAGGATACCCAAAGGAGACTATTGGGTACACCTTCTATCACAGATCCCAAGGCAAGTTTTTCGTTGTTAAGATGGATCCTTTCTAGAGAAGAAGTTTCTCTCAAAGAAGTGAGGAGGAAAGTAGAACTTGATGAGGTAATTGTACCAGCTCTCCTTATTGAAAGTAGTTCGTCACGTAAATCAGTTTCGTTGTTCTACACCAATTAGTGAGGAAGTTAATGATGAAGATCATGAAACTTCGCATCAAGTTGTCAACGAACTCAGAGATCTTCCAGAATAAGATCCGCACTGCAGTGGTACGGTAATCCTCTTCTCGAAGTCATGTTACTAGACCATGATGAACCCACGAACTATGAAGAAGTTGATGCGATGAGCCTAGATTCCTAAATGGTTTGAAGCCATGAAATCTGAGATGGGATCCATGTATGAGAACAAAGTGTGGATTTTGGTAGAGTTGCCCGATGATCGGCAAGCTATTGATAATAAATGGATCTTTGGAAGAAGACCGACGACGATAGTAATGTAATGCTATCTACAAAGCTCGACTTGTCGCAAAAGGTTTTCTACAAGTTCAAGGATGGACTAATGGCGAGATTTTCTCACCAGAAGCGGTATGCTTAAGTCCGTCTCTAATCATGTTAGCAATTGGCCGATTATATTTTTATGAAATTTGGCAAATGGATGTCAAAACTGCATTCTTTAATGGATTTATTGAAGAAGAGTTGTAGGTGATGCAACTAGAAGTTTTTGTCGATCCTAAAAGTGCTAATAAAGTGTGCAAGCTCCAACGATCCAATTCTATGGTCCGTGCAAGTATCTCGAGTTGGAATAAACGCTTGATAGTGTGATCAAAGATATGGGTTTATATGCACTTTCGAGTAAGCTCCGATTTACAAGAAAGTGAGGGAGCTCGTAGCCATTTTATAAGTATTATGTGGATGACATATTGTTGATTGGAGATGATATAGAATGGATGGATAGCATAAAAGGATACTTGAATAAAGTTTTTCAAATGAAAGACCTCGGTGAAGCTGTTTATATATTAGGCATCAAGATCTATAGAGATAGAATGATACTTTTGATTGACTTTTTTCAATGAATATACCTTGATACAAGATTTTGAAAAGGTTCAAAATGGATCAGTAAAGAAAGGTTTTTACTGTGTTATAAGGTGTAAGATTGAGCTGACATCAATGCCCGTAACACAAAGATAGAAGATAGAGAGAAAATGAAAGATCATTCCCATGCTTCAGCCATAGGTTCTATCATGTATGCAATGTCGGTACCAGATCTGACGATGTGCTTAGCCGTAAGCTTAAGAGCAAGGTACCAAAGTAATCCAGAGAGGATCATCGACAATGTCAAGAACATCCTGAAATACCGAAAAGAACTAAGGATATATGTTTCTGATATGGAGGTGACAAAGAGCTAGTCGTAAATGGTTACGAAGCCATGCAAGTTTTTGACACTGCATCCGGACGATTCTAAATCGCAAACCGGATACTGTGTTTTATTAAACGGTGAGCTACCGCTGGTGCAGTTCTCAAACAAAGCGCAAGGCGGGACCCATATGTGAAGGAGAGTACATAGCTGCTCGGAAGCAGTTAATGAAGGAGTCCGGATGAAAGAGTTCATTTCCATCTAGGTGTCATACCTAGTGCATCGGGACCGATGAAGATCTTCTCGGATGATACCATCTAATTCTCGTGGCAAAGGAATCCAGACTTCACAAGAGGACCAAGTACATCAAGAGGACGCCTTAATCCATTCAGACCAAGTCCAAGTGGGAGATATAGAGATTTCAGAAAATACATATGACGGATCTGAATGTTGGTAATTCGCCGATCGTTTCCTCCTCCCACGAGCAAAACATGATCAGCACCAAGACTCCATGGGTGTAAGGACTGTTACTTTGTAATCTAGATTTTTGACTTGATCTGCAAGTGGGAGATCAAGGAAATATGCCCTAGAGGCAATAATAAAGTTATTATTTATTTCTTATATCATGATAAATGTTCATTATTCATGCTAGAATTGTATTAACCGAAACATAATATATGTGAATATATAGACAAACAAAGAGTGTCACTAGTATGCTCTCTATTTGGACTAGCTTGTTAATCAAAGATGGTTATGTTTCCTAACCATGAACAAGGAGTTGTTGTTTGATTAATACAATAGCATCATTAGTTGAATGATCTGATTGAGGTGACCCATTCCTGCTAGCTTAATAACTTGATCGCTTAGTATGTTAATGCTTTCTTCATGACCCATACATGTTCCTCAGAATTAAGAGAGATTATGCAACTCCTGCACACCGGAGGAACACTTTGGTACTACCAAACGCCACAACGAATGGGTGATTATAAAGGAGTACTACAGGTGTCTCCAAAGGTACTTGTTGGGTTGGCGATTTGAGATTAGGTTTTGTCACTCCGATTGTCGGAGAGGTATCTCTCTACCTTCTCGTAATACATCACATAAAGCCTTGCAAGCATTGCAACTAAAGAGTTAGTTGTGAGATGATGTATTACTGAACGAGTAAAGAGACTTTCCGTAACGAGATTAAACTAGGTATTGATACCGACGATCAATCTCGGAAAGTAACATACCGATGACAAAGGGAACAACGATGTTGTTATGCGGTTTGACCGATAAAGATCTTCGAGAATATGTAGGAACCAATATGAGCATCCAGGTTCCGCTATTGGTTATTGACCGAGAATAGTTCTAGGTCATGTCTACATAGTTCTAACCGTAGGGTCCGCACGCTTAAGGTTTCAATGACGGTTATTATGAGTTTATGTATTTTGATGTACCAAGGAGTTCGAGTCCCGATGTGATCACGGACATGACGAGGAGTCTCAAATGGTCGAGACATAAAGATTGATATATTGGATGGTTATATTCGACACCGAAAGGTTCCGAAGTTTCCTCGAGAAACCGAGTGCCGAGGGGTTACCGAACCCCGGGAAGCAGGGCCTTATTGGGCCAGAGGGGGAGAGAGGGCTGCACCAGAGGTGGTGCGCCTCCATGGGGAGTCCGACTGACTAGGAGGGGGCGAGCCCCTTCCCTCTCCCTCTCCCTCTTCCTTCCCTTCCCTCTTCCTAGTAGGATTAGGGGAGTCCTACTCTACTAGGAGGAGGACTCCCTCCCTGGTGCGCCCCCAAGGCTGGCCGCCCCCTTGCTCCTTTATATACGGGGCGGGGGCACCCAGAACACACAAGTTGATCTACGGATCGCTCAGCTGCAGCGGTGCCCTCCACCATATTCCACCTCGGTCATATTGTAGCGGTGCTTAGCGGCCCCGCGACGGTAGAACATCAAGATCGCCACCACGCCGTCAGGTCGACGGAACTCCTTCCCCACGCTTTGCGGATCGGAGCCGGGATCGCCATCGAGCTGAACGGTGCCAAGAACTCTGAGGTGCCGGAGTAACGTGCTTGGATCGGTCGGATCGTGAAGACGACGACTACATCAACCGCTGCTAATATAACGCCTGCTTTCGGGTTCACGAGGGTACGTGGACGACACTCTCCTCTCTCGCTATGCCATCACCATGGTCTTGCGTGATCGAGGAAAATTTTTGAAATTACTACGCTTCCCAACATGAATGGCCTCTTCAATTAACAACGACGCGAGTCCTGCGAGACTTTTCCCGGACAGATCTTCAGATTCGCGGTTACAGATCAAGGGCCAACTTGCTTGGCCATTCGGAGTGTATCAAAGTTACGCTCGGGCCATCGTGTCAGGTTTGAACAACTTCACGGGCGACATCCGCGGGGACTTGATCCTCGGCGGATCCGAGCTATTGAGCGTGCCGTGACCGGGTCACGATGGGCATGACCTAATCCCTGTCACGGACAGCGCTTTGGTCGCACGAATCCGGCCCGACCATAGTCCGAGCCGACGCCGGATCGCAGGACGGATGGCTGGACACCGAGAGCGGCAACTCTAATGGCGATGGAGCCGTAATACTTACCTTGTCCCGCATAAAGCTCATGACTCGAAAGCGGGCTCTTCGCCGACTCGAACTCATGCGCCCCTGCCAGCTTCTAATTCCGATTGGGCGCCGATCATGGAATTCACCGCGGATATCTTTTCAGCACTCTTCTTCGGGCGCATATCATAAATTACCCAAGTGTTCTCACATCTGGAGAGCCCTGGTCAATCTACTGCGCCGTGGACGGTTGGGACGCCGGACGACTAAGAAATTCAGAGCTCACTCAACCACCCACTTCGTAGCCAATCGCCGATGATTTAACCGACCACTCGACCATACCAAGACATCGACGGTATGGACGACGATGCCGAGACTACCAAGAACCAAAGTATATAGGACACCGAAGACCACCTCATCATATCTAGAAGAAAAGAAGAAGAGCAAGGAATATGATTCTGATGACAAGAAGAAGAAGAAATACTCAAAATCTTCTTCCAAGTCCTCTTCCAAGTCTTCATCACACAAGAAAAGTTCGTATGGCAAGGCTCGTGCTTTTGTTGGCAAGGAAATGGATTCAGAGGAGGAGTCTGCCTGAGGAGGCAGAAGTGGTGGAGTCTGAGGAGGAGTCTGACTCTGGCGTTGCAAGTCCGGCCTTAGCTTCAGCCTACGTTGCCAAATCCATCTTCAACACTGAAGACAATGCATCCATCACTAACGTTGATGCCAGTGACAAGGACGACTCCGCTCCCACTTACTGCTTCATGGCACATGGTGCCAAGGTAAACTCACGCGATTCTTACTTTCAAACATCAAGTGAAGATGACTCTGATTGTGAATCCAAACCTAGCTACAAAAAACTTGCTAAAATTGCAACTAAACAACAGAAAGCTATGGAACATATTCAAAAACTATTAGACAAAAGCGATGACCTGTTGGACGCGGAAATAACTAAGAGTCAGCCCTTAATTGAAGACATAAAAAATCTTCATGTTAAGTACCAGGAACTTGAAGGTCGTCATGAAACCCTCTCAACATCTCATGAAAAGCTTTCCTACGATTATCTTCAAAGGAAGCAGGAACTTGAGAAATTGAGATCGGATCATGAAGATCTTCAAAAGGAGAACGAGTCACTTTGCGCTCAACAGATAAGTCCCGCTCCGGAAGGATTTGAACCACCATGTTTAAAGTGCATTGAGCGTGATAACGTTGTTTCTGTTGCTGGATGTTCTACTGCTCTTGTTGCAATATCTTCAACTGCTGATGTGGTAACTAACCCCTCTGTTGAGGATACCACTACTATTGCTGATGATGCAGGGCTGAAGGAATTGTACATGACAGGCATGTACAAAAGCCTCAAAGGGCATCAGACATTATGTGATGTCCTCAAAAAGCAGATTCTGAACCGAAACCCTAGAAAAGAGGGTATTGGGTTCGAGAGGAAAATGAATGTTGATGGGTCGTACTGGAAGCCTGAGCAGTACCCCAAAACCACATGGGTTGCTGCAAAGGAACCTTCAGTAGATCCATCCACCTTATCTAGTTTCACTTGTGCTAACCCTATTATCATTGATGAATCCTTTGATGCAAACTATAAATTATTTAAGAATCAGAATGGTAAAGTGTTTGCCAGGTATATTGGTACTAACTGCAGGAATGGACCACCTATGAAGAAGATCTGGGTACCTAAGCAGTGTATTGAGAATCTTCCTGTGAATGTCATCATGACACCACCCAGGAAGAAGACAAACCCAAGACATATGGCTTCATATGGCCCAAAGGCTTCATACAGATACAGGACTCACCTGAGTTACCCTAACGCCAATATTTTGTAGGGAAACCATACTCAGTCTTATGAATATGAGCGTGTGTCTTCAAACCGCTATGTTCATAGAACTAAGAACTTTTCTGCTTATTCACATGAGTATCGTTCTTCTCCTGCAAGGCTATTTTCTAGGGCTCCAAAGCCGAAATTCTCAGATGTTGCACTTAGACTCATCGCCTCTAAGCCACCCCTGAAGATGTGGGTTGTTAAGAAGAATTAACTCTCTCTTGCAGGGAAGGGTCTCCAGCCGGAAATCAAAGGCGTCTGATGTTATTGCTGGGGACCTAAAAAACATTATGGGACGCAAGATAAAATGCCCAAATGGTCTTACTATGTATTTCGTTTCTGAATCGTTTGCCAGTCATACTATCAGTCCTAACCTTGATCTGAGCTTTGATAATCCTCTTGTGCGTCAAATGTTTATGCTTCACAATACTCTCTATGAAGCCTATCCTCCTAACTGCATTGTAGGGTACGACACCTCGTGCTTCAAAATGGATTATGGACAGCGGATGCACTAACCACATGACTGGTGATCGAAGTCTTCTCATGGACTCAACCTTACGTCCATGTGATAAAAGTCACATCACATCGCTGACACTGGTAAGAGCAAGGTATTGGGCCTAGGTAGAGTTGCAATCTCAAGGGATCAGCACATGCTTTGTGACTTAAACATGATTGTGCTATTTGGAAAATATCGTTGCCTTGTACTAATGGAATCTGACAAGTCTCTAGTCTTCGAAGGGTACAGGAAAGATGATCTGTACATGGTAGATTTCTCAGCAGGACCACAGATGGTCGTATGTCTTCTAGCCAAGTCTTCAGAGTGCTGGCTCTGGCATCAGAGGCTAGGGCATGCTGGCATGAGGAACTTACACACTCTCGCCAAGAAGAAGCACGTCATTGTCATTGAAGACATCAAGTTCAGGAAAGATCATCTATGTGGTGCTTGTGAAGCTGGGAAGATGACAAGGGCCAAGCATCCCTCGAACACAATCATGACTACATCTCGACCTTTTGAGTTGCTCCACATGGACTTGTTTGGTCCCACTAACTACTCTACTCTCACTGCTACAGCTTGTCTCTATGGTTTCGTTATTGTTGATGATTATTCAAGATACACTTGGGTGCACATAATTCTCTTCAAGACTGAAGTGCAGGATGTCTTCAGACGCTTCGCCAACCGCGCCATGAACAACTATGCCAACAAGATCAAGCACATTAGGAGTGACAACGGCACAGAATTCAAGAACACAGGCCTCGACCTTTATCTTGACACCTTAGGCATCACTCATGAGTATTCTGCTCCTTACACACCTCAGCAGAATGGCATCGTGGAACGCAAGAACAGAACCCTTATTGAGATGGCTCGAATGATGCTTGACGAATACAAGACTCCAAGAAAATTCTAGCCTGAAGCCATTGATACTGCATGTCATGTCATCAACCGTGTTTATCTTCACATGCTTTGAAGAAAACATCCTATGAGCTCCTAACTGGTAAGAAGCCAAATGTAAGCTACTTCAGAGTATTTGGTGCTAGGTGTTGGATCAAGGATCCACATCACACTTCAAAATTTGCACCGAAAGCACATGAGGGTTTTATGCTTGGTTATGGAAAGGACTCGCACTCCTACAGAGTATTCAACCTCTTTCACTACAAAGTGGTTGAAACTGTGGATGTGCGGTTCGATGAAACTAACAGCTCGCAAAGAGAGCACCTGCCAAATGTGCTAGATGGTGTACCTGCGAGTGAATCAATCTAGCTAATGGGAACACGAGAGATCATACCATCAGAGGCCCAGCCTGAAGAGGAACTTATCGTTTCTGCACCTGATGAACCTGAAGACATTGCTCAGCCTGAAGACAATCCTCCAAATGATGACAAGGATCAGCAGGAGCAAAATCTTCGTCCAGTTCATCCTCGTGTTGCAAATGAAGTACAAATTGAGAAGATAATTGATAGCATCAATGCACCTGGTCCACTCACTTGTTCAAGAGCAACACAGCTAGCAAATTTCTGTGGGCACTTTGCATTTGTCTCAATCTCTGAACCCAAGAAAGTTTCTGAAGCCTTCATGGAACCTGAATGGATTCAAGCTATGCAAGAGGAGCTTCAACAGTTTGAACTGAACAATGTATGGGAACTTGTCAAGCGTCCTGATCCTCGCAAGCACAACATAATAGGCAGAAAATGGATATATCGCAACAAACATGACGAGCATGGTCAAGTAATCAGGAACAAGGCTCGGCTCGTTGCTCAAGGATACACACAAGTTGAAGGAATTGACTTCCATGAAACATTTGCTCCAGTGGCTCGGCTTGAAGCCATTCACATACTGCTAGCTTACGCAAATTATCATAACTTCCTTCTGTATCAAATGGAGGTGAAGAGTGCCTTTCTTCATGGAAAGATTGAAGAAGAAGTATATGTTGCACAACCACCTGGCTTTGAAGACCCAAAATATCCTGATATGGTATACAAGCTCAACAAGGCACTGTATGGCCTCAAACAAGCCCCTCGTGCTTGGTATGACACACTCAAAGACTTCCTGAAGAGCAAAGGCTTCAAACCTGGATCTCTAGATCCCACTCTGTTCACGAAGACATATGATGGTGAACTGTTTGTGTGCCAAATCAATGTGGATGACATTATCTTCGGTTGCACCGACAAGAAATACAGTGATGAATTTGCTTACATGATGCAAGAACAATATCGAATGTTCATGATGGGAGAGCTGAAGTTCTTTCTCGGTCTTCAAATCCGTCAGCAACGCAATGACATCTTCATATCACAAGAAAAATATCTCAAAGATTGCCCGAAGAAGTTTGGAATGCAAGACTGCAAAGGATACACGACGCCAATGCCATCTGAAAGTCATCTAAGCCCCGACGCCAATGGTAAAGATTTCGATCAACATGTATACCGCTCCATGATTAGTTCTTTACTTTACTTATGTGCATCTAGGCCAGATATCATGCTTAGTGTTTGCATGTGTGCCCGATACCAAGCGGCACCAAAGGAGTCGCATCACTTAGCTGTGAAGCGAATTCTTCGATATTTGGCTTACACCCCAACACTAGGATTATGGTATCCAAAGGGCTCGAGTTTGATCTGGTTGGTTTTTCAATCTGACTATCTTTGGTGACAGGTGGATCGCAAGTCTACATCAGGCACATGTCACTTTACGGTCGATCTCTTGTCATTAGTCTTCAAAGAAGCGAAGCGTGTATCACTCTCAACTGCTGAATCTAGATACATTGCTTCTTTGGATCTTCTTTGCGCTCGGCTTCGTGGATGAAGCAAACTCTTAAAGACTATGGCATCCATCTGAAGCATGTGCCACTCTCTGCGACAATGAAAGCGCTATCAAGATTGCCAATAACCCGATTCAGCACTTTCGAAGGCGAAGCACATTGAAATTCGTCATCACTTCCTCGAGAGATCATGTTATGAAAGAAGATATTGATATCATTCATGTCAAGACAGAAGATCAGTTGGCTGATATCTTCACTAAGCCCTTGGATGAGAAAAGGTTTTTCAAGTTGCGGTGTGAGCTAAATATCTTGGAATCCTCGAATGTCCTGTGATCAGGCACACATCCTAACACTTATGCAGTTTGATGACTTAGATGTGCAACACACGAAGTAATGTATATCTTCAATCAATGAAGACATACACTCTAGGTGTGAATACGTTAACGTGGAAATTGACTTCAGAGTGCCATGATAATTGTGCGCCGTGTCTGGGTCTAATACTTCCTATACGGTGGGTAACGCCACCACCAAACTCTTATGAAGTGTTTCCTCATGGCGTCATATTTGCAAAGTCTTCGCAATTGATTTAACTTCAACATTAAGTTGACTTACGTGATTACTGATTTGGATTTGCTCTATTATATATATATATATATATATATATATATATATATATATATATATATATATATATATATATATATATATATATATATATATATATATATATGTATTCTGTCCTCTACAGCATTCACTTATGGCTACGTCTTCTTGTTTGAATCTTTTGAACTAAGTGAATGTGATCGGACTCTAACCTCTCTATGCTTTCTATCTGAAGCTCTATGTATCCAAATCATATGCATTCTGTTGAAACTATCGAGTGTCTTCTCTACGTCCTCGTCAGCAGAAGATACAGAGACAAACATTTATATCTAGCTTTAATACATATCCTTTTTGCCTGAAACCCGGAGAATTCGGAATGACCACCCCGACAATCCAGGCGTGCGTGGGACATGGAACAACTTTCAATGAGTTGCATGTTCGCCACGTGTCCATCAGATGTGAACCACCAGGGGCACCTGCATAATTGCATTGTGTTGTCTCTATCCTTATAAATGCATGTCTCGTCCCTGTCAAAATCCTTCTTCCTCCTTCTCCATCTCTCGCAAACCCTAGCGCCTACGCTAGCTCTCGACGACGCCGACGACGAAGCGCTTAGCTGCCGCGACTTCCTCGACGTCGTCCTCACGCCAGCCGCGAACCTCGTCTTCTCCGCCGTTGCCTTAGGTGTCTTCCGTCGCCAATTTATGGCACGGGAGACCGAAGTGCTCGGCATCCATCTTCGCTCCGTCTAGCAGTTCTTCGTGTGTTAATAAAAGTTTACTTTTTACCATATTTTTGATCTGATAGATTCATCCCTTTCTACCAAATGTGGTTTCTAGATCTTCGAACGTGGATCTATCTCTTTCTGCATCTCATATTCTGCCTAGTATATTCACTTATGCTTCTTCACAAGTTAGATTCCTCACTTGCACTTATTCTTGGATTTGTACAACTCTGGAACCAACTCTCATTATATAAGTGAATGTCTTCGCGTTATGAGGTCAATGTCTTCAAACTGATTTATATTCAAACAAACTGATTTATATTCAAAATCTTCTGAGAATGCATATGACCTCGTCCCCTTCCCTCGCACCTTTAATGCTGTCACAGGTACATGTCCGTGGGAGAATCCCTTGGTTCTCATAGTCTGCATTCGTTTGCAGAGTTCTTGCAGAGTCACATCAACTCACCTGAAGCGAGTTCCTGTCAGTCCAGCCGTTTGAAGCCTTTGAAAGTACTGAAGCCTTTCAGTTTACACCTCATGGCAAATGGAAAATCAGCAAGAAAGGGAGGCAGACAACGTCGTGGTGACACCTCCAAGGACTTACCTCCAGATTTGCATGAGATGTACAAAACTGATCCAGAAGCAACCTACACTGAACGCAAGAATCGAATCCAATGGATTCGAAGATATTGGGAAGAAGAGTGGTTCAGATACCGCTTCATCACCAAGGAATATGCAGAGAAGAATGCTGAGGGAGTCCTGGATTAGGGGGTGTCCGGATAGCCGGACTACCATCATCAGCCGAACTATCATTTGCCGGACTATCATCATCGACCGGACTCCAAGACTATGAAGATACAAGATTGCAGACTTCTCCCCGTGTCCGGATGGGACTTTCCTTGGCGTGGAAGGCAAGCTTGGCGATACGGATATGTAGATCTCCTACCATTGTAACCGACTCTATGTAACCCTAGCCCTCTCCGGTGTCTATATAAACCGGATGGCTCTAGTCCGTAGGACTACGATCTCAACAAACCTTACAATCATACCATAGGCTAGCTTCTAGGGTTTAGCCTCCTTGATCTCGTGGTAGATCCACTCTTGTAAACATCCACAATATCAATATCAATCGAGCAGGACGTAGGGTTTTACCTCCATCAAGAGGGCCTGAACCTGGGTAAAACATCGTGTCCCTTGTCTCCTTTTACCATCCGCCTAGATGCACAGTTCGGGACCCCATACCCGAGATCCGCCGGTTTTGACACCGACATTGGTGCTTTCATTGAGAGTTCCTCTGTGTCGTCACCGATAGGCTGAATTGAAGGAAATATGCCCTAGAGGCAATAATAAAGTTATTATTTATTTCCTTATATCATGATAAATGTTTATTATTCATGCTAGAATTGTATTAACCGGAAACATAATACATGTGTGAATATATAGACAAACAGTATGTCACTAGTATGCCTCTACTTGACTAGCTTGTTAATCAAAGATGGTTATGTTTCCTAACCATGAACAAGGAGTTGTTGTTTGATTAACAAGGTCACATCATTAGTTGAATGATCTGATTGACATGACCCATTCCGTTAGCTTAACACTTGATCGTTTAGTATGTTAATGCTTTCTTCATGACCCATACATGTTCCTGTAACTATGAGATTATGCAACTCCGTTTACGGGAGGAACACTTTGGGTACTACCAAGCGTCTAGCGTAAATGGGTGATTATAAAGGAGTACTACAGTGTCTCCAAAGGTACTTGTTGGGTTGGCGTATTTGAGATTAGGTTTTGTCACTCCGATTGTGGGAGAGGTATCTCTAGGCCTTCTCGGTAATACACATCACATAAAGCCTTGCAAGCATTGCAACTAAAGAGTTAGTTGTGAGATGATGTATTACGGAGCGAGTAAAGAGACTTTCGATACGAGATTAAACTAGGTATTGGATACCGACGATCGAATCTCGGAAAGTAACATACCGATGACAAAGGAACAACGTATGTTGTTATGCGGTTTGACCGATAAAGATCTTCAGTAGAATATGTAGGAACCAATATGAGCATCCAGGTTCCGCTATTGGTTATTGACCGAGAATAGTTCTAGGTCATGTCTACATAGTTCTCGAACCGTAGGGTCCGCACGCTTAAGGTTTCAATGGCGGTTATTATGAGTTTATGTATTTTGATGTACGAAGGAGTTGAGTCCCGGATGTGATCACGGACATGACGAGGAGTCTCGAAATGGTCGAGACATAAAGATTGATATATTGGATGGTTATATTCGGACACGGAAAGGTTCGGAAGTTTCGGAGAAAACCGGTCTGCCGGAGGGGTTACGGAACCCCGGGAAGTTATGGGCCTTATTGGGCCAAGAGGGAGAGAGAGGGCTGCACCAGAGGTGGTGCCCCCCCTCCATGGGGAGTCGACTGACTAGGAGGGGGAGGCGCCCCCTTTCCTCTCCCTCTCCTCTCTTTCCTTCCCCTTCCCTCTTCCTAGTAGGACTAGGAAAGGAGTCCTTCCCCTTCGTCTTGTGGAACTCCTTCCCGACGCTTTGCTGGATCGGAGCTCGGGGATCGTCATCGAGCTGAGCGTGTGCCAAGAACTTCGGAGGTGCGAGTGCGGTGCTTGGATCGGTCGGATCGTGAAGACGTCTGACTACATCAACAGCGTTAATATAACGCTTCGCTTTCGGTCTCGAGGGTGCGTGGGCGGACACTCTCCCCTCTCGTTGCTATGCCATCACCATGGTCTTGCGTGATCGTAGGAAAATTTTTGAAATTACTCGTTTCCCAACAGTGGTATCGAGCCAGGTTTTATGCGTTGATGTCATATGCACGAGTAGAACACAAGTGAGTTGTGGGCGATACAAGTCATACTACCTACCAGCATGTCATACTTTGGTTCAGCGGTATTGTGAGATGAAGCGGCCGGACCGACATTACGCGTGCGCTTCTGAGACTGGTTTCACCGCTGTGAGCACTCGTTGCTTAAAGGTGGTTGGCGGGTGTCTGTCTCTCTCACTTTAGTTGAACCGAGTGTGGCTACGCCCGGTCCTTGAGAAGGTTAAAGCGGAGTCTATTTGACGAAATATCGTTGTGGTTTTGATGCGTAGGTAAAACGGTTCTTGCTCAGCCCGTAGCAGCCACGTAAAACTTGCAACAACAAAGTAGAGGGCGTCTAACTTGTTTTTGCAGGGCATGTTGTGATGTGATATGGTCAAGGCGTGATGCTATATTTTGTATGAGATGATCATGTTTTGTAACGAGTTATCGGCAATGGCGAGAGCCATATGGTTGTCGCTTTATTGTATGAAATGCAACGCCATGTAATTGCTTTACTTTATCACTAAGCGGTAGCGATAATCGTAGAAGCAATAGTTGGCGAGGCGACAACGATGCTACGATGGAGATCAAGGTGTCGCTACGGTGGCGATGGTGATCATGGCGGTGCTTTGAGATGGAGATCACAAGCACAAGATGATGATGGCCATATCATATCACTTATATTGATTGCATGTGATGTTTATCCTTTATGCATCTTATCTTGCTTTGATTGACGGTAGCATTATAAGATGATCTCTCACTAAAATTATCAAGTAGTGTTCTCCACAGTATGCACCGTTGCCAAAGTTAAATCGTCTTGAGACACCACGTGATGATCGGGTGTGATAAGCTCTCGTCCATCTACAGCGGGTGCAAGCCAGTTTTGCACACGCAGAATACTCAGAGTTATACTTGACGAGCCTAGCATATACAGATATGGCCTCGGAACACGGAGACCGAAGGTCGAGCGTGAATCATATAGCGAATATGATCAACATAAGATGTTCACCATTGAAAACTACTCCATCTCACGTGATGATCGGTTATGGTTTAGTTGATTTGGATCACGTGATCACTTAGATAACTAGAGAGATGTCTGTCTAAGTGGGAGTTCTTTAATAATATGATTAATTGAACTTAAATTTATCATGAACTTAGTACTGATAGTATTTTGCTTGTCTATGTTTCTTGTAGATAGATGGCTCGTCTTTGTTGTTCCGTTGAATTTTAATCGTTCCTTGAGAAAGCAAAGTTGAAAGATGATGGTAGCAATTACGGACTGGGTCCGTAACTGAGGATAATCCTCATTGCTGCACGAGAAAAGTTCGTCCCGAAGCACCGCTGGGTGACGAACTGCTGCGAATCTTGAGCGAGAAGTTGTGAGCGTCGGCAAGCGAGCTGATGACTACTCTATAGTTCAATGTGCCATGCTTTACGGCTTAGAACCGGGTCTTCAACGGCGTTTTGAGCGTCATGGAGCATATGAGATGTTCCAGGAGTTGAAGTTGATATTTCAACAGAATGCCCGGATTGAGAGATATGAAGTCTCCAATAAGTTCTATAGCTGCAAGATGGAGGAGAATAGTTACGTCGGTGAGCACATACTCAAAATGTCAGGGTATTACAATCACTTGAATCAAGCTGGGAGTTAATCTTCCGGATGATTGTGTCATTGACAGAATTCTTCAATCACGCCACCAAGCTACAAAGGCTTCGTGATGAACTATAATATGCAAGGGTTAGTAAAGACTATGCAGAGCTCTTCGCAATGCTAAAAGCTGCGGAGGTAGAAATCAAAAAGGAGCATCAAGTGTTGATGGTCAATAAGACCACTAGTTTCAAGAAGAAAGGCAAAGGGAAGAAGAAGGGAACTTCAAGAAGAACAGCAAACAAGTTCTTGATCAGGAGAAAAACCCAAGTCGGACCTAAGCCTGGCCGAAGTGCTTCTCCGCAAGCGGTAGGTCCTTTGAAGCGGAACTGCCCCAAGTATTTGGCGGATAAGAAGGATGGCAAAGTGAACAAAGGTATATGTGATATACTTGTTATTGATGTGTACCTTACTAGAGCTCGCAGTAGTACACAGGTATTTGATACTGGTTACATTGCTAATATTTGCAACTCGAAGCAGGAACTACGGATTGCGAACAACGGCAAAGGGCGAGGTGACGATGCGGCGTGGGAAGCGGTTCCAAAGTCGATGTGATCGCAGTCGACACGCTACCTCTACATCTACCTTGGGATTAGTTTTAGACCTGAATAATTGTTATTTGGTGCCAGCGTTGAGCATGAACATTATATCTGGATCTTGTTTGATGCGAGACGGTTATTCATTTAAATCGAGAATAATGGTTGTTCTATTTATATGAATAATATCTTTTATGGTCATGCACCCTTGAAGAGTGGTCTATTTTAATGAATCTCGATAGTAGTGATACACATATTCATAATGTTGAAACCAAAAGATGCAGAGTTGATAATGATAGTGCAACTTATTTGTGGCACTGCCGTTTAGGTCATATCGGTTGTAAAACGCATGAAGAAACTCCATCTTGATGGACTTTTGGAGTCACTTGATTATGAATCACTTGGCACTTCGAACCGTGCCTCATGGGCAAGATGACTAAAACACCGTTCTCGGTACTATGGAGAGAGCAACAGATTTATTGGAAATCATACATACGGATGTATGTGGTCCAATGAATGTTGAAGCTCGTGGCGGATATCGTTATTTTCTCACCTTCACAGATGATTTGAGCAGATATGGGTATATCTACTTAATGAAACATAAGTCTGAAACATTTGAAAAGTTCAAAGAATTTGAGTGAAGTTGAAAATCATCGTAATAAGAAAATAAAGTTTCTACGATCTGATCGTGGAGGCGAATATTTGAGTTCTGAGTTTGGTCTACATTTGAAACAAAGCGGAATAGTTTAGCAACTCACGCCACCCGGAACACCACAGCGCAATGGTGTGTCGAGCGTCAGAATCGCACTTTCTTGGATATGGTGCGATCTATGATGTCTCTTACAGATTTACGCTATCATTTTGGGGTTATGCTCTTGAGGCGGCGCATTCACGTTAAATAGGACACCGTCAAAATCCGTTGAGACGGCGCCTTATGAACTATGGTTTAGCAAGAAACCAAAGTTGTCGTTCTGAAAGTTTGGGGTTGCGATGCTTATGTGAAGAAACTTCAACCTGATAAGCTTGAACCCAAATCGGAAAAATGTGTCTTCATAGGATACCCAAAGGAGACAATTGGGTACACCTTCTATCACAGATCCGAAGGCAAAACATTCGTTGCTAAAAATGGATCCTTTCTAGAGAAGGAGTTTCTCTCGAAAGAAGTGAGTGGGAGGAAAGTGGAACTTGATGAGGTAATAGTACCAGCTCCCTTATTGGAAAGTAGTTAAATCACGAAATCAGTTTACGTAACACCTACACCGATTAGTGAGGAAGATAATGATAAAGATCATGAAACTTCAGATCAAGTTGTCCTTGAACTCGTAGATCAACGAGAACAAAATCCGCACCAGAGTGATGCGGTAATCCTATTCTGGAAGTCATGCTACTAGATCATGATGAACCTCGAACTATGAAGAAGCGATGGTGAGCCCAGATTCATAAAATGGCTTGAAGCCATGAAATCTGAGATGGGATCCATGTATGAGAACAAAGTATGGACTTTGGTAGACTTGCCCGATGATCGGCAAGCTATTGAGAATAAATGGATTTTAAGAAGAAGACCGACGCTGATGGTAATGTAACTATCTACAAAGCTCGACTTGTTGCAAAAGGTTTTCGACAAGTTCAAGGGGTTGACTACGATGAGACTTTCTCACCAGTGGCGATGCTTAAGTCCGTCCGAATCATGTTAGCAATTGCCGATTTTATGATTATGAAATTTGGCAAATGGATGTAAAACTGCATTCTTGAATGGATTTCTAGAAGAAGAGTTGTATATGATACAACCAGAAGGTTTTGTCGATCCAAAAGGTGCTAACAAAGTGTGCAAGCTCAACGATCAATTTATGGTCTGCAAGCCTCTCGGAGTTGGAATAAGCGCTTTGATAGTGTGATCAAAGCATATGGGTTTATCTGCACTTTTGGAGAAGCTCAGTATTTACAAGAAAGTGAGTGGGAGCTCTGTAGCATTTCTAATATTATATGTGGACGACATATTATTGATTGGAAATGATATAGAATTTCTGGATAGCATAAAGGATACTTGAATAAAAGTTTTTCAATGAAAGACCTCGGTGAAGCTGCTTACATATTAGGCATCAAGATCTATAGAGATAGATCAAGGCGGCTTGATTGGACTTTCACAAAGCACATACCTTGATAAAGTTTTGAAAAGGTTCAAAATGGATCAGGCAAAGAAAGGTTTTTACCTGTGTTACAAGGTGTAAGATTGAGTCGGACTCAATGCCCGACCACAGCGAGAAGATAGAGAGAAATGAAAGATGTTCCTATGCTTCAGCCATAGGCTCTATCATGTATGCAATGCTGTGTACCAGACTGACGTATGCTTAGCTGTAAGCTTGGCAGGAAGGTACCAAAGTAATCCAGAGTGGATCATTTGGACAGCGGTCAAGAACATCTGAAATACGAAAAGGACTAAGGATATGTTTCTCGTATATGGAGGTGACAAAGAGCTAGTCGTAAATGGTTACGTCGATGCAAGCTTTGACACTGATCCGGACGATTCTAAATCGCAAACCGGATCGTGTTTTTATTAAGCGGTGGAGCTGTCGGTTGGTGCAGTTCTAAACAAAGCGTCGTGGCGGGATCTACATGTGAAGCGGAGTACATAGCTGCTTCGAAGCAGCAAATGAAGGAGTCTGGATGAAAGAGTTCATTTCGATCTAGGTGTCATACCTAGTGCATCGGGACCGATGAAGATCTTCTGTGACAATCTTGTGCAATTGCCTTGGCAAAGGAATCCAGATTTCACAAGAGGACCAAGCACATCAAGAGACGCTTCAATTCCATTGGGACCAAGTCCAAGTGGGAGACATAGAGATTTGCAAAATACATACGGATCTGAATGTTGCAGACCGTTGACTAAGCCTCTTCCACGAGCAAAACATGATCAGCACCAAGACTCCATGGGTGTAAGGATCATTACTTTGTAATCTAGATTATTGACTCTAGTGCAAGTGGGAGGCTGAAGGAAATATGCCCTAGAGGCAATAATAAAGTTATTATTTATTTCCTTATATCATGATAAATGTTTATTATTCATGCTAGAATTGTATTAACCGAAACATAATACATGTGTGAATATATAGACAAGCAGTATGTCACTAGTATGCCTCTACTTGACTAGCTTGTTAATCAAAGATGGTTATGTTTCCTAACCATGAACAAGGAGTTGTTGTTTGATTAACAAGGTCACATCATTAGTTGAATGATCTGATTGACATGACCCATTCCGTTAGCTTAACACTTGATCGTTTAGTATGTTAATGCTTTCTTCATGACCCATACATGTTCCTGTAACTATGAGATTATGCAACTCCGTTTACGGAGGAACACTTTGGGTACTACCAAGCGTCTAGCGTAAATGGGTGATTATAAAGGAGTACTACAGGTGTCTCCAAAGGTACTTGTTGGGTTGGCGTATTTGAGATTAGGTTTTGTCACTCCGATTGTCGGAGAGGTATCTCTAGGCCTTCTCGGTAATACACATCACATAAAGCCTTGCAAGCATTGCAACTAAAGAGTTAGTTGTGAGATGATGTATTACGGAGCGAGTAAAGAGACTTTCCGATAGCGAGATTAAACTAGGTATTGGATACCGACGATCGAATCTCGGAAAGTAACATACCGATGACAAAGGAACAACGTATGTTGTTATGCGGTTTGACCGATAAAGATCTTCGTAGAATATGTAGGAACCAATATGAGCATCCAGGTTCCGCTATTGGTTATTGACCGAGAATAGTTCTAGGTCATGTCTACATAGTTCTCGAACCGTAGGGTCCGCACGCTTAAGGTTTCAATGACGGTTATTATGAGTTTATGTATTTTGATGTACGAAGGAGTTGAGTCCGGATGTGATCACGGACATGACGAGGAGTCTCGAAATGGTCGAGACATAAAGATTGATATATTGGATGGTTATATTCGGACACGGAAAGGTTCCGAAGTTTCGAGAAAACCGGAGTGCCGGAGGGGTTACGGAACCCCGGGAAGTTATGGGCCTTATTGGGCCAAGAGGGAGAGAGGGCTGCACCAGAGGTGGTGCGCCCCCCTCCATGGGGAGTCCGAATTGGACTAGGAGGCGCAGCCCCCTTTCCTCTCCCTCTCTCTCTCTTTCCTTCCCCTTCCCTCTTCCTAGTAGGACTAGGAAGGGAGTCCTACTCTACTAGGAGGAGGACTCCCCCTCCTTGGTGCGCCCCAAGGCTGGCCGCCCTCCCCTGCTCCTTTATATACGGGGCAGGGGCACCCTAGAACACACAAGTTGATCTACGGATCGTTCCTTAGCGTGTCGCGGTGCCCCCTCCACCATATTCCACCTCGGTCATATTGTAGCGGTGCTTAGGCGAAGCCTGCGGCAGGTAGAACATCAAGATCGTCACCACGCCGTCGTCTTGTGGAACTCCTTCCCGACGCTTTGCTGGATCGGAGCTCGGGGATCGTCATCGAGCTGAGCGTGTGCCAAGAACTCGGAGGTGCCGGAGTAACGGTGCTTGGATCGGTCGGATCGTGAAGGCGTCTGACTACATCAACAGCGTTAATATAACGCTTCGCTTTCGGTCTCACGAGGGCGTGGACGGACACTCTCCCCTCTCGTTGCTATGCCATCACCATGGTCTTGCGTGATCGTAGGAAAATTTTTGAAATTACTACGTTTCCCAACATGAATGGCCTCTTCAATTAACAACGACGCAGTCCTGGGTGAGACTTTTCTCCCCGGACAGATCTTCGTATTCGGCGGCTTCGCACTGCGGGCCAACTTGCTTGGCCATCTGGAGCAGATCGAAAGCTACGCCCCTGGCCATCAGGTCAGGTTTGGAAGCCTAAACTTCACGGCCGATATCCGCGGGGACTTGATCCTCGATGGATCTGAGCCACAGCTGAGCGTGCCGCACTGTCACGATGGGCATGACCTAACTCTGCCGCCGGACAGCGCCTTGGAGGCCGCACACGAATCCGCTCCGACCCATAGTCCGGAGCCGATCGCTCGGATCGAGGACGGATGGCTGGACACCGCCGGGGCGGCAACTTCTCGGCGATGGAGCGAACACTTACCTGTGTCCCGCATAAAGCTCATGACTCGAGGTGCGGGCTCTGCGCGGACTCAACCTCATGCGCCGCCGCGGTCGAATCTGATTGGCGCCGATCATGGAATTCACCGCTGCGGACATCTTTTCAGCACTCGCCGGGCGATATCATAAATTCACTGAAGTGTCTCACGCTATCCGGAGAGCCCTGGCGAACTACAGCCAGGGCGGTTGGGACGCCTGACGACGAAGAAATTCAGAGCCCACCAACCACCCACTTCAGAGCCACCGTCGATGATTTAACCGAGCTTACTCGACTACGACTCCAAGACATCGACGGTATGGACGGCGATGCCGGAGACTACCAAGAACCGGTGCATACAGGACACCGAAGACCACCTCATCATACGACATATACATGGTGGACACCCCAAAAGATGGGGACGGCGAAGAAGCAGCGGAGGCCAATTCCTTAAAGAAACAGCCCAAGCGCCGACGCCGGCCGGCGCCGCTCTAAATCCCGCCACGGCAAGAATGGAGATTCCGCACAGAGATAGTAACACCCCACAAGTGCCGAAGACAACTCCCTCCAAAGACGATCCAACGCAGGAGGAGGCGAGCGAGCCCTCACGAGAGGGCGGCATTTAAGAGGTCGAGGATGACAATTACTTACCTCCCTCCGGAGATGAGGCAAGCCTCGTCGACAGCTTAATTCGTCGTGCTCGAGGATCCCGTCCAGAACAAGAGCGCTTTCAGGCGAGGCTAATGGCCACGCAAACAGCCTAAAGAAAAAAGCAGCAATAGCTTCAAGCTGATCAAGACCTCATTGGCCGACAGATGGACCGAGGTCCTCGCGTCAAGAGTCTGAACTCGAACGCCCTCAAAAGTTACCCAAACGCAAGTTGCTCCCCGATTAGAGGAGGAGGCATACCAACCTGCATCACCAGCGCTTCATCACCAAGGAATATGCAGAGAAGAATGCTGAGGAGTCCTCGATTAGGGGTGTCCGGATAGCCGGACCACCATCATCAGTCGAACTATCATTTGCCGGACTATCATCATCGACCGGACTCCAAGACTATGAAGATACAAGATTGCGATACTTCTCCCGTGTCCGGATGGGACTTTCCTTGGCGTGGAAGGCAAGCTTCATGATACGGATATGTAGATCTCCTACCATTGTAACCGACTCTATAACCCTAGCCCTCCGTGTCTATATAAACCGGATGGCTCTAGTCCAGAGGGACTACGATCACAACAAACCTTACAATCATACCATAGGCTAGCTTCTAGGGTTTAGCCTCCTTGATCTCGTGGTAGATCCACTCTTGTAAACATCCACAATATCAATATCAATCGAAAGCAGGACGAGGGTTTTACCTCCATCAAGAGGGCCTGAACCTGGTAAAACATCGTGTCCCTTGTCTCCTTTACCATCCGCCTAGATGCACAGTTCGGGACCCCATACCGAGATCCGCCGGTTTTGACAATCTACATTGGTGCTTTCATTGAGAGTTCCTCCGTCGCCACCGATAGGCTGAATTGAAGGAAATATGCCCTAGAGGCAATAATAAAGTTATTATTTATTTCTTATATCATGATAAATGTTTATTATTCATGCTAGAATTGTATTAACCGAAACATAATACATGTGTGAATATATAGACAAACAAGATGTCACTAGTATGCCTCTATTTGACTAGCTTGTTAATCAAAGATGGTTATGTTTCCTAACCATGAACAAGGAGTTGTTGTTTGATTAACAAGGTCACATCATTAGTTGAATGATCTGATTGACATGACCCATTCCGTTAGCTTAACACTTGATCGCTTAGTATGTTAATGCTTTCTTCATGACCCATACATGTTCCTCGTAACTATGAGATTATGCAACTCCTGCTTACGGAGGAACACTTTGGGTACTACCAAACGTCACAACGTAAATGGGTGATTATAAAGGAGTACTACAGGTGTCTCCAAAGGTACTTGTTGGGTTGGCGATTTCGAGATTAGGTTTTGTCACTCCGATTGTCGGAGAGGTATTCTAGGCCTTCTCGTAATACACATCACATAAAGCCTTGCAAGCATTGCAACTAAAGAGTTAGTTGTGAGATGATGTATTACGGAACGAGTAAAGAGACTTTCCGAACGAGATTAAACTAGGTATTGGATACCGACGATCGAATCTCGGAAAGTAACATACCGATGACAAAGGGAACAACGATGTTGTTATGCGGTTTGACCGATAAAGATCTTCAGAGAATATGTAGGAACCAATATGAGCATCCAGGTTCCGCTATTGGTTATTGACCGAGAATAGTTCTAGGTCATGTCTACATAGTTCTCGAACCGTAGGGTCCGCACGCTAAGGTTTCAATGACGGCTATTATGAGTTTATGTATTTTGATGTACCAAGGAGTTCGAGTCCCGGATGTGATCACGGACATGACGAGGAGTCTCAAATGGTCGAGACATAAAGATTGATATATTGGATGGTTATATTCGACACCGGAAAGGTTCCGGAAGTTTCCGGAGAAAATCCGGAGTGCCGAGGGGTTACCGAACCCCCGGGAAGTTAGGGCCTTATTGGGCCAAGAGGGAGAGAGAGGGCTGCACCAGAGGTGGTGCGCCTCCATGGGGAGTCCGACTGACTAGGAGGGGGGGGCGCGAGCCCCCTTCCCTCTCCCTCTCCTCTCTTTCCTTCCCCTTCCCTCTTCCTAGTAGGACTAGGAAAGGGAGTCCTTCCCTTTCGCGGTCGACGGAACTCCTTCCCGACGCTTTGCTGGATCGGAGCTCTGGGATCGCCATCGAGCTGAACGTGGTGCCAAGAACTCGGAGGTGCCGAGTAACGGTGCTTGGATCGGTCGGATCGTGAAGACGACGACTACATCAACCAAGTAATATAACGCTCCGCCGGGTTCACGAGGGTACGTGGGACGGACACTTCTCCTCTCGCTGCTATGCCATCACCATGGTCTTGCGTGATCGTAGGAAAATTTTTGAAATTACTACGCTTCCCAACAGTGGCATCCGAGCCTGGTTTTATGCGTTGATGTCATATGCACGAGTAGAACACAAGTGAGTTGTGGGCGATACAAGTCATACTACCTACCAGCATGTCATACTTTGGTTCAGCGGTATTGTGAGATGAAGCGCCCGGACCGACATTACGCAGACGCTTACGCGAGACTGGTTTCACCGCTGTGAGCACTCGCTGCTTAAAGGTGACCGGCGGTGTCTGCTCTCTCACTTTAGTTGAACTGAAAAGGCATACGCCCGTCCTTGAGAAGGTTAAACGGAGTCTATTTGACGAAGTATCGCTGTGGTTTTGATGCGAGGTAAGAACGGTTCTTGCTCAGCCCGTAGCAGCCACGTAAAACTTGCAACAACAAAGTAGAGGACGCCTAACTTGTTTTTGCAGGCATGTTGTGATGTGATATGGTCAAGACGTGATGCTATATTTTTTGTATGAGATGATCATGTTTTGTAACCGAAGTTATCGGCAACCGGCAGAGCCATATGGTTGTCGCTTATTGTATGAAATGCAACGCCATGTAATTGCTTTACTTTATCACTAAGCGGTAGCGATAGTCGAGAAGCAATAGTTGGCTAGACGACAACGATGCTACGATGGAGATCAAGGTGTCGCACCGGTGACGATGGTGATCATGACGGTGCTTCGAGATGGAGATCACAAGCACAAGATGATGATGGCCATATCATATCACTTATATTGATTGCATGTGATGTTTATCCTTTATGCATCTTATCTTGCTTTGATTGACGGTAGCATTATAAGATGATCTCTCACTAAAATTATCAAGTAGTGTTCTCCCGAGTATGCACCGCTGCAAAGTTCGTCGTGCCGAGACACCACGTGATGATCGGTGTGATAAGCTCTACGTCCATCTACAACGGGTGCAAGCCAGTTTTGCACACGCAGAATACTCAAGTTATACTTGACGAGCCTAGCATATACAGATATGGCCTCGAACACGGAGACCGAAAGGTCGAACGTGAATCATATAGCAGATATGATCAACATAAGATGTTCACCATTGAAAACTACTCCATCTCACGTGATGATCGGTTATGGTTTAGTTGATTTGGATCACGTGATCACTTAGATAACTAGAGAGATGTCTGCCTAAGTGGGAGTTCTTTAATAATATGATTAATTGAACTTAAATTTATCATGAACTTAGTACCGATAGTATTTTGCTTGTCTATGTTTATCGTAGATAGATGGCTCGTGTTGTTCCGTTGAATTTTAATGCGCCTTGAGAAAGCAAAGTTGAAAGATGATGGTAGTAATTACACGGACTGGGTCCGTAATCTGAGGATAATCCTCATTGCTGCACGTAAAAGTTACGCCCCGAAGCACCGCTGGGTGACAGCCTCGCGGCAGATGCCGAGCCGTGGTTGTGAACGCTCGCAAAGCAGAGCTGATGACTACTCTATAGTTCAGGTGCCATGCTTTACGGCTTAGAACTGGTCTTCAACGACGCTTTGAACGCCATGGAGCATATGAGATGTTCCAGAGTTGAAGTTGATATTTCAAATGTAATGCCCGGATTGAGAGATATGAAGTTCCAATAAGTTCTATAGCTGCAAGATGGAGGAGAATAGTTCGCCAAGGAGCACATACTCAAAATGTCCGGGTATTACAATCACTTGAATCAACCGGAGTTAATCTTCCGGATGATTGTGTCATTGATGAATTCTTCAATCACGCCACCAAGCTACAAAGGCTTCGTGATGAACTATAATATGCAAGGGTTAGTAAAGACTATGCTCGAGCTCTTCGCAATGCTAAAAGTCATGGAGGTAGAAATCAAAAGGAGCATCAAGTGTTGATGGTCAATAAGACCACTAGTTTCAAGAAGAAAGGCAAAGGAAGAAGAAGGAACTTCAAGAAGAACAGCAAACAAGTTGTCGATCAGAGAAGAAACCCAAGTCTGGACCTAAGCCTGAAACTGAGTGCTTCACCGCAAGCGCATGGTCACCGAAGCGGAACTGCCCCAAGTATTTGGCGGATAAGAAGGATGGCAAAGTGAACAAAGGTATATGTGATATACTTGTTATTGATGTGTACCTTACTAGAGCTCGCAGAGTACTGGTATTTGATACTGGTTCTGCTGCTAATATTTGCAACTCAAACAGAACTACGGATTGCTTAACACCGCAAAGGACGAGGTGACGATGCGCGTGGGAAACGGTTCCAAAGTCGATGTGATCGCAGTCGGCACGCTACCTCTACATCTACCTTCGGGATTAGTTTTAGACCTGAATAATTGTTATTTGGTGCCGCCGCTGAGCATGAACATTATATCTGGATCTTGTTTGATGCGTAGACGGTTATTCATTTAAATCGAGAATAATGGTTGTTCTATTTATATGAATAATATCTTTTATGGTCATGCACCCTTGAAGAGTGGTCTATTTTTAATGAATCTCGATAGTAGTGATACACATATTCATAATGTTGAAACCAAAAGATGCAGAGTTGATAATGATAGTGCAACTTATTTGTGGCACCGCCGCTTAGGTCATATCGGTGTAAAACGCATGAAGAAACTCCATATCGATGGACTTTTGGAGTCACTTGATTATGAATCACTTGGCACTTATGTAACCGTGCCTCATGGGCAAGATGACTAAAACACCGCTTCTCCCAGACTATGGAGAGAGCAACAGATTTATTGGAAATCATACATACGGATGTATGTGGTCCAATGAATGTTGAAGCTCGTGGCGGATATCGTTATTTTCTCACCTTCACAGATGATTTGAGCAGATATGGGTATATCTACTTAATGAAACATAAGTCTGAAACATTTGAAAAGTTCAAAGAATTTCAGAGTGAAGTTGAAAATCATCGTAATAAGAAAATAAAGTTTCTACGATCTGATCGTGGAGGCGAATATTTGAGTTACGAAGTTTGGTCTACATTTGAAACAATGCGAATAGTTTCAAGAACTCACGCCACCCGAACACCACAGCGCAATGGTGTGTCCGAACGTCAGAATCGCACTTTATCGGATATGGTGCGATCTATGATGTCTCTTACAGATTTACCGCTATCATTTTGGGGTTATGCTCTTGAGACGGCCGATTCACGCTAAATAGGACACCGCCAAAACCGCTGAGACGACGCCTTATGAACTATGGTTTAGCAAGAAACCAAAGTTGTCGCTTCGAAAGTTTGGGGTTGCGATGCTTATGTGAAGAAACTTCAACCTGATAAGCTTGAACCCAAATCGGAAAATGTGTCTTCATAGGATACCCAAAGGAGACAATTGGGTACACCTTCTATCACAGATCCAAGGCAAAACATTCGTTGTTAAAATGGATCCTTTCTAGAGAAGGAGTTTCTCTCAAAGAAGTGAGTGGGAGGAAAGTGGAACTTGATGAGGTAATAGTACCAGCTCCCTTATTGAAAGTAGTTCGTCACGTAAATCAGTTTCAATAACACCTACACCAGTTAGTGAGGAAGATAATGATAAAGATCATGAAACTTCAGATCAAGTTGTCACCGAACTCAGAGATCAACCAGAACAAAATCCGCACTGAGTGGTACGGTAATCCTATTCTGGAAGTCATGCTACTAGATCATGATGAACCTACGAACTATGAAGAAGCGATGGTGAGCCCAGATTCGCAAAATGGCTTGAAGCCATGAAATCTGAGATGGGATCCATGTATGAGAACAAAGTATGGATTTTGGTAGACTTGCCCGATGATCGGCAAGCTATTGAGAATAAATGGATTTTAAGAAGAAGACTGACGCTGATGGTAATGTAACTATCTACAAAGCTCGACTTGTTGCAAAAGGTTTTCGACAAGTTCAAGGGGTTGACTACGATGAGACTTTTCACCAGAAGCGATGCTTAAGTCCGTCCGAATCATGTTAGCAATTGCCGATTTTATGATTATGAAATTTGGCAAATGGATGTAAAACTGCATTCTTGAATGGATTTCTAGAAGAAGAGTTGTATATGATGCAACCAGAAGGTTTTGTCGATCCAAAAGGTGCTAACAAAGTGCAAGCTCCAACGATCAATTTATGGTCCGTGCAAGCCTCTCGAGTTGGAATAAACGCTTGATAGTGTGATCAAAGATATGGGTTTATACAGACTTTTGGAGAAGCCTGTATTTACAAGAAAGTGAGTGGGAGCTCAGAGCATTTCTAATATTATATGTGGACGACATATTATTGATTGGAAATGATATAGAATTTCTGGATAGCATAAAAGGATACTTGAATAAAAGTTTTCAATGAAAGACCTCGTGAAGCTGCTTATATATTAGGCATCAAGATCTATAGAGATAGATCAAGACGCTTGATTGACTTTCACAAAGCACATACCTTGATAAAGTTTTGAAAAGGTTCAAATGGATCAGCAAAGAAAGGTTTTTACCTGTGTTACAAGGTGTAAGATTGAGTCGACTCAATGCCCACCACAGCAGAAGATAGAGAGAAAATGAAAGATGTTCCTATGCTTCAGCCATAGGCTCTATCATGTATGCAATGCTGTGTACCAGACCGACGATGCTTAGCTGTAAGCTTGGCAGAAGGTACCAAAGTAATCCAGAGTGGATCATCGACAGCGTCAAGAACATCCTGAAATACCGAAAAGGACTAAGGATATGTTTCTCGATATGGAGGTGACAAAGAGCTAGTCGTAAATGGTTACGCCGATGTAAGTTTTGACACTGATCCGGACGATTCTAAATCGCAAACCGGATACGTGTTTTTATTAAACGGTGGAGCTGTCGCTGGTGCAGTTCTAAACAAAGCGCCGTGGCGGGATCTACATGTGAAGCGGAGTACATAGCTGCTTCGAAGCAGCAAATGAAGGAGTCTGGATGAAAGAGTTCATTTCGATCTAGGTGTCATACCTAGTGCATCGGGACCGATGAAGATCTTCTCGTGATAATATCGTGCAATTGCCTTGGCAAAGGAATCCAGATTTCACAAGAGGACCAAGCACATCAAGAGACGCCTAATTCCATTCGGGACCAAGTCCAAGTGGGAGACATAGAGATTTGCAAAATACATACGGATCTGAATGTTGCGCACTGCTGACTAAGCCTCTTCCACGAGCAAAACATGATCAGCACCAAGACTCCATGGGTGTAAGGATCATTACTTTGTAATCTAGATTATTGACTCTAGTGCAAGTGGGAGATCAAGGAAATATGCCCTAGAGGCAATAATAAAGTTATTATTTATTTCCTTATATCATGATAAATGTTTATTATTCATGCTAGAATTGTATTAACCGGAAACATAATACATGTGTGAATATATAGACAAACAGATGTCACTAGTATGCCTCTATTTGACTAGCTTGTTAATCAAAGATGGTTATGTTTCCTAACCATGAACAAGGAGTTGTTGTTTGATTAACAAGGTCACATCATTAGTTGAATGATCTGATTGACATGACCCATTCCGTTAGCTTAACACTTGATCGCTTAGTATGTTAATGCTTTCTTCATGACCCATACATGTTCCTGTAACTATGAGATTATGCAACTCCTGCTTACCGGAGGAACACTTTGGTACTACCAAACGCCACAACGAATGGGTGATTATAAAGGAGTACTACAGGTGTCTCCAAAGGTACTTGTTGGGTTGGCGATTTGAGATTAGGTTTTGTCACTCCGATTGTCGGAGAGGTATCTCTAGGCCTTCTCGGTAATACACATCACATAAAGCCTTGCAAGCATTGCAACTAAAGAGTTAGTTGTGAGATGATGTATTACGGAACGAGTAAAGAGACTTTCCGTAACGAGATTAAACTAGGTATTGGATACCGACGATCGAATCTCGGAAAGTAACATACCGATGACAAAGGGAACAACGATGTTGTTATGCGGTTTGACCGATAAAGATCTTCGTAGAATATGTAGGAACCAATATGAGCATCCAGGTTCCGCTATTGGTTATTGACCGAGAATAGTTCTAGGTCATGTCTACATAGTTCTCGAACCGTAGGGTCCGCACGCTTAAGGTTTCAATGACGGTTATTATGAGTTTATGTATTTTGATGTACCAAGGAGTTCGAGTCCCGGATGTGATCACGGACATGACGAGGAGTCTCAAATGGTCGAGACATAAAGATTGATATATTGATGGTTATATTCGACACCGGAAAGGTTCCGAAGTTTCGAGAAAACCGGAGTGCCGAGGGGTTACCGAACCCCCGGGAAGTTATGGGCCTTATTGGGCCAAGAGGGAGAGAGAGGGCTGCACCAGGAGGTGGTGCGCCCTCCATGGGGAGTCCGACTGACTAGGAGGGGGCGAGCCCCTTCCCTCTCCCTCTCCCTCTCTTTCCTTCCCCTTCCCTCTTCCTAGTAGGACTAGGAAAGGAGTCCTACTCCTACTAGGAGGAGGACTCCTCCCTTGGTGCGCCCAAGGCTGGCCGCCCTCCCTTGCTCCTTTATATACGGGGCAGGGGGCACCCTAGAACACACAAGTTGATCTACGGATCGCTCTTAGCCGCAGCGTGCCCCTCCACCATATTCCACCTCGGTCATATTGTAGCGGTGCTTAGGCGAAGCCTCGCGACGGTAGAACATCAAGATCGCCACCACGCCGTCAGGCCGACGGAACTCCTTCCCCGACGCTTTGCTGGATCGGAGCTCGGGATCGCCATCGAGCTGAACGTGTGCCAAGAACTCGGAGGTGCCGGAGTAACGGTGCTTGGATCGGTCGGATCGTGAAGACGACGACTACATCAACCGCGTAATATAACGCCCGCTTTCGGTCTCACGAGGGTACGTGGACGGACACTCTCCTCTCTCGCTATGCCATCACCATGGTCTTGCGGATCGTAGGAAAATTTTTGAAATTACTACGCTTCCCAACATGAATGGCCTCTTCAATTAACAACGACGCAGTCCTGGGTGAGACTTTTCCCCGGACAGATCTTCAGATTCGGCGGCTTCGCGATCGCGGGCCAACTTGCTTGGCCATCCGAGCAGATCGAAGCTACGCTCGCCATCGTGTCAGGTTTGAAGCCTAAACTTCACGGCCGATATCCGCGGGACTTGATCTCGATGGATCTGAGCCACAGCTGAGCGTGCCGTGACCGTCACGATGGGCATGACCTAACTCTGCCGCCGGACAGCGCCTTTGAGGTCAAGATACGAATCCGGCCCGACCCATAGTCCGGAGCCGATCGCCGGATCGAGGACGGATGGCTGGACACCGCCGAGCGGCAACTTCTACGGCGATGGAGCCGAACACTTACCTTTGTCCCGCATAAAGCTCATGACTCGAGGTGCCGGCTCTCTGCCGGACTCAACCTCATGCGCCCCGCCACGAATCTGATTGGGCGCCGATCATGGAATTCACCGCTGCGGACATCTTTTCAGCACTCGCCTTCGGGCGATATCATAAATTCACTTGAAGTGTCTCGCTATCCGGAGAGCCCTGGCGAACTACAGCCAGGACGGTTGGGACGCGGACGACGAAGAAATTCAGAGCCCACTCAACCACCCACTTCAGAGCCACCGCCGATGATTTAACCGACTTACTCGACCACGATTCAAGACATCGACGGTATGGACGACGATGCCGAGACTACCAAGAACCAGTGCATACAGGACACCGAAGACCACCTCATCATACGACATATACATGGTGGACACCCCAAAAGATGGGGACGGCGAAGAAGCCGGAGGCCAATTCCTTAAAGAAACAGCCCAAGCGCCGACGCCGTGGCGCCGCTTAAATCCCGCCACGGCAAGAATGGAGATTCCGCACAGGAGATAGTAACACCCCACAAAGTGCCGAAGACAACTCCTCCAAAGACGATCCAACGCAGGAGGAGGCAGAAGCAGCCCTCACGAGGGCGGGCGGCATTTAAGAGGTCGAGGATGACAATTACTTACCTCCTCCGGAGATGAGGCAAGCCTCGTCGACGACTTAATTCGTCGTGCCTGAGGATCCCGTCAACAAGAGCGCTTTCAGACGCAGGCTAATGGCCACGGCAAACAGCCTAAAGAAAAGCAGCAATAGCTTCAAGCTGATCAAGACCCATCGGCCGACAGATGGACCGAGGTCCTCGCGTCAAGAGTATGAACTCGAACGCCTCCAAAAGTTACCCAAAACGCAAGTTGCTCCCCGATTAGAGGAGGAGGCATACCAACCTGCATCACCAGCGCACAACACGGCAGACCGCCACCTCGCGGCCGCGACAGAGAGGCGGCAAGCCCTCCACCAAAACCGCACTTCGCATCGCTCAAAAAGCATGAAGCCACGGGGAACGCTACCGACTTATGGGATATATTGAGGACAAGGCAAGACAATCCAGATCTATCTATGGATCACGGGCGCCCTAAGACCCACGCGAATACCGTCGCGCCGGATATAACTACTCCGCCGGGCCAACACAGCAGATAACGCCCTCGAGCTACGCCGCGATATTGCTCAATACAGAGGCGCCAAGACACCCACTATGCTTCACCGACGAAGTAATGGATCATCAAATCCTCAAGGGTTTAAACCTGCTAACATCGAATCCTACGATGGCACAACAGACCCCGCGGTTTGGATTGAGGATTATCTTCTCCATATACACATGGCACGCGCGACGACCTTCACGCCATCAAATATCTCCGCCAAGCTTAAAGGACCAGCTCGGCATTGGCTTAACAGCCTACCCGCAGAGTCTATTGATGTGGGAGGACCGAAGCCGCATTCTCGACAACTTCCGTGGCACGATATGTGCGACCACCGACGCAGATGACCTAAGCCACATAATCTAGCAGCCGATTTAATCGCCAGCAATTCGACACGGTTCTTAACAAAGAAAATCAAATCGCCGACCGTCCGGATGCAGAGGCACTCGCTGCCTTCAAACATAACATCCGTGACGAGTGGTTGGCCCGCACCTAGGACAGAGAAGCCAAATCCATGGCAGCCCTCACATCACTCATGACCCGCTTCTATGCGGGAGAGGATAGCTGGCTAGCTCGCAGTAACAACCTCAAAGAAAACGCTGGCAGTCCGGATACCAAGGACCGCAATGGCAGGTTGCGCCGAAAACAAAACAAACGCCGCATTAACGGCGACAGAATGAGGATACGACAGTCAACGCCGGATTCCGAGGCTCCAAACCCGTCAACGGAAGAAGCCATTCAAAAGAACCACTCCGGCCCGCCCAATTTGGACCGAATACTCGACCGCCTCTGTCAAATACATGGAACTCTCAAAAGCTAGCTAACCACACCAACAGAGATTGTTGGGTATTCAAGCAGGCAGCAAATTAATCGCCAAAGCAAGGACAAGGGCTACACAACGATGACGAGGAAGAGACCCGCCGCCCGAACAACAGAGGACAAAAGGGATTCCCTCAAGTTCGGACGGTAAACATGATATACGCAACGATATTCCCAAAAGGGAGCGGAAGCGCACTAAGGGACGATACACGATGGAGCCTGCCGCCCCAAAATTCAACCCATGGTCCTCTTGCCCGATCACTTTCGATCAAGAGACCATCCGACCAGTATCCGCCATGGCGGATTCGCCGCATTGGTTTTAGACCCAATCATTGATGGATTTCACCTCACGAGTCCCGATGGATCGCGGCAGAGCCTGAACCTGCTTTATCGTGGATACAAGGCGCAAGATGGGCATAGACCCATCAAGGATTAAACCTACAAAGACAACCTTCAAAGGTGTCATACCAGGTGTGGAGGCCAATTGTACAGGCTCAGTTACACTGGAAGTGGTCTTGGGATCCCCGGATAATTTCCGAAGCGAGGAGTTAATCTTCGACATAGTCCCATTCCGCAGCGGCTATCATGCTCTGCTCGAACGAACCTCGTTTGCAAAATTCAACGCGGTGCCGCATTATGCATACCTTAAGCTCAAGATGCCAGGCCCTCGTGGAGTCATCACGGTCAATGGAAACACGGAACGCTCCCTCCGAACGGAGGAACATACAGCGGCTCTCGCGGCAGAAGTACAGAGCAGCCTTTTAAGGCAATTCGAGTCCGCCGTTAAACGACCGGACACGACCAAACGCGCCGAGCAACATCAACCAAGACCACCTGCACGCTCCGAGCACGCAGAGCAATGCAGCCTTAACCCCAGCCCTCGCAAAATTGTAAGACAAGCTCTCCGCGTACATAATTACGCCTTGGAGATACCATGGGCATAGGGGGAAAGGCACAACCACAACAGACCCAGAGTGTGGTTCGACCACACCAGGGCTCCCAAGTGTGTCGCTTTTTTTCTTTTATTTTTCTTTTTATACAGAACTATGTCCGTGGCGACCTGCCAACTCATGATGCAACAGCCAGGAAGGACAAAGGCCGCGATTTAACACTCGGTGGTCTCCATCACGAGCATTAAATTTGTTAAATACAAACATCCCGCTGCCTACCCCTCGAGGGAGACGCCTTTAATTGGTCCAATCCCTTGCTTTCCGCACTATTTGTATCATTCCGCACTCATAGCATATCTTCTCGAATAAAATGCAGCACTTTTTGCCCATAATTGCATTACCTTATATATATATATATATATATATATATATATATATATATATATATATATATATATATATATATATATATATATATATATATTCATTTATTTACATGTTGCACCTGTACATTTTGGTACGGCCAAATACACCAGGGCTGATGTTCTCCGCATTATGGTGTGATAAAGTCCTAACACTTTCACAAGTGCGGCACCCGAACTTATAGCATTATATGAATCGGCTCAATCATGTCTTGGGTCAATAGTTGGGTTTGCCCGGCTCCCATGTTTGGCACCTTACGCCCGCTTCTATCGGCTAAGGTAGCACTGGAGAACCATCTGCGATTGCGCCTTGTTGAGCCGGGTTAACGCCTCGATGGAAAGCTAAACTGACTGTCATGATAAGGCGAGACTGGTCGCTGTTCGAGAGGTCCTTTCGGTCCTTAAAGACCTACGCCGCTTGCGAAGTTCGGATTATGTCCGATTTAAGGCATGGATAGCGCCCCAATTCGGTCCTCCGAATACTAGGGGCTTCACGAAATTTAAAATTATAGAATTCTATGGCTAAGTGAGAGTGTTCAAGCACTATAAGTCCGTTGCCTTGTTCTTTGTGTTGAGCGCCTCCTCGATGGACCCAAAATGGGAACTAGAGCGCCAAGTTTATCCCAACACCCCAGCACTTCGTGGCATGGGGGCTGAAGCCGACGACTTGCCATCTCTCAGATTTAATAAACGGCCGCATGAAGGTAATATTTTAAATTAACAAGTGTTGCTTAGCGATATGAACAAAGTTTTCAGCGCATGTGATAACACATTGCGAATTTACTCAAAATTACATCCCTGGGCACACATCCGCAATCTTATGGGCACCCTTCAGACAGCCTTATAGTACATTTCGGCGACGATGTTCCTTGCCTACCGGCGGCGCGTCACTGATTAGCTTCTCCGCATCCAGCTTGCCCCAATGCACCTTTGCGCGGGCAAGGGCCCGACGAGCACCTTCAACACAGGCGGAGCGCTGATAACCTCCACCCAGGGGCACGATCCACCAGCCGTCGCACAAGGCGAAGTAGCTCCTGTGCATGGCCTCTCTAGGCCACAAACCGGACTATGAGGCCCTTCATGGCCTGCTCGGCCACCTTTTGAAGCTCGACCAGCTGCTTCAGCTGGTCGCTAGGGGCACTGGATGGCCGATCTCAAAGATACCGAGACCGAAGACCTTCTCCGTTGAGCTCCCCTCCTCGGCTCGGTAGAATGCGGCGGCATCAGACATGCTGCGTGGCAGATCTGCAAACGCCCCTGGAGAGCTCCGAATTCGGGTAAGTAACACGTAATTTACATTCACATGCTTGCTTTGCATGAAAAATGCCTTACCCGCCGCTATCTTCCTCATCAACTCAATCTCCTGAAGGGACTTATGGGCCTCGGCCTTGGCGGTTTTGGCACTTTCGAGCCGAGGCAAGCTCGACTCGAGTCTTTGAGTCACGCCCAAACTCTCATGCTTTTCCATGAGAGCCTGGAGCTCTTGCTGAACCACCGCCACCCGCGCCTCCTGCTTTTCTCGCTCGCCTGCTCGGGTGCTGCGTTGCTCGTCATGGACACGGCCTCCTTCAGTGGTCGCCACCTCGCTCGTGGCCCCCGCAGCACCCATGTTATCCTTGTTATTTTTGTTGCAACCTAAATCCTTTTCTCAGAAGGTACAAGTTCAAAGTGGTGTTACTCACCTTCTTTGTCCCGAGCTGCTTCTGGCGCTGCCGAGCTCTTGCTCGGACTGCTCAAGCTCTGCTTCAAGCACCGACCTCCGCAGCCAAGGCGGCAGAGGTCAGCAGCGCAGCCTGCAACCCATATTGACATAATTTTTAGCAACCCTCAGATATCTTTTTTTCAGATCCTCATCCGCTTTTCTTTCCGAACACCAAACCGAGCATCAGGGCTACCGCTTCTATGCGGTATTACATTGCATATTTTTAACTTCTTACCTCAAAGCCTCGATAGAAGGCTATCGCGAGGCTGGTCAGCCCGCCTTGGCGAAGCTGCACTTTTCAATCACCGCACTCATAATAGTGCGGTGTTCTTCCTCGATGGAAGCGCTCTTGGCGCCTCAACAAATTACCCGCGCCTCGTTGGGCGGAAGCCGCCGGCCACGGTCTTGCCCTTCGCTCGAAGGGGCCGCCGCCGAACTCGGAACCATTGCGGGTTCCAACGTGGAGTCCGGCGCAAAGTCCGGAGGACGCCTTGTGGCGCCTCGAGCCTCCCCGATGGGTCCTTTCTGGGATCCCACCTCGGCGCCCTCGGTGTCGCGGGGTGGAGGCGGTCGGGATGGAGTCTACATCCGACGGAGCTAACGACCCGCTTCGATGAAGCGGGAGATCATCACCGGCCGGACTAGAGGCAGCATGCGGCATCGAATGACACTATGTGACGCAGAAAAGAAATTATAAATCTTTCAGAATCCGGATACTTACGATCTCGCGGAGGCCTGGCCCTTGAAGGCCATTCTCCCTCGCCAACGCCGATGTTGGCGGAGCTGTCCGGGAATAGTCCTTCCCTTTGACCCTTCGCCTCCCCCTGTGGGGAAGCCTTCCTCTTCCTCTCTCCTCCTCCGGGAGAGAGTCCTCTTCCTCCTCCTCATCTTCGGGAGGAGTCCGCCCGAGTCGCCGGACACCTGAAAACAGGCACTCTTTCGAGCACCCGTGGCCTCCTTCTTGGCCTTCTTCTCCGCACCACGTGCGGTGCGGAACCAGCAGCCTCGCTAGACGAAAGTCATCGGGTTTTCGGCATAGGAGCCGGACAGTAATCTGCTCCGCCTTCATTCAGTCCTGTCAAAGGAAAAGGGAAATTAAAACCGCGTAGAGTCAAACTATGAAAACAAGTGTCCCGTAAAGGGTAGAATCACTTACCTCGCCGGCTGGCGCTGCGAGCGAAATCCGCGATCTTGATCATGGATGCGGGCCGGCGCCCTTGAACAGCACCTTCCAGCGCCTTCAGACGTTGTGTCAAGAGCTTGTTCAGCGCTGGTGCTGTTCCGGATCGAACTCCCATAGATTGAATGCCCGCTCTTGGCATGGGAGTATCCGGCGGACGAGCATGACTTGGACCATGTTAACCAGCCTGAGCTTCTTCACCAGCTTCTTGATACAGGCTTGGAGTCCCGTCAGCTCCTTCGAACTACCCCATAGCAAGCCCTTCTCTTTCCAGGAGGTGAGCTGCGTGGGGATACCAGATCTAAACTCGGGGGCCACCGCCCATTTAGGGTCACGCGGCTCGGTGATATAGAACCACCCCGATTGCCACCCCTTGACGGATTCCATGAAGGCCCTTCAACTAAAGGACATTGGGCATCTTGCCCAACATGGCGCCTCCGACTCCGCTTGAATGCCCTTCACTACCTTCGCTTGACATTGAAGGTCTTGAGCCACAAGTCAAGTGGGGCTGGATGCAGAGGAAGGCCTCGCACACGACGATAAACGCCGAGATGTTGAGGATGAAGTTCGCGCCAGATCATGGAAATCCAGGCCGTAGTAGAACATGAGCCCCGGACAAAGGGGTGAAGTGGAAAGCCCAGTCCATGGAGGAAGTGGGAAAGAAAGACGACCCTCTCATGGGGCCTGGGGTGGGATGAGCTGCCCTCGTCGGGCAGCCGATGCGCGTCGTCGCGGAAAGGTATCCGCGCCCAGCAGTTTGGCGATGTGCTCCTCCTTAACGGTGGAGGCCAACCATTTACCTCCCGCTCCGACATGGTCGGAGAAGGTTGAGACGAGATGCGCGAACTTGGGCGCTGGAGCTCGAAAGCGTGGAGATGGATAAGCAAAGGAGGAAGAAGGCGAGGTGAGAAGGTGAGTCCTTATCCCTTATATGGGCGGGCGAAGTCTTATGCGCCCCCACCGCCCGGTAAAACTCGCTTATCTCCTGCGCCACCATCAATGGCGCGGTTGGGTTACCCACGCCGTATTGATGAGAATCTCGGATTAAGGGAAACACGATCTCGCTTCGACAAGACGTGCCAAGGAAACCGCTTAGCTGAATGCGCCGAGGTGGTAAAGTAAAAACAATTCGAGTAATGGCTTGGTAGTGGTGTGACGGCATGCCACAAAAACGCCAAAGAGATTGAACTTGTGCATATATTATTATTCTCTATGGTGGAATGTGGAATTTATTTTGCAGAGTCGACACTATCCTGGTGTTCACAATCTTCTATCATTCGAGGAGGAACCCGCCTTGCAATGCCAAGCAACATACGCGCCGGACTTATCGCCATTGAAGCCTCGGTTCAGGGGCTACCGAGGAGTCCTGGATTAGGGGTGTCCGGATAGCGGACTACCATCATCACCGAACTATCATTTGCCGGACTATCATCATCGACCGGACTCCAAGACTATGAAGATACAAGATTGAAGACTTCTCCCCGTGTCCGGATGGGACTTTCCTTGGCGTGGAAGGCAAGCTTGGCGATACGGATATGTAGATCTCCTACCATTGTAACCGACTCTATGTAACCCTAGCCCTCTCAGGTGTCTATATAAACCGGATGGCTCTAGTCTGTAGGACTACGATCACAACATCCCTTACAATCATACCATAGGCTAGCTTCTAGGGTTTAGCCTCCTTGATCTCGTGGTAGATCCACTCTTGTAAAGATCCACAATATCAATATCAATCGAGCAGGACGTAGGGTTTTACCTCCATCAAGAGGGCCCGAACCTGGGTAAAACATCGTGTCCATTGTCTCCTGTTACCATCCGCCTAGACGAACAGTCCGGGACCCCCTACCCGAGATCCGTCGGTTTTGACACCGACAAATGCCATCAAGGCACCCTGCAGTGATATTCTGTACAGAAATCTTCCACCCAGGAATCAGACTGAAGCCATTGAGCAAGGCTTCTATCCTTGCATGGTGCGCGGACCACAGCCTGAGAATGCTGACCCGTCTTCACTACTCTGTTGTCATGAAGACAGTCTGTTCAAGCGCAACTACCAGTTCGCCAAAAACTCAGCTGTTTCGAACAAGAAAGATCTGGGGCTTGACTTCAACCCTGGTCCCTCCGCACCTCGGGACAATGGCACCCGTGAAGCCAATGAAAACAGGATTGGCCCCTTCTACAACCTTGCTGGCCTCATCACTCACATTACCGTTCGTGGTGCCAAAGTGGATCATTCTGATGATGATGATGCTGACACTGACGAAGCTCCAGCTCCTCCTCCAAAGCCTAAGAAGCAAAAGAAGACTAAAGCTTCAAAATCATCTGCTGCTCCAAAAGCTTCAAGAGTGAAGCCATTGGCAACTGCCCCTTCTACTCTAAGCAATAACTCTGAAGATCTCTCTCGCATCTCCAAGAGGCGTGAGAAGCCACAGAAGCCACCAGTTCAGAAACTGAGTCAAGCACTGATGCCTGCTGCCATTCTGAGGAATGAATCTGAACCCATTGCCCTGTCTTCTGATGAAGAATTTGGTGAAGATGCTCTGGAACAGTTGATCAAGAGCAAGCAAGAGGCGGAGATCTTCAACGATCTGCCCCTCTTTGATGTAAACATTCTGAAGAACTTCATTGATGAGTGGTTTGATAATTAGGAGCTCAGCTTTGATGACCTTCAACTTCCCATTGGCGTCAGCGTTGCTTTCCAAGGCGCCATTGCTCCTGAACTTGCTCTAGCTCAGTGTATCATTGAACTGAACCGAAAGATCGACTTCGAGAAGCAACAATTCAAGAAGCATGTCGCCAGGCTGAATGTTGCTGATGTGCAAAAGTTCAAGGTGATGCTTAATGACCTCAAGGAGTTGTTTCGGAAGAAACGCGAGGAAGCTAAAGGCTCAAGAGAGCGCATGAAAGCACTCGCTGACAAATGCGTTCAAGCCTACAATGAAGCTGAAAAGCGCAAGGCACTTGGCCACCTTGGCATTGACCCCTCAATGGCTGCCAAGAAAAAGAAGTCATCTCAAGCACCACGGCAGGAAGAACCACACATTGTCTTCCCTGCCAGCATGCGTGGCTCGAAGCCCAAGGCTCCTTCAGTGGCTTCTGAACAGAAGAAAACCAAGGCAGCTGAAGCCGAAGCCAGGAAGCGGAAAACCAAGCGCACCACTGACAAAGAACCACCCCCTAAGAAGAGAAAAACCAAGAGAAGAGATCGGGCTGCTCCCACAGAGCCCCTTGTTGTTGAACCCCTTGCATTTGTTCCCCCTCCATCTGCAAACCAAGAGCGTCGCATGATTGTTCATGAGCCTGCTTCCACAGAGGCTCCTGAAGCCCAAGAAGTTCCAGTCGTCGAACCCATCGCGACATAAGATATTGCTCAAGATGATGTAGTTCTTCCTTAGATCGAACGCCCAACAGTATCATCGCCTGTTCGAATGAACAGTGAGCTTATCAGCATTGGTTGTCCTTTGACGCCAATATCATAAGATGCATCGTGGGCTGATCGCCCCCAGCAAGCTACCCCACCTCAAGACTCACCAAGTACACCCCAGCCGTCAAGTGTGCCCGTCATCAGCTCCATGTCAAATGATGACAACTACATGGAGACATCACCATCGCCAAAAGCGTCGCCCATTTTCCAATGGCTTCGCAAAGGCCTGAAGCCATCCGTCTCCATGACCACCATCACAGAAGAGGGCTCCAACTTGTCAAGCTCAGTGGCACGTCAAGTGTTCCCTGAAGACAATCCTTCTGTGATGGTCCCAGTGTTTGAAGCCAATGCTGCTGAAGACTCTCCGGCTGCATCAGCCGGAGCAACACAAGAAGAAGAGCGTGTCGCTACTCCCCCTACTACACAAGAAGAAGTGCATGATGAAAACCAGTCCATGCCAGAACCTCCAGCTACTCAAGTGGAGGGTGAGAATACTGAGGCTGCCACACATGACATTCCTGAAGCCAATGACATTGCCATGGCCGACATCAATGTGGAGCCTACAGTGGCCAATGCACCAGTGGCCAATGAAGCCAATGAAGCCCATCAAGAAGATGAAGTCAATGCCACACCTGTCACAAATCTGCAGCCTGAAGTCAATGCCACTGCTCCTGTTCCGCCTCCAAGGCCACATACTATCGAGCAAGCATACAACTATGGACAGCTTGTCACTGTCAGATGGCCTATTCTGATTCCTCCACCTGCTGCTGGTCCTCAATTTGATTACCGTGTCGAGCACAGGCCTCAGGTTCAGAAGCCAAAGCCAAGACTGCCCAGATTTCCAAGTACTGCCACTTCACCAGGATCTTTCAATGTCAATGGCTTCATTGCACACAACACCTTCTTCGATAGCGACAAGAACCCCTACACCAAGCCCAAGATTTCATCGATCGCTTCGAGTTATCGCAGCGAGCTTACTATTCATGCATTCTGTACAACCAAGGCCACATATTTCCGCATATGCGCCTTGATACTGAAGCCATAGCTAGTCTGCCCTGCTTAGAAGAAGCTCCTGATTGCTTCAGAGAGGCTGGCTTATTGCATTTTGTCACTGACAAGGAGCACTGGAATGAAGAGTTGCTGCTCCAATTCTACGCCACTCTGCATATCAGAGGCTACAACAGGGATCCGAAGACTTCCGTCCTTGAGTGGATGACAAGAAATGTCCTTCATGAAGCCAAAGCATTTGATGTCGTTAAGCTTACTGGCCTGCCCACTCCAGGTGATCTCTATGAGCCTGGTTGTCAGCTTCACACTGCAGGTGTGGAAAACATCTTTCACAAGCCTGAACCCGACATGAGCCAGATGCTAAGCATGATGAAGCCATTGCCTCCAGATGCAGAATATCCTAAGGAGTTCTTTTTTGAAGACCTTGAGTATCTGCCATGCACGATCTATCACATCATAAGGCGAACTCTCTGGCCTATCAAAGGACATTCTCCACAGGCTAAGCTAGAAGGTGCAATGAAGACATTGTTCTTCCATATTCTTCATGGCAGAAGCTTCAATGCACAAGATTTCTTCATCCGCCAACTTGCTGCATCAGGATATGACATTTTTGGCTTGAAGTTCTATGCTCCATGGATCATGCGTCTGATCAAGCTTCACACTGCTTTCAACTATCAACCATCTGCACGCAATCACATTGTCTTCTTGCCAGATGTTGATATGTCTGTTGAAGCCATCTATCCAGAGCCTGACAAAGAGCCACTTTATCTTCACAACATTGATCGTCAGAGCTTCACTCAGCCCATTGAAGGTGTGCTGGCTGCCACTCGTGTCTATCTGTTGGCTGGTACTACACGTGCACCTCACCGTGCCCCAACTGAAGCCACCAACAGCACAATTGCTCAACGGCCTCGAAAGCGATCTCGTGTTCTCAATGACCGAGAGCTTCTCGTTTGCCTGCATCAGAAACATGATAGGCATCATGATTGGCTCAAGCGCCAGATGCAGAGCATCATGACTAACGGCAATCGCATTCGCAACCTTGCAACCAAGAATGCTTTTGTAGCTCATGAAACCTGTCGACGCACATGGAAAGGGCTGACGCTTATGTGTGCTGAGGAAGATCTTCAGGACGATGGCTTCTCAGAACGATTCAAGTTTGACTCCACTCCGCCCAGAAATGTTGTTCGCGGCGACTCCATCTCTTGAAGACTCAGAGTACTCCTCTTCTTATGCAATCAGAACGCTTCGTGTGATCGATGATCAAGATGATGCTATTCGCCTCATCCAACGCGCGACGACACTGCCCCAAGTTCGCTCAAGACCGCCACACCTTGACACCAACCTCAGATCTTCTCCTACTCCTTCCGAGAACGAGTATATGCTCAATGTCTTCAACCCTTTTTGGTCCTTACTGACAAAAGGGGGAGAAGCTATGAGTTGATAGTCTTCAAGCGGGTTCATATGGGCTGTTGCACTATATTTTGCCTAGTGTTTACAACTCTTGTTTTTGATACATTTGGTTCTCTGAGTTGTAACACTTAAACTCGATGGTCGTCTGCTACTTATTTGCTATTTTGTGATGCAATGATAAATTCCGCATGTGCGACGACAACTTCCGCACTTAAATCATTTTGCAGACGTCCATTTTTCATTATGCATGCCATTATCTTCGTTACATCAGATCATGCATGATGAACTGTCTTCATAAGTTGAAGAGGATCTCCACAAGTAGAACCTGCCATGTGCATTTGCATTCCAAAAGCAAATTGTTTATATGCACATCTTCAGGGGGAGCCTTTTGCTACTTACGAAGACAATACCTCATCCTTTACAATTTCACATAATTTTATCCCCGTTGAAAACTTCAACCAGTTTGTCATCAATCACCAAAAAGGGGGAGACTGTAAGTGCATCTAGTGCCACCCCTAGTTTGGTTTTGGAGTATTGACGACAAACGTGGTTGAGGGACTAATGTGTTTGTGAGAATTGTAGGATAACACAGGTAGTAGTCCCTCCTTGATTCGGTTTACCTACCGGAGATGACCCCTAAAAATGTATGAAGACACTGAACTTAATGGTGGTACGTGAAGATATTCACATTGAAGACTATGACAGAAGAAGACATTGAGTGAAGACTATGGAGCACGAAGACTTAGTAGTTTCGTTGTTTCTTTTCTTCTTTGTTGAGTCATAGGAACCACCGCACTGTTAGGTGGGGTCCAAGTGAACAAAGTCAGAGTGACTGAAGTGATGCTCAACCAAAATCCTATGTCTTCGAGCGAAGACAATGAGAGCAAATCTTATCCAGAGTCGGATAACTCAGCTTTACTTGTAGCCCAAGTCAAGCTGTCGCGTGTGTTTGAAATCTGGCCGTTGTGACACGTGTCAGTTCCTTAGTGACCCAGGGTCATTTCAGACAAATCAGGTCGGGTTGCCCAGTGGCTATAAATAGCCCACCCCCTACACCATAAATGTGTGGCTGCTCAGAGTTAGTGCACGCTTTTGTCGTTGAGAGGAACCCACCTCCGAAGAGTTTGAGAGAGAAATCCTTGTGAGGACAAAGCCCAAAACACCCAGAGCCCAAAGAGTGTTTGGCATCACTGAAGTCTTTCTCTCCACGTGATCTGAAGACTTGTTACACTTGAGGACTGTGAATCCTCCAGCAGGTTAGGCGTCGCGTTCTGAGCATCCAAGAGTAATTGTGGATTGCCGGTGAACGAAGTCTGTGAAGGTTTGGAAGTCTACCTTGAAGACTTACAAGAGTGATTGGGCGAGGACTGTGTGTCCTTAGCTCAAGGGGAATAAGGTGAAGACACGGTCTTCTGAGTTCAATCTCAGCCTCCCTAACCAGACGTACAGTTATCACAACAACTGGAACTGGTCAAACAAATCCTTGTCTTCACAACACACTTGCTCTATCTCTTACTCTCCTTACTTACAGTTCATCTTTGTGAAGTCATTGCCTGATTGCTATGCCTGTTTAACTTCACTGTGTGACTACTTGTTCTGATTGGCTTCGTACTATATTCCATCCTGATCCTACTACCTAGCTGCTATCTGTCATCATGTTTTAGTTTCATACTTGTCTGACTATGGCTTGTCTAGTGTTGGGGATATTACCACTAGGGGTAAACCGGCCAGAGCAGGCCGGGTTAACTTCACCAGTAGTTGAACATGTTAAAGCCCAAGTAGATAACAGAGGGCCTATGGCCCATAGCCGGTTCACGCCAGTAGCTATAAACCGACGCCAATATGTATCTTGTGTTGTGTTAGAATAGCAGAGACCGAGCCGGATAAGTCTATGAACCGGCATCGGGACTCTGTAAACCGACAGGCGTCACCCATGTATATAAGGGGACGACCCGGCGGCGGTTTGAGACAGACAACAACAACTCGAGGCCTAGGCAAAGCTTGTTTGCTCCCTAGTCATCGAAACCCCATCAATTCCATCACAACTAGACGTAGGCTTTTACCTTCATCGAAGGGGCCGAACTAGTATAAACTCCCGTGTCCTTGTGTCCGCTTTAACCCTTCAAGTTAACCCGTAGCGATGGCTCCACGACTAAGTCCTTTCACGAGGACATCTGCCGTGACAAAACCACGACAGTTGGCACCCACCGTGGGGCTATCGCACGATGGTTTGACGTTCTTGGAGGGCAAGTTCGAAGGACTCAAGGGCTATGTTGTGGGCCGGATGACCAAGAGTCGCCGCGGCAAGCTCTACATCGACGACGCAGGATGGGGCCCCGAGGCCGGCTCAATTGAGTACGGGTACCGGGTCCCCTTTGGGGGCATACACGTCTTCATCGGCAAGATCGGTGAACCGGGTCCTGAGCCGGACATCTGCACCGACCTCGTCGAGACGGCTCAGCGTGCGAGATCTGCCCAGGTTAAACCGGCCGTGAAGCGTGCCTTCGTGGGGGTCATCCACGGAGGAGAGTATGAGGACAGATCGGGATATGGTAGCGAGACCGTCGTCTATTCCGTCAACGAGTCCTCAACCGGATAAACCGAATCGCTGTATCAATTGCAAGACGACCGGATTGGGGGCTGTTCCGAGGGCGACAGTATTCCAGACCCCTCCGATCTGCCCAACCGGGTTGGAATATTCATGGCGGTACATGGCGGCGATCCACTCTTCGACCGCAGATAGCAATGTTCTCCGGATCATCAGTGGCGGCGGCGGCTGGGGCAGGAGGTCCTGTGCGCCCGCCGGCTCAAGTCTTATCTGATCTGTTTGATGCACTAGCTGTGCTCATGGCGAGAGGCCAACCCGCGAATCAGATGCCCACAACACGAAATTGCAAAGGTGAGAGAAAATCGCTCGAGCCAAGGCTGATCCGCACCGAGAACGACAGATGGCCGCAGAGCGGCCGCTTTAGACGCCCGTGCCTATAAGCTTATGCTGGATCGAGCAGCGTCGCATGAGGTCTTGAAGCGAAAGCACAGGTCCCGCTTGCCTTCGGTTTTCGGCGCGAAACCTCTTTCACACCCTGTGAGCAGGAACCAGAATCCGCCAGAGGTAAACCGGGTGGAGGCGCGGGGCAGCGCACGGTCCAACCTCGCCTAATGGAACCTCCTCGGCAGAACGATATCGTACCTCAGCCGGTCCAGACACCTCCGGGTCATTATTCCAATCCTATGGACAATCTTGTCGCAGCCGGTTCACGACTGGAGGCCATCCCGATCGAAGGTGATTCCCCGCAGGCGGTGGAGACACGCCGGGTCAAAGGAGCTCCTTCGGACTGCTTTGATTCAACAGGAGGCATACTCGTACAGCCGTGACCGGGTTCACTCCACCCCTCGCCCGAGCCGGAGCTACAGCAGGCGTGCGGAGGAGCCGGTCGTATCAAGCAACGCACAGAACCGTGAAGCGGCCCACGGCAATAACCCGGCAGGTGGTCTTCGCGATGCTCAGGAAGTGGTAGACAGGGCCCGGGCACGTAGGGAGGCCGGGTTAGCAGCACAAGACGAGCCACGTCAACTTACGCCGGTTCGTCCCACTGTTTCAGTCGAGCCAGGAGTCACTTCTAGCTCCTTGGGGGTGCCCTGTCTCGTCCCCGCTCTACGCAATGTGCGCTTACCTAAAGACTTCAAGGGTCCGCGCAAGGTACCAAATTACACTGCCGATTTGTCTCCAGAAGCATGGGTAGAGAGTTACGAGATGGATGGAGATGCTAGATGTGGATGAGGCCGCGTGTGCAAAGTACTTTACCATGATGCTTGAAGGGACGGCTCGTACCTGGTTAAAAGGCTTGCCGCCCAATTCTATCAGCTCATGGGCCCAGTTGCGAGCCTGGTTTATACAACATTTTAATGATACCTGTAAACAGCCCATGTCAATAGTGGACTTAGCGGCCTGTGTCCAGGAGGAAGGAGAGTCAACAACCCATTGGGTACGCCGTGTCTCGGAAATTTTGCACTCGTCAGACCGTATCAACGCTGATTCTGCGATTATAACCCTGGAAGGCAACTGCCGGTTTACGCCTCTGAAGTTAAAATTGGGACGAATGAAGCGTTTTTGTAATGACATGGGTACCCTCATGGGCGCTTTAGTGAAGTATGCTGATTCTGATAGTACCAAGGATCCCGAGTCTGAGGATGACAAGGCAGGGAAGGGAAAAAAGAATAGCAACTCCAAGGGTCAGCAACACAACGCGGCAGGTCATGGGAACGGAGGCAAACGTAAAGCGGATGATTTTGTGGCTAAGACTAATGCGCAGGACAAGGGTTAGCGACGCAAGGGTAAAGCGGCGAATCGCGGTGGAGCTCCGAATCCTAACCCGGATCGCCTAAACTATTTGTTGAACCAGCCCTGTCCAAAGCACGGGACGAAGGAGGTGCCGGCCAACCACCTTTGGAAGGATTGTTACATTATGCAGGAGTTCAAGAATTCTAATGCTTTCCGTTATGATCATGGATCAGGTGGCGGTTCAGGATCTGGTTTCCATGGGTCGGGTCACGATGGAGGAGCTTCCGGTTCAGGCTTCAATGGCAATCAGGGTGGACATAACAATCAGAATAATCAGAATAATCAAGGTGGTTACAGCCAGCAGCAGCAGTCGGGTTATCAGAGCCATCCAAAGCAGTTGAATAGTGGGCAATATCATGTTTTCATGACTAGCTTGGATAAGCGAGACCGGAAACTCCATAAACGAGCGTCGAATTCTGTTGAACCGGCCGTACCACGTTATTTACGTTGGTCGGAACAACCAATCATATGGAGCAGAGAGGATCACCCTCTCCGGGCTGACAATCCGGGTCAGCTAGCATTGGTGGTAGCCCCTCAGGTGGGAGGTTATAAATTCACCAAAGTGCTCATGGATGGAGGGAGCAGCATTAACATCCTATATTATGAGACCTTCCGCCATATGGGGCTGACAAATAAAAATCTTAAACCGTCCAATACAGTATTCCATGGTGTGGTACCTGGCAAGTCAGCATATCCTGTTGGCAAGATAGCTTTGGAAGTGGCCTTTGGGGACGAGCATGATTCCCGATCCGAGACGCTGACTTTTGAAGTGGTGAAGATCCGGAGCCCATATCATGCTCTATTTGGGCGGCAGGCTTATGCCAAATTCATGGCACGTCCTTGTTATATCTATTTACAGCTCAAGATGCTAGGTCACAAGGGCACAATAACGGTTCATGGAAGCCGTAAGATTGCTTTGGAATGCGAGGAAGGTGATGTGGCCTATGCAGAGTTAAAATATTACAAGGACAATGTTGATCCGGCGGACATGACCCCGTTGAAGAAGCCAACTACAGAGCATGATCCGGATTTGAAGTTCAAATCGGCGGCTGAGACCAAGCTTGTTGACTTCGTGCCTGGCGATTCATCCAAGCAGTTCACTATCAGTGCCAACTTGGACCCGAAATAGGAAAGCGCGCTCATCGAGTTCATCCGTGAGAATTGGGACATTTTTGCATGGAAGCCTTCTGACATGCCAGGTGTACCGAGGGAACTCGCTGAGCACACTCTTATTATTGATCCTAAGTACAAACCGGTGAAGCAGTTTCTCCACCGGTTTAACGAGGAACGCGCGCAGCTATTGGAGAGGAGGTGGCGGTGCTCTTAGCGGCCGGTTTTATTGTTGAAGTCTTCCATCCGAATGGCTTGCTAATCCGTGCTGGTTCTTAAGAAAATGGCACTTGGCGATGTGTGTGGATTACACAGACCTTAACAAAGCCTGTCCAAAGACCCTTTGCCCTCCCCCGCATTGACCAGATTATCGATGCCACCGCGGGATGTGAGCGTTTGAGTTTTCTGGATGCATATTCTGGTTATCATCAGATCAAGATGGCAGTTAAGGACCAGGAGAAGACATCATTCATAACTCCCTTTGGAGCCTTCTACTATGTATCTATGCCTTTTGGGCTCAAGAGCGCCCAGGCAACTTATCAACGGTGTGTACAGAATTGCCTTCAAACAGATCGGCCGTAATGTGCATGCCTATGTGGATGATATTGTGGTTAAGTCAAGGGAGAAGGAGACGCTGATTGACGATTTGAAAGAAACCTTTGATAACCTACGAACTTACAAGATGATGCTCAACCCGGCCAAATGCGTTTTTGGTGTACCGGCAGGCAAACTATTGGGTTTTCTTGTGTCCAACAAGGGGATTGAAGCTAATCCGGAGAAGATCACAGCTATCACCTCCCTGGCTAAACCGAAGTATATCAACGATGTTCAGTGCTTGGCAGAACGGATTGCCGCGTTAAGCCGGTTTATCAGCCGCCTCGGTGAGAAGGCGATCCCCTTGTACCAGATGCTGAAGAAGACGGATCAATTCGTCTGGAGTTCGGCTGCTGATGAAGCATTTGAGGACTTAAAGCGGCAATTAGCCAATCCACCCGTTCTTGCAGCTCCGATTGACAAGGAACCGTTACTACTATATGTAGCGACTAATGCTCGTGCAGTCAGCGTGGCTATTGTGGTGGAGCGCAAAGAGGCGGGCAAGGAGTATCCGGTTCAGCGTCCGGTTTACTATATCAGCGAGGTACTTATTGAGTCCAAGCAAAGGTACCCGCATTGGCAGAAACTGGTGTATGGGGTTTTCATGGCGAGCCGGAAGCTTAAACAATACTTCCAAGGACATCCTATCACAGTGGTCAGCTCTGCTCCTTTGGGAGATATAATTCAGAACAGGGAGGCGACTGGCCGGATTGCCAAGTGGGCTATAGAGCTTGGGCCGCACGGTTTGCAATACGTACCTCCGACGACGGTCAAGTCTCAAGCACTTGTTGATTTCATCAATGATTGGACGGAGCTACAAGCACATGAAGAGAAGCCAGATCACACTTATTGGACTATCCATTTTGATGGGTCCAGGCAATTGGAGGGCTCGGGGGCTGGAGTCGTATTAACTTCCCCACGAGGTGATAAGTTCTGTTACGTTCTCCGCTTAATGTTCCCTTGTACTAACAAGGCAGATGAGTATGAAGCTTTGCTTCATGGTCTCCAGATGGCAAAGGAGATGAATCTCAGCCGGGTTAAATGCTTCGGTGACTCGGACCTGGTGGCTCAACAAGTTTCTGGCACTTGGGATTCCAAGGATCCGCTCATGGCAGCTTGTCGTCGTGAGGTGGATATTGTTGCGGCCATTTTAAGGGTTACCAGTGGATCATGTGGATGACGGAAGAACGAAGCGGCGGACGCTTTAAGCCGGCTGGGCTCTCAACAGAACCGGTCCCGCCTAACATCTTTTAGATGTCCTGCATAACCCGTCCGTCAAGCTCCCCGGTGAATAGGATTTGGCTATTCTGATCCGGAGGCTCGCCAGGTGGCAGCCCTACATGTTATACCGGATTGGACAGTTCCTTATCTTGCGTACATGAACCGGGGCGAGTTACCAGAGGACGAGACTATGGCCAGGCAGATAGTCCGGCGATCCAAGTCCATGACCATTATCAATGGCGAGTTGCATCATTGCAGCGTATCAGGAGCGTTTCAGCGCTGTGTGTCCCCTGAGGAAGGCTGTGAAATTTTGCGTGAAATCCATGAAGGGGATTGTGGTCACCATGCCGGTTCAAAGTCTCTGGTAGCTAAGGCGTTTCATCATGGTTTCTACTGGTTGACTGCTCATGCTGATGCGGAGGACCTGGTGAAACGATGTGATGGCTGTCAGAAATTTTCAAGGCGTGTTCATATGCCGGCTCAAGAATTGAGGATGATTCCAATTACTTGGCCGTTTGCGACTTGGGGGCTGGATATGGTTGGACCCTTCAAAAGGTCCAAAGACAAGAAGACCCACCTTTTGGTGGTAGTGGACAAGTTTACAAAGTGGGTTGAAGCGGAGACCGTGAGCAAGTGTGATGCAGCCACGACGGTTCAATTCATTAAAAAGGTGATTTTCCGGTTTGGCTTTCCGCATAGTATCATTAATGATAATGGTACCAACTTGTCCAAGGGTGCTATGAAGGAGTTTTGTGAGCGTGAGCACATCCGGCTTGACGTATCATCACTAGCTCATCCACAGTCCAATGGCCAAGCAGAGAGGGCTAACCAAGAGATCTTACGAGGCATCAAGCCCCGGCTTATGGTTCCTTTACAACGAACGCCGGGATGTTGGGTGGAGGTTACCATCTATGTTATGGAGTATCAACACCACGCCCAACAGATCAACAGGATACACACCGTTCTTCATGGTCTACGGAGCGGAGGCGGTCCTCCCTAGTGATATCCGTCACGATTCACCTCGTGTAGCGGCGTATGTTGAAGCGGACAACGAGGAAGCACGGCAAGACGCTTTGGACCTGTTGGACGAGGAGCGTGACATCGCCGCCGCCCGTTCGGCAATTTACCAGCAGGATCTTTGTCGATATCACAGTCGCCGAGTTAAAACCAGAACCTTTCAAGAAGGAGATCTGGTGCTTCGACTCATCCAAGACCAGACTGATATGCACAAGTTACCCCCACCTTGGGAGGGACCTTTCGTGGTCAGCAAGAACCTGCACAACGGGTCGTACTATCTGATCGATGTTCGAGAGCATAAAGACTCAGGCACATCAGAGGAGGAGACCAACAGGCCCTGGAACATAGCTCATCTTCGGCCTTACTATACATGAGCCATAGGCTCTGTTTATGTACATATTACGACAATGTATATATTATGATCAATACAATAAAATGGAGCCCTAGCTAAAACGGGATCTCTGTTTCTTTTTATATCATGTGTGGTTACACGGAGTTTTTATCTTAAAGCGACCTACGGTTTACCCCTCAAGTTAGCTTTTTCAAGCAAGCTTTGTATCATGTCTCTAGGGGGCTTGGTCGTATCCGAACCAATGCAACACCTTTTGTAACGCCCCGGATTCGATGCGCCAGGTGTCCGTCAGTTATTCGCCGTCGTTGCCTTGTCATTTGCTTACGTGTTGCACTTTTCCATGTCATCATCTGCATTTCATATCATGTCGTCATGTGCATTTCATTTTGCATACGTGTTCGTCTCATGCATCCGAGCATTTTCCCCGTTGTCCGTTTTCCAATCCGGCACTCCTATGTCTCCCGGCGCCCCCTTTTACCTCTTTTCGTGTGCGGGTGTTAAACGGTCTCGGAATGGACCGAGGTTTGTCAAGCGGCCTTGGTATAGCACCAGCAGACCGCCTGTCAAGTTTCGTGCCATTTGGAGGTCGTTTGGTACTCCAACGGTTAACCGGGTAACCGCAAAAGCCTCTTATGTTGCAGCCCAACTCCCCTTTCTAAGTGGCCCAAAACCCACCAAACTCCCCTCCATGCTCTCGGTCGTTCGATCACGATCGCGTGGCCGAAAACCGCACCTCATTTGGACTCTCCTAGCTCCCTCTACCTATAAATTAGTCCCCCCCCCTTCGAAATTCGCGGATGAATCCCGCAGATCAAACCCCTAGCTAATCGTCTCGCGCCGCGGACATGTCCGCCGGCCGGACGCGTCTCGCCGCCGCCTTCGCCCAACCGGAGCCGCCACGTGGCGCTCCACCGCCCTCCCGCCGCGGCCCGCGGAGCCCATCCGGGGCCTGCTGGGCCCCGCTTCAGCGCCCGCCGCCGCCCGCCAGTCGCTACCCGCCTCACTCATTGCTCCGGCCCGGCGACCCTCTGCCCGCCGGATTCACCATCGCCCGGCCGCCGCCTCCCAGCGCGCAGTTCGCCGCCGCCTCCTCCGCGCAACTTCGCCGCCGCCCTCGGCCTCCGCCCCGAGGCGCGCCCCGGTCTCCTCGTCGCCGGATCCGAGGCCCCACCCCCGGATCCACCTCTCCTCGCCGTCCGACGATCGCCGGAGCTCCCGCCGGCCGGATCCACCGCGGGTGGATGAGATCCACCCGCTCATCCAACCAAACGCGCCTCTGCCTCGTCCCGGATCCCCTCGTCCCGGATATCTCCATCCCGGGTTGACTTTTCCCCGGAGGTAAAAAAAATCCACTAAGTCTCCGTTTCTCGTAACATTTGGTGGCATTTTCGTTGCATCATATCTCTGTCATCGTTGCTCCGTTTTGCGCGTGTAATATGTCAAAATGTTCGCCTCAAAGAGTAGATCATTTCATCTCATTGCATCATTTTCATTTGAGCTCATCTTGATGCCCGAAATGCTGTTGGAAGAGTGCTATGTGATGTTGGTTTCTGATTTTTATCAGAACATGCACTTTTGTCATTTTTGCCATGATTGATGTGTGCATCCTATGGACTTGAGTCCTACATGTGTTTTGTAATATGCCATGCCATCTTTCCAGGGGTGTATGCCATGTATTTTTGTGATCTATGTGGTGACTAGCACATGCATGCAAACTAGGTGTCCTGATGTTGTTGTTTTCAGCCCTGTTTTGCTGATATTTTGATGCCATGTTAACTTGATGCTACAGAGAGTTCCATGCATATTTTGAGATACTTCAGTAAGGATGTTTTGTTAAACATGTCTTGTTCTATCCATCCATGCCCTTGTTTGCAATTATGGAGTGCCATAGCTTGAGTCAATCGAGCTCTACTTTTGCTATCAAATGTTTCCTGGCAGATTGTATACATGTTATTAAATTTTGCCAAGGTTGTTGTGGTTGATCCATGTATGCTATGTTATTGTTCTTGCCATGTATGTCTTCTAGGCCATGTCTTCTTGATGTATGTATTCTTAGTTTTTCATATAAGGCTCTGTAGTGAGTGCATTGAGCTTGTAAACATGCCTACTTGTTATCAGTTTTTGACATGCCATGTTGCTGAATCTGTTAACGAAACTTTCGATATTGACGTGGGTGCCATCATATTTTCTGATCCTTTTTGGCTTATGGTCACTAAAGGTCTTTTGTTCTATGCAATTAGGAGATTCATGCCATGCCTTTGTTTGCCATGATAAGTTCCTGTAACATGTTGTTTCATAGCTCTAAACATTGTAACCTGATATTATTTCTGCCAATGCCTGAAACTGTTATTACTTGCAATCTTGCCATGTGTTTTTGAGCATGTTCTTGTGATTTCTGGAGATAGCTCAGTGTTCATGTTTTGTAATGCTTTACCTGTAGATCATGCCCATGCCTTTTGTTTTCATATTGTGGTGCTGTAACATGTTGTTTTGATGCTTGCAATATGCCTAGTTGCTGTTTTGGACAGATTGTTGTCATATCTAGTATTGGGTGTATGTGTTGAACCGTTGCTCCGTTTTGAGTGTGCTCTATATGAAACTTGCTTCATTTTGCATGTAGTTTCATATTATCATGTTGCATCCATGTTTTGAGGTGTTTGCTTGATGTTTTTATGCATTTTGCATCAATGCCATGCTTATCTTGTTTTGCTCATATCTTCTAGGCCGTAGCTCCGAATTAAATGAACTTTATATGTAACTTGACTAGAATTTCGTGTAGATCATCGTGGTGCATCTTAACTTGTTGTTTAACGACTTGAACATAAGGTTTATTCAGATCTGGACCAATTTCGAAATTTGCATATGAGGACTTACCGGAATTGTTATATGTTGTTCCCGGCCTCATTTAAACTTGCCTTGATGTGTTGTTCTTGTTTGCCTCATCTCTTGCCATGAGTAGCTTCATGTATCTTTGTCATGCATCATGCTTGTTGTGCATCATGTCATGTTCATGTGTGGTGCGTTTACTATGTTGTGTGCTTCTTCTTGTTAGTTCTTGTTTCGTTGCGATCGTGAGGATTCGTTCGTCTTCGCTTGATTCGGCTTCATCCGTTCATCTTCTTCATGGACTCGTTCTTCTTCCTTGCGGGATTTCAGGCAAGATGACCGCTACCCTGGATCTCATTACTATCATTGCTATGCTAGTTGCTTCGTTCTATCGCTATGTTGCGCTACCTATTACCTGTTTTTCAAGCCATCCCAAATTGCCATGTCAGCCTCTAACCTTTTTCACCCTTCCTAGCAAACCGTTGTTTGGCTATGTTACTGCTTTGCTCAGCCCCTCTTATAGCGTTGTTAGTTGCAGGTGAAGATGAAGTTTGTTCCTTGTTGGAACATGGAGATGTTGTTCCTTGTTGGAACATGTTTACTTGTTGGGATATCACAATATATCTTATTTAATTAATGCATCTATATACTTGGTAAAGGGTGGAAGGCTCGGCCTTATGCCTGGTGTTTTGTTCCACTCTTGCCGCCCTAGTTTCCGTCATATCGGTGTTATGTTCCCGGATTGTGCGTCCCTAACGCGGTCGGGTGATTTATGGGACCCCTTGACAGTTCGCTTTGAATAAGACTTTTCCAAAGAAGGCCCAACTTTGGTTTTACCATTTGCCTGACCTATTACCTTTTTCCCTTGGGAGTTGCGCTCTCAAGGGTCATCTTCATTTTAGCCCCCCCGGGCCAATGCTTGTCTAAGTGTTGGTCCAAACTAGAGCCCTTTGCAGCGCCACCTCGGGGAAACTTGAGGGCTGGTTTTAGTTGTACGGACTGCTCATCCGGTCGTGGCCTGGGACGAGATACGCGCGGCTACTACCAGGGTGTCGGCACGCCGGGAGGCTTTGCTGGTCTTGTTTTATTACTGTGAAATGTCTTGTAGCCGGGATTCCGAGACTGATCGGGTCTTCCCGGGGAGAAGGAATATCCTTCGTTGATCGCGAGAGCTTATCATGGGCTAAGTTGGGACACCCCTGCAGGGTTTGAACTTTCGAAAGCCGTGCCCGCGGTTGTGTGGCAGATGGGAATTTGTTAATGTCCGGTTGTAGAAAACCCGAAGTTGATCTTAATTAAAATACACCAACTGTGTGTGTAACCGTGAGTGTCTCTTTTCGGGGTTGATCGAGAGGAGAACACGGTTTCTGGGTTATGTTTGACGTAGGTAGGAGTTCAGGATCACTTCTTGATCATTACTAGTTGACGACCGCCCTTTGTTTCTCTTCTCGCTCTCATTTATGTATGTTAGCCACCATATATGCTTAGTCGCTGCTGCAACCTCACCACTTTACCCCTTCCTTTCCCTTAAGCTTTGCTAGTCTTGATACCCATGGTAATGGGATTGCTGAGTCCTCGTGTCTCACAGATTACTACACCACCAGTTGCAGGTACAGGTTTGCGATGATCATGACGCGAGAGCGATGCTTGCTTATGTTGAGTTCTTCTTCCGCTTCTTCTTCGATCGGGGATAGGTTCGGTCGGCAGCCTGGGCTAGCAGGTGGATATTGTTTGAGCTTCTGTTTATGTTTCATCCGTAGTCGGATGTTGATCTTGTATATGATGTTGATGTATTCTTGTGGCATTTGTGCCTTATGTATGTATCCCCACTATTATGTAATGTTGATGTAATGATATCCACCTTGCAAAAGCGTTTCCAATATGCGGGTCTATCCTTGGTGGGACCTTCGAGTTCCTTTTGGATAGGGTCGCATATTGGGCGTGACAAGTTGGTATCAGAGCCTCGACCGACCCTAGGAGCCCCCTTGATTGATCGTGTAGTTTGGCCGTCGTTGAGTCTAGAAGAAAACTATTTTCGGAGTCTAGTTATATCGGAGAGTAGGAATTCTTTTACTCCTCTGCCCCTTCGTCGCTCTGGTGAGGAATCTTGACGTAGGTGTTTTGAATTACTTCTCTTCCCCTTCAAATTTTTTCTTTAGGATCACGCAGTGGGTTTTTTTCCGGTAGTTGTTCCTCAGCTCTTTTCATCCGGTGCATTTCTCGTCAAGTTGACTCGAGCCTCTTCATCTTTGCAAGTTCAATCCTCAGTTCTTCCTCCGACGTAGTTGTTTTTCCTTTGTCCGAAGTTGTCCTTGTTTTTCCCGCCCGCCCTCCCTGTTCTTCTTCTCGGAACCGGAGCCCGTTATCGAGTATCCATCCTATTCGTGCGAAGTATTTGCTTTCTTTCCTCAATGTTTTCAACCGGTGTTTTTTCTCTTCATAATAGTCGTTGGTTCCCCCTTCCAAGTTTGTCTTTGTTTTCCCGCCCTCCCACCCTTTTTCTTCCCGGAGTTCGAGTTTCTTCCGAGCATCAATTTCATTCGTGCGGAGCCTCTTCAGTCTTTCGTAAATTATTTCAACCGGTGAATTCTCGTCTTGTTCGTCATTCTTTATCTCTTTCTTTTCCGGTGGACTCAATTCAAGTTTTTCGGGTTAATCATATTCTTTTCCTTCGAAGTGTTCTCTTTGCTCGTTCGCCTCTTGCCAGTTTATCATTCCGGAGTTCGGAAGACATATCAGGAGATTCGTCTGTGTTCTAATTAATTCGAGGTTATCACCTCAGTCAAATATTTCAGTTCTTCCGGTGCATCATCTATCTATTCAACATCCCTTTACAACGGTGTTTTCTTTTAGTGGGTCCTAACCCACAGGTCTTTCCCAGGATCTTACCTGTCTCTTTTAATTTCCCCGGAGCTATTCCCAATTCTTTTCAAGTGTGACGTAAGAATGGATTCCATCAGTCACATGCCTTTTCCAAGATCGATTTCAAACCATTTCATTGTTGGCTCAACCTCTTCGCTTTTCATTCTCCCGGAGTATCTCAGCAATTTTGGTGGTGTTTCTCGTCGTCATTTGAAGACCGAAGTAGAGTTCCTTCTAAATCTTGCCCGTTCTCTCGAAGATTCGTGCTTCTAGCTTCATGCTATCCTCTCGAATTATTCCGGTTGTCAGATATTCTTTCTTACCCATCCGGAGTATGTCAGGAGTTGTTTTTCCATTTCTTTTCACCGGAGGCCATCATTCCAGTTATCGTTCTCTATTTATCCAGGTGCTTCGTTCAAGTGTTCTTTAATCAGCTCGTGATCTCTTTGTTCTTTTGCATCTAAATCCCCTCGAGCATATTTGTTTTTCTAATTCTTCCCGGTGGTTCATCCTCTTTCATCAGTCATTTTCGAATTTTTACGGTGGTTCCTTCAGATTTCTTTTCTTTGATTATCATATTAATTCATTCGTTCTTTCCAATCCTACCGGTGGTTCATGAAGACTTTCTCAAGTTTGGTGCCCCCCTTAATCCTTTTCAAGAAGAATAAGTAGTATGCAAAATCCATTTCTTGTCATCAATTTAATTTGATGAAGGATAAGCATACAATAAATCTTATTCTTATTTCATCCAAGTGATTAATCCCTTCCTTCGGAGTTTGTTCTCGATGAATAAATTCTAGTTCGAAGTGTTCTCATCTTTTCTTTTCCGGAGTTCAATTATTTCCTCGGCCATTTCGTCGGAACCTCCATCTAAATCATCGCAAGGCTCATCTTGTTCTTTCTTCCTTCATCCTATCTCATCATCCTTTTGTCACCGGAGTTCTTCATGATTTATTTCATTCTTCAAGAGTTCATAAAGATTTTGTTGGCGGAGTTCAAGTATCTTTTCTTCTAGGATCTTGAAGTGTAATTAATTCTCCATATTCTTTTGAAGTGGAGTTTTGCATTTCTTCATTCTTCTCAGTTATTCAATCATTTCCGTTTGCGGCTGGTTGTCACCTCATAATTTCTGAGATGTTTTCCATAAGTCCACAACAAGCTTATTCTTTCGTTGTTGATTTTCTCAACAACTCCGTTCAATCCTTCCTTCTAAGTTCTTTTCTTTCAATTCTTTCAATTCTTCCGGAGGTATTGCGTTGTTTATCTCGTCAAATGTCATCCCATCTTGTGAAGCTCGTGTTCTATTCTTTCCTTTTTCAGCCGGAGTGCTACCTAAATCCTTTCAGTCTTTTTCGCTTCTTATCTCGTTCTATCCGGAATGCTTCATTGTCTATTTGATTCCGTGAGTTTTCGATTCTCGTCATTCTCGTCGTTCCTCTCTTCTTCTCGAGTGCTCTCGAGTCTTTGCTTCTTCTTTTGAGTTCTTGTTTCACCTCATCCCTTTTTCTCTTCCGTCTCGGTCCTAAGATCTCGGGACGAGATCTCTTGTTAGTGGAGGAGTGTTGTAACGCCCGGATTCGATCGCGCCTGTGTCCGCTGCTTATTCGTCGTCGTTGCCTTGTCATTTGCTTGCGTGTTGCACTTTTCCATGTCATCATCTGCATTTCATATCATGTCGTCATGTGCATTTCATTTTGCATACGTGTTCGCCTCATGCATCCGAGCATTTTCCCGTTGTCCGCTTTTCCAATCCGCACTCCTATGTCTCCCGGCGCCCCTTTTACCTCTTTTTCGTAAAGCGGGTGTTAAACGGTCTCGAATGGACCGAGGTTTGCTAAGCGCCTTGGTATAGCACCGTAGACCGCTGTCAAGTTTCGTGCCATTTGGAGGTCGTTTGGTACTCCAACGGTTAACCGGGTAACCGCAAAAGCCTCTTTTGTTGCAGCCCAACTCCCCTTTCTAAGTGGCCCAAAACCCACCAAACTCCCCTCCATGCTCTCGGTCGTTCGATCACGATCGCATGGCCGAAAACCGCACCTCATTTGGACTCTCCTAGCTCCCTCTACCTATAAATTAGTCCCCCCCTTCGAAATTCGCGGACGAATCCCGCAGATCAAACCCCTAGCTAATCGTCCCCGCGCCGCCGGACATGTCCGCCCCGGCCGGACGCGTCTCCGCCGCCGCCCGCGCCCAACCGGGAGCCGCCACGTGGCGCTCCACCCCCTCCGCCGCCATGCAGCCGCAGAGCCCATCCGGGCCCGCTGGCCCTTCAGCGCCCGCCGCCGCCCGTCGCGCCGCCGCCCGCCTCCATTGCTCCGGCCGCGGCGACCCTCCGCCCGCCGGACTCACCATCGCCGCCGCCGCCTCCTCACAAGAGCTTCGCCGCCGCCCTCGGCCTCCGCCCGCGCGCTTCGTCTCCTCGTCGCCGGATCCGAGGCCCCACCCCCGGATCCACCTCTCCTCGCCGTCCGACGATCGCCGGAGTTCGCCGGAGCTCCCGCCGGCCGGATCCACCGCGGGTGGATGAGATCCACCCGCTCATCCAACCAAACGCGCCTCTGCCTCGTCCCGGATCCCCTCATCCCGGATATCTCCATCCTTGGTTGACTTTTCCCCGGAGGTAAAAAAATCCACTAAGTCCCCGTTTCTCGTAACATTTGGTGGCATTTTCGTTGCATCATATCTCTGTCATCGTTGCTCCGTTTTGCGCGTGTAATATGTCAAAATGTTCGTCTCAAAGAGTAGATCATTTCATCTCATTGCATCATTTTCATTTGAGCTCATCTTGATGCCCGAAATGCTGTTGGAAGAGTGCTATGTGATGTTGGTTTCTGATTTTTATCAGAACATGCACTTTTGTCATTTTTGCCATGATTGATGTGTGCATCCTATGGACTTGAGTCCTACATGTGTTTTGTAATATGCCATGCCATCTTTCCAGGGGTGTATGCCATGTATTTTTGTGATCTATGTGGTGACTAGCACATGCATGCAAACTAGGTGTCCTGATGTTGTTGTTTTCAGCCCTGTTTTGCTGATATTTTGATGCCATGTTAACTTGATGCTACAGAGAGTTCCATGCATATTTTGAGATACTTCAGTAAGGATGTTTTGTTAAACATGTCTTGTTCTATCCATCCGTGCCCTTGTTTGCAATTATGGAGTGCCATAGCTTGAGTCAATCGAGCTCTACTTTTGCTATCAAATGTTTCCTGGCAGATTGTATACATGTTATTCAATTTTGCCAAGGTTGTTGTGGTTGATCCATGTATGCTATGTTATTATTCTTGCCATGTATGTCTTCTAGGCCATGTCTTCTTGATATATGTATTCTTAGTTTTTCATATAAGGCTCTGTAGTAAGTGCATTGAGCTTGTAAACATGCCTACTTGTTATCAGTTTTTGACATGCCATGTTGCTGAATCTGTTAACGAAACTTTCGATATTGACGTGGGTGCCATCATATTTTCTGATCCTTTTTGGCTTATGGTCACTAAAGGTCTTTTGTTCTATGCAATTAGGAGATTCATGCCATGCCTTTGTTTGCCATGATAAGTTCCTGTAACATGTTGTTTCATAGCTCTAAACATTGTAACCTGATGTTATTTCTGCCAATGCCTGAAACTGTTATTACTTGCAATCTTGCCATGTGTTTTTGAGCATGTTCTTGTGATTTCTGGAGATAGCTCAGTGTTCATGTTTTGTAATGCTTTACCTGTAGATCATGCCCATGTCTTTTGTTTTCATATTGTGGTGCTGTAGCATGTTGTTTTGATGCTTGCAATATGCCTAGTTGCTGTTTTGGACAGATTGTTGTCATATCTAGTATTGGGTGTATGTGTTGAACCGTTGCTCCGTTTTGAGTGTGCTCTATATGAAACTTGCTTCATTTTGCATGTAGTTTCATATTATCATGTTGCATCCATGTTTTGAGGTGTTTGCTTGATGTTTTTATGCATTTTGCATCAATGCCATGCTTATCTTGTTTTGCTCATATCTTCTAGGCCGTAGCTCCGAATTAAATGAACTTTATATGTAACTTGACTAGAATTTCGTGTAGATCATCGTGGTGCATCTTAACTTGCTGTTTAACAACTTGAACATAAGGTTTATTCAGATCTGGACCAATTTCGAAATTTGCATATGAGGACTTACCGGAATTGTTATATGTTGTTCCCGGCCTCATTTAAACTTGCCTTGATGTGTTGTTCTTGTTTGCCTCATCTCTTGCCATGAGTAGCTTCATGTATCTTTGTCATGCATCATGCTTGTTGTGCATCATGTCATGTTCATGTGTGGTGCGTTTACTATGTTGTGTGCTTCTTCTTGTTAGTTCTTGTTTCGTTGCGATCGTGAGGATTCGTTCGTCTTCGCTTGATTCGGCTTCATCCGTTCATCTTCTTCCTGGACTCGTTCTTCTTCCTTGCGGGATTTCAGGCAAGATGACCGCTACCCTGGATCTCATTACTATCATTGCTATGCTAGTTGCTTCGTTGTATCGCTATGCTGCGCTTCCTATTACCTGTTTTTCAAGCCATCCCAAATTGCCATGTCAGCCTCTAACCTTTTTCACCCTTCCTAGCAAACCGTTGTTTGGCTATGTTACCGCTTTGCTCAGCCCCTCTTATAGCGTTGTTAGTTGCAGGTGAAGATGAAGTTTGTTCCTTGTTGGAACATGGAGATGTTGTTCCTTGTTGGAACATGTTTACTTGTTGGGATATCACAATATATCTTATTTAATTAATGCATCTATATACTTGGTAAAGGGTGGAAGGCTCGGCCTTATGCCTGGTGTTTTGTTCCACTCTTGCCGCCCTAGTTTCCGTCATATCGGTGTTATGTTCCCGGATTGTGCGTCCCTAACGCGGTCGGGTGATTTATGGGACCCCCTTGACAGTTCGCTTTGAATAAGACTTTTCCAGCAAGGCCCAACTTTGGTTTTACCATTTGCCTGACCTATTACCTTTTTCCCTTGGGAGTCGCGCTCTCAAGGGTCATCTTCATTTTAGCCCCCCCGGGCCAATGCTTGTCTAAGTGTTGGTCCAAACTAGAGCCCTTTGCAGCGCCACCTCGGGGAAACTTGAGGGCTGGTTTTAGTTGTACGGACTGCTCATCCGGTCGTAGCCTGGGGCGAGATACGCGCGGCTACTACCAGGGTGTCGGCACACCGGGAGGCTTTGCTGGTCTTGTTTTATTACTGTGAAATGTCTTGTAGCCGGGATTTCGAGACTGATCGGGTCTTCCCGGGGAGAAGGAATATCCTTCGTTGATCGCGAGAGCTTATCATGGGCTGTTGGGACACCCTGCAGGGTTTGAACTTTCAAAGCCGTGCCCGCGGTTATGTGGCAGATGGGAATTTGTTAATGTCCGTTGTAGAAAACCCGGTTGATCTTAATTAAAATACACCAACCGTGTGTGTAACCGTGAGTGTCTCTTTTCGGGTTGATCGAGAGGAGAACACGGTTTCTGGGTTATGTCTGACGTAGGTAGGAGTTCAGGATCACTTCTTGATCATTACTAGTTGACGACCGCCCTTTGTTTCTCTTCTCGCCTCATTTGCGTATGTTAGCCACCATATATGCTTAGTCGCTGCTGCAACCTCACCACTTTACCCCTTCCTTTCCCTTAAGCTTTGCTAGTCTTGATACCCATGGTAATGGGATTGCTGAGTCCTCGTGGCTCACAGATTACTACACCACCAGTTGCAGGTACAGGTTTGCGATGATCATGACGCGAGAGCGATGCTTGCTTGCGTTGAGTTCTTCTTCTGCTTCTTCTTCGATCAGGGGATAGGTTCCAGGTCGGCAGCCTGGGCTAGCAGGGTGGATATTGTTTGAGCTTCTGTTTATGTTTCATCCGTAGTCGGATGTTGATCTTGTATATGATGTTGATGTATTCTTGTGGCATTTGTGCCTTATGTATGTATCCCCACTATTATGTAATGTTGATGTAATGATATCCACCTTGCAAAAGCGTTTCCAATATGCGGGTCTATCCTTGGTGGGACCTTCGAGTTCCTTTTGGATAGGGTCGAATATTGGGCGTGACACCTTTAGACCGGCGAAAGCCACAAGATCACTTGGGGACTTGGTCATGTCTGAACCAGTCACGCCTCTTGATCGGCCTAAGGCCACAGAATCACTTGGGGGCTTGGTCGAAGCCGAACCATCGCTACACCTCTTGATTGGCGTCATGCCACTGCATCATTTGGAGACCTTGGCTGACTTGAACCATAGCTACGCCTGTCGGGGGCTTGGTCGTGTCCGACCATGGTTATGCCACTTGATCGGCTCAAATAGCCTCTTTTTTGCAAATAATTCTGTTTGTCTTTGCTTGAGCTATGTTTCTCTTATTTGCATATGTTTTGTTGTGTTCTTATACCAACGACTGATAAGCCGGTTCGACTGTCAATTGACGAAACACGGACTATTCTTAATCCGGAGACATCTTGCCTGGTTTGATTTTCTGTTAACATCCTATTTTGGGGTAATGCTAGTCTTTTCTATGAAACGAAACGGTTACTTGGTAACCAGACCTTATATTCACAGGAGCTATTCTCCTGTGACAGTGGTTTTCTTAAAATACTCCGGTTTACGATTGGCATAGCCAACTTCATGGCCTATGATGGCAGGTATCACATATTGTTATGCTTGAACATAAGTTTAAATCTAAGAAGTTTTCTTTGATTTCATATACAATCGATATTATGACCCGTTTGGTGGTACAACCACAGCGGCGTTTTAAGACTTTTTTTTGCAGATAACGGTTTAACATTGATGATTCAAAGGAAGCATAAGTTGCAATACGTATGCACGAAGGCATATCAGCATCAAGTGTGGCAGATAGTCTATTACACGGCAACATGGTGCCCAGATAAGATAACTGTTTTCCATCATATCATAATGAAACAGCAAATATAAACCGGTTTTCGGTTTACGCTTGGTCGCCAGCTTGCTCTGATGGTTGCGGATCATTCTGCGTCGCTTCAGCTTCTGCTCCTCTACCCAGCGGCTGGAAATCAACAGTTGTCCAGTCGATTCCCATTAATGCTTGAAATACAGCTTCGTCGTCAATCAGCAAGGACGGTTCAATGTCAGGAGCGTAAGTATGCTTACGGATTGGAGGGATAAGATTTTCCGCTTCAGGAACTGGTGCAGCCACACGTTTATTTTGATCATCATATTGAGCTTGATAGTGGGACAAATTTGCCTCACAAGCCAGAGGGCACACTTCCCGGTTTATAGCTCGGAGATCCTCTTCACTGAATTCTGTCCCGTCCTCCTTCACACTTGGGAAGCCTTGGGCCGCTTCAACAGGATCAAAATCTGAACCCATGCTTTTGCCCTGATTAATGCGTTTATAAGCGCCGGTTCGCAGCAGATTTCTTCATTTCTTCAATCCGGCAGGAAGCATTGACAACCTCTTGATGGTGTCCTGAATCAAGGTCGGGCCGGGTTGTTGTGAGAAGCAGTGCGATGATCCGCTATGCTACCAGAGGATCTGCTTGTTCTATCAATGTATAGGCGGCTTTCAGTTTCTTCCGCACGTCTGATCCCAAGTGGCCAATACGTGTCCATGAATCATTCAAAGGGTTGGTAAACCGGCTACAATATGAGGACACATCATTACTGCAGAACATAAAAATGCTTACCAAAGATGGCAGCGGTCATAGCATGCACTTGACGCTTTACGCTGGTCAGCTCATCTACCACCGGTTTGAGTGCAGCTTCAGCCTTTTCTGCCCTTTGAAGTAAAGCGGCCTTTTCATTGGCCCAATCTGCCTGTTCCTTGTTGAAATCCTGTTTAAGCTTTTCCATGACGCTTAAAGCGTTGGTTAATTCGTCTTTGGCTTTTGAGGTTTCAGTCTGTTGAGATTTCAGGTTTTCTTGAAGATCAGCAACTTGGCTTTCTTTCTTGCTCAGGTCACCTTGCACACAGGTCATTGATTAAAGATTATGATGCAGAATTGAAGTACCAACCACATAACAAGTTAGGCCCTTGGTACTTGGGGGCTAATGCATATTTGCTTTTTATCCTACAAATTTCATATAAGTCCCAAGATCAATACAAGTATTCAACTTGACACTTGGGGGCTAATGTGTATTTGTTCTACATTCTGGTGGCACTGGAATTCTTACTGTACAAAGTCCCGGTTTAGCTTACTTAAGTTAAACCCGCCCTTGGGGGCTACAGCCTCAAAGTAAAACTTCATTCAAAAAAGGTTCAAGCCGGAAAGTCCTGGTTTCAGTTACTATCTTAAAACCGTCACTTGGGGGCTACTGGAGTTGATAGATTGAAATACGAAAGAAGAGTCGTATGAAATTTACCTCATATTTATCCTTCATCATTTTTACCAAACCAGCTTCACAATCACGGCTAGTATGTAGCCGATTCAGATAGCCGGAATAAAGTTCCTCAGGGTCCAGAGTAGCAAAAGTGGCTAAATCTGTGTTCCATTTGCCTTTACCAAAGGCTGCAAATTCATCTTTGGCAGTGTGCTTGGACAAGACGACAGGATTGCCCGGATCAGAATGACCAAAGCCAGTAATAATGACATCATCATCCTTGGCTTCACCAGTTCGCATTGGGATCGCCGGATTGTCGGTGCACTTAGAAGGGCTCGCTGTCTTGTCAGTTTGGACAGGGCTCGTGGGTTGATTAACAGGGCCTGAGGTATCAACATGCACCTCTTCAGCAACAACATCATGGTCTTGCAGTGGTGGGTTGTTCATCACATCATCATGGATAGGTTCTTCCAGATTTGTCGTTCTGGCCAGTTCAGGAGTGTCATCTTCTTCCGCCGCTTTTTCCAGACGAGCTTTTTTGCTGGGCCTAGGCTTGGTCCTGAAAGTGAAAAAATGGATGAATCCAGTAAATATGGAAAGTACTATATCAAGCAGAATTATCAGTAAAACGGCTTAGTTGCTATTGTATCATGGTAGATGTTATTTAATTAACCTGCTTAATGCTATGTTGTTGTTTTGCCTTGATGCTTCTGGTTGTTGTGAGCTTGCAAGTACATTCAATGTACTGACCTGGCGTGTCATACCAGATTGCGGGTGATGCCATGATTGCTTGATTGCTTGTCGAGGTTGCCGTGTGTGCGACCTAGATCGTGTCCAAGCCAGAGTCCCTACGGAGTGGAGTTCACCACCTTCGTCGTTGTTCCGCTGCTAGAAGTATTCTGCTGCTACGAGTTGTTCCGCTGGTAGCATAGAGCAAGTGTAGTATCACAGTCATAGTGTCGCCGTGCTGATGTGCTTCTTTGTAACATCAGACCCTTGTATTATTATTCTTGTAATAAGAGCTGATTTGTTCTATGTCAAGCAGTGCCGTATTCCACAGACTTCTCCTTGATCTCTGGGCTGGAATACGGGGCGTTCCGGTTTCTCTGAGCCGGGGTGCTACAGGCTTGGTATCAGAGCAGTTTAGCTGTAGGATGCCCTAGCCCGCGCGAATGTTAGAAATCGGTAGTATATAGACCCCAGTTGGTTTGTTGCACTTGATTGTTGCATTTGTTTGTCGCATAGCATGCATATAGATTATTATTTTGTCACTAACAGTTAATCTTGTGTGTGTAGGTGGCATCGTTTTCGGTCCACCGCCTGCACCCTCCTTCTTAGCATGTCTGCTCTTTGGTGTTCGGCATCATCTCTGTCCCAGCAGAGTGATGCCCTGGTACCCAGATTTCCAGACAACATTTGCATGAGTTATGCTCAGGTATCGCGTATATTTTTCCGCCACCCACCCATATTTCGGTGATAGACTTGTTTTTATCCCAAATCATGCCGTCCATCTCGTCCCTCTGGCAACCCTTACTGATCTTGGTTATCAGAAAAGGGCAATGCCAGCGAGCCTTGTTTTTCCACCGCTACCCTACCCAGTCATTCTATTCTTTGGACATGTACGAATCCCTTCCTTACGCTTGATGATGATGTGGTCGTGATTTTTGTGTCTCTCTACTTGATCATCAAGTCCGTCCTCACCTGTGTATCCATCCAGATACAACCACTGTTCAGCCAGTGCTTGGTGTAGCTTCGGTTGCGCCAACTCCTTCCACACATGGCTATAATTTTCGTGCAAACCGCCACAACATATTAGACCGTAATACCGGAGTTTCCGCGCGATTTGCGTGCTTAGGTGTGCATGCATATTATGGTGTGATTAGCAGTAATATGTGATGATTGCTTGATTTATTATATTAGTAGCATGCTTGTGTGCTTTTGTTTTAGCCATTTCTTTTGTTTCTTTCTTTGGGCCTTCAGTGTTACAAATTTTCCCCTATTAAAGTTGCTCGTCAGCCGACACCGGACCCGAAGAGTCAGCAAGAAATGCATATATTTGGACACTCAGCTAAACAGAATGGAATTGTCAGCAGACTACAGTGAATTTGGAAATAGCTCGTCTGAATACAAAAGAAATCCTGGATGGAATGTCAGTATAAAGTTTGCATTAACGCGCACTCCTCACAACAGTATGGAATTCTCAGCCGACTGCCTTCAGATTGGGGGATATCTGATCATGTTACTGAGTGTCAAGTCTCCCTCAGTGTGCACTCCTCATAGCAGAAATGATCAAATCAGCAAGAAGATAAATTGTGTGCAAGGTTGACAGAATATTATCAAAGGTATGGCTCCGATACAAGTTTAATTTATCGTTGAGGATGATTTTGGAACCCGATGTACCTGGAAGCAAGCAAAAATATGGCATATACTCAGAAAGGAGGATAGTCCTGCAAAACACCATTTCATACAAGGAATCAATAACAAAAATACTAATATGGTTATATATGTGGAAATCGGTCCGCATATCACAATAAGAAGCTTCTGGTGTAAGCAACCCAATCTTCCCTCGCAAGATCTCGAGAAGCTTCCAAGGCAAGATTCATATTTCTTCCTTAGTATGATACATGGATGATTTCCCATACAAAGTACTCTGCTTTATTCAGTAAGCAACCGCAAAAGCTTCCGGCATAAGGTACTGAGTCTTTCCCCAGCAAAGTCTTTAAGGGGGTAAGCTTCTGAAGCACGATACCCAGTCTTCTTCAGCAAGCTGTCCGATGAAAGTTTCAAGCACAAGCCAGCCAATCTTCCTCAGTAAGACATTGGTACAAGGTAGTACGCTGTGAATTGACAGCATATGGCAGTGAATCCCAAGAATCAGATCTGCAACATTTTGGCCAGAAGCAAGACTCAGTCAGAATACACGTCTGTCTCGGGAACCAGATTCTCATATATATATGCGGTGAGCATACCACCAAGATCTTAAAAGTCACTCGGATGAGGATCTGACAACCACGTGAGGATGGTTAAGAGAAGAAATCCAATATACACCACAGTGTGACAAAGGATTATGAGGATTGATGACATCAATGAGCTCAATACAAGTACCTGTGAACCTGGAAAATGATCCTGATGAGCCCTTGTCCCCTCTTTCTCCAATGACGGCACCACGCCTGTGATCTAAGCTGTTTTTAGCTATCCGGGGTGGATGCCGATTTTTATTTCTCTCTTCAACGATTGTCACGAGTTCTGAGCTGCTTTTCGGCCGTCTCGTACAACTGTTGAGTTCTTTTTTGTGAAAGTAGCCCTATAGCTGCTTTTTGGCTAGTTTAGGGAGCTGCCACCTTCTTCTTATCGACCTGGTCTCATGTTCTGAGCTGCTTTTCGGCCGTCTTGAGCCATGGTTGAGTTATTTCAGTAATGTCCCATATCTGAGTTGTAAAGACTGTTCTGGTGGCTACTGATTTATTTGCCGATTTCTTGCAAAGGTTAGGATGATCATTTTCCCGCGGTCAAAACTTGAGGGGTGTTGAACCTACCATTTAATGGGGTACCCTATCAGAAAAATGAGGATAAGCTACGATTTCCGAAAAATTTCATCGACAGTACCTATGGTGATACGAAGAAGCAATATGACCCAGCTCTTTCAGCCAAGGATCCATACCAAGAAAACAATAATGAAGGAGCAAGACCGGTGATGCAGGCGACAATCCAATATTTGGTACAGATCCGATACTCAAGACAGTGGAACCAGTTAAGATGATTCAGAAACTTCCGCGATAAGCCAGAATCTGTCAGGAAAGCGGTTATGACCCAACTCACTGTTTGGAACCCGAAGGACCTGCATTTAGTGGAGAAACCCAATGCAATGAATTAGAGCTTGGGTGTCCACTAGAAAAATCTAATCACCAATTCATGAAAGATTGTCAGTGTCGGATGACACACCCAGCGGAAATCACTCTTGGATTTGTGAGACTGACATATATTTCAGTCGTGAGAATCAATCACAGTCAGCTAAGTCAGCAGATCTAAAAAGAAATTGGAGCCTATATAAGCATGAATAAGTAAGGTAAGATCTGTTAGAATATGGATATATTAAAGCAAACCACCCAGGGCCAGTCAGATAAAAATTTAGTGGGAACAAAAATAAGAAAAAGGATACCCGAGTTGGAAACGGTTTCCTTAAGTCAGTATCTTCATACTTGTTCCCTGAGCAACCAAATCTCGAGGACGAGATTTCTTTAAGGGGGTAATGTTTGTGATAGCCTGATTTTTGGCCCTTTCTTTTTTCTTTTGTTTTTCTGAGGTTTTTGCTTGAGTTTTCTTCTTCCGTGGCTTTGTGGTCTGGAAACTGAAGAAGATGCCCTCTTCTTTGTTTCCAGAGTGGCCTGTCATTCCCAAACCCTTCCCTAGACCCTGTCATTTTCATCCTAGCCAAAATCCCGAGATTCTTTTCATTGGGAATATTCCTTTTCTATTAAAAGAATAGCTCAAATTGCCCTAGGTTGTGAAGCAACCTTTATTTCCTTCACTCCTAAAATTCCCAAATAATTCTCATAAATTGTTTGGGTCATATCTTTCTCAAATATGGAAAAATATTTCATTTGTCATGTTTATCATCATGCTCAAATAATTCATTCCCTATTCTGCCCTAAATGGCACATTGTGAAGCAAGTGCTACTTTCCTTTTCCCAATTGACCTCAAACTCCTTGGACACCTTTTCCTGTCCATATCATTGCCACATGACAAAATGCAAACTCATTTGCCTAGTAATTATTTAATTATGATTTTCCAAAGTTTCTATTCAGAAAGAAGCTTTGTGAAGGAGGTGCAAGCTAGGCATATCCAAATGAGTTGCCATTTAGCATGATCCCTTATATCATCATATCATATCCCTCCACCAAAGTAGAGCTCATATCATGACTCCATGAGAGCTCATCTTCAATTCTTTGATTCTGTCCAAAATTTCAGTTTGTGAAGCAAGTATATTTTATCTTGCTCCATTATGGCTGCCAATTTTTCTAGGCCTTCTATTATCCATATAATCTACCTCCACCTATTTTGTGCATGGTTCATCAAGCTATTATTCCTCTACAATTTTTGTAAGTTTCTGTCCAGAGGAGATGTTTGTGAAGCAAGTACCATTTTGGATGGTCCATTTGGTATGAGCTTTCTACAGCATCTTTGTATGTCCATATCATGAGGATTTGCCAAGTTGCATCACATTCCATTACTCCATGTGAGTGCATCATCCAAATCAAGTTTCTGGACCAAAATGCAGTTGCAAAGCAACCCTATTATTTATTGGTCCATTTCTTCTCTAAATGTCCAGTATTGTAGTTCTTCCTTAGTAAAACCTCCCAGGCAACTCCTTTGACCCCAATCAAGTCTCTGTGGATCAGCAGTGCTCGTCCAAGTTTACTGTAGTAAACTTCAGAGCTTGATTACCATTTAACCACAATGCCATTTCTTACCATTCCACCGCAGTTGAAACCTATCTTGGAAGGACTTCACCACATACAAGGTTTTCAAGACTCCGCCCTCCCATGCATTGTCCGTGGTGACTGCTAGCGGTTGGCATCTGATTTCCACGCGACTCGATGCACAAAGGCGCGTCCAGGCGCCGTTTCTGCTTCGTCCGCTTCCCTCGTCGTCTTAGCGTGGGTGAGCGTGTCCCTTGGCTTCACCTCATCGTCGCCGATCACTGACCCGCTCCCCTCCGGCAGCTTGCTCACCGATGCAAACAGCCGTGTGCCCATGGGCGCACAGTGGCCGTTTGGATCTGTGTGTGCCCTGGCCGCTTCCTCCCAGTGCTCCGGCGTCGCCTCTGCCCCGTGAGGACCTCAACTGTGTCTCCCTCGTCGCCTGCCCCGAGTTCATGCTGGCACACGCGCTGGCGCCACGCCGCACCACGCGTCACAAGCGACGCCAGCTCGCCTCCTCCTCCCTTGCCTATATAAGCTGCCCCGAGCGCGTTTCTCCTCACTAATCGACCTCACGCACTCCTCTTCCCCTCCCCGTCCACTTCCCCGAGTCCCGGAGTTCCTCCTCACCGCCCATTTCCGCCTCAGCCACCGCCGGTTGCCAGCTACATTGGCACAAGCCCAAGCCCCTCCCTCTCTTCCTCCACCACCTCGGCCCTCCCCTAGTACTCTATAGCCACTCCAGCGCTTCCTTTCCCTCCCCGGTGGCTCTGTTCTTTGAGTTCGCCGGAGCCCGAAGGCCTCATCGGCGCCCGTGTTTCTATCGCCCTGGTCCACCCCGCCGTCCGTGGATGGGCCCTGGAGATGCTGCAGAGTCTGCTGAGCCCGTCCATGTGCGGAGCCTTGCCGGAGATGCCCTGTAGCTCCGGCAGGCCTCGTCGGGGCCGGCTCTGCCTCGGCCAGGCGCGGGCGCGAGCGAGGAGAAGAAAGAGACGACGACTCCCCCTGCCAGCTGGCCGCGGCCCCGCGCATCAGCTCCTCAACCGTTGACCCCGCCGTCCACGTCAGATAAGTGGAAACATGTTTCGTCTAAATACGTTTCCGTTTAGTGAAAGCGTATTTCTGTCTTAGTTCGGTGGCAAATGTCGTTTCCTTTATGGGAAAGCGTATCCTCATTTAACTACGGCTAGAAATACGTTTTCTCTGCTGTGAAAGTGTACTTTCTAAGAATGCGTTTTCCGTTTTTCAGCTCAAGGGCCTGTTTGTAGAGTTATTTTTACAGATTGGTCCCTGAATTTCGTCGGGCTATAACTTATCGCTCGCAACTCCGTTTGAGGTGAATCCAAAGCCCACGTCTTCGTTTTGTCGAGCCCGTTCTGTTGGTCACCTTTTCACCATGTTTTGCCATTCTGAAAATGACCATGTTGACCCTTCACTTATTCAGCCAATCCGAGAGAGTACGTTTTCCGGCAATTCTTTCCGCGAGCTTCTCGCACTTCTTCCCGGTGATTTCTTCCACCCCAAGCAAGCCACACCCTCCATTTGCATGATTGCAATGCAGTGACATGGTTTCTTTATTTAAACTTGTTTAAAATATTGTTCTAGCTACTTGTGATTTGTTCATGGCATTTCTCGGAGTATTGTTTTGATCTTGCTATTGCCATGATATTACTTGGAGTTCTAGGACTTATATTTTGATGATTATGTGGATGACATGTGCCTTTGGATTCTTAGTGGCTATTATGATTATTTCCATGTTTGTATCTGTTATTATACTTTAGAATATTACTTTGGATATCATGTTGCCTTTGGATTATTAGTGGTCAGTATGATTATTTTCATGATGCTAGTTGATGTTCTGTTGCTTGGAGTATTATTTTGGGAGATGATGTTTACATATGGATCTTAGCCGAATAGCTTTATTCTTGTTATTGGAGTAGTAGGATTATGGTTTTCGGATTCATCATGACAGTAGTGTTGTGCTACTCTTGGAGTATTTTGAGATGATGATATTATGCTTGGATTATTTGTTGGATATTGCTATGACTTGAATTCTAGGTTGATAGATGATATCGGAGTATCAGTCTTTCCAGTTATATTTTTGGGGATAAATTCCGTCATTAAGTTGGTCAGGTGCCACCGAACCAGGCTTTCTCTAGTGCAATCACATTTGCCTTTATGGGAAGGCCCTAATGCGGTCTATTGTCGTGCCTCTCGCCGGTGCCTCCAGCTAGGGGAGGTTTTGGCGTGCGGTACCCTGGCCCGGTAAGCAAACATAACCTTGTGTGCCCGTTGTTGTTGTTGTACCCGGGTTGTCCCTGTGTGGGACCGTTTATTGTTTTGGCCATGACGGTGGCCGTTGTGTCTTTGGTAGACACGGGGCCGCCCAGGACTAGCCCAGTGGGGAGTGAGTCGGAGTGGCCGGGAGAGTGTCATGGCAGTAGATCGGTTCTGCCGGAACGCCGTTGGTCCACCCGAATGGGAGTGCGAGGCTATGGGTTCTGTGGTGTGGGTACAGTGCGTTACCTCTGCAGAGTGTATACTAAATCTATCGATAGCCGCGTCCTCGGTCATGGGCATGGGTTCGTACTAGGTCACACCGTTCGATCAACACTCACATGACGGAATGACTTATAGGTGATTTATATGTTGATATGTTGAGCAGTACATACTGGCAGGATGTTGATGATGATGTTGGAGACCAAGTGTTGGTCATGGTAGTGATCGCTGGAAAGATCACAGTTTGGTTTTGATCACGAGGTGATCGAGATGGTATATTTCTTGGCCGGTTAGCCAAGAGAGATATGGTTATGGAGATCTGAGATGGTGATTTATCAGTATGGTAGTAGTTTCATATCATGCTTAGTAGTTGCTGTCGTATCATGGTAGATGTTAATTTAATTAACCTGCTTAATGCTATGTTGTTGTTTTGCCTTGATGCTTCTGGTTGTTGTGAGCTTGCAAGTACATTCAATGTAATGACCTGGCGTGTAATGCAAGATTGCAGGTGATGCCATGATTACTTGATTGCTTGTCGAGGTTGCTTTGCGTGCGAGCTAGATCGTGTCCCAGCCAGAGTCCCTGCAGAGTGGAGTTCACCACCTTCGTCATTGTTCCGCTGCTAGAAGTATTCCGCTGCTACGAGTTGTTCCGCTGCTAGCATAGAGCAAGTGTAGTATCGCAGGCGTAGTGTCGCCGTGCTGATGTGCTTCTTTGTAACATCAGACCCTTGTATTATTATTCTTGTAATAAGAGCTGATTTGTTCTATGTCAAGCAGTGTCGTATTCCAGAGACTTCTCCTCGATCTCTGGGCTGGAATGCGGGGCGTTCCGGTTTCTCTGAGCCGGGGTGATACATCGGGATTCTTCGTCCTCTCTCATATATGGTGGACACACTCCCTCACTGATTTTTCGACCGTCAGTGATGGTCGTTATTCCTCCTTCCCCTAGTGCATAACAACGGTCTAGCACAAGGAGAAGAAGGAAAAACGACCCCCACGACAACAGTCGGGATTCTTCTTCTCTCATATATGGTGCAGACTTTCTCCCTCACTCATTTGTTGACTGTCATGTATGGAGCCTCGACAGACTTAAAGTCAACCTGAAATGTTGTTTAATTATCTTTCTAGAAATTTCCTACATATTCTAGAACAAGTCATGCCAAAATTCATGAAAAAATCCGGCATGACCTTTGCTAAAAAGGACATATCGAGCGTCTAAAATTTGCCGGAACGGAAATTAATCAACACTCCGGCAAAACATAGGCCACTCGGAGGTGTAACCTGCAAACATGGCCGGCCACTTGGCCAAGCACATATCCTATTTGAGCAACACAAGATATACATGTTTATATCTACATCATATGAGCATTCAAACTTGATGGTCATTGCATTTCAATGGTTGAAAATATGAACAAAGACATTTCAAAATATCTTATAGGACTCATATTGACATGGAGATTTAGCTGGTCTCACCTCGAGGTCGGAGGGGGTCGGTGACGGGGACGACGACGGGGTTGATGGAGGGGCTCCTTGATTTCTGCAAAAACAAAAACCCTATAAGCAATCAACTAGTCAAATGCATATGCCTTGCATAGTGGGGTCCAATTTGAGCATTCAAAATAGGAGCAGTTCTCCAATTTGAGCATTCAATCAGCAAAACCAAATCATAAAATAAATAAGTATTCAAATTAGCATGCATTCAATAAGCAAAACTAAATCATCTCTTGCGTCTGTACATAGTCGAATATTATCACTAATACATCTCGAATAGTATCATACATATAACATCAAAAATACAGCTAAAACCCTAGCGAACGACGGGTATCGGCGCGGGCGGTGGACACCCAAATAGAAGGAACCATCACAGGACCATAGCTCCAGTGAGATCCCTGAAGAACCTGCTAGGTATTGGAGAACCTGCCCTGCGCCCCCCGGAAGATAGCACCTCCCAGTACCAGCCCGACGGAGCCCAGTCCTGGACATGGCCCCTCTGATCAAGTAGGTGCCCTCCACCGAGTCGACGATGAGGATGCGTGATAGGCATCGTCGACGTCGATGCAGGAATAATTGCTTTAACTAAAAAAAATAACAACAAATGTGACATGTTCAAAATATGACATGTCCACTTCAAAACGAATCAACCTAGAATACTGTTAAATACACCTAAAAATAGACTAGTTATATTAATTTTCTTACTAAAAATAAACTAGTTCTATAGTAAAATTTTAATTAGACTAGTTCTATTAATTCAACTAGTTCAACTAAGCACTTACTATAAATGAAAATAAATAGTTCTTACTAAAAATAAACTAGTTCTATTAATTTTCTTACTAATTCTATTAAACACTTACTAAAAACAGTAAAATAGAGATGGAGGGAGGAGGGTGGGAGGAGGGAGGAGGAGGAGGAGGAGAGAGGAGGAGGAGGAGGTGGGATCGGAGGAGGAAGGAGGAGGGGAGGAGGGTGGGAGGAGGGAGGAGAGAGGAGGGGGAGGGGCGGCCGGAGGAGGAGGAGGGAGGGGGCGGTGGGAGGAGGGCTGCCGGCGGATGAGTGAGGAGGGGGCGGCCGGAGGAGGAGGGAGGAGGAGGCGGCCGGAGGAGGAGGGAGGAGGGCACGGTGGGAGGAGGAGGGAGGGGAGGAGGGAGGAGGGAGGAGGGAGGAGGAGGGATGGAGGGAGTACTTCGGTGGAGGAGCAGCACGGCAACGGCGGCGGACGACGGGGCGTGCGGGGGAGAGTGAGAGGTCGGCCGCGTGGGAAGGATAAGGTAGGGTTAGTAGTAGCGCCGGTTTGATAAAAGCGCTACTGCTACGGAGCATAGCAGTAGCGATGGGTACGGATATGCGCTACTGCTAAGAGGGGCTAGCCATTTTCGCCCAGTTCAAACTTAGCAGCAGCGTGTTTTGCTAGTACGCGCTACTGCTAAAATGATAGCAGCAGCGCAGTTTATTTACACGCGCTACAAATATGTAGCAGTAGCACATGATTTTGTCCAGCGCAACTGCTAAGATGCTGTGTATAAGGTTTTCCCTAGTAGTGAGACCTTGATTGACAAGACCATTACCCTGGAGGTTGAGTCTTCTGACACAATCGACAATGTCAAAGCCAAGATCCAGGATAAGGAGGGCATCCCACTGGACCAGAAGCGCTTGATCTTTGCAGGAAAGCAGCTTGAGGATGGACGCACTCTTGCTGATTATAATATCGAGAAGGAATCCACGTTGCATCTGGTGCTCCGCCTTTGTGGTGGCATGCAGATCTTCGTCAAGACCCTTACTGGCAACACCATCACCTTTGAGGTGGAGTCCTCCGACACCATCGACAATGTGAAGGCGAAGATCCAGGACAAGGAGGGCATCCCCCCGGACCAACAGTGCCTGATCTTTGCAGGTAAGCAGCTTGAGGATGGACGCACCCTTGCCGATTTTAACATCCAGAAGGAGTCCACCCTGCACCTGGTGCTCCGCCTCCGTGGTGGCCAGTGAGTCTTTCAGAAGCTCGGTTCACAGGTCAGCCACGCCTGGTCGCCTCTTCCTATGTCACCCCTTCAGTTATGTCCAATTCGTTATGTGTTTCCGCTCAAACTATGTAGTCATGTGCCATTGAGGACATCCGGTGCTGCGTTTTAGCAGCATCGCTCTGCTATGATGAATAAGTGAACCTGAAAAAACTAAATTTCCTATGTTGCTTTGTGCTGGTTTATAATCCGTTCTGCTTAACATAGAATGTTCTGCCTTGTGCTGGTTTTTTCGTAACATGTTGTGCTGGTTGCCCCTCTGACTTTGGACTTGCTATTTCGAAATTTGTATTAGTTCCAGGCTATACAGTGCAGCATATCATGCCAAACGCGCCGTGGGTGGTTTCGCCCGAAACCACATGGCCCCGCAGACCACAGCCTCCGGCACAACGGCCCTGCATGACAGATCTCTTCCCTCAGCACCTTGACCCGTCGGGTGCAGGGTCGGCGCTGTTGCTGCTGCTGCCAACAACTGATGCTGCACATTAGCGACCCACATGACGAGGCCCTGCTGCTAGGTTGAGCCACCATGGGGCGGAGAAGATGGCGACACCCTCTCCCTCTCAAACTCATCGTCCCTGAAAAAGAGAAATTTGTTTGTTATAAATTAGTTGAAAAGTACAAATCTCAAAGCAAGGCTGGAAGGTTGAGGATGAGAGGTTTCATGTACAACGGAACTTTCTGGCGCACCCTCACCTCCCGCACACAAGTTGCAGAGGCTCCGGGATCAACGAGCACCATGCGCTGCAACGGTGATTATCGGGGGTGCTGGAACGGTGGCGGCCCGGGGAAGCCACGAGACGCGACATAGCCAAATGCTACGACCGCGTTTTTCTGTTGAAACCAGAGAGAGAGATCACTGACATCGTGAGACTGGCATCGTTTTTTGCTGGAGGCAAAGAAAGCCGGGGTCGCGAGTGTTGGCACATGGCGATGCACGGTGTTGCCATCGGCGACGATGGCGCTGCCATGGCTACAACGGGAGCAATGACGGTGAGTGTGACAGCGAGGCGGCGAGGCAAGCGTGCGAAGGCGGACGACGAGCCAGCTGGTGCCTAGGAGGGAACGCGCATGCTGCACACGACGGCCGGAGCTGCATGGTAACGAAAGCCAGGTTTTTTTCCTGTGTGTACGATCACACACTTGAGGAGATCAAGCGCGGGAGCAAATTGGCTGAGGATAGTGATCGAACGGCCCATGTGAATCCAATCCTACGGTGCTGAGTTTGACCGATCTGACTTTGTGCCTGTCGCCCGGTGCAATTGTACAATTTTGATTTCAGAAATCCTGTTACCCTTACCATGAGGCAGGATAACTACCTGAGCAAAACGGGTGGCAACCGTCCCAAGATTGAACTAATACATAAGATTTTCGTAAAATCATTACATTAGAATAGCATCGCTCGTTTGATTTAATTTCCACTTCGTTTGTACTGTTGGCTGCTACGGAATAGTATTCAAAAGTTTAGAACGTAGATTCACAACTCTAAACTAAAAAAGACATCTGCAGACTGATGATGCCGAGATTTGTAAGTGCTCAGAGAGAAACAAGACCCAACAAAATTACTAATGTCTCATATGGAAACGATATACTGTATAGACTATATCTAGATGACCATGATGATCTACTGCGACTCGGTGGACGGCGGCGTGGTGCTGCTGGAGTCACCCTTGGATCCGCCGAAGAAGGGCTCGCTGAGCACGGAGCTGACCTTGTTCTTCATGCTCGCCCAGTGCTCCTTCGCCGGCGCCTCGAGCTGCCGGTACTGGTCTTTGGCCAGCTCCACCGTCCTCTTGAAGTACGACGACGCTGGCGCCTCCTTCTCCGGCACCGCCGCTGCCGCTCCCTTGTTCTCCATCAGGTCCCGAAAACTGAGATCGGTTGATCGAAAACTTGCGTGCGTGAAGAAGATGTCGCTGCCTGTGTTGCTATGGTTTGCCAGGGGGTCGCGGGGTCGTGCATACTTATATGGGGTTCGGTCATGAGGCGCCGGCTGTCTTGAGAAGGAAGCCGGGGCCGTCGCAGCCTTGGAGTAGGAGAAAAGAAAGAAACAGAAACCGAACCGGGGAAGAGAAAGAGAGCGTCCCCTTAACCTCTGGATGAATAATAACTGGATAAAAAGAATTAATACAAATTGGCCACATGATGACACGAGGAACTACTTCTTGGGGGTGTCCCAAAACCTATGCTCTACAATATGTTTACCTTACTTCGGTGATGTAAAAAAGGGAACTACTACTTACTCCCTCCGTAAACTAATGTAAGAGCGTTTAGAATACTACTTTAGTAATCTAAACGCTCTTATATTAGTTTACAGAGGGAGTACTTCGGATCATGGAATTATGGAAGAAAAGAAGTAAACACAAATTCTTGGGTCCGGATTGGAAGTAAACACAGACTCTTTTCTTGGATTTCCAAAGTGCAAACGAGCGGGAATGGAAACTGTTCGTTCTCTCTGCTTCCCTCGTCCCGTTTCTTCACTGAGCCGCGAGCTTTCCTCTCAAGAAAGCACCCTCTACACCGATCTCTTCTCCTGCTCCTGCTCCGTCTCTACACCGACCTCTGCGACATCTTCACTCAAGCCTTCTGTCGATGCTGTTGGGGAGGGGGTTTCTACACCAACTTCATCCCCTTCATCGACAGTTAGCACGTGCGGCATGCTTCAGTGGAGATGACTCCGTCTCATCATAGTAACCGGCATACGGTTGCTGAGAATGGGCGGATGGATACGGATGAAGATTCCTTGGCCAAGGCAATGCGCCGTAAAGCGGTGCATAACCTCAACAACACAGGTATAATCTCGTCATCCAAGTAACCATATGTCGGCTACTACAATTGCTTCAAACCTAAATAATGTTGGTGTTAGTCTAGGTAATAATGAAAAGGAAATTTCTGTTTCAATTAATGCTTTGAGACATGAAGTATGACCGATTAAAGGTTACTTCACCAATTTCTAACAAACCCATTCCCTCTCATTTAGATGAGGAGGAGCTGCATGCCACAGCAGATGGTCAGCTCCTAAGTCCTAACTCTTGTAGTGGGAGAGGTTTCAGACGTGGGCTTGGATGAATCTGGGCTTAGTTCATTGCATGAACTTACAACATTCGGACGTAGATGGTCAGCTCCTAACTCATGCAGTGGGAGAAGTTTCGAACGTGGGTTTGGATGAATCTGGGCTTAGTTCATTGCATGAAATTACAACATTCAGACGTAAATCTAAAGCCTCACGTTCGAAAAAGGGTCAGAAGTCATCTAAGAGGACCAAAACGTCTAAATCTCCCAACAATACTGAATGGCATGTTCTATAATAGCATAGGTGACTTGGCTCAACATTTATTCATTGTGGATTGTAATAGGGAACATGATCTAGATTTTTGGCTATATCAGAAACGGGTAGACGTGATTTCTTGGTAAATCTTCTTAACTGTATTACAGGCGGCATAAACTTCACTTGGATTTCACGTACGCCTAGGGGTCGTTCTGGGGCATATTACTCAATACTGGGACGATGGATGCGTTGGCTAGTTCGGATGGGAATATCATATTAAAATCCATATCCGCAGCAAAGCCGGCAACTTTACATGGACTCTCGTTGCGGTGTATGGTGCAGCCCAGGATGAATTCAAGATCGACTTTCTTCGTGAGCTGGTTAACCTGGCGAAAGATAATCTACCCTATTTTGATAGGTGGGTGATTTTAATCTGCTAAGATTTCCAAACAAGAAAATTCATGGTTTAATAATCATTGACCTTTCCTCATGGTAGGTGAGGATGATGATCTACTGCGACTCGATGGACGGCGGCGTGCTACTACTGGATTCACCCTTGAATCCGCTGAAGACGTGGTGCTGCCGTCAGCGACTGGCAATGCCACGGGGGGCAACGATGGCGAGCGTGGTAGGGAGGCGGCGAGCATCGACGAGGCAAGCTGATATGGATCGAACGGTACGTGTGAATCCAGTCCTACGGTGCTGAGTAGGACCGATCTGACTTAACACATCTAATGTACAATTTCGAATTTTGATTTAGTTACAACTTGAATCTGTTATGGTATTCAAAAGTGTAGAACTTATCTACCTTTCCTTTCAAAAAAAAAGTGTAGAACGTGGATTCACACAACACTAAAACTTTTGTGAAACCTCTGAATTTTTTTTATGATATCTGCAGACTGATAATGCTGAAATTTGTCCAAGTGCTAGAGAGAAACAAGACGCAACTATAAATTACTAATAGGCTATCTAGATGACGATGATGATCTACTGCGACTCAACGGACGGCGGCATGCTGCTGCTGGAGTCGCCCTTGGACCCGCCGAAGATGGGCTCGGCGAGCATGGAGCTGACCTTGTTCTTGATGCACGCCCATTGTTCCTTCGCCTGCACCTCGGTGAACTGCCGGTACTGGCCCTTGGCCAGCTCCACCAACCTCGCGCCCTCGTCCACCGTCTTCTTGAAGTACGACGACGCTGGCGCCTCCTTCTCCGGCACCGCCGCCGCCGCTCCCTTGTTCTCCTCCATCAGGTCCCGAAAACCGAGATCGGTTGATCGAAAACTCTTGTACGTGAAGTCAGAAGTTGTTGCTGCCTGTGTTGCTATGGTGGCCAGGGGGTCGCGGGGTCGTGCCTACTTATATGGGGTCGGTCATGAGGCGCCGGCTGTCTTGAGAAGGAAGCCGGGGCCGTCGCAGCCTGAGTAGGAGAAAAGAAAGAAAGAGAAACCGAACGGAGGAAGAGAAAGAGTGCGTCACGTTAACCTCTGGATGATAACTGGATAAGAATACATGATGACACAAGGAATCCTTCGGATCATGGAAGAACAGAAGTAAAAACAACAAATTCTTGTGTCCGGATTATAAGTAAAAATGGACTCTTTTCTTTTCTGATGATGATTTCTCTTTCCAAAGTGCAAACGGAACGGGAACTGTTCGTTCTCTCTTCTTCCCTCGTCCCTTTTCTTCCTTGTCCCCTGCTCCAAGGTTTGAGGCTCTGTTGGTCACTGAAGGTTTTTGTCGATGACAATTAGTTCTGGTCTTCAGAGTTGAATAATTAGCTGTTGATCATGTATTCGCACGGCTGGCACAGTATTGTCTTTTTTTTTTGCAAACACGCAAAAGGCTTGCGTATCGGTGTATTAAGGTAGGGGAGAAAAAGAAATAATACAGAGTAGCTACAAACAGGGCATACGATGGCCACGACGCTCATGCCTGGGCTCGCATGATTAGCGTATACAATACAGCGCCCAGGGAAACATTAAGTTAGCTATCGCCAGATACGACTCAACCCTGATGTCCCAGAGAGCATCCACAACTCTGCCTCGGCGGCGGCCAGCCTACAAAGCTCGCTAGCTACTACGGCAGAGCGCTCGAAGACACGACGGTTTCTCTCCTTCCAAAGCTTCCAGACAATGAGTAGCACGATGGAATTGAAACCTTTCCTAGCATGCGGCGAGACCATCACGCGGGATTGTTGTTGCCGCCCTAGACTAGCTCTCTCTCTCTCACGCCGGACTGGAGGTAGACGAAGCACTTTTTTCCAGCGACCAACGTCCCGATGCTTCAACGCCCCGGCGCTAAAACGCCCTTTTTTTTTTCAGCTCGCCACAAACTCAAACAAAATACATACGGCTTTGTAGCCCCGGAGACGCAGTGCCCATGCTTCCTACCTAGCTGCATGCGAGCGATCCGCTGGCCTCGTGCACGACGCGGCCGGCCGCTTTTTTCTTTTTGCGGGGGAATTAGAGAGCTTTATTGAATAAAAGCGTTCGCTGGGCAGTCAGCCAAGAGGCTGCTGATCAGGAAGCTTGGAGTAGTATCTAGCCAGTCGGTCACGTTAAGCGTACAAGCACGCTTAGCACACAAGTGTGCAGGACCGTTAGCAGCTCTACTTACATGAGAAATATCAAAAGACAAAAAACTAGTAAAGAGCTCTCTAATTTCAGACAGGATCGGTGCTACAACCAAAAGATCAGTGTAGCTAGAGTTTCAGAGGTTTACTGCCTCTAGACAGTCGGTTTCCAGTTGCACATGCGTGAATCCTCGAAGCTTTACAAAGATGGTGCCCTCCCGGAGAGAAAGGACTTCGGCGATGAAAGGATCCGTGACCCCCATATAGGGTTTGCACCATGCACCCAGAAAAGCCGGCCGCTGCTAACAGCACAACAACTACCATTATGCGCACGCACACACTACTGCCACAAGCACACACGCGCGCCCGGTCACAAGGCATGCACTAGACTAGTCAATCCACTAACCAACTAACTACATGAATCAAGATTAGTACTAACATTTTCCTTCATAATCTTGACTTGTCGTCCCTGAAGTTGTTGCAGCTCCTGTCGTCGATGTCGCCGCCACAACCGTGATCCAGCCCGCGGACCCGACTTGACGGACCGACGCCGATCGTACCGTGCTCCGTCACGATCCCGGCGACATACGCCGAGCTCCTTGTCCGCTGGCGACACACGCACAGCGTCCCTCTGCGCCGTGCGCACCCGACGCACCCAACAAGCCCGACTGCACCAGTGCGTCCCGCATGTCTGTCGCACCTGATGCGCCCGACGAGCCCGACTGCACCAGTGCGTCCCGCGCGGATCCGTCGCGCCCGACGAACTCGACCACACACGCCTACACCACGATCCCGCCGCGTCTGACACGCCCGGCGCGCGCCCATACACGCGTCCAACACTGGCGCCGCGGCTTATTCCGACCAACACTCACCCCCTAAGCCGTGGCCTCGCCACACGGCCTGCCGACAGGGGCCCTGGCTCGTCGTTGTCGCCTCGTCGCCATGTACGCCTTCGGCACAAGCCGCAGCTTGCTGCCGCTCGCAGTCCCGTGAGCCGCCACGCCGCGTCTCCGTGCCACGCGCCTCCACGGTTCTCGCGCCGAGCCGTTCCGACCTCTGCGCCACCAAGCAGGTCCTTCGCGAGCTCCTCGTCTCCACGACCGTCGTGCCCTTCGCGCGCACGACATCACACCGCACAGCCGTGGACTCGCCGCGCGTTGCCGTCGCCACGCGCTTGCCGCGCGCCGCAGCCGATGCCTCCATGTCGGCCGTGCACGCCGCGCTCGCCACGGACGCCACCGCGCGCCACGGCCGCCCCTCGAACCTTGTGGCTTTGAATACTAATTGTTGTTGCCGCCCTAGACTAGCTCTCTCTCACGCCGGACTGGAGGTAGACGAAGCACTTTTTTCCGGCGACCAATGCCCCGGCGCTAAAACACCCTTTTTCTTTTTCAGCTCGCCACAAACTCAAACAGAATACATGCGGCTTTGTAGCCCAGGAGACGCAGCGCCCATGCTTCCTGCCTAGCTGCATGCGAGTGATCCGCTAGCCTCGCGCACGACACGGCCCACTAACCAACTAACTACATGCATCAAGATTAGTACTAACAGGGATGACGGCCACCAGTCAATTAGGGTGGACTCCAGGGTCGGGGTGATGTTGGCGAGGCCACATCGGCACAGTATTGTCGCTAACTAGTAGTTGATGTTGTCAAGATGATTCATAATCCTTCATTAGTCTGGAAGCTTACTATTCATTAAATGAAAGAACAAAAACCTACATTAGCCACTCCTGTCCCATGGCTGAAAAATTCATGCACAGGAAGAATCAATTCTCCGGAGACATCAATTGTTGATCTCCTGATATTTGAATTTCGTGATTACTCTTATTAGTGGACTCTGCATAGCGTTCTTTAGCATTAGTGTTTGAGTTAACCACCTTATCATACAACACAGTATCGAATCATCGCTGTATCATCAGTGCTCAGATTTTGGACATTGGTAATTTACAAAGAGTTAACTCTATTTTTTTTTTTTGAAAAACCCCTCCATATATTAATTAACTTAAAAAGTTCGTACAATCATTCATAACAAACTTTGCCACGCAGGGCGGAACGGAATGAAACAGCAAACCATCAGATCTATTATCAAAACTAAACTTTGCAATCTCATGAGCCACCATATTAGCCCTCCTGTTGATCTTAGAAAACTGTAAATTCACCAACAACTTTGAGACATCTACAGCTTCCTTCTTTAGATCAACAAGGGATGATCTGTCCACATATTCTTTACCAAAAACGGAGGCCACAAAGGAACAGTCAGTTTCCAAAATGACGGGCATGTCTAGAGTCATACCAATATATAGGCCGGACAAGGACGCTCTAAGTTCCGCTTCCTCGACGCTATAGCAAGCACCAATATAATCCCAGGAGGATAGGATCACTTGTCCATGGTGATTTCTAACAACCACCCCCACGCCCGCAGCTTCAGTGGCCTCCACAAAACTTGCGTCGACATTAATCTTGTAGATGTCTGGGGTAGGTGGCCTCCAAAGAGTAACCTGCCTCTCAATGTTATTGGTTGGCTGAAGATCCAGCTCCACTTGCTTCCCTATACTGCATATCTCCACCTGCATTTTAGCATGACAAGACGAGAAAGATGCCCAATAATTTTCAACAAAAAACTCACCGAGGCTGAGATGGATTCCATTCTCTTACCAAAGATCAAATCATTCCTCAAGTGCCAAGCTTTCCAAAACATGAATATAGTTTGCTCACGTACAGGCGTATTTAACTGGTCCAATAAAATAAGGAACCAATCCGGTCCTGAATATTTGAAGGTCTCCTCCGCTGGTAATTTCTACACTTCCTTCAAAGCCATACGGAACGCACGAGCCTTGGGACAAACCACCAACGCATGAAAAATACACTCATCGCCAATACCACATATTGAGCATGTACCTAGAGTAGTTTGATGATGTTTAACCCTATTGAGTTGAACCGCCAAACTATTAGAAGCAGCCCTCCAGGCAAATGTTTTAATTTTCTGGGAAACATTAGCATTCCAAATAATATTCCAGAGCCTCCTATTCCCATTTATCGCATCACTGGAATTGCCAGAATCAATCCTCGACTCTTTAAGATTCAGAGCTAGTCTATACGCACTCTTCACGGAGAACAAGCCACTTTTCTCGTGGTGCCAAGCAATAATATCTCCCTCGCCCACTCGAGGAATACAGAGCTTTAGGATTTCCTCTGCATCATGAATATAAAATAGATGCCTTGTCAGGTTCTCATCCCAACTCCTGGATCCACTCAAAAATAACTCGGACACCAATTTGATCCTAGTTATGTTCTTTTTTCCGCAAATTAGTAGGCCAGATTCCCTAGGGATCCAATTATCCCTCCAAATATTTATACTAGTCCCATCGACCACTCTCCAAATAATGCCTTTTTTTAGCAATTCAAGGCCATGCATAATTCCTTGCCAAGTATGGGAAGTAGCTTGAGGGAATACCGTATCTATAAGGTGCCCATGAGGATAGTATTTAGCTTTCATCACCTTAGCATACAGAGAGTCCGGGAAAACCAAAAGACACCAAGCTTGTTTCGCCAGAAGTGCTTGATTAAAAAGCCGAAGATCACGAAAGCCCAAACCCCCTTCACTTTTTGGTCTCGTCATTTTATCCCAAGCCAGCCAATGCGTTCTTTTCATCGCCCCACCAAAAATTCCTGATAATCTGGGATAACTCCTCACACAGTGAAGCGGGGAATTTAAAAATACCCATCGCAAACACGGGAATAGCTTGAATAACGGACTTGATCTGGATTTCTTTCGCTCCGCTCGAAGCATATTTTTCAATATAATCTGAAACCCGCTTGAGCAACTTATCTTTGGTGGATTGAAACTTACCTGCCTTCATACGACCTTCTGGAATAGGCAAGCCTAGATATTTATCCTCAAAACCATCAATCGTGATTTTAAGGATAACCATAATAGACACCTAGTCTTCCATAGAACAATTTTTGCCAAATAATATGGAGCATTTATCCGGACTTAATAGTTGGTCAGTTCCCTCCTCATAAGCCGACAAGATACCTTTAATATTTAGAGCTTGCTCCAAGTTACCCTTAAAAAACAGGAGACTATCATCAGCAAAAAGGAGGTAAGATATACCTGGGGCATGTCTGTTTAGCCGGAACTCTTGAATAGCCCATCTTGCCGAAGCATCATTAAGTAGCAATGACAAAGCTTCAGACACAAAGAGGAATAAGTATGGTGACAGTGGACCCCCTTGCCTGAGACCACGAGAAGGATGAAAAGGCTCTAATAGCTAGCCATTTAAACGCACAACAAACTTCACAGTGGTAACACAAGATGTGATCCACTTAATCCATGTTGGAGCAAAACCATACGCTTGAAGCATTCTTTCCAACAATTTCCAATCCACACGGTCATACGCTTTAGCGAGATCCAACTTATATGCACAAAATTCACCACGGCTAATTTTTAACGTATTTAAAGAGTGCATACATTCAAACGCGATTAGTGCATTATCAGATATTGATCTTCCAGGGATGAATGCACTTTGGGTAGGAGAAATCATACCATCTAGCAGAGGTCTTAGTCTGTTGACCAGGCACTTAGAGATAATCTTATAAATCACATTACAAAGACTGATTGGACGGAAGTATTTTATCGACTGAGGATTCTTCACCTTAGGAATAAGAACAATAGTTGTATCATTTATCCCTTCAGGCATAGTTCCAGAAATAAAACATTGCTGGATAGCACGAACAATATCCTCCTTAAGCAGACCCCAATTTCTTTGAAAAAACCTGGCAGGAAATCCATCTGGCCCCGGGGCCTTTAACGGCCCTATTTGGAAGAGGGCTTCACTGATTTCTTGCTCAGAAAACGTCTTACAAAGATCCTCATTCATTTGATCGGTCACCAATGGTTTCACAAGAGAAATGATACGAGACGGATTAACCACAGAATTACAGGAATAAAGATTCTTGAAAAAAGCATTAGTGATACCTTTTATTTCATCCATATCCCGAAAGAGAGACCCATCTTTTCTTCTGATGGCAAAAATATTATTTTTCTTCGCTCTCCAAGTGGTCTTCCTATGAAATTTTTTTGTGTTCCTATCTCCCCATTTCATTTTATTCAGACATGATCTCTGCGTCCACATAATTTCTTCCTTTATCAGGAGCTCATCCATTTCCTTTAAAATTTTCTTCCTTTCTACTATTGCTTTATGATCACTTCTGTTAAACAACACACTTAATCTTTTGCGAGCAGATTCAAGCTTTTTAGGCAAATATCCAATGTGAACCTTACTCCACCCATGAAGAGACATCATCAACTTGTCCAAATAATTAGCAACATCTCCCAGATTATTGACTCTAGCATTTTTATTCCAACACGAATCAATCTGTACTTGCAGCTCCGCATCTTCCCTCTCCCAATACGCTTCATATTTCAAATGTTTAATAAAAGTGCCAGAGCGAGGAGCTCCCATCAATTCAATAAGAAGAGGGCAATGATCTGACCTGGAGCTGATAATATGCGATACCTTGCAGTCAGGAAAGATAGATGACCATTGAGGGCACGCCACCGCCCGGTCTAGCCGCACCTTCACATTTTTGTTACCTTCCTGCTTATTGTTATAGGTCCAAGGAACTCCATGAAAACCCGAATCAAACAAGTTGCATTCAGACATGATCTCATGAAAATTAGCCATAAGTTTTGGTGACCGTTTGATCTGAGAAAAATGCTCATCTTGCCACATAGCCTCATTAAAATCACCAACCATAAACCACGGACCTGACCCAAGAGGTTTTATATGCCTTAACAATTCCCACATAACATACCTTTGGCTCCCCATAGATAAAAGTGCATCTCCACTTAGTGCCAGCATCGTTAGAAATGTACATGTCAATAAAATGTTCCCCATATTTTTTTAACTCCAAAGTGTATAGGTCATCCCAATAGACTGCTAATCCACCTCCTTTGTCTGGCATAGAAACAGTAAAAATATTTTTCATACCCAAGCGGTAGCGCAAACCCTCAACATACTCTTTATTTTCCTTGTTTTAGAAAGAAAGATAATGTTAGGCCGGTGTGTCTTTGAAAGGCACACAAGTTCTTGAACTGTCCGAGGTTGACCCAAACCTTAGCAGTTCCAACATATCATTTTCATGGCTCCTGACGGGCGCCATCAAGTGCACCCGTCAGTTGACCGGCAGCCTCAGGGTCGGTAGCTTCCTTGCTTATACCCCCTATTTCCTTACCATCGCCTACAGACTCTCTCCTATTTTGAGCCTCCTCCTCTCCCTCATCTATTTCCTCTGTAACGTGAACAGTGGAGCCATCTATGCCTACTACAGATTCAACTCTCTCAATACACACTCTTTTACATGTCACACTCATATCCATAGCACCCCTAAACTCTATGCTATCAGTACTGGAGCTATTCATGCTAAGAACCAGGTCCGTGTCTTCATCAGGTGAGCGCCTCTTGCTACCAGCAGTGCCCTCAAGCATTGCAGCAAAGGCTGCCTTGTCGTCGAAAATATCGCTGCCGCTGTTCGGCGGGATGGGGATGCCAAAAACCGCATGTTTAACACATGCGGCTTGCAGCATAACCTTCTCGTCTTGTTCTTGTCGGTGAAGCCTTTTCCACCGCTGGACCCCAGCAAAAGTGAGGGCTTACCGCTGGGTGCCAGCATCAGCACCATCGTCATGACCATCCTTGTCAATGGCCACCTGAGCCTGAGTTTCGCCCTGAAGTCGCTGCAGCTGCACGCCCACAGCAGCAGCAGAAGCCAGGGTCAGCTGGTGCCCTGGCTGTGCATGCACCTCAGCAGGCGCACCCCCAGCCCGCTCTTGAGGCCGCTGCTGCATAGGAACATCAGTAGCATCACTCACCTGGTCTTGGAACAGAGCCATAGAGGCCCTAGCAGGATCATCCAAATTCCTCTTGTGTCCATCTCCATCCGCAGGAGATGACCCAGGGGTGACCAAGTTGATGTGGAGGCCCCCCCTAGGCACATGAAGTTGGAGATGATCAACTTGGCTCGCCAGCAACTGGTCCGGGCGCGCCGACAACCCCTCTGGGTACCCGCATCCCCCGCCACCTTTCCCACAGCATCCGATGAAGGACCCGAGCCTGCCACAGCCACTGAAAGGTTGCGCACAGCCTTGGACACCACCGAAATGACTCTGTCCGGCAGCTTTGCCCCGGTGCTTCCGAAGTCGAGGAAGCGCTTCCAGTGCGGCGGGGCCTTCATGTCGATGGAGAAGTTTGGCTTGCGCAGTTCCATTGGCATGCTGCAGAATCTTTCCGTAGTGTGGCCCAAGATGCCACAACAGAAACAAAAATTTGGAAGTTTCTCGTATTTCACCTCAAACGTGATCTCGTCCTTGCTGCCGACTGGAGTGAACCCAACTTCCTTCTTCAGCGGCGTGTCCACCTTATGCTCCACTCGAATGCGGAGATGCTCGTCAAGGATCATCTTGTTCCGGTGGGACACCACGATGACCATGCCGAGCTTCTTGCTGAAAGTCCACCCCATCTCCTCGGTCTTCAACACGAAGGGCAGCTTGTGGATTTGTGCCCACAATCTGATGGACTTGAGGTCGACCTCCGCCGGGTTGCCCTGGTCGTCGAAGTCGGCGAAGATGACGACATCGTTGTGGAAGTGCCAAGGACCAGCAGTGTAACGCTCGGATAGTTATGCTACAATAATCCTATGCTAATGATGCCCTGTCACCGCATTTACTGTTGTTAACCTTGCATTGATTCAATCACTTTCGGTTTCAATTTTCAAAATTATATCAAACGGCAAAAGTAAATAAAAGAAAAAGAGAAATCAAACAAAAACAAAAAAACAGAACAAAGGGAGAGGACCCCGCCCCTCGCTGGACCTCGGCCTAGGTAACCCCCCAGGCTGGCCCACACGGCCCCCCTCACCCCCTGGCTATAACCCCACTAGTGGCAAAGAAACACTAGCCACTCTCCCCACTTCCCCCACTCCTCTCCCTCGATCTGAATCGGGAGGCAGCGACCCCGATCCCGGTCGCCTGTCGCCTTCTTGGCGCCTGCTTCCCCTCACCCCCCGCCCCCCCCGACGCTGCCGTCGCTAAGGCCCCCCTCGCCGGAGCCTCCCGACGCCGCCGCACGCCGTCGCCTCGCCCCTCTTCCCTAGAAGCCCTCCCTCGCGGCGACACACCGGAGCCGCTGCCCCCTGGAGCCGCCACGGCTCCGCTGCTCGCCGTGCTCCGTCGACCGCGCCTACGCCACCCCACCGCCGGACTGCATCGTCCCCGCCTCTCCCTCATCGGATGCCATCGCGCCTCGCCGCCCCCTCCTCTGCAAACGGAGGGTGAGCCCCCTTGTCCGCCCGTGTCTCCCTGTCGTCGTGCTTTCACGCGCGCTTACGCATGCCTTGCGAGCCAGCCTTTGTCTTGCGCCTCGCCACACCCTCGCCGTCGTGCTGCTCCGGCCGACCTCGGCCGCCGCACCACTTCCTTGCCCACGCCAAGCATCGACGCCTCCGCGACCGCAGCCGTCGCCGCCCCATGGCCTCATCGAGGCCACAGCCTGCTCAGCATCGCGCCCCCACGGCACAGGCGCTGCCCATTAACCCGCCCCGCTGGCCTTGTGCCACTGGCCTATGGGCCCTAGTGCCCTGGCTTTAAAAAAAGAGAGTTAAAAAATATATTTAATAAATAATATTAATATAATTAATAAATTAATTGATTAACTTAATTAACTCTATTAATTACCCTAATTAGCTAGGTTATCTAATTAAAACTGTTTAATTAACCTGTGCCTATGACAGAAGGGCCCCACTGGCCTGTTTGACCAGTCAACGGTCAGTGTTGACCGCTGATGTCATGATGACGTCATGATGTTGCAATAACTCCATTTAGATTCAATAATAATTTTAGAATATTGTTTAAACTTTGGAAATTCATAGAAAATAAACCGTAGCTCGGATTAAAATACTTTGTACATGAAAGTTGCTCAGAACGACGAGAAGAATCCGAATACGCGGTCCGTTCGCCTGCCACGCGTCCCTAGCATAGAAAATGTTGAACTTTTCCTCTCTGGTTCATTTGTCTGACAGACGTCCGGAATCGGGAAAACTTTCCTGGATGTTTCCCCCTTCATCAGTAACGCCTAGCACTGCGTTAGAACACCTCTAGCCCCGCTTATAATCATGTTGTGCATATGTTTGCGTGTATTCACTGTTTCTTCCCCCTCTTCTCTCTGGTAGACCCCGAGATCGCTACTGATGCCGCTGTGATCGACTACGTCGACGACGACCCTCCTTCATGTCTGAGCAACCAGGCAAGCCCCCCTTTGATCATCCTGATATCGCCCATTCCATTCTCTCATGCTTGCATTAGATTTTGCTATTGTTATTATTTGCTTCTATTCTGATGCATAGCCTGCTTATTGTAACCTACCTGCTTACCCTAAACTGCTTAGTATAGGTTGGCTAGTGATCCATCAGTGACCTCCACCTTGTCCTTGTTGCCCCTGCTTCATCATCAACGACTCGATCAACGTGATCGACGACCAGAGCCTGACACATCACATCACATCACGCCCCTTTAGTTGCTCGACTCTGAAGAGCTACTATCGAGTGCCGAGGGTGATCCCTCTTAACGCACTCCTGATGATAATTCTGTAGTGTAGCTATTCGATGTGGTCATCGAGGGTGGTTCCTCTTTCACCATTCTCGATACGGCTCTGTCGTGCAACAACTCAAGTGTGAACCTCGAGGGTGGTCCCTCTTACGTTCACCTTGTTGATTACAATGAGTGGAATCCACCGGGGGTGATTCCCCGGGTTTTCCCCTTGATGTCTGGACACACGGTTACCTTGACTTCACTTGAGACCGTTGTGAAAGCCGGGCGGGCCCGGAGAGCACCCGTGCGATGTGATAGTGGCGGCTGGCTGATTAGCGGTATCACCCGGGAGGGGGTGATAGCTCCGGACTTGTCCCGACAGCCATCACTCCTTTTAATAATGCACTAACAAGTTTGGGTATTTGTTCTGAGTTGGCCTTTGGCCTTTACGCACTAACCACCACGCGAGAATAGTTATGGGCCTCGGCGTCGTGGTATCAGCCGAAGCTTTGTCAGATGTCCAGTTCAGCAGTGCGGCACGGTCGGATCGTGCTGGCAATCCGAGGCGGTGCTGGTATCCACCCTGCTCGCAACGACCCGGAGTGCTGCGGGCGATGGGCCCAAGACCCTGGAGTGTTTAGGATGTAGACCGGCGGGGACCTCTCTGCTGAGCCTAGGTAGGGCTGCGACGTGTTGATCTTCCGAGGGCGGGCATTGACCCCAGAAAGGTGTGTCCGGCCAGAGTGATCGAGCGTGTTGGGTAACGTGGTGCACCCCTGCAGGGAAGACATATATTCGAATACCGTGTCCACGGTAATGGACGTTCAGACTTGTATCCTGATATTATACAACTAGAAATGGATACTTGATATGTGATGAATATGTTGGCTCCGGGATTGCTTTCTCGCACGGAGTCGAGGAAGGATCTCTGGGCCTTAATGTTACAACATGCTTGTTAATTAAACTGCTATTCTATACTCTTCTACATGCTGCAAGATGCTTGGAGGTGCTTAAAGATGCTAGTCTTCGTTAGGCTAGGCCTTCCCCCTCTATTCTGGCATTCTGCAGTTCAGTCCATAGATACAGCCCTTCCATTTGATACCAATGCATACTTAGTATAGATCTGATGCTTGCGAGTACTTTGGATGAGTACTCACAGTTGCTTTGCTCCCCCTTTTACCCCTTCCTTCTTATTTTCGGTTGATGCAACCAGATGGTGGATCCCTGGAGCCAGATGCCACCGTCGACGAATGTTGCTACGTGGAGACCGCCGACGACCAGGAGTAGTTAGGAGGTCCCAGGCAGGAGGCCTTGCCTCTTCGATCGTGTTGCTTTTGTGCTAGCCTTCTTAAGGCATCCTTGTCTAACTTATGTCTGTACTCAGATATTGTTGCTTCCGCTGACTCTTGTGTATCGAGCTTGTATTCGAGCCCTCGAGGCCCCTGGCTTGTAATATGAAGCTTGTGTTATTTCATTTTGTGTCTAGAGTTGTGTTGTGATATCTTTCCGTGAGTCCCTGATCTTGATCGTACACATTTGCGTGTATGATTAGTGTATGGTCGAATCAGGGGCCTCACAAGTTGGTATCAGAGCCGACTGCCTGTAGGAATCCCCCTTTCCAACTCCTTGGCTGAAGTTGAGTCTAGTCTTGAAAGAATTGTTTTACTAACATGGCTGTGTGGCTTACGGGCCCACGTCGCCAAATGGGTGGTATTAGGATCTTTTACTCCTCGTCTATATTCTGGGACTCTGATCTCTCTTCTACTCGGGTTAAATGATTTTGCTAACTCTATCCTAGGTTCTCGTGATCACATCCATCCGAAGATTTGTATTACGCCTTTCTTGAATTGGGAGCCAGGATCTGCTTCACATTGTTCACGGGCCGCAGGATCCTTTTATCGAGGGCACCCTGCGTCGTCCCCTGCAGATTCCTCGCTCTAGTGGTTTTCTCCAACGTGGATGTAGCCTTTGCTATGTCTCGTTGTTGTATCCCTCCATCGCGTGCCAGCGTGCCCCTAGTATGTCTATGTCTAGGATGATTCTCTTGTCCGAACTCATTCTAAAAACGTGTAAATGGCTTTGTATATGTATATTTATGTCTTTAATGACTACTGAATTGTACATATGTGCCTTTGCTCATGTTCAAGTTACATCATGAACGTCTCCATACACCTGCTCCAACCTCTTGTTAAAACCGCTCCCTGATGTTTTTAGCAGGATGGCTGACGATCCTCCACCTCCACCCTATATTGCCGCAATGATGCAGCAGTTTGAGCCGAATCGTCAGTTTATGACTGGGGTAATGGCTCAGTTTCCAAACCAGAGTGCTCATCAACAGCCTCCCCCAATAACGCTGCAAGAATTTGTGTGCCTCAACCCGTCCATTTTCCGCAACTCCACCAATCCTATGGATGCTAACGATTGGCTTCGGGACATCCTGTTTGAGATGCAGTCAGCTAATGTTGCCCCTGCCAGTTATGTCACCTTTGTGACATTTCACCTAAACGGTTCAGATGCTCAATGGTGGGAAAGCCACAGGGGTATGCTGCCTGCAGGGACTGTAACCACTTGGCAGGAATTTCAGTTAGCTTTCCGTGCACGACACATTCCTCAAGGTCTGATGGACCAGAAGAAGAAGGAGTTCCGCAAACTCTCACAGGATACAATGACTGTGGATGAATATCAGAGGAAGTTCCTTGATTTATCTCGCTATGTTGCGGATGACGTCTGCATTGATGCCCGCAAGCAGGAGAAATTCCGTGAAGGACTGTGTCCTGATATAAAGCTCGCACTTGTTGCTCATGATTGTGCAGACTTTGCGACGCTTGTCAGCCAAGCTTTTCGAACTGAAACTGGCCTGACTGAGTACCAGGAGTCGCTCAAACATACCCGAGATGCTGCCCCATCCTCGAGTCAGCCTGCTCAAAAACGTCGAGTCTGGATCCCACACAATGTTCAACATCGACCTGCTCCAACACCAAGGCCGTCTTATGTTGCACCTCGTCTGCCTCCGCCACCGAGACAACTAACAATTCAGGGTGGACAGTCAGGACACCTTACCCTCGATTGTCACCAGGGTCAGTCTCAGGATGCACCACACCCTCCTGTTAGTCGTAAAAAGAGTTGTCGAAACCGCTGATTCAGAAACCGTAATATCATACTTGTCCATGCCAATCATGTCGATGCTGAAAAGGCTCAGGAGGAACCGACTATCATGCTGGGAACTCTCTCTATTAATTCAGTGCCAGCCTCAGTTCTCTTTTTGATTCAGGGGCTTCGCATGCCTTTGTGTCCCAACAATTTGCTCAAAGGCACGGGCTAGGCATGGAAGAACTACCCACTCCTCTAACGGTTCAATCCCCGGGATCCAAGTGGCAAACCACAATGGTAAGCCTTCACAACCAAATCGAGATTGGAGGACTACTTTTTCTGGCTTCTCTCATTGTACTCGGACCTTCCAACATAGACATCATTCTTGGTATGGATTGGCTGACAGCCCATAATGCTAAGATCGACTGTGCCGCCAAGACAGTACAGCTCACTCATCCTTCTGGCCAGTTGATCAACTACTCAACTCAGATGGTCCAGGATGCCGAGAATCAGATATATGTTCTAAATGCATTGAATGCTTCACCTCTCGAGGGAATAGAGAACATTCCAGTCATTCGTGATTTTGAATATGTCTTTCCAGAAGAACTTCCAGGAATACCCCCTGCTAGAGCTGTTGAATTCGTCATAGACTTGAAACCGGGCACAACTCCTATCGCCAAGCGACCCTACAAGATGCCGCCGCATGAACTCCTTGAGCTTAAGGAGGAAATCGACACTTCACTTCGTCAGGGTTTTATTCGTCCAAGTTCCTCTGCTTGGGGAGCACCTTCTCTCTTTGTCAAGAAGAAGGATGGGACTAATCGTTTGGTCCAAGATTACCGACCTATCAACCAGGCAACAATTCAGAACAAGTATCCGCTTCCCAGAATCAATGATCTGTATGATCAGCTTGCTGGTTCCTCAGTATTCTCAAAACTTGATTTGAGGTTGGTTTACCACCAGATTCGGGTTCGTGAAGAGGATATTCCCAAGACCGCCTTCCTTACTCGCTATGGTTCATACGAGTACACCGTCATGTCCTTTGGTTTGACAAATGCTCCAGCTACATTTTCTCGTCTGATGAACTACATATTCATGGAATACCTCGACAAGTTCGTCGTGGTTTATCTGGATAATATCCTTGTATATTCCAAGAATAAGGAAGAACATGTCGAACACCTTCGACTTGTTCTGGAAAAGCTTCGAGAACATCAACTATATGCTAAGTATTCCAAGTGTGAATTCTGGCTACCCGAAGTGACCTACCTTGGGCATGTCATCTCCAAGGATGGTATTGCCGTCAACCCCGAGCGAGTTCAGGCTATTCTCGATTGGACTCCTCCGAAGAATGTCAAACAAGTCAGAAGTTTTCTCGGACTCGCCAGCTATTGTCGTCGATTTGTCGAGAACTTCTGCAAGATTGCCAAGCCCTCGACTGATGCTTCACAAAGGCATCAAGTTTGATTGATGTAAAAGTGCCGTGAAAGTTTCCGTGCACTCAAAGACAAGCTGACTTCTGCCCCAGTGCTTGCTCCGCCAGATACTAAGAAGGATTTCATCATTTACTGTGACGCTTCACGTCAAGGATTAGGCTGTGTCCTAATGCAAGAGCGCAGAGTGATTGCTTATGCCTCTCGTCAGTTGCGCCCACACGAAGAGAATTACCCAGTTCATGACCTCGAGCTTGTTGCTGTCATACATGCACTAAAATAGTGGTGACATTACCTTCTTGGTAATCGTTGCGAGATCTTCACCGACCACCAAAGTCTGAAGTACTTGTTTACTCAGCCAGATTTGAACCTCCGTCAGCAGAGATGGATGGAGATGGTAGCAGATTTTGACTTGGGTATTTCCTATACACCAGGCAAGGCTAATGGAATGGCTGATGCCTTGAGCCACAAGTCATATTGCAATCACCTCGAGGTTCAAAAAGTTCATCCCTCGCTTGTTGAAGAATTCAGAAAGTTGAACCTCCATATTGTTCCTCCTGGTGCACTTGCACCCCCTCCCCCAGAGTTTCAAAAGATGAATCTTCGTGTTGTTCCTCAGGGTTCTCTAAATACCCTCGCTGTCGTGCCAGATCTCGTGGGCGATATCAAGACTATTCAACATTATGACTCTGAAGTCGAGAAGATTAAACGCTATCTCTCAGAAGGAAAGCCCTCATTCTTCACTATTGTCGATGATGGCGCCTTGTACTTCAAGGGCCGCCTAGTGGTGCCATGTGCGAGTGAAAACATGAATCTGACTCCAAGGGTTATGAAAGAAGCTCATGACACTCCGTTGTCTATTCCTCCCGGTAGCACCAAGATGTACCAAGATATTCGTCAAAGATTCTGGTGGTCAAACATGAAGCAAGACATTGCTCGCTATGTTGCTGAATGTGACGTTTGTCGTCGTATCAAAGCAGAACATCAAAGGCCTGCTGGAACTTTGCAACCTATCTCTATTCTTGAATGGAAATGGGACCATGTTGAAATGGACTTCGTTACTGGTTTTCCCAAATCGCAAAAGGGTAATGATGCTATTCTTGTCGTCATTGACCGGCTTTCCAAAGTTGCACATTTTCTGGCCGTCAAAGAGACGATCACTGCTAGTCAGCTGGCAACTCTCTATATGTCTAGGATTGTTTCACTCCATGGTGTAACACTGGTAATCAGCTCAGACCGTGGCAGTTTATTCACTTCAAGATTCTGGGCAAGTTTCCAAGAAGCTATGGGAACTCATCTGTCTTTCAAAGACTTGCTTTTCACCCTCAGTCGCAGGGACAAGTTGAACGTGTCAATCAAGTTCTCGAAGACATGCTTCGAGCTTGTGTCATTTCGTTTGGCAAGAAATGGGAGGAATCTCTCCCGTATGCCGAGTTCTCCTACAACAATAGCTATCAAGCTAGTCTCAAGATGGCTCCTTCGGTGTTATATGGACGAAAGTGTCGAACCCTCTCGAACTGGTCAAATCGGGGAACGCCCACTCTTCGTCCGGATATTATCCAACACGCCAAAGAACAAGTCCGCGTCATTCGCGAGAATCTCAATACTGCTCAGTCACGTCAAAAGAGTAATTATGACCGTCATCATAAAGACATGGTCTATCAACCTGGTGAAAAGGCTTATCTTCGGGTCACACCAATGAAGGGTGCACACCGCTTCGGGATCAAGGGCAAGCTAGCTCCTCGCTATATTGGTCCTTTCACTATTCTCGAAAGGCGTGGAAAGGTGGCATACCAGTTGGAACTATCGCCGAACCTTTCTCAGGTTCACGATGTGTTCCATGTGTCACAGCTCTGCCGCTGCTTCAAGGACCCAGTCCGAGCAGTGGATCATGAAGTGCTCGAGTTGCAACAGGACCTCTCTTATAAAGAGCATCTGGTCCGCATTCTCGACCAAGCTGAACGCCGCACACGTCAGAAGGCGATCAAGTTTCTCAAGGTCCAGTGGCCGCACCATTCTGAAGATGAAGCCACTTGGGAACACGAGGATCGCTTGCGTGATGAATACCCCGAGTTGTTTCCTTCTACCTCCTAGATCTCAGGACGAGATTTCTTGTAGTGGAGGAGAATTGTAACGCCCGGATAGTTATGCTACAGTAATCCTATGCTAATGATGCCCTGTCACCGCATTTACTGTTGTTAACCTTGCGTTGATTCAATCACTTTCGGTTTCAATTTTCAAAATTATATCAAACGGCAAACGTAAATAAAAGAAAAAGAGAAATCAAACAAAAACAAAAAAACAGAACAAAGGGAGAGGCCCCCGCCCCTCACTGAACCTCGGCCCAGGTAACCCCCCAGGCCAGCCCACGCGGCCCCCTCACCCCTGGCTATAACCCCACTAGTGGCAACGAAACCCTAGCCACTCTCCCCACTTCCCCACTCCTCTCCCTCGATCTGAATCGGAAGGCAGCGACCCCGATCCCGCCGCCCGTCGCCTTCTTGGCGCCTGCTTCCCCCTCCCCGCCCGCCCTCGACGCCGCCATCGCTAAGGCCCCCCGGGAGCCTCCGACAATGCCGCACGCCGTCGCCTCGCCCCTCTTCCCTAGAAGCCTCCTCATGGCGACACCCCGGCCGCCGCTGCCTCGGCGCCGCCCGGCTCCGCTGGTCGCCAGGTTCGTCGATCGCGCTTCACGCCACCTCACCGCCGGACTGCATCATCCCGCTTTCCCTCACGGACGCCATCGCGCCTCGCCGCCTCCTCTCGCAAACGGAGGGTGAGCCCCCTTGTCCGCCCGTGTCTCCCTGTCGTCGTGCTCGCCGTGCCTGCTCCGGCCGGCCCTGGCCGCCGGCTGAGCACCCTGCCCATGCCGCGCCGACGCCCCCGCTGGCCTCATCGAGGCCACAACCTCGCATGGGCATCGCGCCCCACGGGCACGGGCGCCTGCCCGTTAACCCGCCCCGCTGGCCTTGTGCCACTGGCCTATGGGCCCTAGTGCCCTGGCTTAAAAAAGAGTTAAAAATATATTTAATAAATAATATTAATATAATTAATTAATTAACTTAATTAACTTAATTAACTCTATTAATTACCCTAATTAGCTAGGTTATCTAATTAAAACTGTTTAGTTAATCTGTGCCTATGACAGAGGGGCCCCACTGCCCTGTTTGACCAGTCAACGGTCAGTGTCGACTGCTGACGTCATGATGACGTGATGCTGCTGCAATAACTCCATTTAGATTTAATAATAATTTTAGAATATTGTTTAAACTTTGGAAATTCATAGAAAATAAACCGTAGCTCGGATTAAAATACTTTGTACATGAAAGTTGCTCAGAACGACGAGAAGAATCCGATACGCGGTCCGTTCGCCCGCCATACGTCCCTAGCATAGCAAACGTTGAACTTTTCCTCTCCGGTTCATCTGTCTGACAAACGTCCGGAACCGGGAAAACTTTCCCGGATGTTTCCCCCTTCGCCAGTAACGCCTAGCACTGCGTTAGAACACCTCTAGCCCCGCTTATAATCATGCTATGCATATGTTTGCGTGTATTTACTATTTGTTCCCCCTCTTCTCTCCGGTAGACCCTGAGACCGCTGCTGATGCCGTTGTGATCGACTACGTCGACGACGACCCTCCTTCTTGTCTGAGCAACCAGGCAAGCCCCCCATTGATCATCCTGATATCGCTTATTCCATTCTCTCATGCTTGCATTAGATTTTGCTATTGTTTGCTCCTATTCTGATGCATAGCCTGCTTTTGTACCTGCTTATTGTTACCTACCTGCTTACCCTAAACTGCTTAGTATAGGTTGGCTATGTTGGGGAACGTAGTAATTTCAAAAATTTTCCTACGATCACGCAAGACCATGGTGATGGCATAGCAACGAGAGGGAAGAGTGTCCGTCCACGTACCCTCGTAGACCGAAAGCGGAAGCGTTATAACAACGCTGTTGATGTAGTCGACGCCTCCATGATCCGACCGATCCAAGCACCGAACGTCGGCACCTCCGAGTTCGCACACGCTCAGCTCGATGACGATCCCGGACTCGATCCAGCAAAGTGTCGGGATGAGTTCCACAAGACGACGGGCGCAGGACGGTGATGATGCTCCATCGACGCAGGGCTTCGCCTAAGCTCATGACGATATGACTTCTCCGCGCAGGCTTCGCTTAAGCTCCGCGACGATATGACCAAGTGGAATATGGTGGAAGGGGCACCGCACGGCTAAGGAAAGATCCGTAGATCAACTTGTGTGTCATGGGGTGCCCTCTGCCCTGTATATAAAGGAGGGAAGGGAGGGCTGGCCGGCCGAGAGAGGAGGCGCACCAGGTTTCCTACTCCTACTAGGGTAGGATTCCCCCCAATCCTAGTCCAACTAGGTTTCCCCAAGTGGGGAGGGAGAGAGAAGGCCTCTTCTCCTAGTCCTAATAGGACTAGGGAAGGGGAAAGTGACGCCAGCACTTGGGCCCCTTTTCTCCTTTCCACTAAGGCCCATCAAGGCCCATTGACCCCGGGGTTCCGTAACCCCTGCACTCATAAAATTCCCAATTTCACCCGGAGTGATTCCGAGTCCAAACATAGGCTTCCAATATATCAATCTTTATGTCTCGACCATTTCGAGACTCCTCGTCATGTCCGTGATCACATCCGGGACTCAACAACCTTCGTGCATCAATACTTATAAACTCATTATGAACTCACATCGAACGTTAGCGTGCGGACCCTACGGGTTCGAGAACTATGTAGACATGACCTAGAACCATTCTCCGTCAATAACCAATAGCGGAACCTGGATGCCCATATTGGTTCCTACATATTCTACGAAGATCTTTATCGGTCAAACCGCATAACGACATCGTTGTTCCCTTTGTCATCGGTATGTTACTTACCCGAGATTCGATCGTCGGTATCCAATACCTAGTTCAATCTCGCTACGTAAGTCTCTTTACTCGCTCCGTAATACATCATCTCACAACTAACTCATTAGTTGTAATGCTTGCAAGGCTTAAGTGATGTGCATTACCGAGAAGGCTCGAGATACCTCTCCGACAATCGGAGTGACAAAACCTAATCTCGAAATACGCCAACCCAACAAGTACCTTTGGAGACACCTGTAGTACTCCTTTATAATCACCCGATTACGCTGTGACGTTTGGTAGTACCAAAGTGTTCCTCCGTAAACGGAGTTGCATAATCTCATAGTTATAGGAACATGTATGGGTCATGAAGAAAGCATTAACATACTAAACGATCAACTGTTAAGCTAACGGAATGGGTCATGTCAATCAGATCATTCAACTAATGATGTGACCTTGTTAATCAAATAACAACTCCTTGTTCATGGTTAGGAAACATAACCATCTTTGATTAACAAGCTAGTCTAGTAGAGGCATACTAGTGACATACTGTTTGTCTATGTATTCACACATGTATTATGTTTCCGGTTAATACAATTCTAGCATGAATAATAAACATTTATCATGAAATAAGGAAATAAATAATAACTTTATTATTGCCTCTAGGGCATATTTCCTTCAGGCTAGTGATCCATCAGTGACCTCCACCTTGTCCTTGTTGCCCCTGCTTCATCATCAACGACTCGATCAACGTGATCGACGACCAGAGCCTGACCCATCACATCACATCACGACCCTTTAGTTGCTCGACTCTACAGAGCTACTATCGAGTGCCGAGGGTGATCCCTCTTAACGCACTCCTGATGATAATTCTGTAGTGTAGCTATTCGATGTGGTCATCGAGGGCGGTTCCTCTTTCACCATTCTCGATACGGCTCTGTCGTGCAACACCTCAAGTGTGAAACTCGAGGGTGGTCCCTCTTACGTTCACCTTGATGATTACGTTGAGTGGAATCCACCGGGGGTGATTCCTCGGGTTTTCCCCTTGATGTCTGGGCACACAGTTACCTTGACTTCACTTGAGACCGTTGTGAAAGCCGGGCGGGCCCGGAGAGCACCCGTGCGATATGACAGTGGCGGCTGGCTGATTAGCGGTATCACCCGGGAGGGGGTGATAGCTCCGGACTTGTCCCGATAGCCATCACTCCTTTTAATAATGCACTAACAGGTTTGGGTATTTGTTCTGAGTTGTCCTTTGGCCTTTACGCACTAACCACCACGCGAGAATAGTTATGGGCCTTGGCGTCGTGGTATCAGCCGAAGCTTTGTCAGATGTCCAGTTCAGCAGTGCGGCACGATAGGATCGTGCTGGCCATCCGAGGCGGTGCTGGTATCCATCCTGCTCGCAACGACCCGGAGTGTTGCAGGCGATGGGCCCAAGACCCCGGAGTGCTTACGATGTAGACCGGCGGGGATCTCTCTGCTGAGCCTAGGTAGGGCTGCGACGTGTTGATCTTCCGAGGGCGGGCATTGACCCCAGAAAGGTGTGTCCGGCCAGAGTGATCGAGCGTGTTGGGTAGCGTGGTGCACCCCTGCAGGGAAGACATATATTCGAATACCGTGTCCACGGTAATGTACGTTCAGACTTGTATCCTGATCTTATACAACTAGAAATGGATACTTGATATGTGATGAATATGTTGGCTCCGGGATTGCTTTCTCGCAGGGAGTCGAGGAAGGATCTCTAGGCCTTAATGTTACAACATGCTTGTTAATTAAACTGCTATTCTATACTCTTCTACATGCTGCAAGATGCTTGGAGGTGCTTGAAGATGCTAGTCTTCGTTAGGCTAGGCCTTCCCCCTCTATTCTGGCATTCTGCAGTTCAGTCCACAGATACAGCCCTTCCATTTGATACCAATGCATACTTAGTATAGATCTGATGCTTGCGAGTACTTTGGATGAGTACTCACGGTTGCTTTGCTCCCCCTTTTCCCCCTTCCTTCTTATTTCCGGTTGATGCAACCAGATGCTGGATCCCTGGAGCCAGATGCCACCGCCGACGGATGTTGCTACGTGGAGACAGCCGACGACCAGGAGTAGTTAGGAGGTCCCAGGCAGGAGGCCTTGCCTCTTCGATCGTGTTGCTTTTGTGCTAGCCTTCTTAAGGAATCCTTGTCTAACTTATGTCTGTACTCAGATATTGTTGCTTCCGCTGACTCTTGTGTATCGAGCTTGTATTCGAGCCCTCAAGGCCCCTAGCTTGTAATATGAAGCTTGTGTTATTTCATTTTGTGTCTAGAGTTGTGTTGTGATATCTTTCCGTGAGTCCCTGATCTTGATCGTACACATTTGCGTGTATGATTAGTGTATGGTCGAATCGGGGGCGTCACAAGCAGCCAAGACATGCTGCCGATCACCCTCCTCCGTTAATGCCACCACGAAGCGTTTGTCGATACTGGTGACCTTCTGGGCCCTGGCATCACCACAAAGCCGCCAGGGTCCTTTGAGCTCGTTGACGACGGCCGAGGGATTGGCTGGGTATGGGGAGAGAACTCGCCCCACAGCCAACTTTCCCTTGACCGCACTCACCATTGCCTCCATGTCGATTACGATTGGCGAGTCGTCGAACTCGACCATCTTGGCCTTGCCGTGCCTGCGGAGAGGAGGAGGGCGCTCCGAGACAGCAGTGAAGCCGATGAAGGGATTCGGGGTAGTGGTCAGGGCTAGGCCTGACGGACCCCCGACATCACTCCTTCCCTTTCCGACCATGGGCGAGGCCGGGATCGCCGTTGGCTGCTTTGCAGCCGACCCTTCCTCAGGGATTCTGGACCCAGCACCACCATCACCCGACCCAGCAATGGTCAGGTTCATCATTCCTCGACCTTGCTCCTCGCCTTGGCCAGCCATGGACAGAAAGTACAGAGCAGCAGAAGAAACTGGTATGGAGCAGAACACTGAAGACTGAAGAAATTAGAGCCGACCCTCCCGCAAGAAATAAGCCTGAACTTCCTCAAATTTCGCCTCCAATTTAACAGGATTAACTCCCCTGTTAGTTCCTTTAGCCTCGTCCGGACTCATTCCTGATACCCTTTTGAAAATCAAACCAAACCCATCAGAAACGGCCCCCAAATCCTCTTCATAACTCACCGGATTTGAAGCCTGGACCCTTAATTCCGCCGGCTGGATTGCCGCCCCTTGTCCCGCATCCGTTCCTCCGGTCATCTCCCTTTTCAATTGAGCCGCACCCAAATCAGATTTGAAAAGCATCGCATCCCTACTCTGCATCCGCCGGAGTAACTTCTGCGGGTTCCTCGTTCGGGAGAGAAGGTCCCTTCCGCGTGCCTTGAAGGTGCTCCAGTCCTCAACGAGGAGGCCACCCACCCCTCGTCTCTCATCGCGGCAAGCTATCGCGGCCGCTGCCGCCGGCGGCGCCTCCATGTTGACCCGGTTTTTTTCTTTTTTTCGAAAAGGGGGAATTCCCCGGCCTCTGCATCAGAATGATGCATACGGCCATCTTATTAACCAAACAAAGATAGTGTCAACAAAGGTTCGAAGTGCTCCAAAGCAGAAAAAAGTAAAACAAGCTCACACAGAGCCAAAGGATGGCTAGAGACCACAACTAGCCAAAAACAAGAGGCCACAACCGGCTGGCTACGAATGGATAAGTATACTAGATGCCTATCCTATTACATGACGGCCATCCAAACCGTTGAATAAATCCCAGCTACCATCTCCCACCGGATGGATCCAATAACCAAATGCTCCTTGGCCTCCGTCCGAGTGAGTGGCGACCACAAACGGATCCGTGCCGTAGTTCTGAAAATAACCTGCAAAAAGTGAATACATGATATTCTGTTAAAGACCAAATCATTTCTGCAAGTCCAGATAGTCCACAGCAACGCACAAACCCCAACCCGAATGTGTTTCGCTAAGTCAGACTGAACCCCATTCAGCCAAGTCCCAAATAAAGCGTTAACAGAATTCGGTGGTTTGATATTAAAAGCAATGTGAACCGTCTGCCAAAGGACTTTGGCCAACGGGCAATCAAAAAAAAGGTGTTGCTGTGGACTATGCGCTACGGTGACATGCACGGTGACAGCTAAGATCGTGAGTTAACTCTATTTTTACCCTCTAGTTTCACGTTTGTGACAGCTAAGATCCCATTTAGCAAAAAAATCTCAAAATTTACTACATTTAGCGAAACTTGTGTCACAAATTATTCCTTTTATTTTATTTTACCAATTTCTTTGCTGATTGTACATGCCACATCGGTGGTTTATTTATTTATCTGTTTTTCGGTTGTTTTCTTTCACACAAGTGAACCGAGCTGCCTTCACACTCATATGCTCGGACCAAAGTAATGAGGAAGATTGTCTCCCGATCGTTTTCACCTCGCCCGGCGGTGGTCTGCGAAACGAAGGTCGGGGCGCCTGTCGGATTCCCGGCATCCCACGAACCACTGGCGACGGGAACCCGACCATTAGTGCCACTCCATCAGATTTCGTGCCCGGCCAGTTGGATGCCCTTCATGCGGCATCATCTCCTGCCTTGCGTGTGAGCCGGCCGGGAGGAGCCATGTGAGCAATCACGACAGTCTAATCAAATAGGATGTGTATGAGTAACCTGCGCCAACATTTCTCGCCGGGAGACACTCCCTTTGATCGTCCATCATCTCCCGCCTGCCGCCTCCCCATCTACCTCCTTAATGGTGCATGCGGCGGCCTATAAAAGGAGGCCACTGATACGTCTTCAACGTATCTATAATTTTTTATTGTTTCATGCTATTATATTATCTGTTTTGGATGTTTTATATGCATTAATATGATATTTTATATTATTTTGTGACTAACCTATTAACCTAGAGCCCATTGCCAGTTCCTGGTTTTTCCCTGTTTTTGAGTTTCGCAGAAAAGGAATATCAAACGGAGTCCAAACGGAATAAAACCTTCGCGATAATTTTTCTTGGACCAGAAGACAACTAGGAGACTTGGAGATGAAGTCGAAGGAGCCACGAGGCGCCACAAGGACGGAGGGCGTGCCCGGGGGGTAGGGCGCGCCCCCACCCTTGTGGGCCCCTCGTTCCTCTCCCGACCTAATTCTTTCGTCTATATATTCCCAAATATCCCCAAACCACCAGAGGCATCCACGAAAACACTTTTCCACCGCCGCAACCTTCTATACCCGTGTGATCCCATCTAGGGACCTTTTCTGGCATTCTGCCGAAGGGGGCTTCGATCACGGAGGGCTTGTACATCAACCCTATTGCCCTTCCGATGAAGCGTGAGTAGTTTACCACAAACTTACGGGTCCATAGCTAGTAGCTAGATGGCTTCTTCTCTCTCTTCGATTCTCAATACCATGTTCTCCTCGATGTTCTTGGAGATCTATTCGATGTAACACTTTTTGCGTTGTGTTTGCCGAGATCCGATGAATTGTGGATTTATGGTCAGCTTATCTATGAATATTATTTGAATCTTCTCTGAATTCTTTTATGCATGATTTGATATCTTTGTAATTCTCTTCGAACTATCGGTTTGGTTTGGCCAACTAGATTGGTTTTTCTTGCAACGGGAGAAGTGCTTAGCTTTGGGTTCAATCTTGCGTTGTCCTTTCCCAGTGACAGTAGGGGCAGCGAAGCACGTATTATATTGTTGCCATCGAGGATAAAAAGATAAAGTTTTCATCATATTGCTTGATTTAATTCCCCTATATCATGTCATCTTACTTAATTCGTTACTCCGTTCTTTATGAACTTAATACTCTAGATGCATTCTAGATAGCGGTCGATGTGTGGAGTAATAGTAGTAGATGCAGAATTGTTTCGGTCTACTTGACACGGATGTGATGCCTATATTCATGACCATTGCCTTAGATATCGTCATAACTTTGCGTTTTTCTATCAATTGCTCGGCAGTAATTTGTTCACCCACCGTATTATTTGCTATCATGAGAGATGCCCCTAGTGAAACCTATGGCCCCCGAATCTATTTTCCGTCATATAAGTTTCCGATCTACATTATTAGTTTCCGATCTACTCTTTCTGCAATCTTTTACTTTCTGATCTATAAACAAAAAATATCAAAAATATTTACTTTATCGTTTCTCTATCTCTTGCAAGTAACCGTGAAGGGATTTATAACCCCTTCATCGCGTTGGGTGCAAGTTGTTTGATTGTTTGTGCAGGTATTCGGTGATTTATGCGTTATCTCTACATGATTGATATCTTGGTTCTCAAACCGAGGGAAATACTTATCCTACTTTGCTGCATCACCCTTTCCTCTTCAAGGAAAAAACCAACGCAAGCTCAAGAAGTAGCAGCCACCCTCCCTCTCTCGCTTCAATCCTCTCTTCGACGCCTTTGAAAGTGCAATTTTCTTCCTTACTGGGTTTTGGTGATGATGGCAATATGAATTGAACACCAATCTTGTGTCCTCAATATATACAACGTATAGTCCAAATGGTTGAAGCATAGATATATGTGGACCCCTAATTTTATAAGAGATAAAAGTGGTATACTCCAAAATCGTAACATTTTGAATTCATTGGAGTATCGAAAAACCGCACTATTGAGAGGGATGCTTAATGAAACTGTGGTATCCACCATATTTCCATCGTTCAATTAGCCAAAATATACACGTCAAAATATGCATTTTGGGAGACGACTTCCTGATTGTCTACCCCAACAAGACAAGGTTTGTCCAGCTCCGTTGTGGGAGGGGCGATGACGGTGGCGCGTCTTTGACTCGATTCAGTGTTTGTAGTCGTTGTTATGTGGTCAGAGCCGTCTCCAGGAATTCGCGGGCCCGGGACGAAATACAATGGAACCCTACATTTTTAAAAATTGTATAACCAAAGAACTATCCCAAAAGATACCCCATAACTGTCCAGGAAATACCTCATGTGAAATCTTACAAAATTTTGCTCAATTTCACCAATATATGTAGAATTGAAACTCAATGCTTAACGATCAAACCAAATAGATAATATATAGCAAATAAATGGATATAAAAGAGTACCAAATTAATAGTTGCCTTCATCAATCCCTCTCACATGTGTCTAACACCCCTGCTTCTGACATCGATCACAGAATATCTTCATCTTCTTTTCTACAAGATGAAATAAAAATAATATATAAAATTGCATCAATTTGAGAGTTCGATAGATACTTACATAGGGTTATTTTTTCAATTTAAAATCAGATCAATGATCAAGTGCATGAATTTAGAAATCGACGCATACAAGTCAGTTTACAAATCAACATATACAAGATGTCATATCAAATGCATCTTCTATTTTTTCCTGCATGTCTTAAACTATCTGTCCAAGAAATTACCCAATAGTGCTCGAGTCAGCTACCAACATTGAAGGCGCTGCAAGTCCTGGGCGTAGCAGAGTCAAGGGTCGACACCCGGTGGCAACAATGTGATTGCTGGGGCGGCCGGGGGACTGGATCAGGTGACATGCGCTACGGTGACATGCACGGTGATATGCGGCCCAAATTCAAATTTAAACATTGCGAAAAAATCTGAAAAAATCATGCATGTTCACAACACATATTAAGATAACCTCTAAAAATTTCAGGTCAATATTCAAAACATACATCGAGAAATAAAAAAGAGAAACTCAGATGTGAATAGTCTACAGAGAACCGTTCGGGAACTATTCATGACAGATTTCTTTTTTTTGTTTCTCGATGTATGTTTCGAATTTTGATCTGAATTTTTTAGGAGTTATCTTAGTATGTGCTGTGAACATGCATGATTTTTTTCAGATTTTTTTGTAATGTTTAAATTTGAATTTGGGCCGCATGTCACCGTGCATGTCACCGTAGCGCATGTCACCTGATCCCAGTCCGCGGCCGGGCGAAGAGTGGGGAGCACTGCTGCTGTTGGGAGTCGGAGTCGGAGCCATAGCCGCCATCAGAGTCGGAGTCGTTGTCGTCGGGCTTCGGGCGGCGGTAGTGCGTGGTGTCACGGCAGTGCTTCACTGCCGCTGCCTCGCACTCACGGATGATCTTCTCCGCTTGGTCCTGCGCCACGCTCAGTGCGTCCGCGGCTACCACAGACGTGGGCAGGGGGAGACGGGCGACGCAAGTTCCCGGATGCAACTGCGGCAGTGGTCTCGGGAGAGACTACTCCGGACCATACTTGTCAATCTCCTCGTCGAGCTGGCGGAGATGGAGCTTGCTCGTCTCTGTCGTGGTCTTCGACCGGTCGAAGGCCCAGGCTGTTCGGTGCTCAGGGTCTGTGAAGATTTGTAGCGGCGGGACGTCGGAGTCCGCAGAGGCGCAGACCCGTCTAGCGAGCGGTGTTGCGCCTCTCCTGGCGCCGCCACTCCCTGTCTGCGTACTCTTGTGCCGTCGTGGCTCTCCGAGAGAATGATTTGCCGCTGCTACTACCTCCGCGGCCGCCGCGAAGGTAGTGCAATACGCGAACGCGCGCTTTCACGGCGATCGCGTGGGGCAGGCTGCCACCGGCGCGCCGGGAAGGCAGCGAGAGCCGCTCCTCCTTGTCACAGCGTGGAAGCAGCGACAACCGCTCCTGGGTCGCACGTAGCGATGGTGAGACCCTCTCCAGCTGTTGACACATGGCTAAACCGAATCTCAAAGCACGTTGCCTAGTTATCCTCTGTTTCCACTAACAAATCGTCAACCCTAACCTCCAGCAGCCCTACCAAACCCCTCGCTCGCCGCTGTAGCCGCCATCGCCCCCGCCGACTCCGCCCCGTCGCCTCTGGTGCTCTATCCGGCATTCCTCGGCGCCCCGGCAGCTCGCCTTGAGGCGCAACTCCTCTGCTCTTTTCTCCGGCTCGCTCGCCCCGGCCATGGCCGCTGCCCCCGCCGCTCTCGAGCACGTACGTCGGTGCCCCAGCAGCTTGTCATTGAGGTGCAGCTCCTCTGCTCGTTGCGTAGCTTCCCACCGGCGCTCTGTCCACGGCAACCCTCGATGTTGACCTGCTCCCTGCATCTTCACATGGGGCTCGACTGACATGAGTGTGCAAAAGAAGACAGACCCAACAATGACTGCAGAGGATACTTTTTGCCAGTGAAGTGAGCTGCTGATATATGTGCAAACTACAAATTTTCTTCAGAGGTTCAGCATGGCGGCAAAGGAAGACAAGAACCATTTGCCAAGGAAGAATTTTTGTAGTTTGTACAAAATTCTGTAGTTTGCACATCTTGCTAGTGATTTGAGCTGCTGATACATGTACAAAATTTTGTAGTTGCACATTTTGCCAGTGATTTGAGCTGTTGATCTAAAAGAATTTGATGCACACTGTGAAAAAATGCTCCTAAGCTCCTTATGAAATTTGCAGTGTATAATTGACTATTTGTTGTTGTCCACTCTTGTGATAATAATGATGTGCAATTTGCAGTGTGTATCTGTTGTTGACGACTCTTGTGATAAAAGAGATTTTTTATCAGCCAAGAATACAATCTGCTGTGTGTAATGTACGTGAGCCTTTTGTAGGGATTACGCCTGACCATTATATTGAGAAAAACATATATGGTCAAGCATTGTGGATTCGTCTCTTTTATTCTGTGGCTATGTTCATATCTAATCTGTTGTTGCTTTCTCTCAAAACAAAGCAATGAACAGATGCAATCTAATTTGTGGTACTGAAGAATAAATATACACTGCAGAATTCACAAGGAGCTTCAAATATCAGGAGCTTTAATTCACAGTGTACACCAAATTCATTTATACAATAAAAAAGCTTCACAGTGTGCCTCAACTATGCTATCTTGACTTGTGGAGAAAATTCAGAAGAAAAATGAAAAAAAAAATCATCAACTATCCTAAGCTAATTGACTTGAGTTCCTGATTGTTCTGTCTCGTTGAGTGAAACAAATCTCACAGACATTTCTACAAAGCACTGAATCTTGATCGACAGAGGCACGCACAACAACAGATTCTAATTTAGTTCTTCTATCTTCCTTTTGCCATCCTGCTGATCATCTTCCTCTTGGTTCTCCTATGCTCTGTCAATGAATAAGAGAATAACTTCAGCACAAGCATATCCAGCAGAATAAAAGGTTGCAAATGGAGAGTGCGCATAGCCATGTGCTTGTGCTGCAACTAGCAGATGAGCCGATATGCTCTGTGTTGGGGAACGTAGTAATTTCAAAAAATTTCCTACGCACACGCAAGATCATGGTGATGGCATAGCAACGAGAGGGGAGAGTGTATGTCCACGCACTCGTGAGACCGTGGCGAAGCGTTATAACAACGCTGTTGATGTAGTCGTGCGCCTTCACGATCCGACCGATCCAAGTACCGAGCACGGCACCTCCGAGTTCAGCACACGCTCAGCTCGATGACGATCCCCGGCTCCGATCCAGCAAAGCGTCGGGATGAGTTCCACAAGACGACGGCGTGGTGGCGATGATGATGCTCCACCGGCGCGGGCTTCGCCTAAACTCCGCGACGATATGACCGAGGTGGAATATGGTGGAGGGGCACCGCACACGGCTAAGGAACGATCACGAGATCAACTTGTGTGTCATGGGGTGCCCCCCCCCGTATATAAAGGAGCAAGGGGTGCGGCCGGCCCTAGGGAGGCGCTGGAGGAGTCCTACTCCCACCGAGTAGGACTCCCCCTTCCTAGTTGGATTAGGTCTTGGGAAGGGGAAGAGGAGGGGCGCCCCCCCTCCTTGTCCTATTCGGACTAGAGGGGAGGGGGCGGCCTGCCCTGGCCGCCCTCCTCTTCTCCCTTATGGCCCATCAAGGCCCATTGACCCCCGGGAGGGTTCCGTAACCCCTGTTCCTAAAATCCGTTTTCATCCGGAACCTTCGAAGTCCAAACATAGGCTTCCAATATATCGATCTTTATGTCTCGACCATTTCGAGACTCCTCGTCATGTCCGTGATCACATCCGGGACTCCGAACAAACTTCGGTACATCAAAACTTATAAACTCATAATAAACTGTCATCGTAACGTTAAGCGTGCGGACCCTACGGGTTCGAGAACTATGTAGACATGACCTAGAACTATTCTCGGTCAATAACCAATAGCGGAACCTGGATGCCCATATTGGTTCCTACATATTCTACGAAGATCTTTATCGGTCAAACCGCATAACTACATACGTTGTTCCCTTTGTCATCGGTATGTTACTTGCCCGAGATTTGATCGTCGGTATCCAATACCTAGTTCAATCTCGTTACCGGCAAGTCTCTTTACTCGTTCCGTAATACATCATCTCACAACTAACTTATTAGTTGCAATGCTTGCAAGGCTTATGTGATGTGTATTACCGAGAAGGCCTAGAGATACCTCTCCGACAATCGGAGTGACAAAACCTAATCTCAAATACGCCAACCCAACATGTACCTTTGGAGACACCTGTAGTACTCCTTTATAATCACCCGATTACGTTTTGACGCTTGGTAGCACCAAAGTGTTCCTCCGTAAACGGAGTTGCATAATCTCATAGTTACAGGAACATGTATAAGTCATGAAGAAAGCAATAGCAATATACTAAACGATCAAGTGCTAGGCTAACGGAATGGGTCATGTCAATCACACCATTCTCCTAATGATGTGATCCCATTAATCAAATGACAACACATGTCTATGGTTAGGAAACATAACCATCTTTGATTAATGAGCTAGTCAAGTAGAGGCATACTAGTGACTATATGTTTGTCTATGTATTCACACATGTATTATGTTTCCGGTTAATACAATTCTAGCATGAATAATAAACATTTATCATGATATAAGGAAATAAATAATAACTTTATTATTGCCTCTAGGGCATATTTCCTTCAGTCTCCCACTTGCACTAGAGTCAATAATCTAGATTACACAAGAATGATTCTAACACCCATGGAGTCTTGGTGCTGATCATGTTTTGCTCGTGGAAGAGGCTTAGTCAACGGTCTGCAACATTCAGATCCGTATGTATCTTGCAAATCTCTATGTCTCCCACTTGGACTTGGTCCCGAATGGAATTGAAGCGTCTCTTGATATGCTTGGTCCTCTTGTGAAATCTGGATTCCTTTGCCAAGGCAATTGCACCAAGATTGTCACGAGAAGATCTTCATTGGTCCCGATGCACTAGGTATGACACCTAGATCGGAAATGAACTCTTTCATCCAGACTCCTTCATTTGCTGCTTCCAAGCAGCTATGTACTCCGCTTCACATGTAGATCCCGCCACGACGCTTTGTTTAGAACTGCACCAACCGACAGCTCCACCGCTTAATAAAAACACGATCCGGTTTGTGATTTAGAATCGTCCGGATCGTGTCAAAGCTTGCATCGACGTAACCATTTACGACTAGCTCTTTGTCACCTCCATATCGAGAAACATATCCTTAGTCCTTTTCGGTATTTCAGGATGTTCTTGACCGCTGTCCGATGATCCACTCTGGATTACTTTGGTACCTTCCTGCCAAGCTTATTGCTAAGCATACGTCAGTCTGGTACACAGCATTGCATACATGATAGAGCCTATGGCTGAAGCATAGGAACATCTTTCATTTTCTCTCTATCTTCTGCTGTGGTCGGGCATTGAGTCTGACTCAATTTCACACCTTGTAATACAGGTAAAAAACCTTTCTTTGCCTAATCCATTTTGAACTTTTTCAAAACTTTATCAAGGTATGTGCTTTGTGAAAGTCCAATTAAGCGTCTTGATCTATCTCTATAGATCTTGATGCCCAATATGTAAGCAGCTTCTCGAGGTCTTTCATTGAAAACTTTTATTCAAGTATCCTTTTATGCTATCCAGAAATTCTATATCATTTCCAATCAATAATATGTCGTCCACATATAATATCGAAATGCTACAGAGCTCCCACTCACTTTCTTGTAAATACAAGCTTCTCCAAAAGTCTATAAAACCATACGCTTTGATCACACTATCAAAGCGTTTATTCCAACTCCGAGAGGCTTGCACCAGACCATAAATTGATCGCCGGAGCTTGCACACTTTGTTAGCACCCTTTGGATCAACAAAACCTTCTGGTTGCATCATATACAACTCTTCTTATAGAAATCCATTCAAGAATGCAGTTTTTACATCCATTTGCCAAATTTCATAATCATAAAATGCAGCAATTGCTAACATGATTCGGACAGACTTAAGCATCGCTACGGGTGAGAAAGTCTCATCGTAGTCAACCCCTTGAACTTGTCGAAAACCTTTCGCAACAAGTCGAGCTTTATAGACAGTTACATTACCATCAGCGCCAGTCTTCTTCTTAAAGATCCATTTATTCTCAATGGCTTGCCGATCATCGGGCAAGTCAACCAAAGTCCATACTTTGTTCTCATACATGGATCCCATCTCAGATTTCATGGCTTCCAGCCATTTTGCGAATCTGGGCTCACCATCGCTTCTTCATAGTTTGTAGGTTCGCCATGGTCAAGTAACATGACTTCCAGAATAGGATTACCGTACCACTCAGTGCGGATCTTACTCTAGTTGACCTCGTAGTTCAAGAGAAACTTGATCTGAAGTTTCATGATCAATATCATTAGCTTCCTCACTTATTGGTGTAGTTGTCACAGAACCGGTTCTTGTGATGAACTATTTTCCAATAAGGGAACAGATCTGATTATCTCATCAAGTTCTACTTTCCTCCCACTCACTTCTTTCGAGAGAAACTCTTTTCTAGAAAGGATCCGAATTTAGCAACGAAAATCTTGCCCTCAGATCTGTGATAGAAGGTGTACCCAATAGTCTCTTTTGGGTATCCTATGAAGACACATTCGATTTAGGTTCGAGCTTATCTGGTTGAAGTTTCTTCACATAAGCATCGCAGCCCCAAACTTTAAGATACGACAACTTTGGTTTCTTGCTAAACCATAGTTCATAAGGTGTCGTTTCAACGGATTTTGATGGTGCCCTATTTAACGTGAATGCGGCCGCCTCTAAAGCATAACCCCAAAACGATAGCGGTAAATCAGTAAGAGACATCATAGATCGCACCATATCTAGTAAAGTACGACACGACGCTCGGACACACCATTTCGTTGTGGTGTTCCGGTGGCGTGAGCTGCTAAACTATTCCGCATTGTTTCAAGTGCAGACCAAACTCGTAACTCAAATATTCTCCATGATCAGATCGTAGAAATTTTATTTTCTTGTTACGATGATTCTCCACTTCATCTGAAATTCCTTGAACTTTTCAAATGTTTCAGACTTATGTTTCATTAAGTAGATATACCCATATCTGCTCAAATCATCTGTGAAGGTGAGAAAATAACGATACCCGCCGCGTGCCTCAACATTCATTGGATCACAAACATCAGTATGTATGATTTCCAACAAATCCTTTGCTCGCTCCATAGTTCCGGAGAACGGCGTTTTAGTCATCTTGCCCATGAGGCACGGTTCGCAAGTACCAAGTGATTCATAATCAAGTGATTCCAAAAGTCCATCAAGATGGAGTTTCTTCATGCGTTTTACATCGATATGACCCATACGGCAAGCCACAAATAAGTTGCATTATCATTATCAACTTTGTATCTTTTGGTTTCAACACTATGAATATGTGTATTACTACTATCGAGATTCAATAAAATAGACCACTCTTCAAGGGTGCATGACCATAAAAGATATTATTCATATAAATAGAACAACCATTATTCTCGACTTAAATGAATAACCGTCTCGCATCAAACAAGATCCAGATATAATGTTCATGCTTAATGCTGCCACCAAATAACAATTATTTAGGTCTAAAACTAATCCTGATGGTAGATGTAGAGGTAGCGTGCCGACCATGATCACATCGACTTTGGAACCATTTCCCACGCGCATCGTCACCTCGTCCTTAGCCAATCTTCGCTTAATCCGTAGTTCCTTTTCGAGTTGCAAATATTAGCAATGAACCAGTATCAAATACCGGTACTACTGCGAGTATTAGTAAGGTACACATCAATAACATGTATATCACATATACCTTTGTTCACCTTGCCATCCTTTTTATCCGCCAAATACTTGGGGCAGTTCCGCTTCCAAAGGTCCATCGCTTGCGGTAGAAGCACTCAGTTTCAGGCTTAGGTCCAGACTTGGGTTTCTTCTCTTGAGCAGCAACTTGTTTGCTATTCTTCTTGAAGTTCCCTTCTTCTTCCCTTTGCCCTTTTCTTGAAACTGGTGGTCTTGTTAACCATCAACACTTGATGCTCCTTTTGATTTCTACCTCCATGCTTTTAGCATTGCGAAGAGCTCGAATAGACTTGTCCATCCCTTGCATATTATAGTTCATCACGAAGCTCTTGTAGCTTGGTGGCGTGATTGAAGAATTCATCAATGACACTATCATCGGAAGATTAACTCCCGCTTGAATCAAGTGATTATTATACCCGACATTTTGAGTATGTGTTCACCGATGAAACTATTCTCCTCCATCTTGCAGCTATAGAACTTATTGGAGACTTCATATCTCTCAATCCGGCATTTGCTTGAAATATTAACTTCAACTCCTGGAACATCTCATATGCTCCATGACGCTCAAAACGCCGTTGAAGGCCGGTTCTAAGCCGTAAAGCATGGCACATCGAACTATCGAGTAGTCATCAGCTTTGCTCGCCAGACGTTCTTAACGTCGTCGGTTGCATCAGCAGCAGGCACGGCACCCAGCGGTGCTTCCAGGGCGTAATTCTTCCGTGCAGCAATGAGGATAATCCTCGACATTACGGACCCAGTCCGTGTAATTGCTACCATCATCTTTCAACTTTGCTTTCTCAAGGAACGCATTAAAATTCAACGGAACAACAGACGAGCCATCTATCTACAGAAACATAGACAAGCAAAATACTATCAGGTACTAAGTTCATGATAAATTTAAGTTCAATTAATCATATTACTAAAGAACTCCCACTTAGATAGACATCTCTCTAGTTATCTAAGTGATTACGTGATCCAAATCAACTAAACCATGTCCGATCATCACGTGAGATGGAGTAGTTTCAATGGTGAACATCACTATGTTGATCATATCTACTATATGATTCACGTTAGTTATATGCTAGGCTCGTCAAGTTTGACCTGAGTATTCCGCGTGTGCAACTGTTTTGCACCCGTTGTATTTGAACGTAGAGCCTATCACACCCGATCATCACGTGGTGTCTTAGCACGAAGAACTTTTGCAACGGTGCATACTCAGGGAGAACACTTCTTGATATTTAGTGAGAGATCATCTTATAATGCTACCGTCAATCAAAGCAAAATAAGATGCATAAAGGATAAACATCACATGCAATCAATATAAGTGATATGATATGGCCATCATCATCTTGTGCTTGTGATCTCCATCTCCGAAGCACCGTCGTGATCACCATCGTCACCGGCGCGACACCTTGATCTCCATCGTAGCATCGTTGTCGTCTCGCCAATTATTGCTTCTACGACTATCGCTACTGCTTAATGATAAAGTAAAGCAATTACATGGCGTTTGCATTTCATACAATAAAGCGACAACCATATGGCTCCTGCCAGTTGCCGATAACTCGGTTACAAAACATGATCATCTCATACAATAAAATATAGCATCACGTCTTGACCATATCACATCACAACATGCCCTGCAAAAACAAGTTAGACGTCCTCTACTTTGTTGTTGCAAGTTTTACGTGGCTGCTACGGGCTGAGCAAGAACCGTTCTTACCTACGCATCAAAACCACAACGATAGTTTGTCAAGTTGGTGCTGTTTTAACCTTCGCAAGGACCGGGCATAGCCACACTCGGTTCAACTAAAGTGAAAGGGACAGACACCCGCCGGTCACCTTTAAGCAACGAGTGCTCGAAGCGGTGAAACCAGTCTCGCGAAGCGTCTGGCGTAATGTCGGTCCGGCCGCTTCATCTCACAATACCGCTGAACCAAAGTATGACATGCTGGTAAGCAGTATGACTTATATCTCCCACAACTCACTTGTGTTCTACTCGTGCATATGACATCAACGCATAAAACCAGGCTCGGATGCCATCTGTTGGGGAACGAGTAATTTCAAAAATTTCCTCGCACACGCAAGATCATGGTGATGGCATAGCAACGAGAGGGAGAGTGTATGTCCACGCACCCTCGTGAGACCGTGGCGAAGCGTTATAACAACGCGGTTGATGTAGTCGTACGTCTTCACGATCCGACCGATCCAAGTACCGAACGCACGGCACCTCCGAGTTCAGCACACGTTCAGCTCGATGACGATCCCCGGGCTCCGATCCAGCAAAGCGTCGGGGATGAGTTCCGTCAGCACGACGGCGTGGTGACGATGATGATGCTCCACCGGCGCAGGGCTTCGCCTAAACTCCGCGACGATATGACCGAGGTGGAATATGGTGGAGGGGGGCACCGCACACGGCTAAGGAACGATCACGTAGATCAACTTGTGTGTCATGGGGTGCCCCCCTGCCCCCGTATATAAAGGAGCAAGGGGGGGTGCGGCCGGCCCTAGGGAGGCGCGCCTGGAGGAGTCCTACTCCCACCGGGAGTAGGACTCCCCCCTTCCTAGTTGGATTAGGTCTTGGGGAAGGGGAAGAGGAGGGGCGCCCCTCTCCTTGTCCTATTCGGACTAGAGGGGAGGGGCGCGCCTGCCCTGGCCGCCCTCCTCTTCTCCCTTATGGCCCATCAAGGCCCATTGACCCCCGGAGGGTTCCGTAACCCCGGTGTTCCGTAAAATCCGTTTTCATCCGAACCTTTCCAAGTCCAAACATAGGCTTCCAATATATCGATCTTTATGTCTCGACCATTTCGAGACTCCTCGTCATGTCCGTGATCACATCCGGGACTCAACAAACTTCGTACATCAAAACTTATAAACTCATAATAAACTGTCATCGAACGTTAGCGTGCAAGGACCCTACGGGTTCGAGAACTATGTAGACATGACCTAGAACTATTCTCGGTCAATAACCAATAGCGGAACCTGGATGCCCATATTGGTTCCTACATATTCTACGAAGATCTTTATCGGTCAAACCGCATAACTACATACGTTGTTCCTTTGTCATCGGTATGTTACTTGCCCGAGATTTGATCGCCGGTATCCAATACCTAGTTCAATCTCGTTATCGGCAAGTCTCTTTACTCGTCCGTAATACATCATCTCACAACTAACTTATTAGTTGCAATGCTTGCAAGGCTTATGTGATGTGTATTACCGAGAAGGCCTATAGATACCTCTCCGACAATCGGAGTGACAAAACCTAATCTCAAATACGCCAACCCAACATGTACCTTTGGAGACACCTGTAGTACTCCTTTATAATCACCCGATTACGCCAGACGCTTTGGTAGCACCAAAGTGTTCCTCCGTAAACGGAGTTGCATAATCTCATAGTTACAGGAACATGTATAAGTCATGAAGAAAGCAATAGCAATATACTAAACGATCAAGTGCTAGGCTAACGGAATGGGTCATGTCAATCACACCATTCTCCTAATGATGTGATCCCATTAATCAAATGACAACACATGTCTATGGTTAGGAAACATAACCATCTTTGATTAATGAGCTAGTCAAGTAGAGGCATACTAGTGACTATATGTTTGTCTATGTATTCACACATGTATTATGTTTCCGGTTAATACAATTCTAGCATGAATAATAAACATTTATCATGATATAAGGAAATAAATAATAACTTTATTATTGCCTCTAGGGCATATTTCCTTCACTCTGAACTTGAAATTATTTGCAAGTTGTAGCCAGCAGATCAATTTACAGTAGCTAGGCCACATCCGGCGGAACCAAGCTGAGGAGGGCGGCCATAAAAGGAGAGAAACAAACCAGCAGACGAGAAGCTTGGCCGTAGTCAAGGTGCGTGTGCAGCCAGCGTAGTCTTGCCGCGTCGGGCGAGTGGAGGCGTCAGGGGCATCGCCGTCATCGCCGCGGCAAGAAGTAGTTAGGCGGTGCCATGAGCTGGGTCATTGACGGGACGGATCGCGCCTATCCGGCGCCAGTGCTTGGCGTCGTGGAGGACGCCGGCGGCGGCGTGACGCCGGCGGCTGGAATTTGGGGGCCTTCGAGATTGAAAGATTGAGTCGGGATTTGCAAAGAGCGAGAAGCTATCGCCACCAGCTGCTGCTTTGAGATTCGTATCGCCAAGCGTCGTGCACAGGAGAGGGTCTCACGATTAGCTTCGTACGACCCGGGTCGTATAGGATTCTTTTCCTGGTGGGGAGGGTGTGCCCATAGCCGCTCCTCCTTGACCACGCGACTTTTGATTTGGACATCGCGGTTGTATGAGGGAGAGCAGGGAGGGGAAGGAGGCTCCGGTTTGACAGCATGGAGAAGCGTCCCCAGTGGCGCCGCCGGACCAATGTTTTGGAGGAGTGAGCGACGAAGCATCAGCTCCATTTAGTATTCAGCATCCGTCACCGCATATACCGTGTCCTGTGCAAGATGACACGCGTATGCGGGGGTGGTTGGTCCTCCTCGTCGTTGGAGGAGATGGCGAACTCCTCCTTCGCGGATGAGCCACGAAGTGCGAGCGCAGCGTGCCATGATCAGGAGCCAGAGCCTCCTACCGGCGCTGAGGCCCAAGATTTGCCCATCGCCGGTGAAGAGGGAGTGGCGGAGGTGCGTGGAGATGTGGAATGGAGAGTGTATTGTGGACGGCATCGGCGTCGTGCTTAAATAGTTGTGACCAGATTAAGCAAAACAAAATGTGGCTCCAGCGATCCATCTATGGACTGGTGCAAGCTTCTCGGAGTTGGAATATACACTTTGATGAGTTGATCAAAGCATATAGTTTTATATAGACTTGCGGTGATGCTGTATTTACAAGAAAGTGAGTGGGAGCACTACAACATTTCGATAAGTATATGAATGACATATTGTTGATCGGAATAATGTAGAATTATTCTGCAAAGCATAAAGGAGTGTTTGAAGGAGTTTTCAAGAAAGACCTCGGTGATTGCTTACATATTGAGCATCAAGATCTATAGGGATAGATCAAGGCGCTTGATAAGTTTTTCAATAAGTGCATACCTTGAAAAGATTTTGAAGTAGTTCAAATGGAGCAGTCAAAGAAAGAGTTCTTGCTGTGTTACAAGGTGTGAAATTGAGTAAGACTTAAAGCCGACCACGGCAGAAGATAGAAAAGAATGAAAGTCATTCCTATGCCTCGTATAGGTTCTATAAAGTATGCCATGCTGTGTACAGATATTGCATACCCTACCCTGAGTTTGGAGGAGTACAATAGTGATCTAGGGTAGATCCTTTGGACAATGATCAAAATTATCCTTAGTGGAATAAGGATATGTTTCTCGATTATGGAGGTGACAAAGGTTAGGTAAGTAAAGGTTACGTCGATACAAGTTTTGCGATCGAAAGACTCTAAATCTTCATCGGATACATATTGAAAGTGGGAGCAATTAGCTAAACTAGCTCCGTGCGAGCATTGTAGACATAAATATTTGCAAAATACATACGGATCGAATATGGCAGACCCATTGACTAAATTTCTCTCACAAGCAAAACATGATCACACTTAGTACTCTCTGGGGTTAATCACATAGCGATGTGAACTAGATTATTGACTCTAGTAAACCCTTTGGGTGTTGGTCACATGACGATGTGAACTATGGGTGTTAATCACATGGTGATGTGACCTATTGATGTTAAATCACATGGCGATGTGATCTAGATTATTGACTCTAGAGCAAGTGGGAGAGTGAAGGAAATATGCCCTAGAGGCAATAATAAAGTTATTATTTATTTACTTATATCATGATAAATGTTTATTATTCATGCTAGAATTGTATTAACCGGAAACATAATACATGTGTGTATATATGGACAAGCAGTGTCACTAGTATGCCTCTACTAGACTAGCTTGTTGATCAAAGATGGTTATGTTTCTAGCCATAGACATGAGTTGTCATTTGATTAACGAGATGACATCATTTGGAGAATGATGTGATTGACTTGACCCATTCCATTAGCAGCACTGATCGTTTAGTATGTTGCTATTGCTTTCTTCATGACTTATACATGTTCCTATGACTATGAGATTATGCAACTCCCGTTTATCGAGAACACTTTTGTGTACCAAAGCGTTGAAGGAAATATGCCTAGAGGCAATAATAAATTATATTTATTTCCTTATATCATGATAAATGTTTATTATTCATGCTAATTGTATTAACCGGAAACATAATACATTTGTGAATACATAGACAAACATAGTGTCACTAGTATGCCTCTACTTGACAAGCTCGTTTATCAAAGATGGTTAAGTTTCTAGCCATGGACAAAGTTGTCATTTGATTAACGGGATCACATCATTAGGAGAATGATGTGATTGACTTGACCCATTCCGTTAACAGCACTTGATCGTTTAGTATGTTTGCTATTGCTTTCTTCATGACTTATACATGTTCCTATGACTATGAGATTATGCAACTCCGTTTACGGAGGAGGAACACTTTGTGTGCTACCAAGCGTCTAGCAATAGCTGGGTGATTATAAAGGCTCTCACAGGTTCTCCGAAGGTACATGTTGGGTTGGCGTATTTTGAGATTAGGATTTGTCACTCGATTATGGGAGGTATCTCAGGCCCTTGGTAATGCACATCACTATAAGCCTTGCAAACATTGCAACTAATTAGTTAGTTCGGATGATATTAGAATGAGTAAAGAGACCGTGAAATGAGATTGAACTAGGTATTGAGATACCGGCGATCAATCTGGGCAAGTAACATACCGATGACAAAGGAACAACATTATGTTGTTATGCGGTTTGACCGATAAAGATCTTCGTAGAATATGTAGGAGCCAATATGGGCATCCAGTCCCTTTATTGGTTATTGCAGGAAATGTGTCTCGGTCATGTACATAGTTCTCGAACCGTAGGGTCCATACAACAACGTTTCATTGATGATATAGTATATGAGTTATGTATGTTGGTAACTGAATGTTGTTAGTCCGGGATGAGATCATGGACAGCGGGAACTTCGAGAATGGTCAGAATAAGTTTGATATATGGGATAATAGTGTTTGATCTCCGGAAGGGTTCGAATTCACGAAGGGTTCGGTTGTTTCCCGAAATGTTTGGGAGCGAGAACACGTTATTTGGGCCAGGGAAGCCCTAAGGTTTTGGAAGCGTAAGGAAGTTTTGCGGAGACTAGGGCGAACCTTGAGGTCCACAGCATCAGGTCGAACGCGAGAACCACAGCGTCACAGCCTGCAGAATCGAGAAGGACTCTTGCCTTTAAAATGAAACCGACTTTGTGGAGGCTTTACTCCCAGTTTCTGTTGGAAATATGCCTAGAGGCAATAATAAATTAGTTATTATTATATTCCTTGTTCATGATAATCGTTTATTATTCATGCTATAATTGTATTGATAGGAAACAGCAATACATGTGTGGATACATAGACAACACCATGTCCTAGTAAGCCTCTAGTTAACTAGCTCGTTGATCAATAGATGGTTACGGTTTCTGACCATGGACATTGGATGTCATTGATAGCGGGATCACATCATTAGGAGAATGATGTGATGGACAACAATCCTAAGCCTAGCACAAAGATCGTTAGTTAGTATGCTAAAGCTTTTCTAATGTCAAGTATCTTTCCTTAGACCATGAGATCGTGCAATTCCGGATACCGTAGGAGTGCTTTGGGTGTATCAAGCGTCCTGGCGTGGCTGGGTGACTATAAAGGTGCACTACAGGTATCTCCGTGACCATTGGGTTGACAGGATCGAGGCGGGATTTGTCCTCCGTGTAAGCGGAGAGGTATCTCTGGGCCCACTCGGTAGGACATCATCATAATGTGCACAATGTGACCAAGGGTTGATCACGGGATGATGTGTTACGGAGCAGTAAAGAGACTTGCCGATAACGAGATTGAACAAGGTATCGGGATACCGAGCGATCGAATCTCGGGCAAGTACAATCCGCTAGACAAAGGGAATTGTATCTGGGATCGATTGAGTCCTTGACATCGTGGTTCATCCGATGAGATCATCGTGGAACATGTAGAGCCAACATGGGTATCCAGATCCGCTGTTGGTTATTGACGGGAAGCGTCTCGGTCATGTCGCATGTCTCCCGAACCTGAGTCTACACAAGGTTCGATGGCCTAGGGTTATAAAGGAAGTTTGTATGTGGTTACGAATGTTGTTGGTCCGGATGAGATCCGGACGTCACGAGAGATACTTCAAGCTCCTGGAAGTGACTCTCCCGTAGCCTCCCGATCCCCAGTCTTCTCCATAGGAGTTCTGGAACACGTAGTAGCCTTCACCTTCCGGCGTCACACCGAATCCCACTATCACCACACAATGAGAAGATACCAGCCCGCTTGGGGTGATCACATAAACTGGATTAGCAGGGATGTCATAAATATCATCAGCCTCTAATCTGTAGAAATCCGTGGTGACTCGAAAATTCCCAACAAGCACATTCCCCTCTTCCAATTTAGCACAGGCACCATGAAAGTCAGCTATATTTAGCTCTTCAAACCCACTGATGCGATATCGCTCAAAGTCCTACAAGATTCATGTGAAAACAATTCAACTATAGAACAATACTGATGAAAACAACTGAATTACTAAACATCGAATCCAATATATACAGTCTCAAATCTATAAACAAGCAGGTATGATTTCATTTACTAAAGAGCACTGTGACAAAAGACCAAGGTATAACAACTACAGCACGTCAAGTTTGCAAGGATACATTTGTACAAGTATATTACCATGAGAGAAGAAAAGTATACTCTCATTTTCATGATATTCACATGTGAATGTGTTTCAAAAACAATGTCTGGTTCCTATTAATTGATTTCCAGATTTATGTGGGATTTAACCCAAGCAACAATTATAATAAAGACCCCCCAAACCTAGGTGGGCCCACAGACTTTCTTAAGAACATTTCAGAAGGCGTTCACCCCACTAAATGTGTTCATGTGAACAAAATATGTTACCTGTATGATTACCGATTAAAGATTAAATAGACTTTGCTGCAGAACTACAATTTCACTAGTCAATTAGTTTACGAAGTGTTTTGGCTTGTCCTAGTCTCTCAGTAAGCACTCTTCATAATTCCGTAAAAGTGTTACCATTAGCTGTGATTCAACCCCCCTTTTTTTTTTTTCTCTGTTTTGGAAACCTGCAGGTTTGTCTATATTCATTTGTTTTCATCACCTCAAGCAAGAACAGCCCCTTAATAGAACTTGGTATGCTTATCTAAGATGTATTATATCTTGTGCTCTCAAAAGTTTTGGATTCAACTCCTTGTGCATATCGACCTATCTTCGCCTTTAGAGCGACGATATCTAGCACAGCATGTTGAAATAGTCCCTTCAACACTTGTGGGGGAGTTGTTCCTCCAAAATCTTCTCAGATATAAATTACTTATTACTTACTGATAGAAAAATAAAGAATCGCACCTGAACCTTTGTATCTCCCTTGTTGTAGGCTGATTCGCTTACAACACCTTTCTCTTCCATCTGCTCCATACACACAGCCAGCTTTTCATTTCCTTTTCTTTGATTCATTTTGTAGAATTGACTGACGATATCTTGGAGGTGGTTGTGTGATAGTTCAATAATAAATTCATCAGCTTGATAAACATTGTCGCCAACAGTAATTTCAGTTGCATGTTGCTTCTTATAAAGAGATTCAGTTGCTGAAACAGTTGACACAGATGAGCATTCACCTGTAGAGTATATTCTTAGATTTCAGATCCACAAGTCAAACAATAAAAAAGCAGTAATCCTGATGATAAAAAAACACTACCTCTTCCTTGTGCTCTAATTGCTTGTACATTTTGCTTGTAATATACTCTCTCCGTATCATAATATACATTTTGCTTGTAATATACTCTCTCCGTATCATAATATAAGAGCGTTTTTGACACTACACTAGTGTAAAAAACGCTCTTATATTATGTGACGGAGGGAGTACCATTTTTTTCAACAAAGGAGCTAGATCCAAGTCTCAAAACATAAAGATTTTGTATTGCTTGAATCAAAGCTATCTTGAATTGCTCAGCATTAAATGTAAATAGTTCTGGATGACGCTGAATTTCTCAAATTCATGAATAGAAGCTAAAGCATTACTTGTGAATTTACCTTGCAAATTAAGGTCGGTTGAATTTCTTAGCTCTTGTTGCAGCGAATCAATGCGTTCTTTAGTATTTTGTAGGCCACCAAAATCAAACATCTCTTTAATTCCTTGGTTGTTTCTCTAAGTTCCTAATAAAAAAGGGAAAGCTATAAGCCATTTTTGACAGGTTACATAAACTTCGTTTGTGCTGGATTAATGTTTATCCAGGGTATACACGACCAGCTCACCTTAGATGTTGTCCAACGAACAGTACATGGACGATGAGAGTTTCTCACTCGTATCTATGCTTAAGTCTGTCCGAATCATCTTAGCAATTGCCGCATTTTATGAAATCTGGCAATGGATAAACAAAACTGCATTCCTTAATGGATTTATTAAAGAAGAGTTGTATATGATGCAACCAGAAGGTTTTGTAAATCCTAAAGGTGCTAACAAAATATGCAAGCTCCAGCGATCCATCTATGGACTGGTGCAAGCATCTCAGAGTTGGAATATACGCTTTGATAAGTTGATCAAAGCATATAGTTTTATACAGACTTGCGGTGAAGCCTGTATTTACAAGAAAGTGAGTGGGAGCACTACAACATTTCTGATAAGTATATGTGAATGACATATTGTTGATCGGAAATAATGTAGAATTATTCTGCAAAGCATAAAGGAGTGTTTGAAAGGAGTTTTTCAAAGAAAAACCTCGATGAAGCTGCTTACATATTGAGCATCAAGATCTATAGAGATAGATCAAGACGCTTGATAAGTTTTTTCAATGAGTACATACCTTGACAAGATTTTGAAGTAGTTCAAAATGGAACAGTCAAAGAAAGAGTTCTTGCCTGTGTTACAAGGTGTGAAATTGAGTAAGACTCAAAACTCGACCACGACAGAAGATAGAAAGAGAATGAAAGTCATTTCCTATGCCTTGGCCATAGGTTCTATAAAGTATGCCATGCTGTGTACCAGATCTATTGTATACCGTACACTGATTTTGTCAAGGGAGTATAATAGTGATCTAGGAGTAGATCACTGGACAGCGGTCAAAATTATCCTTAGTGGAATAAGGATATGTTTCTCGATTATGGAGGTGACAAAAGGTTCGTCGTAAAGGGTTACGTCGATGCAAGTTTTGACACTGATCTAGATTACTCTAAGTCTTAATCTGGATACATATTGAAAGTGGGAGCAATTAGCTAGAGTAGCTCCGTGCAGAGCATTGTTGACATAGAAATTTGCAAAATACATACGGATCTGAATGTGGCAGACCCGTTGACTAAACTTCTCTCACAAACAAAACATGATCACACCTTAGTATTCTTTGGGTGTTAATCACATAGCGATGTGAACTAGATTATTGACTCTAGTAAACCCTTTGGGTGTTGGTCACATGATGATGTGAACTATGGGTGTTAATCACATGGTGATGTGAACTATTGGTGTTAAATCACATGGCGATGTGAACTAGATTATTGACTCTAGTGCAAGTGGGACACTGAAGAAAATATGCCCTAGAGGCAATAATAAAGTTATTATTTATTTCCTTATTTAATGATAAATGTTTATTATTCATGCTAGAATTGTATTAACCAGAAACAAAATACATGTGTGAATACATAGACAAACAGAGTGTCACTAGTATGCCTCTACTTGACTAGCTCGTTGATCAAAGATGGTTAAGTTTCCTAGCTATAGACATGAGTTGTCATTTGATTAACGGGATCAGATCATTAGGAGAATGATGTGATTGACATGACCCATTCCGTTAGCTTAGCACTCGATCGTTTAAATATGTTGCTATTGCTTTCTTCATGACTTATACATGTTTCTATGACTATGAGATTATGCAACTCCCGTTTACCGGAGGAACACTTTGTGTGCTACCGAATGTCACAACGTAACTGGGTGATTATAAAGGTGCTCTACAGGTGTCTCCGAAGGTACTTGTTGAGTTGGCGTATTTCGAGATTAGGATTTGTCACTCCGATTGTCGGAGAGGTATCTCTGGGCCCTCTCGGTAATGCACATCACTTAAGCCTTGCAAGCATTGCAACTAATGAGTTAGTTATGGATGATGTATTACGGAACGAGTAAAGAGACTTGCCGGTAACGAGATTGAACTAGGTATTGAGATACCGACGATCGAATCTCGGGCAAGTAACATACCGATGACAAAGGGAACAACGTATGTTGTTATGCGGTCTGACCGATAAAGATCTTCGTAGAATATGTGGGAGCCAATATGAGCATCCAGGTTCCGCTATTGGTTATTGACCGGAGACGTGTCTCGGTCATGTCTACATAGTTCTCGAACCCGTAGGGTCCGCACGCTTAATGTTTCGATGACAGTTATATTATGAGTTTATGAGTTTTGATGTACCGAAGGAGTTCGGAGACCCGGATGAGATCGGGGACATGACGAGGAGTCTCTAAATGGTCAAGACGTAAAGATCGATATATTGGACGACTATATTCGGACATTGGAAAGGTTTCGAGTGATTCGGGTATTTTCGGGAGTACCAGGGAGTTACGGGAATTCGTATTGGGCCTTAATGGGCCATACGGGAAAGGAGAGAAAGGCCTCAAAGGGTGGCCGCACCCCTCCCCATTGGCTAGTACAAATTGGACTAGGGAGGGGGGGGGGCGCCCCCTTCCTTCCTTCTCCTTTTCCCTTCCCTTTCCTTCCCTCCTACTCCTACTACTTGGAAGGGCTCCTAGTTCTACTAGGAAAGGGGGAATCCTACTCCCGGTGGGAGTAGGACTCCCCTAGGGCGCGCCATAGAGAGGGCCGGCCCTCCCCTCCTCCACTCCTTTATATACGGCGGCAGGGGCACCCCATAGGCACACAAGTTGATCTTCGTGATCGTTCCTTAGCCGTGTGCGGTGCCCCCTCCACCATATTCCACCTCGGTCATATTGTAGCGGTGCTTAGGCGAAGCCCTGCGACGGTAGACCATCAAGATCGTCACCACGCCGTCGTGCTGAAGGAACTCCTCCCCGACGCTTTGCTGGATCGAAGCCCGGGGATCGTCATCGAGCTGAACGTGTGCTAGAACTCGGAGGTGCCGTAGTTTCGGTGCTTGGATCGGTCGGATTGGGAAGACGTACGACTACTTCCTCTACGTTGCGTCAACGCTTCCGATTCGGTCTGCGATGGTACGTAGACAACACTCTCCCCTCTCGTTGCTATGCATCACCATGATCCTGCATGTGCGTATGAATTTTTTTGAAATTACTACGTTCCCCAACAAATCTGTGATAGCCCTTTCATAAAAGGGTATGCGAGATTTTAGCGGTCTGGATATAATCCGTCGCTCTCACTCTGGAGTTTCTTGATTTTCTGACATATTTTAATCTTCTTCTTATATGCTTTGTGGATTTCATGTTGTCGTTTGAACTCTTAGCCTTAGCAATCACTATTTGATTGTCACAGTTCACGAGGATAGCCAGAACTGCCTTTTTAATCACTAGTAAATCCATCAAAAGCTCTTGAAGCCATTCTTCTTCGACGCATGATGTGTCTAATGTTGTGAGTTCTGCTTCCATAGTCGATCTCGTTAAGATCGTCTGCTTGCAAGACTTCCAGGAAATAGCATCACCACCAAGTGTGAAGACATGTCCACTTGTGGCTTTTATCTCATCAGCATCAGATATCCAATTCGAATCACTATACCCCTCAAGTACCGTCGTGTACCCAGAATAGTGAATTTCATAATTTACAGTACCTTGCAAATAACGCAAGACTCGCTCAACAGCATGCCAGAGCGCAACTCCTAGACTAGAAACAAACCAGCTTAGTTTGCACACAGCAAATGATAAGTCATGCCGAGTAGCACAAGCTAGGTACATGAGTGAACCAACCACTTGAGAATATCTCAATTGATCTACAGCAGTGCCTTCAAACTTTCGAGTCCGCATGCCAGGATCATTTGGTGTTGTAGAAGGTTTGCAGTCCGAATATCCGTCTCAACATAATGGGATTGCAAAAGTGTAATTCCACCCTCATTATCTCTCAGTAGCTTGATGTTCAAGATAACATCAGTCACGCCCAGGCCTTTCATCTCAAAGTTATGAGATAGAAAAGACTTGACCTCCTCAATGACTTTGAGGTGGGTCCCAAATATCAGTATGTCATCGACATATAGACACAGTATGACTCCTTCGCCCCCGCCATAGCGATAGTATACACATTTGTCAGCTTCATTAACAACAAAGCTGGAAGATGTCAAAGTTGTATTAAACTTCTCATGCCATTGCTTAGGCGCTTGTTTCAGGCCATACAAAGATTCACTAGCTTGCACGCCTTTCTTTCCTGACCATTTACTACGAAGCCATCTGGCTGTTGCATGTAAATTTCTTTGTCTACCTCTTTGTTAAGGAAAGTCGTCTTAACGTCCATCTGAGGAACAAGAAGACCATGTGAGGAAGCCAATGAGAGTGACACTCGAATGGTTGTCAGTCTAGCCACAGGTGAGTAAGTATCGAAGAAATCATCCTGTTCTTTCTAGGTATAACCCTTGGCCACAAGCCTAGCCTTGTACTTATCAACAGTACCATCGGGCCTAAGCTTCCTTTTCAACACCCAGTTACATCCCAATGGTTGGCAACCATAAGGACGATCAATGATCTCCCACGTCCCGTTAGCTAAGATGTAATCCATCTCGCTATGGACCACATCCTTCCAGTAGTGAGCATCCGGTGATGCATAAGCTTCTGAAATGAAACTGGGAGTGTCATCATCCACGAGGTACACAAGGAAATAATCACCAAAGGACTTTGTTGTCCGCTGTCTCTTGCTCCTAATAGGAGCTTCCTCATCATCATCCATGGAACTTCCATCACTTTTGTGCTCATAATATTCCGTGGAATAGAGGTTCAGGAATCTCATCAGATTCCAGTCTAGAAGTGCTTTTCATATCTCTCATGGGGAAAATATGAAGGAAATATGCCCTAGAGGCAATAATAAAGTTATTATTTATTTCCTTATATCCTGATAAATGTTTATTATTCATGCTAGAATTGTATTAACCGGAGACATAATACATGTGTGAATATATAGACAAACAGAGTGTCACTAGTATGCCTCTACTAGACTAGCTTGTTGATCAAAGATGGTTATGTTTCCTAGCCATAGACATGAGTTGTCATTTGATTAACTGGATGAAATCATTAGGAGAATGATGTGATTGACTTGACCCATTCCGTTAGCTTGGCACTTGATCGTTTAGTATGTTGCTATTGCTTTCTTCATAACTTACACATGTTCCTATGACTATGAGATTATGCAACTCCCGTTTACCGGAGGAACACTTTGTGTGCTACCAAACGTCACAACGTAACTGGTGATTATAAAGGTGCTCTACAGGTGTCTCCGAAGGTACTTGTTGGGTTGGCGTATTTCAAGATTAGGATTTGTCACTCCGATTGTCGGAGAGGTATCTCTGGGCCCACTCGGTAATGCACATCACTATAAGCCTTGCAAGCATTGTAACTAATGAGTTAGTTGCAGGATGATGTATTACGGAACGAGTATAGAGACTTGTCGGTAACGAGATTGAACTAGGTATTGAGATACCGACGATCGAATCTCGGGCAAGTAACATACTGATGACAAAGGGAACAACGTATGTTGTTATGCGGTTTGACCGAGAAAGATCTTCGTAGAATATGTGGGAGCCAATATGAGCATCCAGGTTCCGCTATTGGTTATTAACCGGAGATGTGTCTCGGTCATGTCTACATTATTCTCGAACCCGTAGGGTCCGCACGCTTAAGGTTCCGATGACAGTTTTATTATGAGTTTATGAGTTTTGATGTACCGAAGGAGTTCGGAGTCCCGGATGAGATCGGGGACATGACGAGGAGTCTCGAAATGGTCAAGACGTAAAGATCGATTTGGACGACTATATTCGGACATCGGAAAGATTCCGAGTGGTTCGGGTATTTTTCGGAGTACCGGGGAGTTACGGGAATACGGGAGAAGAAGTATATGGGCCTTATTGGGCTTTAGGGGAGAGAGAGAGGCAGGCCGCGCGCCCCCCCAATGACTAGTCCGAATTGGACTAGGGGTAGGGGCGGCGCCCCCTCCTTCCTTCTCTTCCCTCTCCCCTTCCTTGTCTCCTACTCCTACTACATGGAAGGGGAGGAATCCTACTCCCGGTGGGAGTAGGACTCCTCCAGGGCGCGCCATAGGGGCCGACCCTCTCCCCCTCCTCCACTCCTTTATATACGGGGGCAGGGGGCACCCCATAGACACAACAATTGATCATTGATCTCTTAGCCGTGTGCGGTGCCCCCCTCCACCATAGTCCACCTCGATAATACTGTAGCGGTGCTTAGGCGAAGCCCTGCGTCGGTAGAACATCAACATCGTCACCACGCCATCGTGCTGACGAAACTCTCCCTCAACAGTCGGCTGGATCGGAGTTCGAGGGACGTCATCGGGCTGAACGTGTGCTGAACTCGAAGGTGCCGTACGTTCGGTACTTGATCGGTCGGATCGTGAAGACGTACGACTACATCAACCGCGTTGTGCTAACGCTTCCGCCTTCGGTCTACGAGGGTACGTAGACAACACTCTCCCCTCTTGTTGCTATGCATCACCATGATCTTGCGTGTGCGTAGGAATTTTTTTGAAATTACTACGTTCCCCAACAGTGGCATCCGAGCCAGGTTTTATGCGTAGATGTTGTATGCACGAGTAGAACACAAGTGAGTTGTGGGCGATACAAGTCATACTGCTTACCAACATGTCATACTTTGGTTCGGCGGTATTGTTGGATGAAGCGGCCCGGACCGACATTACACGTACGCTTACGCGAGACTGGTTCTACCGACGTGCTTTGGACACAGGTGGCTGGCGGGTGTCAGTTTTTCCAACTTTAGTTGAACCGAGTGTGGCTACGCCCGGTCCTTGCGAAGGTTAAAACAACACCAACTTGACAAACTATCGTTGTGGTTTTGATGCGTAGGTAAGAACGGTTCTTGCTCAGCCCGTAGCAACCACGTAAAACTTGCAACAACAAAGTAGAGGACATCTAACTTGTTTTTGCAGGGCATGTTGTGATATGATATGGTCAAGACGTGATGAGATATAAGTTTTTGTATGAGATGATCATGTTTTGTTGAAATTACCGGCAACTGGCAGAAGCCTTATGGTTATCTCTCTATTGCATAAGATGCAAGCGCCAAATAATTGCTTTACTTTATCACTATGCGATAGCAATAGTTGCAAGAGCAATAGTTGGCGAGACGACCATGTGACGACACATTGATATAGATCAAGATGATGAAGATCATGGTGTCATGCCGGTGACGATGGAGGTCATGTTGATGCTTTGGAGATGGAGATCAAAGGCACAAGATGATGATGGCCATATCATGTCACGTATTATGATTGCATGTGATGTTTATCTTTTATACATCTTATTTTGCTTAGTTCGGCGGTAGCATTATAAGATGATCTCTCACTAAATTTCAAGATAAAAGTGTTCTCCCTGAGTATGCACCGTTGCCAAAGTTCGTCGTGCCCAGACACCATGTGATGATCGGGTGTGATAAGCTCTACGTCCATCTACAACGGGTGCAAGCCAGTTTTGCACACGCAGAATACTCAGGTTAAACTTGACGAGCCTAGCATATGAAGATATGGCCTCGGAACACTGAGACCGAAAGGTCGAGCGTGAATCATATAGTAGATATGATCAACATAGTGATGTTCACCATTGAAAACTACTCCATTTCACGTGATGATCAGTTATGGTTTAGTTGATTTGGATCATGTGATCACTTAGATGATTAGAGGGATGTATATCTAAGTGGGAGTTCTTAAGTAATATGATTAATTGAACTTTAATTTATCATGAACTTAGTCCTGGTAGTATTAGCATATCTATGTTGTAGATCAATAGCTCAGGTTGTTGCTTCCCTATGTTTTATATATGTTCCTAGAGAAAACTATGTTGAAAGATGTTCGTAGCAATGATGCAGATTGGATCCGTGATTTGAGGATTGTCCTCATTGCTGCACAGAAGAATTATGTCCTTGATGCACCGCTAGGTGACAGACCTATTGCAGGAGCAGATGCAGACGTTATGAACGTTTGGCTAGCTCAATATGATGACTACTTGATAGTTTAGTGCACCATGCTTAACGTCTTAGAATCGGGACTTCAAAGATGTTTTTGAACGTCATGGACCATATGAGATGTTCCAGCAGTTGAAGTTAATATATCAAGCAAATACCCGAGTTGAGAGACATGAAGTCTCCAACAAGTTCTATAGCTAAAAGATGGAGGAGAATTGCTCAACTAGTGAGCATGTGCTCAGATTGTCTGTGTACTACAATCACTTGAATCAAGTGGGAGTTAATCTTCCAGATAAGATAGTGATTGATAGAGTTCTCTAGTCACCATCACCAAGTTACTAGAACTTTGTGATGAACTATAATATGCAAGGGATGACGAAAGTAATTCCCGAGCTCTTCGTGATCCTAAAATCAATGAAGGTAGAAATCAAGAAAGGCATCAAGTGTTGATGGTTGACAAGACCACTAGTTTCAAGAAAAGGGCAAAGGGAAGAAGGGGAACTTCAAGAAGAACGGCAAGCAAGTTGTTGCTCAAGTGAAGAAGCCCAAATTTGGACCTAAGCCTGAGACTAAGTGCTTCTACTGCAAAGGGATTGGTCACTGGAAGCGGAACTACCCCAAGTATTTGGCGGATAAGAAAGGATGGCAAAGTAAACAAAGGTATATTTGATATACAAGTTATTGATGTGTACTTTACTAGTGTTCATAGCAACCCCTCGGTATTTGATACTAGTTCAGTTGCTAAAAAGTAGTAACTCAAAACGGGAGTTGCAGAATGAACAGAGACTAGTTAAGGGTGAAGTGATGATGTGTGTTGGAAGTGGTTCCAGATTGATATGATCATCATCGCACACTCCCTATACTTTCGGGATTAGTGTTGAACCTAAATAAATGTTATTTGGTGTTTGCATTGAGCATGAATATGATTTGATCATGTTTATTGTAATACGGTTATTCATTTAAATTAGAGAATAATTGTTGTTCTGTTTACATGAATAAAACCTTCTATGGTCATACACCCAATGAAAATGGTTCGTTGGATCTCGATCATCGTGATACACATATTCATAATATTGAAGCCAAAGATGAAAAGTTAATAATGATAGTGCAACTTATTTGTGGCACTGCCGTTTAGGTCATATTGGTGTAAAGCGCATGAAGAAACTCCATGCTGATGGGTTTTTGGAATCACTTGATGCTTGCGAACCATGCCTTATGGGCAAGATGACTAAGACTCCGTTCTCCGGAACAATGCAGTAAGCAACAGATTTGTTGGAAATAATACATACTGATGTATGCATTCCGATGAGTGTTGATGCTCACGGCGGGTATCGTTATTTTCAGACCTTCACAGATGATTTGAGTAGATATGGGTATATCTACTTGATGAAACATAAAGTCTGAAACATTTGAGAAGTTCATATAATTTCAGAGTGAAGTAAAAAATCATCGTAAGAAGAAAATAAAGTTTCTACGATCTGATCGTGAGGAGAATATTTGAGTTACGAGTTTGGCCTTCAGTTAAAACAATGTGAAATAGTTTCACTACTCACGCCACCTGGAACACCACAGTGTAATGGTGTGTCCGAACATCGTAACCGTACTTCATTAGATATGGTGCGATCTATGATGTCTCTTACCGATTTACCACTATCATTTTGGGGTTATGCATTAGAGACAGTTGCATTCACTTTAAAATAGGGCACCATAAAAATCCGTTTGAGATGACGCCTTATGAACTGTGGTTTGGCAAGAAACCAAAGTTGTCATTTCTTAAAGTTTGGGACTGCGATGCTTATGTGAAAAAGTTTCAACCTGATAAGCTGGAACCCAAATCGGAGAAGTGCGTCTTCATAGAGTACCCAAAGGAGACCGTTGGGTACACCTTATATCACAGATCCAAAGGCAAGCCATTCGTTGCTAAGAATGGATCCTTTCTAGAGAAGGAGTTTCTCTCGAAAGAAATGAGTGGGAGGAAAGTAGAACTTGATGAGGTAACTGTACCTGCTCCCTTATTGGAAAGTAGTTCATCACAGAAATCTGTTCCCGTGGCTCCTACACCAATTAGTGAGGAAGCTAATGATGATGATCATGTAACTTCAGATCAAGCTACTACCGAACCTCGTAGGTCAACCAGAGTGAGATCCGCACGAGAGTGGTACGGTAATCCTATTCCGGAGGTCATGTTACTTGACCATGACAAACCTACGAACTATGAGGAAGCAATGATGAGCCCAGATTCCGCGAAATTGTTTGAGGCCATGAAATCTGAGATGGGATCCATGTATGAGAACAAAGTATGGACTTTGATTGACTTGCCCAAATGATCGGCGAGCCATTGAGATTAAATGGATCTTCAAGAGGAAGACGGACGCTGATAGTAGTGTTACTATCTGCAAAGCTAGAATTGTCGCAAAATGTTTTCGACAAGTTCAAGGTGTTGACTACGATGAGAGTTTCTCACTCGTATCTTTGCTTAAGTCTGTCTGAATCATGTTAGCAATTGCTGCATTTTATCAAATCTGGCAAATGGATAAACAAAACTGCATTCCTTAATGGAATCATTAAAGAAGAGTTGTATATGATGCAACCATAAGGTTTTGTCGATCCTAAAGGTGTTAACAAAATGTGAAAGCTCCAGCGATCCATCTATGGACTGGTGCAAGCTTCTCGGAGTTGGAATATACACTTTGATGAGTTGATCAAAGCATATAGTTTTATATAGACTTGCGGTGATGCCTGTATTTACAAGAAAGTGAGTGGGAGCACTACAACATTTCTGATAAGTATATGTGAATGACATATTGTTGATCAGGAATAATGTAGAATTATTCTGCAAAGCATAAAGGAGTGTTTGAAAGGAGTTTTTCGAAGAAAGACCTCGGTGAAGTTGCTTACATATTGAGCATCAAGATCTATAGGGATAGATCAAGACGCTTGATAAGTTTTTTCAATAAGTGCATACCTTGAAAAGATTTTGAAGTAGTTCAAAATGGAACAGTCAAAGAAAGAGTTCTTGCCTGTGTTACAAGGTGTGAAATTGAGTAAGACTTAAAGCCCGACCACGGCAGAAGATAGAAAGAGAATGAAAGTCATTCCCTATGCCTCAGCCATAGGTTCTATAAAGTATGCCATGCTGTGTACCAGATCTATTGCATACCCTACCACTGAGTTTGGCAAGGGAGTACAATAGTGATCTAGGAGTAGATCACTGGACAGCGGTCAAAATTATCCTTAGTGGAATAAGGATATGTTTCTCGATTATGGAGGTGACAAAAGGTTCGTCGTAAAAGGGTTACGTCGATACAAGTTTTGGCACTGATCCAGAAGACTCTAAATCTTCATCTGGATACATATTGAAAGTGGGAGCAATTAGCTAAACTAGCTCCGTGCAGAGCATTGTAGACATAAATATTTGCAAAATACATACGGATCTGAATATGGCAGACCCATTGACTAAATTTCTCTCACAAGCAAAAACATGATCACACCTTAGTACTCTCTGGGAGTTAATCACATAGCGATGTGAACTAGATTATTGACTCTAGTAAACCCTTTGGGTGTTGGTCACATGACGATGTGAACTATGGGTGTTAATCACATGGTGATGTGACCTATTGATGTTAAATCACATGGCGATGTGATCTAGATTATTGACTCTAGAGCAAGTGGGAGAGTGAAGGAAATATGCCCTAGAGGCAATAATAAAGTTATTATTTATTTACTTATATCATGATAAATGTTTATTATTCATGCTAGAATTGTATTAACCGGAAACATAATACATGTGTGTATATATGGACAAACAGAGTGTCACTAGTATGCCTCTACTAGACTAGCTTGTTGATCAAAGATGGTTATGTTTCCTAGCCATAGACATGAGTTGTCATTTGATTAACGAGATGACATCATTTGGAGAATGATGTGATTGACTTGACCCATTCCATTAGCTTAGCACTTGATCGTTTAGTATGTTGCTATTGCTTTCTTCATGACTTATACATGTTCCTATGACTATGAGATTATGCAACTCCCGTTTATCGGAGGAACACTTTGTGTGCTACCAAACGTTGAAGGAAATATGCCCTAGAGGCAATAATAAAGTTATTATTTATTTCCTTATATCATGATAAATGTTTATTATTCATGCTAGAATTGTATTAACCGGAAACATAATACATTTGTGAATACATAGACAAACATAGTGTCACTAGTATGCCTCTACTTGACAAGCTCGTTTATCAAAGATGGTTAAGTTTCCTAGCCATGGACAAAAGAGTTGTCATTTGATTAACGGGATCACATCATTAGGAGAATGATGTGATTGACTTGACCCATTCCGTTAGCTTAGCACTTGATCGTTTAGTATGTTTGCTATTGCTTTCTTCATGACTTATACATGTTCCTATGACTATGAGATTATGCAACTCCCGTTTACCGGAGGAACACTTTGTGTGCTACCAAACGTCACAACGTAACTGGGTGATTATAAAGGAGCTCTACAGGTGTCTCCGAAGGTACATGTTGGGTTGGCGTATTTTGAGATTAGGATTTGTCACTCCGATTGTCGGAGAGGTATCTCTGGGCCCACTTGGTAATGCACATCACTATAAGCCTTGCAAGCATTGCAACTAATTAGTTAGTTGCGGGATGATGTATTACAGAATGAGTAAAGAGACTTCCGGTAATGAGATTGAACTAGGTATTGAGATACCGACGATCGAATCTCGGGCAAGTAACATACCGATGACAAAGGGAACAACGTATGTTGTTATGCGGTTTGACCGATAAAGATCTTCGTAGAATATGTGGGAGCCAATATGGGCATCCAGGTCCCGCTATTGGTTATTGACCGGAAATGTGTCTCGGTCATGTCTACATAGTTCTCGAACCCGTAGGGTCCGCACGCTTAACGTTTCATTGATGATATAGTATTATATGAGTTATGTATGTTGGTAACCGAATGTTGTTCGGAGTCCCGGATGAGATCATGGACATGACGAGGAACTCCGGAATGGTCCGGAGATAAAGTTTGATATATGGGATAATAGTGTTTGATCTCCGGAAGGGTTCCGGAATTCACCGGAAGGGGTTCCGGTTGTTTCCCGAAATGTTTGGGAACGAGAACACGTTATTTGGGCCAAAGGGGAAAGCCCACAAGGTTTTTGGAAAGCGTAAAAGGAAGTTTTGCGGAGACTAGGGGCCAGACGCCAGGGTCCCTGGCATCTGGGTCCAGACGCCGAAACCACAGGCGTCGCCCCGAGTCCGAGAAGGACTCTTGCCTTTCGGGTGAAACCGACTTTGTGGAGGCTTTTACTCCCAGTTTCTGTTGGAAATATGCCCTAGAGGCAATAATAAATTAGTTATTATTATATTTCCTTGTTCATGATAATCGTTTATTATTCATGCTATAATTGTATTGACCGGAAACAGCAATACATGTGTGGATACATAGACAACACCATGTCCCTAGTAAGCCTCTAGTTAACTAGCTCGTTGATCAATAGATGGTTACGGTTTCCTGACCATGGACATTGGATGTCATTGATAACGGATCACATCATTAGGAGAATGATGTGATGGACAAGACCTAATCCTAAGCCTAGCACAAAGATCGTAGTTCAGATGCTAAAGCTTTTCTAATGTCAAGTATCTTTTCCTTAGACCATGAGATCGTGCAATTCCGGATACCGTAGGAGTGCTTTGGTGTATCAAACGTCACAACGTAATCGGGTGACTATAAAGGTGCACTACAGGTATCTCCGAAAGTGACCATTGGGTTGACACGGATCGAGATCGATTTGTCACTCCGTAAACGGAGAGGTATCTCTGGGCCCACTCGGTAGGACATCATCATAATGTGCACAATGTGACCAAGGGGTTGATCACGGATGATGTGTTACGGAACGAGTAAAGAGACTTGCCGGTAACGAGATTGAACAAGGTATCGGTATACCGACGATCGAATCTCGGCAAGTACAATACCGCTAGACAAAGGGAATTGTATACGGGATCGATTGAGTCCTTGACATCGTGGTTCATCCGATGAGATCATCGTGGAACATGTGGGAGCCAACATGGGTATCCAAATCCCGCTGTTGGTTATTGACCGGAGAACGTCTCGGTCATGTCTGCATGTCTCCCGACCCGTAGGGTCTACACACTTAAGGTTCGATGACGCTAGGGTTATAAAGGAAGTTTGTATGTGGTTACCGAATGTTTTTCGGAGTCCCGGATGAGATCCCGGACGTCACGAGGAGTTCCGGAATGGTCCGGAGGTAAAGATTTATATATGGAAAGTTGTTGTTCGGGTTCCGAAAAGTTCGGGTTTTTCGGTATTGTACCGAAAGCTTCTGAAGGTTCCGGAGGATTCGAGGGGTCCGGAGGTCCGGAAATTGTTCCACCACGTCCAATACAGTAGCATGGGCTGTAGGGGGCGCCCTAGCCATAATGGGCCAAGGGAACCAGCCCCCAAGGCCCATGCGCATGGGAGGGGGAAACCCTAAAGGGAGGGCCTCCACTTGACTTGGGAGGCACTCCTCCCCTCTTGGCCGCCCCCAAGTCCCATCTAGGGCTGGCCGCACCCTTGGGGTGGAAACCCTAAAGGGGCGCAGCCCCCTTCCCCCTATATATACTTGAGGTTTTGGGCTGCCCAACCGACATGAGTTCTCTCCTCTTGGTGCAGCCCCGCCTCCTCCTCCTCCTCTCCCTTGGTGCTTGGCGAAGCCCTCGGGATTGCCACGCCTCCATCACCACCATGCCGTTGTGTTGCTGCTGGATGGAGTCTTCTCAACCTCTCCTCTCTCCTTGCTGGATCAAGGCTTGGGAGACGCCACCGGCTGTACGTGTGTTGAACGCGGAGGTGCCGTCTGCTCGCACTTGATCATCGGTGATTTGAATCACGACGAGTACGACTCCTTCAACCCCGCTCACTTGAACTCTTCCGCTTAACGATCTACAAGGGTATGTAGATGCACTCTCCTTCCCTCGTTGCTAGTTTCTCCATAGATAGATCTTGGTGACACGAGGAAAATTTTGAATTTCTGCTCGCTCCCCAACAAAGGCATCATGAGCTAGGTCTATTGCGTAGATTCTTTGCACGAGTAGAACACAAAGTAGTTGTGGGCGTTGATGATGTTCAATATGCTTACCGTTACTAGTCCAATCTTGTTTCGACGGTATTGTGGGATGAAGCGCCCGGACCGACCTTACACGCATTTTCGTGAGACAGGTTCCACCGATCGACATGCACTTGTTGCATAAGGTGGCTAGCGGGTGCCGCCTCCCACTTTAGTCGGAACGGATTCGATGAAAAGGGTCCTTATGAAGGGTAAATAGCAATTGGCATATCACGCTGTGGTTTTATGAGGTAGGAAACGTTTTGCTAGAAACCCAAAGCAGCCACGTAAAACATGCAACAACAATTAGAGGACGCCTAACTTGTTTTTGCAGGGTATGCTATGTGATGTGATATGGCCAAAAGAATGTGATGAATATATGTGATGTATGAGATTGATCATGTTCTTGTAATAGGATTCACGACTTGCATGTCGATGAGTATGACAACCGCAGGAGCCATAGGAGTTGTCTTTATTTATTGTATGACCTGCGTGTCATTGAACAACGCCATGTAATTACTTTACTTTATTGCTAACCGTAGCCATAGTAGTAGAAGTAATAGTTGGCGAGACAACTTCATGAAGACACGATGATGAAGATCATGATGATGGAGATCATGGTGTCATGCCGGTGACAATGATGATCATGGAGCCCCGAAGATGGAGATCAAAAGGAGCAATATGATATTGGCCATATCATGTCACTACTATATAATTGCATGTGATGTTTATTATGTTTATGCATCTTGTTTACTTAGAACGACGGTAGTAAATAAGATGATCCCTTACACAAATTTCAAGAAGTGTTCTCCCTAACTGCACCGCTGCTACAGTTCGTCGCTTCTAAGCACCACGTGTTAATCGGGTGTGATGGATTCTTACGCTCACATACAACGGGTGTAAGCAAGATTTACACACGCAGAAACACTTAGGGTTAACTTGACGAGCCTAGCATGTGAAGACATGGCCTCGAACACGGAGACCGAAAGGTCGAGCATGAGTCGATGGTAGATACGATCAACATGAAGATGTTCATCGATGATGACTAGTCCGTCTCACGTGTTGATCGGACACGGCCTAGTTGATTCGGATCATGTAATCACTTAGATGACCAGAGGGATGTCTATCTGAGTGGGAGTTCATAAGATGAACTTAATTATCTTGAACATAGTCAAAATACCTTTTGCAAATTATGTCGAAGCTCGCGCTTTAGTTCCACTGCTTAGATATGTTCCTAGAGAAAATATAGTTGAAAGTTGAAAGTAGCGATTATGCGGACAGAGAAGGCTTATGTCCTTAATGCACCGCCAGTGTGCTGAACCCCAAACGTCGCTTGTGGATGTTGCGAACATCGGACATACACGCTTTGATAACTACGTGATAGTTCGCTTAAACGGTTTAGAGTTGAGGCACCAAAGACGTTTTGAAACGTCATGAACATATAAGATGTTTCGAGGGCTGAAATTGGGATTTCAGGCTCGTGCCCACGTCAAGAGGTAAGAGACCTCCGACGATTTTCTTAGCCTACAAACTAAGGGAGAAAAGCTCAATCGTTGAGCTTGTGCTCAGATTGTCTGAATACAACAATCACTTAAATCGAGTGGGAGTTGATCTTCCAGATGAGATAGTGATGTTTCTCCATAGTCATTGCCACCAAGCTGCTAGAGCTTCGTGATGAACTATAACATATCAGGGATAGATATGATGATCCTTGAGGTATTCGCGTTGTTTGACATCGCGAAAGTAGAAATCAAGAAGGAGCATCAATTGTTGATGGTTGATGAAACCACTAGTTTCAAGAAGGGCAAGGGCAAGAAGGGGCACTTCATGAAACGACAAATCAGTTGCTGCTCCAGTGAAGAAACCCAAGGTTGAACCCAAACCCGAGACTAAGTGCTTCTGTAATAAGGGGAACAGCCACTGGAGCAGAATTACCCTAGATTCATGGTAGATAAGAAGGCAGGCAAGGTCGATAGAAGTATATTTGATATACATTATGTTAATGTGTACTTTACTAGTACTCCTAGTAGCACCAGGGTATTAGATACCGTTCGGTTGCTAAGTGTTGGTAACTCAAATAAAAGAGCTACGGAATAAACAGAGACTAGCTAAAGGTGAGTGACGATATGTGTTGGAATTGTTTCCAAGGTTGATATGATCAAACATCGCACGCTCCTCTACCATCAAGATTAGTATTAAACCAGAATAATTATCATTTGGTGTTTATGCTGAGCATAGACATGATTGGATTATGTCTATCGCAATACGGTTATTCATTTAAGGAGAATAATGGTTACTCTATTTATTTGAATAATACCTTCAATGATCTTGCACCTAAAAGAATGGTTTATTGAATCTCGATCGTAGTGATACACATTTTCATGCCAAAAGTATAAGATAGTAATGATAGTACCACTTACTTGTGGCACTGCCATGTAAGTCATATTGGTACATACGCATGAAGAAACTCCACGCAGATGGATCGCTTGGACTCACTTGTTTTTGAATCACTTGAGATATGCAAAACATACCACATGGGCAAGATGACCTAAAAGCCTCGGTTTCAATAAGATGGAACAAGATAGCAACTTGTTGGAAGTAACACATTTTGATGTGTGCAGTCCAATGAGTGCCGAGGCATGCAAAGAATATCGTTATGTTCTTACTTCACGATGATTCGAGTAGATGTTAAGTATATTTACTTGATGAAACACAAGTCTGAATTATTGAATGGTTCAAGTAATTTCAGAGTGAAGTTTAAGATCTTCGTGACAAGAGGATAGAATGTCTATGATATGATCATAGAGATGAATATCTGAGTTACGAGTTTTGGCACACAATTAAGACATTGTGCAAATTGTTTCACAATTAATACCGCCGAACACCATAGTGTGATGGTGTGTCCGAACATCATAGTTGCAACCTATTGGATATGGTGCGTACTATGATGTCTCTTATCGAATTACCACTATCGCTCATGGGTTAGGCATTAGAGACAACCGCACTCACTTTAATAGGGCACCACGTAATTCCGTTGAGATGACACCGTATGAACTATGGTTTAGAGAAACCTAAGCTGTCATTTCTTAAAGGTTTGGGGCTGCGACGCTTATGTGGAAAAGTTTCAGGTTGATAAGCTCGAACCCAAAGCGGACAAAATGCATCTTCATAGGACACCCAAAACGTTTGGGTATACCTCCTAATTCAGATCCGAAAGCAATAGGGATTGTTTCTTGAATCGGGTCCTTTCTCGAGGAAAAGTTCGTCTCGAAAAGTTGAGTGGGAGGATGGTGGAGACTTGATGAGGTCATTGAACCGTCACTTCAACAAGTGTGTAGCATGGCACAGGAAGTTGTTCCCGTGGCACCTACACCAATTGAAGTAGAAGCTTATGATAGTGATCATGAAGTTTCGGATCAAGTCACTGACGTATCTCGTAGGGTGACAAGGATGCGTACTACTTCAGAGTGGTACAGTAATCATGTCTTGAAGGTCATGTTGCTAGACAACAATGAACCTACGAGCTATGGAGAAGCGATGGTGGGCCCAAATTCCGACAAATGGTTAGAAACCATGAAATCCGAGGTAGGATCCATGTATCATAACAAAGCATGGACTTTGGTGGACTTGCCCGATGATCGGCAAGCCATTGAAATAAATGGGTCTTTAAGAAGAAGACGGACATGGACGGTAATGTCACCTTCTATGAAGCTCGACTTGTGGCAAAGAGTTTTTCACAAGTTCAAGGAGTTGACTACGATGAGATTTTCTCATCCGTAGCGATGCTTAAGTCCGTCGGAATCATGTTAGCATAAAGCTGCATTTATGAAATCTGGCAGATGGATGTCAAAACGAGTTTCCTTACCAGTTTCGTAAGGAAAGGTTGTATGTGATACAATCAGAAAGTTTTGTCGATCCTAAGGATGCTAAAGGTATGCTGCTCCAATGATCCTTTCTAAGGACTGGAGTAAGCATCTCGGAGTTGGAATGTGCGTTTTTGATGAGATGATCAAAGATTTTGGGTTTATGAGAAACTTGTATTTCCAAAGAAGTGAGTGGGAGCACTATAGAATTTCTGATGAGTATATGTTGTTGACATATGGATGATCGAAATGATGTAGAATTTCGGAAAGCATATAGGGTTATTTGAAAGATGTTTTCAATAGAAAACCTGGATTAAGCTTATTTGAACATTGAGCATCGAGATCTATAAGGATAGATCAAAATGCTTAATAATACTTTCAAATGAGCACATACCTTGACATGATCTTGAAGGTGTTCAAGATGGATCACCAAAGAAGGAGTTCTTGCCTGAGTTGTAAGGTATGAAGTTAAGAGTTAAAGCTCGACCACGGCAGAAAAGAGAGAAAGGACGAAGGTCGCCCCTATGCTTCGACATAGGCTCTATAGTATGCTATGCTGTGTACCGCACCGAAGTGTGCCTTGCCATGAGTCACTATAAGTACAAGAATGATCCAGGAATGGGGATCATTGGACAGCGGTCAAAATTGTCCTTGGAGTAAATAAGGACATGTTTCTCGATTATGGAGGTGATAATGAGTTCGACGTAAAGGGTTACGCCGATGCAAGCTTTAACACCTATCCGAGTGACTCGAGAAGCAAACCGGATACGATAGTGGAGCAACCATTTGGAATAGCTCCAAGTGGAGCGTGAAAGCAGCATTTACAATATGACATAGAGATTTATGAGTACACACGGATCTGAAAGGTTCGCACCGCTGACTAAAACCTCTCTCACAAGCAAAACATGATCAAACCCCGAACTCATTGAGACTTAATCACATGGTGATGTGAACTAGTTTAAGACACTAGTAAACTCTTTGGATGTTGGTCACATGGCGATGTGACCTATCGATGTTAATCACATGGCGATGTGAACTAGATTATTGACTCTAGTGCAAGTGGGAGACTGTTGGAAATATGCCCTAGAGGCAATAATAAATTAGTTATTATTATATTTCCTTGTTCATGATAATCGCTTATTATTCATGCTATAATTGTATTGACCGGAAACAGCAATACATGTGTGGATACATAGACAACACCATGTCCCTAGTAAGCCTCTAGTTAACTAGCTCGTTGATCAATAGATGGTTACGGTTTCCGACCATGGACATTGGATGTCATTGATAACGGATCACATCATTAGGAGAATGATGTGATGGACAAGACCTAATCCTAAGCCTAGCACAAAGATCGTAGTTCAGATGCTAAAGCTTTTCTAATGTCAAGTATCTTTTCCTTAGACCATGAGATCGTGCAATTCCGGATACCGTAGGAGTGCTTTGGTGTATCAAACGTCACAACGAATCGGGTGACTATAAAGGTGCACTACAGGTATCTCCGAAAGTGACCATTGGGTTGACACGGATCGAGATCGATTTGTCACCCGTAAACGGAGAGGTATCTCTGGCCCACTCGGTAGGACATCATCATAATGTGCACAATGTGACCAAGGGGTTGATCACGGATGATGTGTTACGGAACGAGTAAAGAGACTTGCCGGTAACGAGATTGAACAAGGTATCGGTATACCGACGATCGAATCTCGGCAAGTACAATACCGCTAGACAAAGGGAATTGTATACGTGATCGATTGAGTCCTTGACATCGTGGTTCATCCGATGAGATCATCGTGGAACATGTGGGAGCCAACATGGGTATCCAGATCCCGCTGTTGGTTATTGACCGGAGAACGTCTCGGTCATGTCTGCTTGTCTCCCGAACCCGTAGGGTCTACACACTTAAGGTTCGATGACGCTAGGGTTATAAAGGAAGTTTGTATGTGGTTACCGAATGTTGTTCGGAGTCCCGGATGAGATCCCGGACGTCACGAGGAGTTCCGGAATGGTCCGGAGGTAAAGATTTATATATGGAAAGTTGTTGTTCGGGTTCCGGAAAAAGTTCGGGTTTTTTCGGTATTGTACCGGGAAGCTTCCAGAAGGTTCCGGAGGATTCCGGAGGGGTCCGGAGGTCCGGAAATTGTTCCACCACGTCCAATACAGTAGCATGGGCTGTAGGGGGGCGCCCTAGCCATAATGGGCCAAGGGAACCAGCCCCCCCAAGGCCCATGCGCATGGGAGGGGGAAACCCTAAAGGGAGGGCCTCCACTTGACTTGGGAGGCACTCCTCCCCTCTTGGCCGCCCCAAGTCCCATCTAGGGCTGGCCGCACCCCTTGGGGTGGAATTTAAAGGGGCGCAGCCCCTTTCCCTATATATACTTGAGGTTTTGGGCTGCCCAACCACATGAGTTCTCTCCTCTTGGTGCAGCCCCGCCTCCTCCTCCTCCTCTCCCTTGGTGCTTGGCGAAGCCTCTGGGATTGCCACGCCTCCATCACCACCATGCCGCTGTGTTGCTGCTGGATGGAGTCTTCTCAACCTCTCCTCTCTCCTTGCTGGATCAAGGCGTGGGAGACGCCACCGGGCTGTACGTGTGTTGAACGCGGAGGTGCCGTCTGCTCGCACTTGATCATCGGTGATTTGAATCACGACGAGTACGACTCCTTCAACCCCGTTCACTTGAACGCTTCCGCTTAACGATCTACAAGGGTATGTAGATGCACTCTCCTTCCCTCGTTGCTAGTTGCTCCATAGATAGATCTTGGTGACACGTAGGAAAATTTTGAATTTCTGCTACGTTCCCCAACAGTTTCGACCCCAAGGCTCAACATATAAATAGAGGGGCAGGGCTAGCACCAAAGACACATCAAGAAACACCAAGCCGTGTGCCGGCAACCCCATCCCCTCTAATTTATCCTCCGTCATAGTTTCCGTAGTGCTTAGGCGAAGCCCTGCGGAGATTGTTCTTCACCAACACCGTCACCACACCGTCGTGCTGCCGGAACTCATCTACTACTTCGACCGTCTTGCTGGATCGAGAAGGCGAGGACGTCATCGAGCTGAACGTGTGCAGAACTCGGAGGTGCCGTGCGTTCGGTACTTGGATCGGTCGGATCGTGAAGACGTACGACTACATCAACCGCGTTGATAAATGCTTCCGCTTAGCGATCTTCAAGGGTATGAAGATACACTCCCCCTCTTGTTGCTATGCATCACCATGATCTTGCGTGTGCGTAGGAAAATTTTGTAATTACTATGTTCCCCAACAGTGGCATCCGAGCCTGGTTTTATGCGTAGATGTTATATGCACGAGTAGAACACAAGTGAGTTGTGGGCGATATAAGTCATATTGCTTACCAGCATGTCATACTTTGGTTCGGCGGTATTGTTGGATGAAGCGGCCCGGACCGACATTATGCGTACGCTTACGCGAGACTGGTTCTACCGACGTGCTTTGCACACAGGTGGCTGGTGGGTGTCGCCCAACTTTAGTTGAACTGAGTGTACTACGCCCGGTCCTTGAGAAGGTTAAAACATCACTAACTTGACGAACTATCGCTGTGGTTTTGATGCGAGGTAAGAACGGTTTTGCTCAGCCCGTAGCAGCCACGTAAAATTTGCAACAACAAAGTAGAGGACGCCTAACTTGTTTTTGCAGGCATGTTGTGATGTGATGTGGTCAAGACGTGATGCTATATTTTATTGTATGAGATGATCATGTTTTGTAACCGGTTATCTGCAATTGGCAGGAGCCATATGGTTGTCGCTTTATTGTATGAAATGCAAACGCCCTGTAATGCTTTACTTTATCACTAAGCAGTAGTGATAGTCGTAGAAGCATAAGATTGGCGAGACGACAACGATGCTATGATGGAGATCAAGGTGTCGCGCCGATGACGATGGTGATCACGACGGTGCTTCAGAGATGGAGATCACAAGCACAAGATGATGATGGCCATATCATGTCACTTGTATTGATTGCATGTGATGTTTATCCTTTATGCATCTTATCTTGCTTTGATTGATGGTAGCATTTTAAGATGATCTCTCACTAATAATTAAGAAGTGTTCTCCCTGAGTATGCACCGCTATGAAAGTTCTTCGTCCGAGACACCACGTGATGATCGGGTGTGATAGGCTCTACGCTCAAATACAACGGTGCAAAACAGTTGCACATGCGAATACTCAGGTTAAACTTGACGAGCCTAGCATATATATATATATATATATATATATATATATATATATATATATATATATATATATATATATATATATATATATATGGCCTCGAATACGGAGACCGAAAGGTCGAGCGTGAATCATATAGTAGATATGATCAACATAGTGATGTTCACCATTGAAAACTACTCCATCTCACATGATGATCGAACATGGTTTAGTTGATTTGGATCACGCGATCACTTAGATGACTAGAGAGATGTCTGTCTAAGTGGGAGTTCTTAAGTAATATGATTAATTGAACTTTAATTTATCATGAACTTGGTCCTGGTAGTATTTTGCAAATTATGTTGTAGATCAATAGCTCGCATTGTTGCTTCCCTATGTTTTTGATATGTTCCTAGAGAAAAAACTAAGTTGAAAAATGTTAGTAGCAATGATGCGGACTTGGTCCGTGATCTGAGGTTTATCCTCATTGCTGCACAGAAGAATTATGTCCTTGATGCACCGCTAGGTGACAGACCTATTGCAGGAGCAGATGCAGACATTATGAACGTTTGGCTAGCTCAATATGATGACTACTTGATAGTTTTGTGCACCATGCTTTATGGCTTAGAACTGGGACTACAAAAACGTTTTTGAAACGTCATGGAACATATAAGATGTTTAAAGAGATGAAATTGGTATTTCAGACTCATGCTCGTGTCAAGAGGTATGAGACCTCTGACAAATACTTCGCCTAAAAGATGGAGGAGAATTGCTCAACTAGTGAGCAAGTACTTAGATTGTCTGAGTACTACAATCGCTTGAATCAAGTGGGAGTTAATCTTCCAGATAATATAGTGATTGGCAGAGTTCTCTAGTCACCATCACCAAGTTACTAGAACTTCATGATGAACTATAATGCAAGGGATGACGAAAACGATTCCCGAGCTCTTCGTGATGCTGAAATCGACGAAGGTAGAAATCAAGAAAAGAGCATCAAGTGTTGATGATTGACAAGCCCACTAGTTTCAAGAAAAAGGCAAAGGAAAAGAAAGGGAACTTCAAGTAGAATGGCAAGCAAGTTGTCACTCCCATGAAGAAGACCAAAGCTGGACCAAAGCCTGAAACTGAGTGCTTACACTGCAAAGGAAATGGTCACTGGAAGCGGAAATGCCCTGAATATTTGGTGGATAAGAAGGATGGCAAAGTGAACAAGAGTATATTTGATATACATGTTATTGATGTGTGCCTTACTAGTGTTTATAGTATCCCCTGAGTATTTGATACTTGTTCGGTTGCTAAGATTAGTAACTCGAAACAGGAGTTACAGAATAAACAGAGACTAGTTGAAGAGGAAGTGACGATGAGTGTTGGAAGTAGTTCCAAGATTGATATGATCATCATCGCACACTCCCTATACTTTCGGGATTAGTGTTAAACCTAAATAAATGTTATTTGGTGTTTGCGTTGAGCATGAATATGATTTGATCATGTTTATTGCAATACAGTTATTCATTTAAAGTCAGAGAATAATTGTTGTTCTGTTTACATGAATAAAACCTTCAAATGGTCGTACACCCAATGAAAATAGTTTGTTGGATCTCGATCGTAGTGATACACATATTCATAATATTGATGCCAAAAGATGCAAAGTTAATAATGATAGTGCAACTTATTTGTGGCACTGCTGTTTGGGTCATATCGGTGTAAAGCGCATGAAGAAACTCCATAAAGATGGATCTTCAGAATCACTTGTTTATGAATCATTTGATGCTTGTGAACCGTGCCTTTTGGGCAAGATGACTAAAACTCCATTCCCCAGAACAATGGAACGAGCTACTGACTTATTGGAAATAATACATACCGATGTATGCGATCCGATTAGTGTTAAGGCTCGCGGCGTGTATCGTTATTTTCTGACCTTCACAGATGATTTGAGCAGATATGGGTATATCTACTTGATGAAACATAAGTCTGAAACATTTGAAAAGTTCAAAGAATTTCAGAGTGAAGTGGAAAATCATCGTAACAAGAAAAATAAAGTTTCTACGATATGATCGTGGAGATGAATATTTGAGTTACGAGTTTGGTCTTCATTTGAAACAATGTGAAATAGTTTCGCAACTCACACCATATGGAACACCACAGCATAATGGTGTGTCCGAACGTCGTAACCGCACTTTATTGGATATGGTGCGATCTATGATGTATCTTACCGATTTACCACCATCGTTTTGGGGTTATGCATTAGAGATAGCTGCATTCACTTTAAATAGGGCACCATCTAAATCCGCTTGAGATGACACCGTATGAACTATGGTTTAGCAAAGAAACCTAAGTCGTCGTTTCTTAAAGTTTGGGGCTGCGATGCTTATGTGAAAAGCTTCAACCTGATAAGCTCGAACCCAAATCGGAGAAGTGCATCTTCATAGAATACCCAAAGGAAACTGTTAGGTACACCTTCTATCACAGATCCGAAGGCAAAATATTCGTTGCTAAACTGGATCCTTTCCAGAGAAGGAGTTTCTCTCGAAAGAAGTGAGTGTGAGGAAAGTAGAGCTTGATAAGGTAATTTGTACCTTCTCCCGAATTGGAAACTAGTTCATCACTGAAATCAGTTCCAGTGATGCCTACACCAATTAGTGAGGAAGCTAATGATGATGATCATGAAACTTCAGATCAAGTTACTACCGAACCCCGTAGGTCAACCAGAGCAAGATCTGCACCAGAGTGGTACGGTAATCCTATTCTGGAAGTCATGTTACTAGACCATGATAAACCTACGAACTATGAGGAAGCGATGATGAGCCCAGATTCCGTGAAATGGCTTGAGGCCATGAAATCTGAGATGGGATCCATGTATGAGAACAAAGTGTGGACTTTGGTGGAGTTGCCCGATGATCCGCAAGCCATATTGTATAAATGGATCTTCAAGAGGAAGACAAATGCTGATAGTAGTGTTACTATCTACAAAGCTCGACTTGTCACAAAAAGGTTGTCACGCCCAATATGCGACCCTATCCAAAAGGAACTCGACGGTCCCACCAAGGATAGACCCGCATATTGGAACGCTTTTGCAAGGTGGATATCATTACATCAACATTACATAAAAGATGGGGATACATACATAAGGCACAAATGCCACAAGAATACATCAACATCATATACAAGATCAACATCCGACTACGGATGAAACATAAACAGAAGCACAAACGACATCCACCACTGCTAGCCCAAAGCTGCCGACACGAACCTATCCCCGATCAAGAAGAAGAAGAAGAAGAGCTCCAAACAAGCAAACATCGCTCTCGCGTCATGATCATCGCGAAATCTGTACCTGCAACTGGTGGTGTAGTAATCTGTGAGCCACGAGGACTCAGCAATCCCATTACCATGGGTATCAGGACTAGCAAAGCTTAATGGGAAAGGAAGGGATAAAGTGGTGAGGTTGCAGCAGCGACTAAGCATGATATGGTGGCTAACATACGCAAATGAGAGCGAGAAGAGAAACAAAGGAACGGTCGTCAACTAGTAATGATCAAGAAGTGATCCTGAACTCCTACTTACGTCAGACATAACCCATAAACCGTGTTCTCCTCTCGATCAACCCCGAAAAGAGACACTCACGGTTACGCACACGGTTGGTGTATTTTAGAAGAGTTTGCTTCAAGTTTACTAAAACCGGATATTAACAAATTCCCATCTGGCACATAACCGCGGGCACGGCTCTCGAAAGTTTATACCCTGCAGGGGTGTCCCAACTTAGCCCATGATAAGCTCTCGCGATCAACGAAGGATATTCCTTCTCCCCGGGAAGACCCGATCAGTCTCAGAATCCCGGCTACAAGACATTTCGACAGCAATAATACAAGTCCAGCAAGACCTCCCGGCGTGCCGACACCCTGATAGTAGCCGCGCGTATCTCTTCTCAGGCCACGACCGGATGAGCAGTCCGTACAACTAAAACCAGCCCTCAAGTTTCCTCGAGGTGGCGCTGCAAAGGGCTCTAGTTTGGACCAACACTTAGACAAGCATTGGCCCCGGGGGGCTAAAATAAAGATGACCCTTGGGATGCGCGACTCCCAAGGGAAAAATGTAATAGGTCAGGCAAATGGTAAAACCAATGTTGGGCCTTGCTGGAAAAGTCTTATTCAAAGCGAACTGTCAAGGGGGTCCCATAAATCACCCGACCGCGTTAGGGACGCAAAATCCGGGAACACGATACCGATATGACAGAAACTAGGGCGGCAAGAGTGGAACAAAACACCAGGCATAAGGCCAAGCCTTCCACCCTTTACCAAGTATATAGATGCATTAATTAAATAAGATATATTGTGATATCCCAACAAGTAAACATGTTCCAACAAGGAACAACATCTCCATGTTCCAACAAGGAACCAACTTCATCTTCACCTGCAACTAACAACGCTATAAGAGGGGCTGAGCAAAGCAGTAACATAGCCAAACAACGGTTTGCATAGGACAGGTGTCAAAGGTTAGAGGCTGACATGGCAATTTGGGATGGCTTGATAAACAGGTAATAGGTAGCGCAGCATAGCGATAGAACGAAGCAACTAGCATAGCAATGATAGTAGTGAGATCCAGGGTAGCGGTTGTAACATCCCAAAATTTTAAAATTTTTTGGAATGTTATAATAGATAAAATAACAATGCTTGTTGTCTGATTGTTTGTTTGAGTGATTGAGTGAAATTGAGTGGAATTTGAAATTTTTGAAATTTGGATGAGAGGGAATAAAATGACTTTCCCAAAACTATCCCCTTTGCCCTTTTTGGATCTCAATGAATTCAATTCCATTCCAACACCAAAACCCTAGAGTGAAGATGAAATGACTTCTTCCATTTGAAATGAAAAGGGTTTTGAAAAGATATGAATTTCATTTGAGAATATTTCAAATTCAAAACTTTATGCAACTCAATGATTTTCATGAGGGAAGATAAAATGACTTCTTCAATTATATGAAATATGAGTTGGAAGTTAAAAAGAACCAAATTGAAAGTCATTGGAAAGTATTTTGAAACCCCCTTTCAAATTTGGAATTATTTGGACTTTATTCAAATTATTTTCCTCCTAAAATAAATAAATGGAAATTAGGGAAAATGATTCCTTCAATGGAAAATTGGGAGAAAATAAATTTTAAATAATTTTGGTATTTTAAAAATGATTTTTTGTTGGGTTTTATTGCAACAACAACACTGTTGGAATTTTGTAAATTTTTGAGAATTTTATTTGAACTTGAAAAATAGTTCATGTTGTAGGAAATCTTTTTCTGATCATTTTGATATATATATGTCCTATATAAAATATTTATATTTTATAAAGTATACCTCTGTTTTTATTTTTCAAAAAAAATAGAAAAAGAAAAAATGCCTGTGCACCACCAGCCGATCGGCCCAGCCAAGACTGGCGACCAATCGAATCGCCCAGCTAACGGCCGAGCCAGCCAATGAGCCAGCCCGCGCCTCCCCTCGCCTCAACCTCCTTCCGCGCTCGACCGACCGCGCCGCCTCCCCTCTCCTCACTGCCAGCGGACCCCACCTTCTTCCCCCTCGCCACAAGACGAGAGCGCCGCCCGCTCGCGGAGATCCCGTGATCTCGGGATCCGCCTGAATCTCCCGATTCGCTTCCCGCCGCCCGACGCCCCGCCCTATAAAGCCCCCTCACCCCATTTCCCCTCGCCGACCTCTCCCTCTCCCGCAAGGCCTCGCCGAGCCCGAGAGCGCCGCCGCCGCCATTGCCACCGTCCCGACCCACCTGCCACCCCGAGCTCGCCCGACCCCACCCCGGACTCCCTCGCGCGCTGCACCCACCGGACCCCTCCGCCGTCACCCCGACACCGGCGACGCTGAACCATCGCCGCCGAGCCGCCGTCGCCGTCATGGACGATGCGTCGCGGAACCCCTCCCGCCGTCCGATCTAGTCCAACGGCCTAGATTAGAACCCTCAAGGGGTACGTCCTTTAAAATAAACCGTTCAGTCCGGTTCGCTGCGTTTAGTTTAGTTAGGTTTTTTATTTAGTACCGCCCGCTTGCTTAAACCGTAGGCCGTTTTAGTTATATTACGCGCAGTGCGTTAGTTAGGCCCATTTAGTCGTTTTTCTTTATTTTCGTTTTTCTGTTTTAACAGAATAGTTTCAGATTTGAATAATTCATATCTTTTATTCTACTTAATATTTTTGAGTGATTCTTTTTTTGTTGGTTTGCAAATTTTCTATAGTTTCTGTAGAAAATATAATTAGCTATGTTAAAATTATTTAAAATTGCTTTATTTTAGATTTAGTCAGAATAGTAAATCTGTCATAAAATGAGTTAGAAAATTATTTTTATATGATTCTTTTGTCCCAAATTTGTTTTGACATTTGCCAAACCATAGGAATTAATTTGGGTATTTTAGGATTAATAAAAATTAGTTTTAAACAGAATCTTGTTATTCTTAATTAATTAACTAGCTACTGTTTTCCTATTATTTTAATTAGTAAATAAATTTATTTTTCACATGTGATTGATTATTCTAGGATAGTTTCTGTCACTTTATAGCATGAACTTTTATTTATAATAAATAAAACTTTTATTTTATTTTTTCTTAATAGAAATTGAATTAGGCCTAATAGGAGTTTTATAATAGCTTTTAAATTGATTCTTTTTGCTCCTAGTTACTTAATGCATTATTTTCTGTTAAGATAACATAAAGCCATGCTTAGGTTATGTTAAGAAAATTTTTATTATGTAAAACTATTTTAGTTGTTGCTTGAAATAGGAAAAACTTTGAGTTGGATTTCTTCGAGTTTTCCTTTGGGTTTTGATTCGTTTGTTTTGATGTGTTATGTTGCTATGCTATTGTGTTAAGTGATCATATGCTATATGCTTATGGTGATTATTGTTTGTCTCGGTAGAATTTCCGGAGTGCGAAGTTTGCTACCACGAGTCCCTAGTTTTCGAAGATCGTCAACAAGGCAAGTTCACTTTGACCATGCTTTCATACCTATGTTTTATTGCACTTAGTGGCATCTTTGCAACCCTCCAAAGAGTGTTATTGATTCTTGAAGTTGAGTAGTATGCATGAGGTAAGCACCCATCACCCTGTTACCAAGCCCGGGACGTTATTTTGTTTTATGCTACGCTATAGTAGACGGGGTTGGTATGAGTGCTCGAGAGTGGTGTGAAGAAGGAGGACTCTACGTCAATGACGACAACTCCATGATGGCATCTGCAAGGACTGCAATTTCAAGGCCTCAAGACTTCAAGACTCAAGACAAGAATTCAATACACACTACTGGGTGAAGGATTTGTTGACGGGCACCTGGAGAAACCAGTGGTTGGCCGGATGCATGGAGAAGCGCCATGACATCTTGCGGAAAGCTTCACCTGACTCAAAGAGACGGAAGAATACTTCATGCCCGAAGCTTACCTGCAACCGCAAGTCATTATGGGCTCGCTTGGTTGACCTTAGTTGTGACTCTGGCTGGGGCGGTGCTAGCAGATGTAGAACTACGGTAGGATGGGATGAGTACCGGACGGTGGTCGAGGAACTCTTCGAAGACCATGTTTCGGTCATCTTGTTCTCAAACACCCTGAAGTGCGAGAACTTGAAAAGAGGGATCGAATCTTGCGGGTAAAGTGTACAAACCTCTGCAGAGGGTTTAAACCTAATCGATTAGCCGTGTCCCCGGTTACGGATAATTTGAGCATCCGGACTTGGATCTATCTCGAACTCTCAACACCGGATTGATAACTTAATTGTGGGCAACTTATGATGATTTTGGGCTATGAGACATCGGTTGGCGGAACCATGTCATGATAGAAAACTCCATAGTACAGAATTCATTTATTCCTTTGATGTAGGGAAAATAAAACCAGCTTTTACGCAAAAACCCCTGCACACGAGCCACAAAGCCATATTGCATATAGTATAGTTTTATCATCTGTTCTTTTATTGTGATCTTGCGGTACATTCAATGTATCGACCTACACGACGCAACGTATCATGTTGCGTATACTTTCTTCCGACGAGTAAGAATACGGTGCAGGGTTACGGTCTACACTCAACCTGCCGATGGCGCTGATGGGACTCCACACCCGATTACTTGTTTCACCGAGACTATTGAGGTATATATATCAGTTTTACGTTATTTATACATGTGATTGCACTTTGATATATACATTGATGTACTGTGTGTGCCAGCATACTGATCCAGGGATGGCACGGATACACAGAGGCTTGACCGTCTGAGGTCGGGTCGCTACAGAAATGGTATCAGAGCACATGTTGACTGTAGGACGTGACCCTAGAAACCGGAAAGCCCTAGGACAGGCTATCTCAAAAAGACTTTATTTACAAAAAGACTCTTACTTCTCATCTTTTCTGATTTTTTTTAAATAGACACTCTGATCCTCAAATAGTAGAATACACCATATCCTTTGATCATTCGGAGGATCAACTGAAGACACTCCAAGAAGGATTAGATATCGGAGTACTGATGACCACTTCAGAGTAAAGAGGATTTCACCATGTATTAGAAGAATTGAAGTACAACAGTTGAAGACTCCGATGACTTGAAGGATCTGGAAAATTATTTGACCTTTAGAAGGCCAAACCCCTGTTATACACTTACGTTAGATGCGATGATTTGTGAGCTATCCTTTGTTTGATGTTTTTCCGACAGCCCCAAAAATAAAACCTGTTTCTTCAAAAACTATTGTTTGTATTGTGTGTATATCCCTCCCCACCTCTCTCATATCTCATCCCAAAACTTTTGAACCCCA